>CM074721.1:500860879-502060879 GCA_037306005.1 Rhinophrynus dorsalis | reverse complement strand
CTTTCGTTGTCATTACAAATGTATAGTTGGTTTGTTTCTAGCCTATGCCAACTGTACTTATGGGCAGCCTGTTCGATGAACGTCCTTAATGTACCTGTGTTGGCGGGAAGTGTTTGTGGGAGGTTGGCACTGTTTCTCTTGTGCTGGCAGTACATGTGTGAGGCTGGTACTACACCTACTCGTACTAGGCTCCTGTGTGTTTAGGAAGCTGGCACTCATTTTGTACTGTATAGATGTTGGCACTATTGTCCCCCCCGTACTGATCATCTTCTGCACCTGTGAGATATTGGCACTGTGGCTGCCCATGCCGTCTGTGCAATGCAGGTGTTTGTGAGAGGTTGGCACCATGTTGCAGCTCTATAGCTTTGTGGTGGGCACAATGCCCACCTGTGCTGTATATGTGTTACACAGCAGTGTATGTGAGAGATTGGTACCATGACTGTCCATACTTTCCTGGTCAGCACTGCATTTTAAGTGGGCACCATGCCCTTCTTTTCTGTGTATTTGCTATTTGTGCAAGAGGTTGGCACCATTACTACCCATACTTTACCTGTGCTGCGTAGCAGTGTATGGCTGAAGTTGGCACTATGCCTACCTGTGCTGTGCTCATGCTGTGTGGTAGTGTATGTAAGGTTGGCACCATGCCCATCTGTTCTGTACTCATTCTGTTTAGCAGTGCATGTGACATTGGCACTATGCCTGCACGTACTATACCTATTGTCTTCTGTACTTTTCAGATGTCCCCCGTCCTGGATCGGAGAGCAGTGCCAATTTAAAGATCCCTGCGTTCCAACGCCCTGTGTTAATGGAGGTGCCTGCCAGAGCTCCATCCGTGGTGGCACGGTGCAGTACGAGTGCAGCTGTGCCAAGGGTTTCCGAGGTGAGTGGTATCTGTGTAAAAGGGTATAATACAGAAGGCCATATGTAGAGTGGAAAGGGGAGCAATTCTGGGGCAAACTAATTACACTATAAGGGGCTAATTTAAATGGGGCTTTTAACCCTTTGAGTGCCAGAGGGGTACATAACGCATTGCAAAGCAATGCTTGTGTATCCCTCTGGCACTCAAAGGGTTAACTTCTTGAATGCTAAAGAGGTGTCCAATATTTAAAGGGAAACACATTTTGTAAGAAATATGAGACCTTACAGGTAGCCAAGAAAGGGATCTCAGGAGCAAATGAGAGGAAAGGAGAGCGTTTTTAAACTGAAGCAGCTACTTAACCCTTTAAGGACCAGGCAGGCGTGAGCAGTGCAGTGCAAATCAATATGTTGCATGCCTCTTTGGTGAAGATGACAATATGTAGTGAGTTTGAGGTCCTGTGATCCTGTGATCAACTATCCTGTCAACATCTTAAATCAGAGCTGGGTGTCATGTCTGTGGAGGCGGAAAAGACGGTTGCTAGCGTTGTGCACCCCACTGGTCCTTAAAGGGTTAAGTAGGCTGATGTCTGATTCATTTTGGGGCAGGGCTTGCTTGCAGCTGTCATGTCTACCTCCATGAACATGTGATCCAGTACTGATTTGTATATGTTACATCTTGAAAGGCATAATTCATAGACCATTAGGCTGTACTGTCCTTAGTAAGGTAAGTGAGGGCTATTATGAAGCTGTTAATTTTCCTTTAGATCAGTGGACATTTTGGAACTGTAATTGTCTCCTATGGTGCTGTTGGTTTTCTTGGTTTCCTCCTACTATATTGTCTGCGTGCGTCCCAGGAAATGTTTTGGCATTCATCTGTTATTCTCTATCATCAAGGACAAGACTGCTCCCTCATTGATGCCTGTGCCTCAAACCCCTGTGAGAATGGTGCCCGATGTACCAACTGGAATGGCCGCTATAACTGCACCTGCCCCCCTGGTTACCAGGGACGCAGCTGCCGGGTGGATATAGATGAATGTAAGACTCCTGGACTTTGCCAAAATGGAGGACAATGCCTTAATACACCCGGCTCCTTCCGCTGCCGCTGCCCTAGCAGTTTCACCGGGCAGTTTTGTGAGGCTATCTATGTGCCTTGTGCCCCCTCTCAGTGCCAGAATGGGGGGACCTGCAGACAGACCGGAGACCTCACCTACCAGTGTGCCTGCCTGCCAGGTAAGTGGGAACGGAATGAGTCTGATTTTAAAAAATTAGAAACCTTTTATATGAATACATTATTATATGAATTTAAGAGTTTTACCTGCTAAACAAAATAAGGGTACGCCCACTTCTGGGACATGAGTTCTTCAAAAATGATTACAGCTCAAACCATGACAAAGTGGCGGTACTGTTACTCTCACATTCTGTAGAGAGCTGTAGCCAGTGGCTCACCTTCCTCATAGAATGTGTGAACACCAGGTGGCACTGTCACAAACTGTAAATATGTAAAACCAGTTTCAGCTGAATTAACTTTTGAATTAATCATTTTCCAGCAGCAATTGCAATTAAAGATTTACTGATAATTGTATCAAAGGAACTGGAGCAAACCAACCACAGTAGGGGACAAATAAATATTCCCCAAATTCCCATTGGTTTAAATGGGACTTTTTAACACCTTGAATGCAAGAGATGTTCGCAATGCAATGGAGACCTCCCTACTATTCAAGGTGTTAAAATCTTATTTTAATTCAAGTGGTGTATGCCAGAATCCACCCCAGTTCTTCTTATTAAATCAATGAAAGACAGGAAGACTCTGACTTGTGTCCTTCCTGCCAATGTCTGGTGGCACAGAGGTAGAAACTGGAGGGTAGATGTCATGCCAACATTCTGTGCCTTGTTACAGGTTTTGAAGGACCAAACTGTGAGGTGAACGTGGACGATTGTCCTGGACACAAATGTATGAACGGCGGCACGTGTGTGGACGGAGTGAATACCTACAACTGCCAGTGTGCTCCGGAGTGGACTGGTGAGTCTTGAAGGACAACAGTCAGACAGAACCCCTATTGTCATATATGCCTCCCTGCACCACAGAGGCTGATGGGAAACCCTGTTTTTTCCCTATAAGGTTGCACCCATTGAAGAAGACTTCGTAAAATGTCATAATTGCCCTTTAGGTCTTCCAGCCCCTCCCATGTGTAATCCCCCGAAATTCAAAGTCAGAGATGTGTATAGAATGGCCAAATATCTATTTTGCCTCTGGGTAGGGGCAAAATCAAATGCATCCCAAGAAAGAAATGCATTAACACCACTTAATCATAGCACCCTACTTATCTTACTGTGGAGATAACCTCTTCAGTAAGTCCTGGATGTCCTCTCCATGGAGGTGGACATGACAGTTTTTAGCAGGACTACAGGACACAAACTCAGCTCACTGTACATAGTAATCCTAACACTTTGAGTGTCAGAAAGGTATACAGTGCATTGCATTGCAATGCATTGGATACCTGTCTGGCACTCAAATGGTTAGCCCTTTAAGCTCCAGAGGGGTGTGCATCCCTGTGATCTTTAGACCATAAGAAAGCTCATGCACTCTACCTGATTCAGTTTGATAAAACCGCCAGGAACTGTCATGTCCGCCTCCATGTGCATGATATCCAGGGCTGAAAAGGTTATCTTTTGAGGTCAGAATTCATAGGGGCCATTTGGATTTTCAGATCATACTAAGATAAATTGAGGGTTATTATTAGGGGGTGTTACTTTGCTTTTAAGTTGATAAAAGCCCCACCCCATCTGAATGAAAAGGAATTCTGGGAGTTGAAGTTCTCCCTTGTGGTGCAGTTAGTGAGCTAAAGAGGTTCACTTCTACAGCAAAACCAGCTGCACAATTTAACCCCTTGAGTGCTAGATAGGTATTCAATGCAATGTGTTGCGTACCTCTCTGCCACTCAAAGGGTTAAAGCCTAATTTACATATTGGGGTATTTTTTATTCCTCCCATTTTGTTCCCCTTCAGGGTCCTATGCAGTGCTCTAGCATTTGAGGGGGGTTAAAATCCCATTTAACCCCTTGAGGGCCAGAGGGGTGTCTTGCAATGCGTTGGACAACCCTCTGGCATTCAAAAGGTTAAACCATTGGGAATCTTGGATATTTGTTTCTTTGCTTCACTTTTCCCTTAATATCCCCCCTTACAACTGGAGTTATTGTGTCACTAATGTGTTCTCATTCAGCTTTGTTTTCCCCAACGCAGGTCAGTTCTGTACAGAGGACGTGGATGAGTGCCAACTCCAGCCCAACGCCTGCCACAATGGAGGCACCTGCTTCAACACACAGGGTGGGCATACATGTGTTTGTGTGAATGGATGGACAGGGGAAAGCTGCAGCGAGAACATCGATGACTGCGCCACAGCCGTCTGCTTCAATGGAGCCACCTGCCATGACCGAGTGGCCTCCTTCTACTGCGAGTGTCCTATGGGCAAGACTGGTGAGTGTCAGGGAGAGACCTGGGAACACTTCTCCCTTAACATAGATTACCTGTCTGGGACACCATATATATGCATCTGAGATGTTTCTAGCACGCAAGGGTAAAAGAGTGATCTGTCTTTCTTATATTACATCAGTAATATACCTTTAAATATGTGGATCTTAGGGCTGTATTTCATAAGTTAAAGAGGTGATAATTTGGACTGAAACAACTGTACCATAGTGAGAAGTAAGAATTTCCATTGGGTTAGTGTCTTTAACCCTTTGAGTGCTAGAGGGTTACACAACGCATTCACTGGTTTGATCTATTGCACTGCTTTCTTGCATTGCAACGCTGCTGCTGTAGTCTATACTTGGACACAGGGACAGATTTCCCAGCAGAGAGAGTAGGCAACTGCCTAGAACTCCAGAGGTTGAAGGGCCTCTCAGCTGTGGTGGCCATGCCCACTTTCTGCATTGTGGGTGTAGCCAGTGCAATCTTCTTCCTGCGCCAGTTTATAAACCCCTTTATTGGCTATTATTTAATACCTTGTACACTATGCATTGCAAAGCAAGGGGTTAAGGAGTTTTTTTGGTGCTTGCATGTTATAGGCTAAGGGTATTTTCTGTGCCAGGGACCAGTGAATGTAACTGTGTGCAGGGTCATGTGAGTAGTTGGGGGTGGGGTCATGTGCAAAGCTAAGTGCGTGTAGAGTGCCTGGCCTAGAGGCTCCTGAGTTGGAAATCTTGTCCTATCTGGACACTAACCTTTTGCTATCTTGAGAATGTTTAGAGAAATGGGTCTGTGTCTATGACAGATCTCATTCAGGCTGATAATGTCTATAGTTTATTATGAGAAGGTGAGATGTAAAAACCGGTAACTACAAATACTGTGCAAAAATAATACATATAGCTATAAGTGATTGCAGCATGAAGGACTCCTTTCTAGACAAGTTCCACTGGTAGATAAAGTGATAGACACTCTCTTCTGTAGGTATAGTTCCCCTATATATCTTATACAACAAGAGGAGGTTGTACTTCTTATTCCCACCTTATAATAAATCTGACAGTGAGCTATTTCCTTCTCCCTTGCCTTTCACCCAACAGGTCTCCTGTGCCACTTGGAGGATGCGTGTGTCAGTAATCCTTGCCACAAGGATTCCATGTGTGACACCAACCCAGTGAATGGCCGAGCAATCTGCACTTGTCCCCCAGGATTCACTGGGGGAGCCTGTGACCAGGACGTTGATGAGTGCTCTATAGGTGAGGAGTCCAGTCAATAACTTTTTTGTCTTGCATTTCATCCTGAGAGTCTAAACTGATGGTGGGTAACCATCGGCATGCCAGATGTTGGGATCTACAAATCCCATCATCTTCAACTTGCCTTTGGCTCATTGGAGATGATGGACGTCATAGTCTCCCAACAGATGAAGTGCCTCAGGTTGCGTGCTCCTATCCTAAATCTTACGATGAGTCATCTTTGATTTGGTGGGATGTTGATCGTTCCAAGACTTTGGTAGGGATTAGAAGATAAACACATAAATTAAATGAAATATTATAATGTTATCAAGGCTTTATTTATGAATATTTGGGATCTGTTTATTGGATCATAGAGAATCTTGTGGATCTTTGGAAGGACAGCAGATTTTTGTAAGATGTTTTAATATGGCCGCCTTTCTTTCCAGGAGCCAATCCCTGTGAGCACTTTGGCCGTTGTGTGAACACTCAAGGCTCCTTCCAATGTCAGTGTGGTCGGGGGTACACTGGTCCACGCTGTGAGACGGATGTCAATGAATGTCTGTCCACGCCATGTCAAAATGATGCTACCTGCCTGGACCGTATTGGAGAATTCACTTGTATCTGCATGGCCGGTGAGATGCTTTTTACTGTTATACAGTGAAACATACTAATGCCAGGATAGGAATACATTCATTCATATGGAAAGTGTTGTGTTTATCGGTATGTAGAGATGTCTAAAATTACCTTGATGTGGTATGTAGGGATTCTCTACATTCCCTTAAGGAGCTGTGTGATTATAATCTGTGTATAAATATATTCTGTTCCACCGTAAAGAGCAGTGTTTAATCTCATTGCACAGGTATACTCTTCATCACCAAAACGTGTTGTATATTAGTATAAACTAATATTAGTTATATTACGTCTCCTTAAAGAGCTGTGTGATTATAACTGTATAGGTATGCGCTACATCACCATAAAGAGCTGCCTGTTTATTATCAGTGCACAAAGTCTACATCACCATAAACCTCGCTGTGTTTTATATTTGTTTAGGTATAGTCTATGTCATAAAGAGCTGTGTGTGTTTATTATCAAGGTATAGATATTCTCTACATCAAAATAAAGAGCTGTGTGTGTTTATGGTGATGTAGAGAATACCTCTACCTTGATAATAAATAACTGTGTTTGTGAGTGTCTAGGGATAAAGAGCTCTGTGTTTGTTATATGTGTACAGGGATACTCTACATCACCATAAATAGCTGTGTGTTTAGTAGCAGACATATATAATTGAAACTTAAATGTATAGCAGTCCATTTATCATAGTTACTCATTATTATTATTAAGCAACCCTGTGTATTTTTTTTATCGGCGAGAAGTTAAACATGACCTTTTTTTCTCGATTCAGGATTCACTGGCACATTCTGTGAGCTGAATGTTAATGAGTGTGAGAGCAGCCCATGTGTTAATGGGGGAGTCTGTAAAGATGTAGTTAATGGATTCACTTGCAGCTGCCCAGCTGGTGAGTAGTGAACAGGATATCTACTGAGCCACAAAGCTTTCAGTCTATTGGTAGGGCATGTATCTACAAACACATGTTGTGATCACTTTTCTGTACGTATATATGTCTCTCTTCCTGGCAGGCTTCACCGGCTCCATGTGTCAGATTGATATAGATGAGTGTGCCAGTACTCCCTGCAAGAATGGAGCCAAGTGTGTGGATAGACCCAATGGGTACGAGTGTCGCTGTGCCGAGGGTGAGTGCTTCGCTCATGGTTATCTCACTGAGGGTAAACCTACTTGTGGGGTCTCTCTCTGATGCTGTACCCTGTTTTCTCTCAACGCTCTCTGGATGTTTCTTAATATATTCAGGGAGGTAAGTCTTCAACTGTCTGTAGATTTTCCCTTTTCTGTCTGACACCTTGCTTTCTCTCTTGTCAGTGCTATTGGCCCCACATCCTCCTGTGATTTCATTCTTCCTACATCGTACACTGTGGATCCTTAATGGAACAATAAAGTTTTATTATTAAAAATATATATTGAAGGGATTTTCCTGCTCAGAGATGCTTCATTCAAATTGATTACAGCTGATACCGTATTTTTTTTTTGTAATGAAAGCGTTAGTAATAGCTCTACAGCGAGCTTTATGCTAAAAAAAAGAAAACTGGAGAAATTTCCTGTCAAACCAACTGGACAGTAGATGGCAGATAAAACGTATCTAAATTCTAATTGGTTTAAATGGATCTTTTAACTCCTTGAATGCCAGAGAGGTGTCAAGTAATGCATTGGCGAGATCTCTAGCATTCAAGGGGTTAAAATTCACATTTAAATAATTGGGTATTTGTATGTGTCGCCTATGTTGCATTTGGTTTGTCTCAGAATAATTCAATTTTCCTTTTGTGCAGAAAGCTCCTGTTTTTCAGACAATACTTTTATTTATATTGTGCTAAATGTGTGAGCTGATGTTTAGGCTACGGTTCTCCATAGAATGTTATTGTAATAGCCCCATCTCATCCTGATAGTGTGGGTTGTACTAACGTTTCCTTGAAGGAACACCTAACAAGTTGTACTCATGTAGAATCCTACAATATATATATAATATATTTTTTTTATTATTTATTCATTTTTAAAAAACATTTTATTGTTCCTTTAACCTTCTCCAATCTGTTTTCTTGTTGCTTAGCCTCTGAAACTGTCTCTGCCTTCACGGTTTGTGTTGTGCCATCTGCTTCCGTCTGTTGCTTGTCCTGCATCCATTCCTACACGATCCATCCTCCACTCACTTTTGCACTTCTCTCTCTCAGGTTTCGAGGGCCCACTTTGTGACCGTAACATTAATGATTGCTCCCCTGACCCCTGTCACCATGGAACATGCCGAGATGGTATTGCCAGCTTCACCTGCACATGTGAGCCGGGGTATACTGGCTATCGCTGCGAGAACCAGATCAACGAATGTCACAGCAACCCGTGTATGCACGGGGGCAAGTGCATTGACCTTGTCAACAAGTATCTGTGTTACTGCCAGCCTGGAACCTCAGGTGAGAGCGCTTGGAGAATCTCTTATGTTAGCCGGAAGTAGCCGGAAATCAAATCCCCATGATGCTGAACTAGCTAATATTAGACATTTGTTAACCAGTAGTGGAGCTATTTCTCCATAGCAGGCTATATCTTCCTGTTAGGGCTTATTGAAGGGATAGTAATACTTGCAAATTACTAATCCCCATATTGTAGCTTTGTTAAAAAGAAACTTATTGCCCCCAGTGTCATCTCTCAAACCCTTATGGTTTGAGAGGTGATAGCGCTCAAAGTTCCCCCTCCCTCCCCCTTCCCTGACTGAACTCTGACTGCAAGGATATCCGGTATTACTTGCATCAGGCGGCTCTGCAGCATTGCCAAGATCACGTTTATAATAAAGAAATCTTTAACTAAAATGGTCTTCTACGTGTGTTTGCAAACCAAGCACACGTAGAAGACCGTTTCAGTGAAAGAATTATTTTTTATAAATCGATCTCTGCTCAGCTGCAGAGCCGCCTGATGCACATAAGACTGGTGTACGACAGCTTCCCCTGCAGTCAGTGTTCAGTCAGGGAAGGGGGAGGGAGGGGGGAACTTTGAGCCCTATCATCTCTCAAACCATAAGAGTTTGAGAGATGACACTGGGGGCAATACGTTTCTTTTTAACAAAGCTACAATATGTGGATTAGTAATTTGTTCCCTTTAAATATATTAATTTAGGGTGCAGACATGGGAATATCATTAATAAAGGGATGGCTAACTATTTAGCGTAAGGCTCGCATCTCTGTTCAGAATGAGTATTACATGAGTAATCCCCCTTCCTGACTGAGATGTGAGAGAATATGACTGAGGTTTAAAGTAATGGTCAACATCCTTTTTTATTTTATATATATATATTCTGCATATACTTAATATGTCTTTTATGATTTTCTTTTCATCTTCATTTTTTTTTACATTTTCATTCTCTCGACATGAAGCTCACTGAATTTGTTTCTAGAGAGTTTTCTGTGTGGGACTGTGAAAGCAGAGGGCAAGAATGTAAGAAAGATACAATGTAAAAAGACAGTTGTAACAATGTAGAAAAGCTACCTTTACAGCATGCAGATCATCCAGAGCTAAAAGGAGACAGCAACATTGATTAAATAGCTATGTTTGCAGTCCTGACTGGGGAAAAAGGTGAAGATGAAAAATTAATTATAAAAGTACTAGTTGAACAGCCCGTTACACAGGCCACAGTGCCACTGCCACCCGGTCGCGGGGCAGTCACGCGCAGTAGAGACTGCCCACGCCACGGAGGATACAAAGCTGGACGCTCCGAAGCCGTGGCGCGGGCAGCCTCTACTGCGCATGACTGCAGCACACGCAGCAGTGCCTACTGCACATGTCGCGGCGTTACACACGTTTTAGCAAATTATATAGGACTAGTTGAACAGCCCGTTACACGGGCCACAGTGCCTCAGGCAGCCGGTCGCGGGGCAGTCACACAGTGGAGACTGCCCGCGCCTCGGCTGATACAGAGCCTCTGGCAGCCGGTCGCGGGGCAGTCACACACGGTGGAGACTGCCTGCACCTCGGCTGATACAGAGCTGGACGCTCCTTCGGAGCTCCCAGCTCTGTATCAGCCGCGGCGCGAGCAGTCTCCACTGCGTGTGACTGCCGCAACTGCAGCAGTATCTACTGCGCATGTCGGGCGTTACACACAACTTGGCGAATTATTATATAGGATAGGCAAATAGACTTTACATGTTATGTACTTGTAAAATATGTATATAAAAAATATCTGGATATTGCATGTGCATCTGGTCATTTCTTAACCCTTTGAGTGCCAGAGTATCCCTCTGGCACTCAAAGGGTTAACTGCTTTGCAGCTGCACTAACAATGTATCTGTTATGGCTCTCTGTGAACTGTCAGAATTATGCATTTTACTTTAAAACACCTTTCATAAAATTATCATTCTTCCTACAGAGAAAGTTAGAAGGGGTATATTTTTTTTAGTATAGCAGCTGTGCTGTATGTGTACAGCCACTCAGACCCAAGGACAAGTCATGGTTCTGGTTTATCTATAAATGGGATGAGCTAAGGTAACAGCCTTTCTGAATATGAGCACTGGGTAATAATATCATCCTTTCTAGTTCACAACAATATTGAGAATTATGAATTACTGCTTTAAAGGCAGATGGGATGTAAATCCAGAAAAATTTCCGACTGCCATTTGGAGTCAGTAAGGAATTTATTTCTTTTTACCCACTTGGGGCTTAATTGGAAATGGCTTCGGTTTTAGTTTTTGCCTTTCTCTGGGTCAACAGGGTAATATTGCATGGGCTGCACTTGATGGACTCGTGTCTTTTTTTCAGCTTCAGCAACTATGTTAATATATTACTAAATTTAACTGTATTTGCCTTCTTCTCTCATTATAAACAATGCAAACAGAATTAACCAAGTGGAATCTGCATAGGACAGTACACATATTGAATAATTTTAGTTTAGGATTAGATATTTAGGGCTGTAACATACAGTAACACATGTTTTACATGATATTTAAATGTATATATACCAATTCCTTAGTATCATAGTTCTTCTGTATGTGTGCAGCCAGCCAAATCCAAGGGAAAGGTAAAAATGTCCTGCGGGCTGCATTTTGTACATCCCTGAGCAAACTGTTGGCTGGAGTTGAAGTAATCTGTACTTTTAGTAAATATTATAGCAATTGTTATCAAGGGCTGAACTGCCAGCTGTTGGGGACTACAGTTTCTATCATCCCCAAACAACCATTGACAACTAACAAGCCCTTTTCTAATATATAAAGATAAAATGAAATTGGTCACGGTGGTTACTTCTGTATTCTCTTTCAGGCTTGTTCGCACTTTCTTGCAGCAACTGCTTTGAAAGATGTTGCAGAAACACAAGCTTGCCGTTGTAGCTGAAAAAGTCGCCCACGTTAGCTTTCCGCAGAAAACTTGTTGCAACAAAGTCTTCAATGTAAACTAGGCTTAAAGGGATAGTAATACTTCGTTTTAACTTTATTTTATTTTGTAGGCATTAAAAAACATGAAGAACGATATAAGTCTTATCTCTAACCTTTATGGTTTAAGAGATATTCACAAGCAAAGTTTCCCCTCCCGCCCCTTTTACCTAGTGTAAGCCATCTCTTCTCAGATGTGGAATGCAGTCCATAGACTGGACAGATAACAGCAGGGGACACTCTTATTCCTATGAAAACAATGAAGGCCCTGCCCCCCTTGACAAGTTTTTCAGGTTTTTCCCTTATCTTAATTGAAGATTGTCCCTCTCTGCAGTCTACCTGGGCACCTCCCTTCTGCTCTGGCTAAGCAGTGTTATAAAAGGGGCGGGAGGGGAATAGTTTGTCATTGAATGACTCTTGTACTGCAACTCTGACAGAATTGAAATAACACTCTCCAAAGTCCAAATACTATGATGATTAATTAGAGCTGCTTTTATTATGGAACATTACTATCCCTTTAATGTAGGGGTGCTGGAGACCCAGTAAAATTGAATGCCCATGTAGGATGGAATCAGGATTTCAATATCAAGGGTCAGTTGGAGTCAGTATGTCCGTTTGTGCCAACAAATCACACCGCGACACCTCGTTTAGTTGGGTTTAACATCTTGGCTTAGCTCGAGATTAGCCTCATGAATCAGTCTCTGTCTTTTGTCTCATTGTTTCATTCTCGTGCAGGAATCTTTAGATGGTTCCTTCAAGTCAGTGATATCTGAGTAGTTTCAGGGTAGCCGTTCCTATTCACTACTAATGACTCCTTTTCACTGTCAGACAATGTGATCTCATGGTGTATTGTAGACTCTTTTTAGCTTTCTGTTTCCTTTGTAGGCTGCAAGCCGGCCACCCACTGATGAGTAATAGATTTTTATATCTAGGGTGGTGATGGATGTCTCTTATGTCAGATGGTTATCAAGGATTGGGGTAATTCTCATTAAAGGGATAATAATGTATCAAAATAAATAGAGCTCCGATTCATCTTCATAGTTTTTTTTGTGCATGTGGAACGGTATTTCAATAGTATCCGACTTGTAGTTCATGAGTAACTTAATTATCAGATGTGGAATCCGGTCATTGGATCGGACAGCTTTCAGCGAGGGCAATCTTCATGGGCATGTCTTTCCTTATGCTGACTGAAGATTGTCCTTCGCTGCGCTCCATCCGGGCCTGCTTGGAAAGGCCGCATTACGTAGTTAAAGATTGGAAGGATCCTTTATAATTAAATTACTCATGAGCTAGAAGTCTGATACTTTTGAAATACCACTAGCTCGACATGCAGAAAAAAACATATTTTCATATACTACTGTCCCTTTAAGTCTAGAAACTGATGGGTGCATGTATAAAGACAAATGGTACAAGTTTGAGCCAAACCAACTGCACCAAGGGCAATACAAATTTAAAATAAAAAATAAAATTCCAGTTCAATTAAAGGAGCATGAACACCAAAAAAAAATGAAGTGGAATTATTTATATGCAATTAAAGAGGAACTATCACCCTAAATAAAGTGCTCCCGCCCCCCAATAATTAGGCATATAGTGATAAGCTTATAAATAGTACTATTATCCAGCATAAGTACTGTGTTATGGAGAAATACTTCTTCTGAGACTGACTACCAGGCATCTTGCTTTAGAGGCATCTGTGCGCAAGTGCCGTCAGTCCCTTAAGGTACAATGCAACGCCTCCTAGAGACCGGAATGGACAGCGCAGGCGTGCAGATGTCTCTAAGCCAAGATGTCTGTTGCAAGCCTGGCCGCCAGTTTCAGAGGAACAAAGATTTCTTAAAACGCAGTACATGTGCGTGGTGTTTCCTTTAACCCCCCAAATGCTAGATAGGTCTTCAACACCTTAATTCCAATGTGTTGGCAAATGCTAGCATCCAAAGGGTTAAAAGTTCCATTTAACCCATTGAGGGACAGAGAGGTACCCAAATCATGTGTTGCGAATGTGTTGGATACCTATCTGGCACTCGAAGAGTTAAACGAATCTGCTTAACCCTTTGAGTGGCAGAGGGGTGCGCATAGCAATGCATTGAGTACTCCTCTTGCACTCATAGGGTTAAATACCTTGTGCTTCAGTTAACCCTTTCAGTGCCAGAGGGATACGCAACGCTTTGCCAGAGGCATATGCAACGCATTAGTCAATACTAATATCTTTAAAAAAAAAAAATGTGACAATCTGTTTTTTGAGGCCTGTGGAGGCAGCCATTTTTTTTTTTTATACCAGAGCTCCCTGACTTGCACTACCAAATTATCTTTGATAGCTGTCTCATTAGTGATAGTGTTGGATTGTCTGTAAATGAACCTGGATAAGGAAACAGCCTTTCTGAACACGTGAGCATTGGGTAATGAGCTCCATAAATTCACTGAATTGCTTATTGTCTCTCGTTACAAACATAATTAACCAAATGGTCTCTGCAAAATACATGATATTTAAAATTATATAAAGCAATTTTATGTGTTTGTGTTCCTTTTAAAGTGACAGTAAAACACCTTTTTGACTTTACAAATTCTGCATTATACTATACATAAGTCTTTTGTGTTTCTCCATTGTCACCTACGTACGTGCCCGACAGGGAGCGGTCTGAATTTTTCTATTGAGCTTCTGTTCGGGACTTTGAAAGGAGAGAGACTGCAACAATATAAAAAAGATACAATGTAAACACAAGACAGTAAAACTATGCAGAAAAGCCTCTACAGCTTACAGATCAATCAGTGCTGCAGAGGGATTGTAACATTGTATAAATATCTTTGTTTTCACACTCCCCATCTAAAAGCTCTCTGCAAACAGTGATCCAGGGAGCTCTGTGTCACAGACATAAGTAAAAAAAATAAAAAAACCAAAGTAGAGGTAATTTGACTTTGCATATTGTGCACAAAACAAAGAGGTTGACTGTCTCTTTAAGGGGTATATGTTTTTTAATGTGTTACCAGGTTTTTTTGTTTTAGCGTTAATAAAGCCTGGTTATTAACCATCTGAGTGCCAGTGCATGGCGTATCGCTCTTGCACTCAAAGGGTTTTACTCCTTTGAGTGCCATAGAGGTATCCAGTACATCGAATACCATTTTTGGCACTCAAGAGGTTAAAGGTTATAGTGAATGTTTGAAAATAGAGAGCCATTTGAGACATTTTGTGCACACCCCTGTTCTAGTGGTAAGCTGAACTTGGGGTTCATTATCAGAACAGCTGCAGCAGACTATTTACATTTCAACACTGCTCAGACCTCCCAAACAAAATAGTAGCACAGACGTCAGCGGCTATCGGCGCGGCCTTCCTTAGAGAGAATGAATGTGAGGCCCTTAATTATATTTCAGTTTGACATTCCTGCTTTAAAGGGATAGTATTACTTCAAAATTACTATCCCTTATATTGTAGCCCTTAATAATCTGAGTTAAATGACACCAGCGGCATCTCTCAAACCTTTATGGTTTAAGATATAGCCGCTTTCAAAGTTTCCTCTCCCCTGCTGTCAGCGTTCTGCTGCCAGCAGGGGAATCCGGTCCCGGGACAGGCAGAGGCTCTTAAACAGAGCCGATATCTCTTTATGGAAGGAAAAAATGATTAATTGAAACAGTCTTCTACATGTGCTTGGTTACCAAGCACACGTAGAAGACTATTTCAATTAATCATTTTTCCTTCCATAACGAGATATCGGCTCTGCTGAAGAGCCTCCGCTTGATTCAGAGACTGGATTCTCCTGCTGGCAGCAGAACTCTGACAGCAGGGGAGAGGAAACTTTGAAAGTGGCTATCTCTTATACCATAAAGGTTTGAGAGATGCCGCTGGTGTAATTTAACTCAGTTTATTAAGGGCTACAATATGAGGGATAGTAATTTTGAAGTAATACTATCCCTTTAAGCCCTTAAAGGGACTCTGTCACCTAAAAAAACTGGTGACTTTGAGAGCTTTCAGAATCACCTGTGCAGTGTACTGCCAATTTTTTTTATTTGGAAAACTCATTTTTTAGTTATTTAGATTTATACATTATGCTATTTAGGTAATTCCTGCTATGGCCCTACATTGCCTCCCCCACTTACTCTGCTCAGCAATGTATTGCCAACCTCCCCTAGCGTTGAAAGTATTAAGTGTCAGTGAGTGGAGGGGAGGAAATGAAGGGCTAAAAAGAAGTCTGCATGGCATGTCTCAATTAGCATAAGATATACATCTAAATAAATCAAAAACAAGGTTTTGAAATAAAAAATGGGAGATAAAGTAACAATACATTATTGGTAAGGCTGAAAAAAAGACAGCCTTCCATCAATCTCAGCCCACACCATATAACCCTTCTTGATCCAGAGGATGACAAAAACATCTCATTGAAGCCATGTCCAATTAAGTCTCAAGTGGGTAAAAAATCTTTCTGAGTACAAATGGCAGCCCGCTATTTCTCTGGCTCAACATCCTATCTGTTTTGAAACCAACTATCATAATTCTAAATATTGAGCTAGAAATGTGTCCATTACTTTTTTTTTTTTTTTTATCAACCGTAGTATGCAAACTCTGCATTCTGATGCAAAGAATTTCATAACTTTACTGCCCTTACTATAATAAAATCCCTGTCTTTTGTTATAGTCTAAAGTGCCTCTAGTCTTAATGAACGACTTCTTGTTTTTTTGCTTATTCAGTAAGTAAATAGTTCCTTAAAGAGCTTTGAATGGATCTTGAATATATGTAAATGGTAAACATATCCCCCATTAGACTACTTTTAACAAATCCAGTTGTCTGGTCTGTCGTTAAAACTCAGATCAGTGGTTCTCAACTAGGGTGCCTAGGTACATTATGCTTTGTGAATTCATTTAGGATGCCCCTCCTTTTCTATTAAGATTTTGATGAAAAAAATGTGAATGTTGAGTTTAAAATATATCAATTTATGGAAATTATTATGCAGAATATAAATGTCCTATAAAATGTTAGGTGTGCCCGAAAATTCCAGAATGAGCATTAGGGGTGCCTGGAGCAAGAAAAGATTGAGAAACATTGACTCAGATCCTCCAATCCCTCCCATATCTAAAGTGTAAAGGAGGACATGGTCATGTGACTAACAGTTCTCCAGACCACATGCACACACACCAGAAGGAGGAGATGAGCACATCTCCTCCATTCACATGACTCCAAGATGCAGCGTGGTGTGATTTTTCACAGGAGTAAAATCTCTGTATGGAGTCACACCGGTTTCCACTAACCTGGCTGCAAGGACTTTACAGTGCCTCTTATACACATTGCAACCTTGTGTGTCCTGCACACCGTACTTGTAATATTCTCAATGTTTGTACCATCCCTTCTACTCAACGGCTCTTCATGTTATGCCCCCCCCCCCCCCGAACTTGCTCACTCCTGTGAAATCTATGCAAGGACTCGCACCATCTTCAATATCATTTGTACAAGGAGGCAGAGCAACTTCAAATAACACCTCTGCATGGACTTCGCAAGGAGATAAGCCAGAACATACAGTGGGGCATCATTATCTCAGCAAGGACTTCTGGCGCTATGCAAGAAACGTTCGCATTGGATAAAACCATTTTTGTGGGCAGATAGATTTTGCGCATGTTGTAATCCAGGAAGCGAAATACCGAACGCTTCTTGAATTGCGTATAAAAAATTCCATTTTACGACAACAGTACACAGACGTATTACTTCATTCACAATAGCAGTTCATTCATTAGGCGCATTCACTATTCCACTCACACAGATTTGTTAATCTTAGCCACGCCCCCAAAAAATAAATATACGCAGCCGTTCGCTAATCTTTTCATGCGCAATTCAACAAAATCATGCACAAACCTATTCCCTAGTGGTTTTCACATGAGAAATAGCGATTGTGCACGTTTCCTGCATCGCTCCATTGGACCCTGCTCGCTATCTCATCATGGGTGTGTGTGTGCGGGGGAGTCTGAATTTCACCCTCAATACCCTTTGCCTTCTCACTATCTACAAAAGCAAACTCAAACTACATGCCTCAACTACACCTCACAAAACAAACACCCTTACACAAATTATGCCCTCAAACGTGCCCCAGGCCCTACCGTCCCACAGCAGCCTCAGTCTCCCCAATTAAACCGCTCTCTAGCCACCAGACCCCCATCACTTCCTGCTTCATGTACACAGAGCAGGCTGCGGCCCATAAGCAGTGCAGTGCTGTCTACTGTCCTGGATGTGGATGTGCCTGAAAAAATATCTCCCACAGCATTGAAAGACTCTACATTGGCAGCGGTTATGTCCTTGGGGAGTTGGCCTTGAGGTCTGCGCACAAACTATAATGCATCCTTAGTGTGCTAACCCTTTGAGCACCATAGGGGTACGGAATGCATTGCAAAGCAATAATTGGCCCCTGTAAGTGATGTGAATAGCACCACCTGGTGACCACAACAGAAAACTGCAGTTTAATTAAAGAAACTTTTTTTTAGCCGTAATAACATTTGATTGAAAAAATTTAACATCAATGAGAGTTACCGCATCTTGGTTATCGACAAAAGCCCATAGCATATATTTATTTAATGAAAGTGTTTTCTCCATTTATGTGTCCAATTCCCTATGCTTTTTATTATTATTTTTTTTCATCTTTAACGATTTTTTTTATCTTGTGAAAACAGCGGGTAGTGATACAGTGCACCAGTATCCCAGTAGCAGAACAGTCTCCACTACGCTCAGTGCTACAGGGACAGTGCAACATTGTATCAGTATCCCTAACAGTAAATGCTCTGGAAACAGAAATGCAGTGACCTCCCTTTCAGGGACATAACATAAGATTTTTGGGATTAAATCTTTTTTTTTTTTTTTTTTTTTTTTTTTTTTTTTTTTTTTTGGAGTTCTTGCTTGTTATAAGCCAATGGTATTTGCTGTACCAGGAAATGGGGAGTGAGACTGGGAACAGGGTGATGTCAGAAGTGGTGTTGTGACCATGAATGGAGCAAAGGGCACCTAGAGTGCCTTGCCTTGGGCAATCCATCCCTGATTGCCCGTCTCCTTTCTCTGTGTCAAAGATATTTTATAGCTCAGTAGTCATGTCCTTAATGACACCTATTTTCAATTGGGTAAAGTGTGGTACAGTGTAAGCCATAGAATGTTATGGAGATTAGTAGAGCAAAATGATACCTTTAACCCTTTGAGTGCCAGATGGGTATGCAACACATTGCAAAGCAATGTGTTGCGTACCCCTCTGGCACTCAAAGGGTTGATGGCCAAGATTGGATTTGGATGCAAGCTTTCGAGACCACTAGGACTAGGTCTCTTCTTCAGAGACCTAGTTGCCTTCAAAACTTGCCAAAAGCCACTGAGTTAGCCAATAAAGGTATCATTTTTACTCTACTAGTCTCCATAATTTTTCAATGACTATATGCAACAAGAAACATGGCTGAGTGAGTGCCAAGTCCAGTATTGTTGAACCGCACATCTGCTGTGTCTCTCACATGAAATGCAAGAGAAGAATGTGTTGACATAACCCATTGTAATGTGTATATATAAATCTTCTTTAGCACAGCCTCACTGTATGCTTGTTGCGGAGGATTTCTTGGCACCATAGGGTACTTAGTTAGAACAGGGACAGGAAAAGGAATACGATTGATTACTATTTCTAGAGTTGAACTCTGATATGGACTTGGGCTCTTTCTGTACTTGGGAACTAGTGTAAGATTGGATTGCGGTGGAGGAAATGCTGAAAACCCTTATGAACTCCTCTTTGGTAAAACAAGGGTACTCCCACTGCAGGATGAAGCTTGATTGTTTTTTCATAGAGAATTTGAATCCATGGAGAGCTGATTGTCGCAGATAAGTTTTTCATAGACGGCAATAGCAAAAACACAGTCTGCCCACAAAAAGACCTAAGGTGGACATTAACATATGTTACTCTTTATATTAAATTTAAAACTGCCAATATGTTGAGTTAGCCTTCTGTGATATAGCTAGATTTGTTGGAGAAATGAACCTTTATTCAGAGCTGGATTTCCCAATAGGCAGAGTATGCAGCTGCCTTTAGCTCCAAATTTTGATAGGCGGTGCCACAGCTGTGTTGGACACACCTACATTCTGAATGATGGGTGTGGCCAGTGCAATCTCAATGTCCCTGCACTAGTTTTATACTCCTTTAGAGGCTATTATTTAAAGGGGAACTACCACCCCGCAATAACTTAACATGAAATCAGTCTTCATCTGGCGACTAGCTGCTTAGTAGCGCTAGTCGCCAGAAATATTACCCGGTTCCAAAGATTTTGGCGTTTTTCCAAGGCTCACAGGAGCAGGAAGCACGGACATCTCGTCACAGTGACGTCTGTGCGCCTGCGCTGTCAGTCCCTTTTGGAGCCGGCCGGCTCCGATTTGCAGGTTATAGGTGAGCAGTAGTGGCATGTGCAGTGTGTAACTGAAGTAATTATTGGTGTAATAACTCACTTCTGGTCTCTTATCCTGTTCCAGGTGTCCACTGTGAACACAATTATGATGATTGTGCCAGTAACCCTTGTGACTACGGGGATTGTATTGATGGCATCAACAAGTATGACTGTGTCTGCAAACCAGGATTCGCAGGTGAAGGGACACAATGGGCTTGTGAAGAGGATGTGGTTGTCTGTCAGGGAGGGTGTTATTAGATACCTAAAGGATAGGGAAGGAAGAAGATGGTTGGTTGCTTTGTAATTAACATAGTGAGTGAGAGAGGAGGGGGTGTGGGGATCAGCACGTTGAGGAGGGGGAGTCTTGCTGAGATAGAAAGGGGGAGTCTTGCTGAGATAGAAAGGGGGAGGCTTGCTGAGATAGAAAGGGGGAGGCTTGCTGAGATAGAAAGGGGGAGCTGCAGAAGAGCTAGGTTGGGGAGCGCTGTACACTGGAGGCAGATGGGGAAGAACAGTGCTTAAGCTGTAGGTGGTGGTGCATTGTACAGACAAGGTGAGTGCGGGAAGTGCTGTACAGAAGAATTTGGGCAGGGGGTCCATATACACAAGAAGTAAGTGCAGGAACCACTGTGCAGAAGAGGTGGGGGGAGCAGTGTGGAGGAGTGGTAGGGGATAGGACCAATATAGATAAATGTTGGTGGGTAGGAGCAGTGTGTGGAATATGCAGGTGGGTTACGAGCAGAGTGCAGAAGACGTGGGTGGGAGTTAGGCAGGTGGGAATGTTTTCAAAAGATGTAGGTGGGTGGAAGTCGTGTGCAGATTAGGTAGGTGGGTGGAAGTTATGTGCAGATGAGGTAGGTGGGTGGAAGTCGTGTGCAGATAAGGTAGGTCAGTGGGAGAAATATGCGGAAGAGGTGGGTGGGGCAATGGTTTTATGATTTAGTGAATCCCTGTATTTATCCTATTACACAGCCCCCTCTTCTCTTCTCATCCTTCTGTGAATTGTTCTCACAGGTCCTCTCTGTAATGTTGAGGTGTCTCCCTGTGCATCTAACCCATGCCGTGCAGGGGGGACCTGCCAGGCCCTGCAGTCTGGCTTTCGCTGCCTTTGTCCTGAGGGAGGAGGACCCCGTGACTCCCTGTGCATCCCCTCCCAGGATCCTGAACAATGTCCACCAGGATGTGTGCATGGTGTGTGCAGAAGATCCTCAGATGGGTGAGTACAATCTTACCTTCCCACCCACTTCTCCCTCCGCTGCTGGAAATGTCTGCATTCGATGATCATTACAGCTGAAACCTTATGGCCAGATCCAGGAAAATCACTTTTCAGTTGCTGGCTATTTTCTGATGCTTTTGGTCACCCTCTACAGTACTCAGTAATCCCCAATAGTAACAGCTCCATCTGGTGTCCAGACAGCAAGTTGTTGTTTTAGTTACAAAAGGAAGTTTAACCGCCTTAACGACCGGGGTATCAGCGACACGACTGAACGTCCGCGGGGCATTTTTTTCGTTTGTTTGGGGGGTTTTTTTTGTTTTTTTTTTTTTGTTTTCCGGTTCTGGACTCCCCAAAAGGCATGCAGCCGCGGGGGGAGCCCGGAACTCCATGACGGTCATAGTACGTCATGGGTCGTTCAGTCAGATCGACCCTTGATGTACTGTGACTGTCAAGGGTCGTTAAGGGGTTAAGCTGTAATGTCTGAATGAAGCATCTCTGTAGTGTGATTACCCTTGTTTTACTCAGTAAAAAAGTATAATAGATTTTTTTTCCATAGTAAAACATTATATTTCTGGATTTTATTACATTTTACAGGAATGCATGTGTTTGTAGATCAGTCTTTCTCTCCCCACTTCTGCTCCCTTTCCCCTCGGCCCCATTTCTGTATTCCTCATTTGTCCTCGTCCCCCGTCCTGTACCTTTTCCTCATCCATGTCCTTTTCCTCTATTCATTGTCCCTTGCCCCCTCAGATATTCCTGTGACTGCCAGCCTGGTTGGCTGGGGAGGCTGTGCGAGCGGCGGAGCGGTGATGGCTGCTCCCCTAACCCCTGTCAGAATGGAGGAAGCTGCACTGATCGCTCTGGGGGACCGGTCTGCCGATGCCGGGATGGATTCCGAGGTAACAAGTGCACTGCTGAGTCTATAACGCTTTGTGTGCCAGAGAGGAATGCATTGGATTGGATGCCACTCTGGCACTCAAAGGGTTACTATGTTCAAAAGAAATCTGCATTAAATCTGGAGGAAATCAACTGTGCTATTGGGGGAGAATGAAACATATCCACTGATTTAAATTTCTTTTAACCCCTTGATTGCTAGAGAGATCTCTAGCGCATTGTAATTGGGAAATGTGATTGTATTAAGAATCTGATTTTCCCCAGAATTTCTCCCATTTGGTTTTTTTTGCGTGTGTGTCATGTGCATGTGAATGTGCATCCTCCAGCTTCCCTTAACCCAGTGTCTATCAACTCCTGTCCTCAGGACCCGCTAACAGGCCAGGACTTTCTCTGCTACAGCACAGGTGTGGTGATCAGAGGCTCATTCACACTGATTAACTCACCTGTGCTCTAACAAGGAAATCATGTGATCAGAGGCTCATTCACATTGATTAACTCACCTGTGCTCTAACAAGGAAATCATCAAATCCTGGCCTGTTAGTGGGTCCTGAGGACAGGAGTTGAGAACCACTGCCTTAACCCTTCAATGAACCCAGGTAATATACACCTAAGTACCCTGTACTCCATATTAGCATATGTAGACATTCTGTATTTGTTTTCTGTGGCCTGAAATCCAGTCTTAAATACGCTCTGTGGGTGCAGCCATTCCTGTCTTTTCCAGGACTTCCATTACCATAGCTGTCTTGATAGGATATTGCAGAAGTGATAGTGCTGTATTGTCTGTAGCCATTTTGAATATAAGAGCGGCAGGAATTTATCGCAATACATGGAGTACGATAGCTCTTTTCTCTTATTACAAACACTTAACCCTTTGAGTTCCCAGTGCATTGCTTACACCTCTGGCATTCAAAGGGTTAACCAAATGTTCCCTGAAAGTACAATCTACACATGCATTAAAAAAAAGCAAGTTTATGACGGACCTAGAAATGGTTTGTTGAGATAACTAAAAAAAACAAAACAAAACAAAAAAACTTTATTTAAACCTTTGAGGGCCAGAGGTGTAGGCAACACATTCTTCTCAATGTGTTGCACCCCATCTGTAAAAATGTATTGCACGTTACATTACTAAAAATAGTCATATCAACAAATGTCATTTTTAGGTGTTTTTTTTTTTTTTTTTTTTAAAACTGTTGTTTTAGCTCAAAAACGTTTTCACTGATTAGACAGTATTATTTTGTAACGGAGAATCTGTCCTGCCAGGTACCACATGTCAGATTAACATTAATGAGTGTGCCCCGGCGCCATGTCTAAATGGAGGGACCTGCGTGGATGGCATTGGTGGATATAGCTGTCTGTGTACATTACCATATACAGGTACGTGGCGGTAGGGGTGAGTGAGATAAGGGTCAGAGAGCAGAAATTACTTCTTTCTTGTGTGGGTCCTGAAATGGAAAAACGTGTGTTGTGACAGATCTATATGGCCAACAGACATGGAATACTTGGAGGGGACAGAGGAGAAAGGAGGCTGAGATGTGTTGGCATTGGGGAAATGGGAATTATACCTTGAAATATGTGACTATTAATTTGCTCAGAAGAATTACTTGGATGGTGTGTGTTTGTGTATATATAATATATTATACACATACATTTTTTGGTTTGTTTGTTTTGTTGTGCATTAACCCTTTGATTGCCAGAGAGTTGAGCAATGCATTGCTCTGCAGTGCATTGCGTTGCAATGCATTGT
This sequence comes from Rhinophrynus dorsalis, assembly GCA_037306005.1. Taxonomy (NCBI): domain Eukaryota; kingdom Metazoa; phylum Chordata; class Amphibia; order Anura; family Rhinophrynidae; genus Rhinophrynus; species Rhinophrynus dorsalis. The sequence continues at coordinate 502,037,131 of CM074721.1, read as the reverse complement.
GCATCTTTCTGGCATTCGGAGGATTAAAACTCTACTGTAGTCTGTGTTGAAAATGTTTACATGGCCTTTAGATTCATGGATGTGGCTGGCTCCAACTTTAAAAGACTGCGCTCCAGTGGTCCACCCATAATTGTAAAGGGACATATAAACATTCACAAGATAGTAAAATGTTTCCATTAGGTTACACTGTAGCAGATTTCAAATGGACATATCTATCACTGTTTCAAAGGTTGAATGGTATTAGAGTAGATCTGTAACTATAATGAAATTCCTTTGGAATCCTAACAAAATTATGCACAGAGAAAAAGAGGGGCAAACCAACTGCATCTTAGGGAAGAAAACATTCCCATTGATTGAAAAGGAGCCTCTGACCCCTTAAATGCTAAAGAGGTGCATTGCTTCCTTTTTGATAGTATTTAGGCGTGTACGGAGACAGTCCCATATTAGTGTAGTGATGAAGCCAGTGGCTGAGTGACAAGAGCACCAATGCCTTTTATTATTTTTCTCTCTAGGTCAAACATGTGAGACAGTCTTGACCCCTTGTACTCCTGACCCATGTCAGAATGGAGGTGTCTGCTCTCCCACCCCAGACTACGAGGGCCATATTTGCAAATGTCCAACAGGCTGGGAAGGTAAGTGGCAATGCTGATACAGTCTCATCTATGTAGGCGAAGAGGTCTATGACTCCTGCATGTACTCAGACAGGAGAGGGAGTCTAGAATTTATGCACTTAGTAGCCTGAGTGTATATGCAAAGGACTCTGGGAATGAGGAAGTAGGCAGGTTGTCTGAATGGAAACAGTTTTGGGGAGGAGTTGGGAATCCAGATATTAACTTCATTGTTCATTTCCTGCACTAGTATCTGGGTAACCACTCTCAATCTTTTAGGGGATACATGTGGCACTGACATAGATGAGTGTGCCAGGAATCCGTGCCAGAACAGGGGTGTCTGTACCAATCTGAGAGGTGGATACAGTTGTGCATGCCCACCGGGATACACTGGACCTGACTGTGAGACGGATATTGATGACTGTGCACCCAGTGAGTATAATCTTGTAATTGTGTCACCTTGGGGTGGGTTCCTGCTTTATTCATCCAGATAAAGGGGTGCAATTCTGGATCTAGCAAACTTCATCATAGTTGTGAACCAAAAGTTCTACAAGCTCCCATTTATTTAAACAGGGCTTTTCACTGCTGAAATTCTAACGTGCATTCTGGCATTAAAGTGGTTAAAAGACTGTTTGAATCCGTTAAATTTTCTTTCTTATTGCTATGGGTGCACCTTGTTTGCTACAGAGTTGCTCTTTTCTGCATATGACCCATAGGAAGTTATGTATAAAGTTAAAGTGGAGATATTCTGGGCAAATCAGAATGCCCTGTTGAGGACCAATGGAAATTCTCAGTGATTTAAGTGGAGCTTTCAGGCGCTTGAATTCTAGGGGGATTTCCTATGTATTGGTTTGCCCCAGAATTGCTTCACTTTATCTTTATACTTGGTGTATATGTTCCTTTAATTCCACCATCACCGAATCCATCAGACTTGTCTCTCTTCTCTGTGCTTCTGTTCCTCTTTGTCACTGTGTCCTTGACCTCTCTCAGATCCCTGCCTCAATGGTGGCTCCTGTAACGATGGCCTAAACTCCTTTTCCTGCAATTGCCTTCCTGGCTTCACCGGACCGAGATGTACTAACGAGATAAACGAGTGTCTGAGTAACCCCTGCCGTAATGGGGCTATTTGCAAAGACTATGTCAACAGCTACGTGTGTACATGTGCTCCCGGATACACCGGTCCGGTCTGCGAAACCAACATCCAGGACTGTACAGAAAGGTGAGTCACTGTTGCCAGAAGGAGGAGCAGTTCACTTTTGTTTTAAAGCATTTATATTATAGGACTATTCCTGATGAATATAACCAAGGTAATGCCACTGCTGTGGGAGGCGCTTCATTCGGGTTATTACTGTTCAATCTTGAATTTTTATGTGTTTAAAGGAATAGTATTGGATTCTGTTACCAAAATTGAATCTTGTAGATATTAAAAAAAATAATAAAATGATGGCAGTTCGATCTCTCATACCTTTATGGTTTGAGAGAACCAAGCACACTTTGTAGACCATTCCAGTGAAGTAATTCTTTTTAAATAGCGCTATTTTGGATCTGCTAAAGGGCCGAAGTACAGCACCGGGATCTCCTTCTTCAACTAGAGCGCTGACGTCAGTACAAGGGGAGGGAGGGGGGAAGATTAGCTGTGTATATCTCTCAAATCTTGAAGGTTTGAGAGATCGGACTGCCATAATTTTATTTTTTTTTTTTAATATCTACAAGATTTAATTTTGGTAAAAGAATCCAGTACTATCCCTTTAAAAAAAAAAAAAAAAAAGATCCATGGTCCTTAAGTGCCAGCCGCGTGTGCGCGTGGCCGGTCCTTAAGAGGTTAAGTGTGTATTTATCATATATTTATATATTTCTGTTGCATTCTGTGAAAGAGCAGAGCCTAAGGAGCATAACCGCAAAGCTAAAAGGGTTTCTGAATATATCCCTATATTTGGGGGCCTCCATTCACAATTTCAGCAGGGTCCACAAACGTTCTTAAATCTTCTCTGGCCAAAATTAAGGTAGTGGAGGTGTCAGTGTTCCTTTAACCCCTTGGATGCTAGGTAGGACTCCAGTACAATGGGAAGCAATGCATTAGAACACTCTCTATGCTCCACTGGGTTAAAATGACAGGATTTATGTTCGTCCATTTTGTGTAGTTTAGCTGACATGTCAATGAAATGTCACTGTGATATGTAATTAAAACCTGGTGTGCTTCTAATACAAGCGGTTTTATTAAAATTCCGAATGGGTCCTTTTAGCACAAGGGGTGTTTTCTTGTCGTTGCGGTTTAAAAATAAACCAGTCTGGTTTTTACCATATTTGGCCAACAAGCCTTAGATGTCACAGAGGCCAAAATTGCTTGTTTTTCTAAATTTAAATTTAGAGGCTTGTGTCAGAAGTTGCTTGAGAGATGCATATCTTGGTTTTTGGCGGGAAAACCCGTTTCTGTTTTACAAAAGTTTTTGGTAGAAATTAGACTAAGAATCATTTGCCAGTGTAATATTATTAATATTGATACAAAATTTAGCTAATCAATCACAAATTTGACCTTATTCATTGAGCTAAATAGTTGCAATTCTGGAGCAAAACAACTGCAGCAAATGGAAATTGCAATTGAAATAAATAGATTTTTTTTCTAGAGAATGCCAGAGAGGTCAATTTTGCTTTGCATTGTATTTGAGACCACTGTAGCATTTAAATCAACAGGTACTTGTAAGATTTTCATTTCAGCTCTATGTTGCAGATCGTTGCTGCATACCTCCCAAGTGTCCCTATTTAGGAGAGACAGTCCTCTTTTAGACCCAAATCCCTCTGTCCATCTTTCCCACCCTGGTGTCCCTCTTTTTAGGAGATCAGACTGTGTGGTGTGTATATAAATGTATCACATTACTCCACAGCAATAAAACTCACATTAATGCTTGTTTAAACGTCAGTATGTGTTTATACACTAGTCTGTGTAAATAAAGTACTTTGTTCTTGGTATAAGTCATTTATTAGGTTACAGAAGTAGGTGTCAATAGGTCATGAAACAGTGTAAAAATTCTATATAATGTCCCACCAGCCACACCCCCAGCAACACCCCCTAAAACTAGGGTGACCACGGGTCCCGGAACGTCCGGGACTGTCCCTTATTTCAGGGCTATGTCCCGCGTCCCCTTCAACCGGGACAATGAAGTGTCCCGGAATGAAGCCAAGCCGCCCTGGATGTCAGCCTGCAAGCGGTGTGTCACATCATGGACGCCGCTTGCAGGCTGACATCCAGGGCGGCAATGCAGCTTACCTGATCTCCTGGAGGCAAGCGCTCTAGTAATACAGAGCGCTGGGAGATGACATCATCTCCCAGCGCTCTGCATTACTGAGCACAGCGCGCGGGAGCTTCAGCTCTGTGCCGGAGGAGGCACAGAGCACTTTCCACGCCGCTAGACCACCATGGACTCAAGGTAAGGCAAGTTCTAGGGTGACCACGTCCCGGAATGGCAGAAGGGAAATGTGGTCACCCTACCTAAAACGCAAGTGTCCCTCTTTGGCAATCTGAAATGTTGGGAGGTATGGTTGCTGGGCTACAGCTCCCATCAACCAGCACCAGCCTTTTCCATGCCTCCCAAGTGTCCCTCTTTGAGATCCAAATCCCTATGTCCCTCTTTCCCATTGTGGTGTCCCTCTTTTTAGGACAGATTGTGTGTGTGTGTGTGTGTGTATATATATATAAAATACAAGAAGACAATCCTGCGCTACTCTATATAAAAAACTGATGTGTGCCCTGTAATGGGCATATATAATAATTCCTGGTAAATAAGTGAAATTCTGTGTCACAGATTGGCCAAGTTGTGGGTAAGCTTGCCACCAATGTCAAGGTATTTCACTTTCGGCAAGTCCTACTCTAATAAACCTAAAAGCCCTATCTAAAAATTAAAATCAAAAAGCCCTGAGGAAGTATCATTATGTATGCGTAGGCGAACGAGGGACCCTTTAAATATGCTCTTTATTATTTTTGTGGGTCCCAGTGTAGTGCAATTAAAAACAGCAGACATACAAGTAGTAAAAAGGTTTGTATGAGGGACTTACCTGGTGCACCAGGCCCCAAAAAGGGGCCTGCATTGTGTAGAAGTAAGAGGACTGTGGATCCAACATATATATTTCACAGCAATAAAACATTTAAACTTTTTTTTTAGTATATATGTATATAAATTAGTCTGTGTAAATAAAATGCTTTGGTCTTGCACTAAGTAATTTATTAATTGACACAAAGCGGTGTCAGTAGGTCATGATGTAACCTAAAATTTCTTGTTAATGCCACACCCACCAGCCACACCCCCAGCAACACGTTGTGTCCTTTTGAAATGTTGGGAGGTATACTTTGGGCTGGAGTTGACAATCGTTTTGTTTCGGCAACAGCTGGAGGACCTCACGTTTCCTTTCTCCTCCACAGGCAATAAAATGTTATTAAGCAGATCTGATTTACAGCACAACAGCTGCATATATCTTTAAACAGTGTGTTAAAGTAACAGAAAGCTTTTTTTGCTCTGTCGAACCTGTTATTTATCCAGAACAGACACGCTGGTAGAATACTGTGGAGAAGCGGTCAATTTCCATCACAATGTGATTTAGTTGCCAAAATATGTAGCCTCCTTAAATTCTGTAGATGAAAGGAATTATGTTTGCTGTTTCTGCCCAAGTTGTGTGGTTTTTTTTTTTGTTTTTTGTGTTTTTAATATTTAGAGCCTTGTGTATAAAGTTAAAATTTTGGGTCAAACGATCTACACTGTAGGGTACAAATAAACTTTCCCAAAATTGCTTAATACTTTTGCGTTTAATTTGGTAGGCATAAAAAAAAATATGAACAACGATGTAAGGCTTATCTCTCAAACCTTTATGGTTTGCAAGCACACTTTGTAGACTATTCCAATGAAGTATTAACCCCTTAAGGGCGCGCACGACCAGCACTTAAGGACCACGGACCTATTTTTGTGCGGTCCAATTCAGGTCTCCCCAAACAGCATGCAGCCGGTCGGGGAGCCCTGAATTCCATGACTTACATGTACGGCATGGGTCGTTAAGGTGTTAATATTTAGATCACGCATTTTCGGCTCTGCTGAAGAGCCTCCATGCGGTCAAATGACCGGACTCTGCAGCTGTCAGCTACAGCTCTGACTCTTCTCATGAGGCAACTTTAGGAAGGTATATCTCACAAACCATAAGATAAGCCTTACATCATTGTTCATATTTTTTTATGCCTACCAAATTAAATAAACATAAAAGTAAGTATTACTATCCCTTTAAATGCTAGAGAGGTCTCACAATGCGTTGTAGATCTTTAGAATTTAATGGGTTATAAGTCCCATTTGAATCTGGGATTTTATTTTGTGCATTTGGTTCACTCCAGAATTGTTCACTTTGCCTTGATGCATAGGAGATTTCATAAGAAAATCTGGACCAGACCTACTTCCCCATAGAGAATGAACAACAATTCCTTCAATCCCTATTGATTTAAAGGGATAGTAATGTTTCACAATAAAAGCAGCTCCAATTAATCTTTATAGTATTTGGGCCATTGAGAGTGTTATTTTAGTATTGTCAGAGTTGTAGTTCAAGAGTAATTGAATGATAAAGTATCCCCCTCCCGCCCCTTTTACCTAGTGTAAGCCACCTCCCCTCAGATGTGGAATCTAGTCTTGAGATCAGACAGCTCACAGCAAGAGACAATCTTCTTACTGTGAGAACAATGGAAAACCTGCCCCCACTTGACAGGTTTTTCCCTTATGCAAATTGAAGATTGTCCCTCTCTGTGATTCATCCGGACAGTCTTGGTGCTCTGAGGAGAGCAGTGTTACACTAGGTAAAAGGGGTGGAGGAGGAAACTTTATCATTCAGTTAGTCTTGAACTACAACTCTGACAGTATTGAAATAACAATCTCCATGGACCAAATACTATGAAGATTAATTGGACCTGCTGTTTTTGTGAAATGTTACTATCCCTTTAAATGTGGATTTTAAAACCTTGAGTGCTAGAGAGATCTGTGGAGACCTTTCTAGCATTCAAGAAGTTAAAATCCTATGTTAAATACGTGGTCATTTTTAGTCCTTCTATAATGAAGTTGGTTTGCTCCAAATCTTATTAAATCAGGCTTTTTTGTGCTCAAGTCCTTGGATTGCTCCATCATCCAAGAAATTAAAGGAATCCTACCTCATTTTTTATTATAAATTTTAGCAGTAAATATGAATTTATTTTTACTGACAACATTCATGTTCTTTTAATTTGTCACGTATGTAAAAGCTTATTTCAAGGAACGCGAACGCTTCCTAATAATAATCTCCCACTTGCCTATATCGGGGTAGGATATCGTGATCACTATGAATTAATTCTGTGCATTGCTTTGCACACCCTTGAATGCTAGATGCATTTGGAGAGCTCTAACATTCAAAGGGTTAAAAGTCTTTTTGAAATCAATGGAAATTTTGGGAATATTCATTTGTTACCTATAGTGCAGTTGCTTTGCCCCATAATGTATCTGTCCATGTATGTTTCCATGGATTTTTTGATCTCACTTCCTCTCCTTTGTCCTCCTTCTGTGCAGTTCCTGTTTTAACAGTGGGACGTGTGTGGATGGAGTCAACTCTTACACCTGTTTATGTCGCCCTGGCTTCACCGGGTCCCACTGCCAGCATGAAGTGGATGAGTGCGCATCGCGCCCCTGCCAGAATGGTGCTGCGTGCATTGATGGGGTAGAATCATACCGGTGTGTCTGCCCATATGGTTACACTGGGACGCAATGTCAGGTGAGGGATGATCTTTTTAAATGCCATGGTGGGTGCGTGTGTGTGTGTGCGCATGTTCGCGCGCTTGTGCATGACAGGGAGTTCAGTTAGTACACTATGCAGTGTGGGCCAGGGGTATAGTTAGTTCAGTATACAGTGTGTTTACAGTATGGAAGGCAATTAAGTTAATACTGGATTGTGTGTGTATGTATGAATGGACGTATAGTTAATACAGGATTATGTATGTAGGTATAGTTAATACAGGTCTGTATAGGTGTGCACGCAAGCTCAGGACATGCCATTGTGTTAATAAAGGATGGCGTGCGTGTGCGTGTGCATGCGCACGTGTGTGCGTGTGCATGCGCGCGTGTGTGCATGTGCATGTGTGTGTGTGCGCGTGTGTGTGCGCGCGCGTGTGTGTGCGCGCGCGTGTGTGTGTGTGTGTGCGTGTTTGCGTGTGTTTGTGTGTGTGTGCGCGCGCGTGTGTGCGTGCGCGTGTGTGCGCGCGCGTGTGTGCGTGTGCGTGCGCGCGTGTGTGTGTGTGCGCGTGCGTGTGTGCGCGCGTGTGTGTGCACGCGCGCGCGCGTGTGTGTGTGTGTGTGTGTGTGTGGGATAGGAGATATAGTTAATACAGGATAGTGTGTGTGTGTGCGTGCGCGTGCGTGTGTGTGTGGTAGGGCAGGATGTCTATTTAATACAGGGTGGTGTGTGTGTGTGTGTGTGTGCGCGCGCGAGCAGGCTCTCTGGACAGGCAATTGAATACAGGATACTGTGTGTGTGTACTATAGAAGGCAAGTATAGAATAGTATGTGTGAGTTGGATCATAGGACAGGAGACATTGTTAAAATAGGGTGGGGTGTGTGAGTGTGTATATATAATCCTATATAATAGTTCGCTAAATGTGTTTGTCAGTAGCCGTCATGCGCAGTAGAGACAGCTGCGCGCTGCAGTCATGCGCACTACAGACTGCCCGTGACACAGCTGATAAAGGAGTGGGGTTCCGAATTCAGACTTCGGTGCTCAGAGAGGACTACGGTCTGAATTCGGAGCGCCCCGCTCCGTATCAGCCGCAGCTCGGGCATTCTCTACTGTGCATGACTGCACCATGGCCGTTGCTGGGTGGCACTGTGGCCCGTATACACGGTCTCTTCAACTATAATATAGATCTGTGTGTGTGCATGACAGAAGGTATAGTTAATACGGGATTGTGTGTGTGTGTGTGCGTGTGACAGGAGGTATAGTCAATTTAAGATGCTGTTTGTGCAGCACAGGAGGTTGAGTTAGTAGAGAATAGTATGTATTACAAGAGGGATAGTTAATATAGGATGGTGGGTGTGTATTACAGGGGGAATAGTTAATACAGTGTGGTGTGTGTGTGTGTCCATCCAGGACAGGAGGTTGAGTTAATATAGGAAGCTGTTTGTGTGTAGGAGAGAAGGTTGTGTTAATATAGGAAACTGTGTGTGTGCAGGACAGGTGGTTGAGTTTATACAGGAAGCTGTTTATGTGCAGGGCAGGAGGTTGAGTTAATACAGGAAGCTGTGCGTGTGTGCGCAGGAAGGAGACTGAGTTAATACAGGAAGCTGTGTGTGTGCAGGACAGGAGGTTGAGTTATACTGGAAGCTCTGTGTGTGCAGGACAGGAATTTGATTTAATACTAAAGAGGGAAGCGTGTATGTGTGTGCAGGACAGGAGTGTGTGTGTATGTATGCATATTGCGAGTGTGTATATATAATATAATGCGTGTGTATGTGAAAGCGCTTTCTTTATACACTAGTTCTGAGATAAAGACACAGTGTAACATAACCCATGTTCCTTTCTCCCACGGGTGCAGAACCTGGTAGACCTGTGCCGCCGTGCTCCCTGCCAGAACGGGGGCCGCTGCAGCCAGTCAGGCCCGTCATTCCACTGTGAGTGTCCTGCAGGTTGGACAGGGAGTTACTGTGATGTGCCACGGGTGTCCTGTGAAGTGGCAGCTGACCGAAGAGGTGAGTGGTGGGAGTTTGTTGTAGTAGTGAGACTCTGCTGGGTGGTTTTTGGGTGATTTCTGGGATAATCTCATTCTTCTATACTCTTCCAGGTGTACGTGTGGACCAACTCTGCTTCTCAAGGGGCATCTGTATGAATGCCGGGAGCTCCCACAAGTGTGTCTGTCGAGGGGGCTACACGGGAAGCTACTGTGAAACTCCCATCAACCTGTGCGACCCAGATCCCTGTCTCAATAGAGGGGTTTGTCGCAGCTACCTGGGAGACTATACGTGTCAGGTAAGGAGAGGGCTGTGTTCTGATTGGGGTATTAAAACGTAATCCAGGTGGGTGTCCTTACATCACTTTACCTCCTTGGATGCTAGAGATTTCTGCATCACGTTATGAAGCAATACGTCTGAGACATCTCTAGCTTCTAAGGAGTTAATTATATAGCACCAACACTATATCACTTATACATGCATAAGATACATTTCATAAGGTGAAGAGAGTCACTGCCCCACAGAGCTTGCAATATACATCACTATCTGCATTTCCTCTGTTTAGTGCCCAGCTGGATACCAAGGGAAGAACTGTGAATATGATATAAATGAATGCCACTCAAACCCATGTCAGAATGGTGGGACTTGTATTGACCTCATTGCGCGCTATGTCTGTTCCTGCCCTCCTGGAACTAATGGTAAGTCTTCCATCCTATTCACTTCCTCTGCTATGTTCCCAGAGACTCATTTCCTATTAGCAGAGAAGGCAACCACCTGCTGATGAATAGTTTTGATGTCATGGCCACACCCACTGTGTTATGTGGCTGTGGCTTGCACAACCCCAGTGTCCGTTCATCAGATCCTCTCTTGTCTTAATCTGGACATAACATCCCAATAACCACTGTGAACCTATTCTATGTATTGATATTTAATTTGTACTGGATATCATATTTACGAAAGTGGTCATAATTCTTTACTGTCGGCCCCAAGGACCCTAAATTCCTCCTCCTTCCTAAGAAATTGTTAGTGAGAGGAATTTTGGGACTTGGAGTCTGGCATCAAAGAATCGTGTCCACATCCCTGTCATAATAGTCATCACTAATTAATAATTCACAAAGAATTGATTAATAGTGGTTATTAGGATTTTCTGCCCAGATTAAAGTAATTGTGTGTGGGGGGGGGGTGTTATTAAATTGGAGGCATTTGTCTTTGTTTTTTTTTTTTTTTTTTCGTATCTTTATTTTTTGTTTTCTCTTTTTTTTTATGTCCTATCACGATGATTATGTCCACTTTCAATTTTAGCTTTTTTTTTTTTTTTTTTTTTTACTTTAAAGGGATAGTAATACTTCGTTTTATCTTTATTTTATATTGTAGCCATTAAAAAAAACATGAAGAACGATATAAGTCTTATCTCTCAAACCTTTATGGTTTGAGACATATTCACAAGCAAAGTTCCCCTCCCGCCCCTTTTACCTAGTATAAGCCATCTCTTCTCAGATGTGGAATGCAGTCCATAGACCAGACAGATAACAGAGGGGGACAATCTTCTTCCTATGAGAACAATGAAAGCCCTGCCCCCCTTGACAAGCTTTTTCAGGTTTTTCCCTTATCTTAATTGAAGATTGTCCCTCTCTGCAGTCTACCTGGGCACCTCCCTTCTGATTTGGCTGAACAGTGTTACATCAGTAAAAGGGGCGTGAGGGGGATATTTTGTCATTGAGTTACTCTGGAACTACAACTCTGACAGAATTGAAATGACACTCTCCAAAGTCCAAATACTATGATGATTAATTAGAGCTGCTTTTATTATGAAACATTAATATCCCTTTAAATTCCCTGTGAGGTGACAAGATGAGAACCCTGCCTTGCACGTCCTTTTCCTCATGGTAGTCCACTCCCATAAGTCCCTTTTTCCTATTTCCCCAGGTCACTCTGTTACAGCTCCTAATTAGCCTTCATTCTCTGTTTTATTTTTTCAGGAGTGCTGTGTGAAATTAATGGGGATGACTGCTCAGCCCTCTCGAGCTCTGGACCCCCCAAGTGCTTAAATAATGGAACATGTGTAGACAAGGTTGGGGGCTACCGCTGCAACTGCCCCCCTGGGTACACTGGTGAGAGGTGCGAAGGTGACATCAACGAATGTCTGTCTGGGCCCTGTCACCCCCATAACACCAGAGATTGTGTCCAGCTGGCCAATGACTACCAGTGCAAATGCAAGAGCGGGTATACTGGTAAGGGCAACGTGAGAGCTGGGTGGCACCCTTAGGAGATGGTGGGCAATAATGTGGAGCACCATCAGAAGTAGAAATGTGGGTTTTAATAAATGAAGGCTCCTTTGGGGCGGAGAAAAAAAACAGGGTGGCTAGTAAGACTTGGATTTAACCCTTTGCGTGTCAGAAAAGTATCCAACGCATCGCAATGCAGTGTGTTGGATATCTGTCTGGCACTCAAATGTTAAATGGGGTTTTAACACCCTGAATGCCAGAGAGGTTTCCAAGAAATTGCAAAGCAATGCAATGGGGACACCTTGCATTTTACCTTTTGAGTGCCAGATGGCTACCGAATGCATTGCTTTGCAATGCATTCCATACCCCTCTGGCACTCAAAGGGTTAAGGGGTTAAAAGTAATTTATATCAATGGCTGTTTCTGTTCGTCCCAGTAGCGCAGGTGGTTTGTCTCATAGTTGCTCCAGTTCGTTTGCCAGCTTATTTGTAGGGCCTGGGCTTCCTGGAATCTAATTGGAACTGATTGAGACCTAGACTACATTGCAGTTAATAGTTATCTGTGTTTTAATCTAAGGCATTCCCATTTATGTCTATGGAGATATTTGTAGTTAAACCCTTGATAAAGATACCAATTGTAATGAAATTCAGGCCTTAATAAGGAGAACTGAAATAATTGTAGAGCAAGCCAACCAAGCTGGAGGCAGTAAATATACAATTTCCTTAAATTTCCATTGATTTAAATGTGACTTTTAAGCCCCTGAATGCTCAGTGCAGACCACATGAGCATTCAACGGTTTAAAAGCCTCAATGTGTGTGTTCACTACGGTGCAATAGGTTTTCTACAGTTCTGATTAAATCCGATTCCTAGTGATGAATTAATCCACTTGGCGCTGGTTTGGTTCTAAGAACCCTCTGGCTGATTTATATGGGCTTTTGTGTATAATTGTTTTTTTATTTTTGTTCTTTAGGTCGGCGCTGCCAGAGTGTTGTGAATACCTGCGAATCTCGTCCCTGTCAAAACGGAGGAGTGTGCCGTGTAACCGTTAATACGCCTCTTGGGTACACCTGCCACTGTCCTCCGGTAAATGACTCTCTTGTGTGCCTTCTCTCTGTAATGTTAATAGCTATAGGAATACAGTATACATTCTCTATGTATGTTCTATAAATGTTCTATATATGAATAGCCAGTTTTTATTATATTGATGGGGAAAGTGGGAGCAGCACGATAAGGTGGATTGGGGCACTGCTTGCTCCATGGACATGCAGAGTGGCCAGAGTGTTATTCACTTAACAGAGAATAAGTTGACTCTTTGTGTGCCAGAATGATGGACACTCCCTGGTACTTCGGTCTAAGGGTAACATGGTTGCATAGCAAGCTATCAGAACTTAGTGTCTATGGTGAATAGCCACATTAACAAATAAACACACCTCTAGGAAAAAGAAAGAGACTTGTTAAAGGGATAGTAATACTTCGTTTTATCTTCATTTTATTTTGTAGGCATTAAAAAAACATGAACGATATAAGTCTTATCTCTCAAACCTTTATGGTTTGAGAGATATTCACAAGCAAAGTTTCCCCTCCCGCCCCTTTTACCTAGTGTAAGCAATCTCTTCTCAGATGTGGAATGCAGTCCATAGACCAGGCAGATAACAGGAGGGGACATTCTTCTTCCTTTGAGAACAATGAAATCCCTGCCCCCCTTGACAAGCTTTTCAGGTTTTTCCCTTATCTTAATTGAAGATTGTCCCTCTCTGCAGTCTACCTGGGCACCTCCCTTCTGCTCTGGCTGAGCAGTGTTACATCAGTAAAAGGGGCAGGAGGGGGATACTTTATCATTGAATTACTCCTAAACTACAACTCTGACAGAATTTAAATAACATTCTTCATGGCCCAAATACTATGAAGATTAATTAGAGCTGCTTTTATTATGAAACATTACTATCACTTTAAGCCAAATTTCAGTATTCAAATAAGCCACTGGCAAAAGATACATGGCAACATCTTAAATCCGGTGAAGGCACAGAGAAAGCACATTTGAGGTGTAATCACAGGAATAAGATGGGGAAAACACTGTAGTGTATGAAACGAGATGGCTTCAGCTCCAATCACCACCATGTCACGAATATTGGTAAATCTCCCCCCTGGTCTTTCTTTCATTAAAAAAACTTCTTTAAAAGTGACCACTAGGTGGTGTTTCATTAGTCCCTATGGCAGAAAATCCTGTTGTAAAATTACAATGTGTTGGCATCCTCTATAGCAACTGATGAGTTAAGCTGTCTCTTGTGCTTCTCTCTCTTTCCCTAAACAGGGTTACACAGGTCCCTCCTGCGAGCGGTCTCCCCTCTCCTGCCGGGATATCTCCTGCCCTCCTGGTTCCACTTGTCTCCCTCCTCCATTAGGCCCTCGCTGTGTGTGCCCCCCTGGCGTTAGCTGCCGATATCCTCTTAATTCCACCTCTCCTCCACCGCCTGCTTCTTCTCCTTGTTCCGCATTCCCATGCCGTAATGGAGCCCCTTGCCTCCCTTCTAACCAGTTCCCCTACTACAAGTGTCAGTGTCCACCTGACCTAGCAGGTCCAAGATGTGATAAACTTCTCCGCTCCTTCCCATTACCTGGCCCAACTCCAGCACCAGAGTGTAGCCTGCCACAATGCCAAGCAGTATCAGGAGATGGACACTGTGACCGGGAGTGCAATACAGCTGCATGCCGCTGGGATGGTTGGGACTGTACCTTGAGTGTAGATGATCCATGGAAAAGATGCCCATTTCAGGGGTGCCGCACTCTTTTCAATAACTCAAAATGTGACAGAGAGTGCACTTCCGCAGAGTGCCTGTATGACAACTTTGACTGTCGTGAGGAGGAACGGACCTGCAAGTAAGTGGGAAGCGGGTGCAGGGAATGAGCAGTGGGGAAAGGGGGTGCAATGCATTGCTAGGCGTGAACAGAGGTGTCCCGGAGTGAATAGATGATTTAGAGGTGAGCCAAGGTATGAATGAAAGAGATGAGCCAAAGTATAAAAGAGATGATGGATCTTGAGGTCTCTAGTGGAAAACCGTGCATGCTCTCTAGGACAGGACAGCTGTAAATACCTAGGAGAAGAGAGCTTGAGTTATCTAGGCACGGGTAGCTTGTGGTATGTGTACGTAGTCTAGGAGAACTGATGTGTCAGTGACAGTAGAGTGTGGAGTGATGGGAACTTGAGGAATCAAGGGGCACTGAGCTTGAGCGCAATAGGAGAGGAGGAATTTGTATGTAGTAGGGGAGAACCGAAAGATCTTCAAGGGATCCTTATCACTAAAAGTTACTTTGGTGATTTTGAAAGCGTTTTCAAAATTACCCGTTTGTTGTACTAACTATTTTATGTAGAAAATTGATTTTTGAGGTATTTAGATTTATATGGTAATTAACCCTTTAATGCACAGAAAATTGTGCAATTCAATGTGAAGCAAGGTGTTACATATACCTCCAGTCATGGGGTCTCCAACCTTTAAATTAACCAGAGCTATTTTTAATCAATGAAACATGTACTGTGTTACTATAAAACATATATTGAAAAAAAAAATGAATTTATAACTATAAACCAGAAGCACCACATTTTAGCTGTCCAGTGCCATTACAAGAAGAAATTCCCACTGACATATTAACCCTTTGAGTGACAGAGGGGTACGGAATGCATTGCAAAGCTAATCCCGCCCAAAAGGGTGATCCAGTCCCAGAATGACAGACAAGTCCCCTCTTCACAGGAACACCAGCTAATCCCAGTTGTACATTTCAGCCTTGTTGGGCCTAGTCAGTGACTGCAGCTGGCTTCCCTAGGCACTGAGAGCAAGGGGACCTCATCTGGATTGCCCTTCATTCTTAAGGAAATCCATAAACATACAAAATGTGAGAGGCTCTAGTGAGCAAAAATGTGATGCTTCTGACCGATGACTAGCCATAGATCAGGTCATTGTGCTGTTTATTCGTCTTCAGAAGCCTCTCACATTTTGTATGTGTATTTTGAATACTCTTAGGGGGGTTTCCCTAAAAGTGAAGGGTAATCCAGACATGGACCTCTTGTTCTCAATGCCTAGGGAATCCAGCTGCCACCTCACTGGTGAGGTCCAACAAGGCCGAAACGTACGTCTGTGGTTAGATGGTGTTCGTGTGCAGAAGGTACTTGCCCATCATTTTGGAACTGGGCCATCCTTTTTGGACGGGATTAGTCTCTTCTGTAATGTCACTAGAGAGCTAAAATGTGATGCTTCTGTGCGGTGACTGGCCATAGAACAGGCCATTGTGCTGTTTGTTTGTCCTCAGAGCCTCTCACATTTTGTATGTGCATTAGCCCTACATTACCTCCGCTAATCCATGACAGTACTTAGCAATTCATTGCCCACATCCCCTAGCATGGAAATGAAGTGTCAATGCGTAAGGGAGGTAACGTAGGTCTAGTACTGGAGTGAGACAGGTAATGCAGAAATTGCCTACGAGACATGCTTTAATTTGCATAATCTATCAGTCTAACTCAAAAAGATCTTGAAAAAATGGGTATTACAGCATATAGGTGAATTGAAAGGTCTTTTGAAATCAACAAAGTTGTTTTTAGGTGGCATGGTCCCTTTAAGGCATCTAGGAGTGAAGAAGTGGGGCTGAGGTTTCTGAGAGTGAGGTTGTGGCAGGGAACGTGCGAGTGAATAGACAAGGAAAAGTGAGAGATTTGTTCAGTGCTGCTCCTCTCATGTTTGTCTCCCTCTCTCTTTAGCCCGGTATATGAGCAGTACTGCATGGATCATTACGGTGATGGCCGCTGTGACCAGGGATGTAACTCTGAGGAATGCGGCTGGGATGGCCTGGACTGTGCTAGGGGTTCAGATAAGGAGGTCTTGGCCGACGGTGTGCTTGTTCTGGTGGTCTTAATGCCCCCTCAGGAATTGCTGAAACAGACTGCGGCTTTCCTGCAAAGGCTTAGTGCGATTCTGCGCACAACTCTACGCTTCCGCACTGACAGAGAGGGGCAATACATGATCTACCCCTACCGGCGGAGTGAATCAGCAGAACAGCGGCAGAAGAGAGAGCTGGACAGTGATATTATAGGGTGAGGAGGGAGTTGGTGTTCTATACAAAGTGGGGGAGGTGGGTGTCTTCATGAATACGAACTCAAGGTTTTAGTGTTTAATTCAGGAATAGACAATTATTAGGGAATACAACTCTCCTCATCCCCAAACAGCCAATGGCAGGAGGTCCTACGATTGACTACCCCTGGCATAAGTTGACAGGTTAAGGTGTAACGTTAATGATTTGTATCATTTATTTTGGGAAGCTGTGATGTCATTTGATAAGTAAAAAAGCAAGTGTGAAATAATTAATGAGAATGACCAGAATATGAACCTCATTTGGCTAATCTGTGATTACATAAGTTATTTTTGTTGAGTTTATTGGACAGAAACATAAATCATATGTAAACATGTAATCTTACAGTGAAGAAGATAGCAGGGCAGTCTCCCCATGATGGGAGGTTGACTAGAGTTGGCATCAAAATGTAGGATAATTGGCATACGGAGAGGAGGATTAGTCGCACCATCATAGGAGATGTCATTGGATAGTCACATCTCTGGGTAACATTGTCATGTGATCTCTCTCCCTGACAGGTCCACAGTGATACTTGAGATTGATAACCGTCTGTGTGTGAAGGAGGTGTCAGAATGCTTTCCAGATACCAAGAGTGCAGCAGATTATCTGGCTGCCTTGAACGCATTGGAGAGGCTGAACTTCCCTTACCCAATCAAAGCTGTGCGCAGTAAGTCATGTGACCAGGCAAGATGTGGGAGTGAAACATGGTAGCTGAAATAAGGGAAAAACAGTGGTTTGGAGAAGAGGGAGAGCAAAATGGGCAACAGAGAGGCAAAGGGGCAAGATAGTAGAGATATGGAGGGAAAGGGGAAACCTCTCCATCATCCAAGACTGTGTTTTGAGGATGAATGTCTTGTTCTATAGGTGAAAAGATGGATGATGAGACACCTACTGGTCCCCTCCGTCTCCTGCCTTTAGTAGCAGTAGTTGGGGTGCTGGTCTTGATTGTAGCAGCCCTGGGAGTCCTGGTGTCTCGTAGGAAGAGAGCACATAGCACCTTGTGGTTCCCTGAGGGATTCATCTTAAAGAAGGATAGAGACCGCCGGGAACCTGTGGGACAGGATGCTCTCGGTCTAAAGTAAGAACATCCACACGGGTTGATTCTTCTCTTCTTCTCTCCCACCATGTCTATCTTCCTGCATGTCCCACCTTTCCTTTTTACTCCCACTTTTTTTTTTTTAATGTTGCCATTTCAATTACTTCTACATTTGTTCTTCTCTCTCCTTCTTTTCTTCTTTCTCTTCTTCATTAGTGGGTCATGTTTCCCACCACTTTTTTGCACTTTCTTCCTCCTCTGCACTATTTCATTGTCCCTCAACCCATCATCCTGCTGTCTCCCCCTGCCTCCTGATGGCTTTTGCTTTTCTTCTTTTTTTCTGAACTCCCTTTTTCCCCGCAGGCTGCTTTCTTCTCCTAATAGTCCCCCAGTTAAACTTCCCTGTTCTCTCATTTTCCTGCTGTCATATTCTCTTCTTCTTCTTGTTCTTTCCGGTCTTCTCTCTCAGGCCTCCTACTTGACTGTTTTCTCACCTTCTACACAGTGAAATGTCCTGCTCAGTCCACTTCCCTTCTATTCCTATTCAGTTGTACCCTCCCTTGCTGTGCAATGCCCACTTGGTGCCGCCACCCTCCTTTACTGCACTGACTTCTTTTCCTCCATCTTATTGAGCTCCGTGTTCCCGTCAGCGCTCCATCCTACTACTCCGTCTTCTGCCACCCGCCTTCTGCCCCTTTGTCCTGTCACTTCAATTGCTGCTCTGTATCTTTTCTCTCCTCCCTCACATCTGCCTTTCCCTCCCCAGAAACATTGCTAAAGCTGAACGTCTTATGGAGGACCCATCAGAAGACTGGACTGAAACAGACTGTCCTGAGACCAAGAGACTGAAGGTATGATTGCACTATGAGACCATCAGAGAGCCCTTCAGAATGACTAGAAATGTGGTTATAAATTTCCATTCATAAATATGATCTAAATAGTGAACTGACTCTCTCTGAAAAGTAGAAGTCCGTTTAGTAGAGAGGCTGGGTGTATTAGAGGATACATAAGTATGGATGTCTTCAGGCCTCTCATTTGCTGAACATTAGTGGTTCTTGTACTGGACTCAGTGTATGTATGTATGTATCTTTTTATATAGCTCCATACATGTACACAGTGCTCAACAGAATTTGAAATAATACAATACAAAAATACAGAACAGGGTTAAGAGCATTAAGGTAAAGTGAGATCATTGCATTATTTTTGGGAGAAAGTGTAGCAAGGGAAACATACACTGGGAAAGGGACCCTGCCCCAAGGAACTTACAGTCTAATTGTGGAACCCCAAGTGTCCCTGAACACGTACAAAAGGTTTCCATGGAACAAATGTCAGTAATGATGGAGAGTAGGACAGGGCTTGGTTGACAGACCGTGTATATGTGGTTCTGAGACTACCAATGCGCATGTAGAAGACTGAAATGTGTCCAGAGATGCAATTGATCATGTAATTATCATGATTACCTTGTCTTCTCTATGATGACAAACTGTAATGATCAGATATAATTTCCTGGTATATGTTACCTGATCAATTTAACATGCTGATGAAGAGACCTAAGTGGTCTTGAAAGCTTGCACTCAAAAGCTACTCAGTTAACCAATAAAGGTATCAGTTTTATGCTTACTAGTCTCTTGTTTTATCCATGGCTAACATGGTACCACCCTTTATCTATAATAATTTAAACAAATAGTCATGCCTGAAAAGAACTGTATTTAAATCTGTTGTGAAATATTGAAGTGTGAGTGATGTCAGTTATACTTTAACCCCTTAAGGACCAGCGGTCCAGAGAAGTTACCGCCCTTAAGGACCACTTTGATCTGTGCCAACGGGCCAGTACACGTGACCTGTTGCGTGTACTGGCGTGCCACGTTGCTGTCTGAGAGAGGCCGCTTCAGGCTTGCAGTGGTCAATTAGAGATCCCGTTTTTACTTACAGCGCTCCCACAGGATGTGCTGCAAGTAAAAAGTATGTGAAGTGCTTTAACAGTAACTGGTCCTTAAAGGGATAGTAATACCTAAAATGTAAAAAAAAATATGTTGTAGGGTTTATCCCCCTGAGTAAAACAAGAGTACTCCCACTGCTGAAAGATGTTTCATTCAAAAGTTATTAATTTTCAAAGTTGAATTTTTTAGGTGCAATATCACAGTGGCCTGAAATTGTACAGTGGCGCTGTTGCTACACGATCCTATGGACAGCTCTGGTCTCAGGACCATAAATCTCCATAGGATGGTGTAGCAACAGCGCCACTGTAAAATTTCAGGCCACTGTTATATTGCACCTAAAAAATTCAACTTTGAAAATTAATAACTTTTGAATGAAACATCTTTCAGCAGTGGGAGTACTCTTGTTTTACTCAGGGGGATAAACCCTACAACATATTTTTTTTTACATTTTAGGTATTACTATCCCTTTAAAGGTATAAACTGCGTGTGTGTATATATATGTATATATAATATACATACATACATACAGCCGGGCTTAAAATGTGAAGTCCTTTGCTACTACCCAGACCTGAAAAGTTACTCGCCACTGTAAGCCATAACATACCCACCAGGGCTGAATTTCTACTCGCCAGGGCTGAATTTTCACTCACCATTGGCTAGTGGCGAGTGGACATTTTGAGCCCTGCATACAGGATTGTTGGAAATTTTCATAATTGAAAATTTAGACTGGTGTGTCAATGAATACAATCATGTCTCTTTTCCCTAACAGACGGAGGAGCTTTCCCCTTGCAGACAGGACCCCGTGGACCCACGTCCTTGGACTCAACATCATTTGGCAGCCGCTGACATCAGACTGCCCCCGGCCACTGCACTGACACCCCCGCAGGGTGACTATGAATGTGATGGCATGGATGTCAACGTGAGAGGGCCAGGTGAGAGAGGAGGGGGAATACTAGAATGGGCATCTTTCGTCACTATTGACAAGGTTTTTTTTTAGAAATATGCAAAATTACAAAAGGGGAAAAAAATGCATTCATAATCGTATGAATGATAAGTTATGAAGAAAGGTGCTTTTAAAGAGTAAATATCACAAAGATAGTGCCCTAATGGCACATCTTCCCTGGGAGCAGACCCTACCGATGAAGTCGGGGCCATGTTTTGAGCTCCAGCAGACCAGTGGTTGAGTGAAACTGGTGTCCGTAAAGAGACTTTGTGCTTCACTGTTGATCTTGTGAGAAAATAGACTGAACTGCAGAACTGTGGTGGAGGACATAGCATGTAGTGGAGGCTCTTTTCTGTAGGTAAGGAAAGAATGAGAGATGGCTGGCTCCAACGTTGCTTTATTTCAGTACCAAGAAAATGGGACATCAGAGTGTCTCTTGTATATACCCACCCGGCTGGAACATTACTCCACACTACTTATACCTGACCCTCTGGAACTCTGGCGCATCTTATTTGTTTACATTCCACTCCCCGGCTCAGGCAATGTAGGTCAAGTGTTCTCCCTGAGAGATACAATTTCCCCCAAACTGGTTTTTGACACCAGTTCCATTCTCTTGCACCAGTCGGGAACAGGCCAACAATTAGGTTTGTGCCTTTTGTATGTCAACCCATCAGAGCCTCCTGGGGGGATAGTCAGTCTATCATTTGGTACAATAGTTGTGCAGGAGAGATATGGACTATCTTGACTGCAAACACAGCTGGTCACCCCTCTACACTCCTGCAACCAGTTCCAGCACCAGGCTGGTCCTGGATTTGAGCCTCAGATGCAGAGCTCTAGAGCTATTGCTGTTCCTAGTGTCATTTGATTTCATTGGTTATAATCTGTACAAAGCAAAATCCAAAGTTTGTCTCCTTCAACTTACTGCTACACAAAGTTAAAGGGATAGTAACACTTAAAATGTAAAAAAATATATGTTGTAGGGTTTATCCCCCTGAGTAAAACAAGAGTACTCCCACTGCTGAAAGGTGTTTCATTCAAAAGTTATTAATTTTCAAAGTTGCATTTTTTAGGTGCAATATCACAGTGGCCTGAAATTGTACAGTGGCGCTGTTGCTACACCATCCTATGGAGATTTATGGTCCCGGGACCAGAGCTGTCCATAGGATCATGTAGCAACAGCGCCACTGTACAATTTCAGGCCACTGTGATATTGCACCTAAAAAAAACAACTTTGAAAATTAATATCTTTTGAATGAAACACCTTTCAGCAGTGGGAGTACTCTTGTTTTACTCAGGGGGATAAACTCTACAACATATTTTTTTTACATTTTAAGTATTACTATCCCTTTAAAACACATACACACCTTTTCCCATTACTAAGGACAAACTGGCCACCTTGCAGGGGTTAAGGAATATGGACAGTGCCCCAGAAGTCCCTCTCTTATCTTGGTTACACCTTCATTGTGGGGTGCTCTCTGACTGGGTTACCTGTGATTTCACCAAGGAGACTAGCAGTACAGTCTTTTTGTGCTTTGTTCACAACTCCCATAGACCCTAGTGAAAGGCTTTCAATCCTGATTTTAATTTTTGTTCAAGCCCTCTGACAGCCGAGGGGGTCAGTTTTTTTTCCTCCTGATTAGCTGACCAGAGCACAACACAGCCCTGGCTTTTTGCTAAAATTTCACACTATGAGCAGATTTAGTGTAACAGAATAAATTGCCTGTTGGTCTTAGAAATTGTAGAATAAATTGTGCTTCCCTATAATACAGTCCCACTCACCTTTCTTCTTTTGCACTGCCTTTTTCCAACTCATCCCTCTTAACCCATTGGAGCCAGAAAATTGCCCAAAGCATTGAATTGTGTTGGGCACCTCTTTTGTACCCAAAGGGTCAAAGCCCCTTTTATGACTCATGTTTGGTCATTTGGACACTTGCAGCTCATCAGTCTTCCGCTCTGTATGGGAACAGAAGGCCATTGTTCCCAGGTATGTACCAGCGAGCAATTGTTTGCCTACTCCTGGCTTGTAACTTTTCTTCTTCTTGTAACACCTTCAGTACGAAATAAACACATCTTCAGGTGATCTGTTCAGCAGCACACATTTATGTCAACCAGATGAACCCCTTAAAGATCAGAGGGGACCTAAAGGGCTTAAGCACAACCCAATTGTTTTACACTTATCAATTATTTTCCGTTATTTGACATAGGCAGTCTGACACTGTCCAACATGGTTAACACTACGAATTCATGAAATATAGTAAAAAAAAAAAAAAAAAGATTGGTGTGATAAATAAAACTGTATCATTGAGAGTGGATTCAATACATTCCATTCAGACCAATGTTTAATTGCCATTTGTGTGTTATTGTGAAATGCATAGGATTCAACAGTCAGTTGCTAAACCCCAACAACGTAGACTTGTTAAATATGGAATCTTAAGACTACTAATAAGAGATTGTCATGATAAAGTTTCTTATGGGTTTGTTACCAAACGCTGGGTGGTATTGTGGAGGTTATAAAGAAGCAATTCTGGAACAATCCAGCTGAATCATTGGGGATAAATGAAATGATCTATTAGTTTGATTTGGGTTTTTAACCCATTGGATGAGAGAGAGAGAGAATGTGTCTTGCATTCAGAGTGTTAACCCTTTGAGTGCCAGAGTGGTACGCCACGCATTGCAAAGCAATGTGTTGCGTACCACTCTGGCACTCAAAGGGTTAGACATCCAGTTTAAATTGTTAGGAATTATGTGCCCATAATGGTGCAGTTTCTCCAGAATTGTACTTCTTTAGCTTATTAAATACGGTGCTTACTGTCATATATCCACTTGTGGATAGTGCTAGACACACTTCATCTCAAACATTATTTGTGATCTTAAAGGAGCAGTAAACTTTTTTAATGAAAACATTTGTTATAGAGCTTTTTCTGCTGAGTAAAACAAAGTCACTCTTGCTGCTGCCAGTTGTTCTATTCAAATATTATAACCGTTCAAATAATCAGGAAGTGAATGCACTGGAAGTTCTAACTGACAGGAAGTGACTTTCCAGTTTCTAACACATTCTGTGGAGAACTGTATGTCACTGACTTTCCCCTCCATTAGAATGTAACATAATTACTAATTGGAATTTGACCACTAGAGGGCACCGCTAATGTTAAAAAAAGCCCGTGTTTAAACTGTAAGAACTCTGGAAATATACATTTCTCAGCAATGGGAGTACCTTTATTTTACTCAACAGGAAAAGCCCTACAATATATATTTTTTTTCTATAAAAAAAAAGTTTACTGCTCCTTTAAAGAGGGCCCACTGCCTTTCTAAACCCTCCCATCAGTTGACTCCTCTTGTCTTGAAATGATCTGCATGACTTTCCCTCTCCATCAATTAATTCCATTCCTCTGGTGTAAACTGATTCTAGCAGTTTCTAAGAAGGTGGAGGGAGGGTCATTTTCTGGAAATTTGGGTAAATCGAACCTGTCCGAGAACAGAATAGATTTCCCCGGCTAATAAATCAAAAATGTGTAAATCTATTAAACTGATTAAAAAACAAAAAATGCACAATGTATAGTAGTTCCCAACTGTTCCCAGGTAACAGGCCATGTCTTTAGGATTTCTCCATTTGCCCACAGGTGAGTTAATCAAGAGGCCCAGTTATTTTGATGAACTCTCTTTAACCCATTGAGTGCCAGAGGTGTGCTCAAAGTATTGCAATGCATTGTATACCCCTCTGGCACTCAAAGGGTTAACAGGCACAATAGTTGGTGGGTAACAGGTCCATTTAAGCACTAGTAGTAAGGACTTGTACTTCCCACCCTAGACATGTTGATTCATGTTTCGTGGATATGTCAGGAACCAGGCTGCTAAGTCCTCACTGTATTATGAAGTAGTAGGTAACCTCCCTTCGCTATCTGCTTCTCTCTGCAGATGGCTTCACCCCACTCATGCTGGCATCATTCTTGGGAGGAGGGTTAGAATCTGAATCACAGGAAGAAGAGGAGGAAGGGGAAGTATCTGCTATTGCTGACCTCATCTGCCAAGGTGCATCTCTTGGGGCACAGACTGACCGCACAGGAGAGACAGCCTTGCACCTTGCGGCTCGCTACGCCCGAGCTGATGCTGCCAAGAGACTGTTGGATGCTGGAGCTGACCCCAATGCGCAGGACCATACCGGACGCACCCCACTACATGCTGCTGTGGCTGCGGATGCACAGGGAGTCTTCCAGGCAAGTTGGGACCTTGGGTGGCAGTGTGTAAAACATATGTATAAAGAAGAACTGTACTAAAAGAAAAGGTGCAACTGCACCATTGGGGATCAGATGCACGTTGATTTAAATGAGGCGTTCCACCCTTGAATATTTTAGTGGTCTGTATTGCATATCTGTTGGAGACCTCACTGCCAACAATTCCTGAAAAACCTGTCTTGTCAAGCTCATAATCTCCTTGATAAATAAAAAATATAAAAAAGGGAATAATAAGATACAGTTTGACTTAAAAAAAAAAAAAAAAAAAAAAAACAAGTTTGAACTGTAATAACGTTTACATTAGAAATCTCCCAGCAGTGTGAATAACATCCATTTTTACATAAGAATTAAACTCAGTGGGAATGCTATAGTTCCCCTATAGGGCCACAGAATGACTTCACTTTCTTTGTGCATCATAGAAGACTACTCTCAAATGAGTACATGCATATGTACGTACGTGCATACATACATACAACTACCTGCCTACACAGATACATGCCAACACAGATACACACGCACATATACACACAGGCACAATGGGATATTCCGACACACACTCTCTCTCTCTCTCTTTCTCTCTCTCTCTCTCTCTATAACTGAAGTGAGTAGTCCCATGTAACATACAATCTCAAACTAATGCTATCTTTACCTTCTTCCTGCAGATTTTGATCAGGAACCGATCCACAGATCTGGACGCCCGGATGGGTGATGGTTCCACAGCTCTAATCTTAGCTGCCCGGTTGGCGGTGGAGGGCATGGTAGAAGAGCTGATTGCCTGTCATGCTGATGTCAATGCTGTGGATGAACTTGGTAATTAGCGGGTTTAGACAATCTATGACAACTTGGGGGTGTATATGAGATCTTCACGTATTGGATGCTAGGGAGGTGTAAAGTACATTGTGTTAGAGATTTTACTAGCATGTAACGGCTAAAGTTGTTGCTCTTCCTGTTTTTTTTGTGGGGGGCAGATGCTTTGCTACCCTGTATCATGGGCAGGACCTATTTCTCTCTGAAGAAGCAAGTTTCTGTACTTGGTTTTGCCCCAAAAAGCCAGCTCACTTTGAGAACCTGACAATGAAGCTCTTTCCCCAGAAGGTTTTAGTAAGATAGGGCATCTGGGGGCTCCATGAATGGTGAGGACATTTTCTTGATGAGTGTGTTCTAGGTCTGACCCCTTCCCTTTTCTTTGATAGGCAAATCCGCTCTGCACTGGGCAGCAGCTGTCAATAACATTGAGGCCACATTGGCTCTACTGAAGAACGGAGCAAACAAGGACATGCAGGATAGCAAGGTGAGTGTGTGCTTGTGCAGAACACAGAGGGAAAGGGAAGTGGCTGTGTGTGGTCCACTTAACTACCTATTATTGGCCTAAGGGTCACATTCATGATAATGCAGAGAAGTGGAAGCTACGTGTGCATTGGTACTACAGTACAATAGTAATGACACAAGTGAGTGGGGTTGCGCAGCGGGTTCAGAACTGCATGGATGTTAACACTCTGAGAGCCACAGGGGTGCACAACACATTACAAAACACTTTTCTACCACTCAAATAGTTAAGGATTTATGGTCTACAGACCAGAGCAGTCCATAGGATGGTGTAGCAACAGCGCCACTGTAATTTTTCAGGCCACTGTGATATTGACCCTAAAAAATTCATGTTTGTGCTGCTATAATTTTTTAATAAAATATCTCAGCAGTGGGAGTAACCTTGTTTTATTTATATATATATAATGTGTGCAATGTTTTTATTGTGATGCACAGAGAAAGGGAATATTAATGTGGTGCCATGTTCTGGTTCCCCTTTCCCGCAGGAGGAGACACCATTGTTTCTGGCAGCTCGTGAGGGGAGCTATGAAGCGGCCAAAGTTCTCCTTGATCATTATGCCAACCGAGAGATCACAGACCATATGGATCGGCTCCCTCGTGACATAGCGCAAGAGCGATTACATCATGACATTGTACAGCTTGTGGAGGAGCACAACACTGTCCGAAGCTCCCAGGGCCCTATGGGAGGAGGACACACCATGTCGCCTCTTCTCTGCCCTCCCAGTGGCTTTATGGGTAACGTGAAGCAGACACCACAGGGCAAGAAGAACCGTAGGGCAGGTGCTAAAGCCAATGGTGCCAGCCTGAACCGGGCAGATTCCAAGGATACTAAAGGCAGGGGCAAGAAGCTATCTCTTGACTGCCCTTCTGGGGGTGGGGGTCTGCTGGAGAGCTCAGTTACCCTTTCACCTGTTGACTCCCTTGATTCACCCCGTGCTTATAGTGCCAATCCTGGTTCTCCTGCAATGCCAGCACCTGGTACCTTCCACCTTGGCTCCATGTCTGTGCCCTCCACCCCTCTTGTGAATGGGCTGATGGAGGGGCCTTTCGCTGTTTCATTGGCAAGGCTAAATGAGATTGGCGAGGCTCAGGGGAATGCATTGTTGGCACTACAAGGAAGAGTCCCCATGCAGAGAGCACCCAGCTGTGTGGTAAATGGGCTGAACCTTGGTATGGTCAATCCAAACAGCCTGCCCTTTACATGGCAGAATGCTGTGCCTCCTTCTCACCCATCCCGCAATGTAATGGCAGGAGCTCCCGCAGGGTCTGTGCCCAACTTACATCAGCTGCATGCTCAGCAAGTGCTCATGCTGCAAAACCAGATGGCCTTACAAAGCCCTGTGAAGATGGCCATGGATCAGCAGTGCCAGATGGGTCCTGTAGCCCCCAACCCTGCCCACATGAGGCAGCAGAGTATGCCTCTTGGATCAGAAAGATCAGCTCAGCCTCTGACACCAACTGAAGGCAATTACTTCAAACAGCAGAGCGTGCCAGGAGAGGGCACAATCCAGACATCACCAAGCATGCCTCCTCCACCTCAGCAAACCTTTGCCCCCTCTCAAGAGGACACCCCTAAGCACTACCTACACATTCCTAGTGAGCACCCCTACCTGACTCCATCTCCCGAGTCCCCTGAGCAGTGGTCCAGTCCTTCTCCTCATTCTGTTTCTGAGTGGTCCGATGCTACTCCTAGCCCAGTCGTTGTGGGGGCAACACACGGACAGACAACCCACTTACCTGAACAAACCAGCAACATGCAGGTGTTTGCTTGAAATGCTCTCTTTTTGCTCAGCTGGGTTTTATTCATTCCTCTTTCCCCCACTTTCCTTCCACTTCAATCAGCTCTCTTTATATTGTCTTCTGCTTCTGTTTCTCACCCTCCTTTTACATGTCTACCCTTTCACCTATTTCTGCCACTATCCCCATTTTTCGCTGTCTTCCTATCTACGTATTTCTTTCTCCTTTCACATCACAATGAGGCTGGAGTACTAAGCACAACTGAGGTAAATCTGGTTCAAACCAGCTGCACCATATGGATGAAACACAACTTTCCATTGATTTAAATTGGACTTTTAACCCCTTTGAAGGCCTAGATTATTCTCTCTAGCTCTTTCAACTTGGATAAAAGCCCCAGTTGTTCTCTACGGTGCTGTTGGTTTACCCTGAATGAATTCTGTTCTTTTTAGTATACCAGCTTCATAGTGTTTTATATTGTAGTTAAACAACAGTCTTTTAAACCTGATGTATAAAGCAATGAAGTCTCAACCTATTGAATGTTTTCAAGACGGGACCATGAAGAAAACTATTATCAACTCCTGGACCAATTTTTTTTTTTTTTTTTTTTTTTTAAGAGACATTATTTTCTTAACAATTATTTGCCATGTTTTTGAAGAAAAAAAAAACTGAAAACTATGTATATTTTTCCACAGATGAAAATCTTATGATATGAAAAGAAAATTGTTACAATTGAAGGGGGTGGTTTCTGCCATTTTCACCCCTTAAGCTGATATCACTGCCCTTTGCTGCTCCACATTTTGGGGTAAATGGAACGAAAACAAATATATTTTTATATATGTAATGATAATTAAGACTTTTGAAAAAGAAAGAAAGAAACCCTAATTTTTTCACAGTGGTTATTCAACCACAAAATTATGGACATTGTCTGAAAAAATTGGTACGAAATGGAGGCTAATAATACTTAGAGAACATGGAGCAATTCTGGAGTAAACAAGCTTCATCATAGGGTACAAATAAAAGTGAGCATTAATTTTAATTGAGGCTTTAAGCCCTTGAATGCTAGAGGGGTCTTCTTTGCTTTGCTTCATTAAAAGACCCATTTATATCCAGGAGAATTCTGTGGATTTTTATTTGTCACCTATGGTGCAGTTGACTTGCTACAAACTTGCTCCAGGTTTTATAAGTACACCAGACTCACTGTGTTGTTGTGCTGAAGAAGTATTAGGCTCTTTGATCCTTGTAAAGTAAAATATTTTAGCTTTTTTTTCCATTTGGAAAGAAATTGTCAGTCATTAAAAAGAAAAAAAACAATTTCTTCTTATGACAAATATAGTATATGTGCCATGACTTTTAATTTACTATAATATGTAAATGAAACATTTTAGGGTGTATTTAAGAAGCTAAAGTGCACATTTTGGGGAAAACCAGCTGTATTGTAGGAGACTAATAAACATTTTCATTTATTTAAAGGAATAGTAATACTTAAAATGTAAAAAAATATGTTGTAGGGGTTATCCCCCTGAGTAAAACAGGAGTACTCCCACTGCTGAAAGGTGTTTCATTCAAAAGTTATTAATTTTCAAAGTTGAATTTTTTAGGTACAATATCACAGTGGCCTGAAATTGTACAGAGGCACTGTTGCTACACCATCCTATGGAGATTTATGGTCCTGGGACCAGAGCTGTCCATAGGATCTTGTAGCAACAGCGCCACTGTACAATTTCAGGCCACTGTGATATTGCACCTAAAAAATTCAACTTTGAAAATTAATAACTTTTGAATGAAACACCTTTCAGCAGTGGGAGTACTCTTGTTTTACTCAGGGGGATAACCCCTACAACATATTTTTTTTACATTTTAAGTATTACTATCCCTTTGAATGGGTCTTTTACTGAATTCTAGAGGAGTCTCAAACTTATTGGGGGAGATTCACTAAGTGGTGATAAAGAGGCGACTTCTCCAGTTTATCACTTCACCAATTTGCGAGTTATTCTATGGAGCCTATGCGCTAAGATTTCTTCAACTTTGGAGATCTTGCATTGGCTCCATAGAATAACACTGGAGAAGTGACACATTGGAGAGGTCACCTCCTCTTTATCACCGCTTAGTGAATCTCCCCCAATGTTTTCAATGCATTTGAGACCTCCTTAGCATTCACAGGGTTAATCCTTTGAGTGCCAGAGAGGGATACACAACGCATTGCAAAGCAATTCGTTGCATACCCCTTTGACACTCAAAGGATAAAAGGCCCTTTGAAATCAGTGGGGAAATAATGGGAAATTCTATTTGTGTTTTATGGTATAATTTTCTCCGAAATTGCATTTATTTAGTTTCCTAATAAGGACCAGAGTTCTCCCCCCACCACTTTAGGATTTCATTCGTAATGTATGCATAATGTTAGTATTGGTAAGAATACATTTTCATAGATGTTTTTATTCATTTCTATTTTTTTTTTTTGTTTGTTTTTTTGTTTTGTTTTGAATGACAAATTCATTCCAAAAAATCTGTTGCACACTAACAGAAATCACTGTAATTTTTTCCCTTTATTTTTATTTTTTTTATCTTTTTTTTTTTTTTTTAATTCTATAAAATAGTTTCTCATATTAGAGAGAGAATAATTCTGGGAGGGAGCGTTGGGAATGTGTCCACCTTTCACTTCAAACCTTTTTTGTGCCAGCACGGTGTGCGTTGTGCTTCTGTCTGGCACGTAAAGGGTTAACAGACAATTGAGGGGGAGGGTTCATTTCGAAAGGTGAATTTGTGCATTTCTGCTGATTTTTAAGAAACTCCTTGCTTATAGGAGAAGACTTTTTGGTGTAACCAAGTTTGTAATACTTAAATTGTATTATTTTAGGCTGTAGCCATATATATATATTTAAATATATATATTTTTGTGTACTGGGTATACATAGAAAAAAATTAACCTTTTTTTTTTTTTTTTTTAAACAACAAAAGACACAGATAAAAATGAATTGGTTGCTTTACCCAAGGTTGGAGGTGTTTTTTTAATACATGAAAATTCTACGTTATTTATACTGTGGTATAAATATATATAAATGTATATATACGCATATCTAAACCATGACTTGTGTATAATTGTAACACTGCCTTACATATGTATTTTACTTTTATTCTCAAATGTCTTTATCACAGTCTGTTACTGCTTGGATGCAACTTTAGAGGCTGGAGGAAAAGGGCCTTGAATGATCAAGGAGGCTGATTTTCTACGAAGGGATGCAGAAATTCTGGGGCAAACCATCAGCAACACAAGGAACAAATAAAATTGTAATTGATTTAAATGGTGTTTTTTACTCTTCGAATGCTAGAATTAAAAGCACCATGTAAATCACTGGGAATTTGGGGAATGTTTATTTTGTCACCCAAAATATCATATGGTTTGCCCTTCCTTCATAGAATATCAGGCTCACTGTATGGTACACATAAGATAATGGTTCTCAAACCTTTCTTCAGGGACCAATAACCATCCAGGACTTAAAGGATCAGTTTTAATCTGAAAAGATTTAAATGGTACTGCCCATTTTGGGGGCCATTGCTTTTTTCAGTTGTAGACACCATGAAGGAAAAGACCGCAATTTAGTGGTCTGGTCATCAAATGGTGTTGTATATGATGTTTTGATTAAAAATGAATAACTTTTGAATGAAGAATCTGAAAGCGATTGGAATTTTTTCTTTTAAACAATACAAAAGTCAGATTTTATATAATAAGATATAGCTGGTCCAGTGTGGGTTTGCAGACTGCCTTTTAACTCAAAGGCTGTTTTTTTCAGAATCATTTGACAGTACTCAAGCAAAGAAATTCTTTAAGGCACAACAACCGTTATTTTGTGGGTATGCCCACTGTTTGGACATGCCCCATTCAATAGTTATTACACCTCAAATCTATTTTCCAGACATCATGGTGATGCAGTTGCTATTGCAGTATATGGAGAGGTATGTTCACTGACCAAAAATATAAAGATTATGAGAGAGAACCAAACTAACATTGATTTCAGAGGTTCAAAACTATAACTGTAATGTGTGTGTGTGCTTGCTTGCGTCTGCATGTGTGAGTGCTTTTGTGTGTGTCTTTGCGTGCATGTGTGCATATTGATGACATGATGGTGTGTGTATTTATTTGTTTTTTGGGTTTTGATAGTTTGATTATCCCTCATATTATTTATATCTTTTTTTTCATATACCACTGGTAGTGTTTGTACCAGGAATCTATATTTCTGAGCGCGCATATTGTGAGTGTAGATTTGTGTCACTGACCACAGATCACATAGACGGCAATAGCAACAGCACCACTATAAACTAGAATGGTAACAAAGAACAATGCCCTCATCTCCTCAAAAAAGACTTGTGATTTTATAACTTTTGATTGAGGAATTTCTGAGAACTGGCAATATTTTTGTCTATATTTGGCAGGAGAAGCTCTACTGTGTATATCTACATAAGTATTACCATTGATCCTTTAACCCTTCAAGAACCAGGTGGGAGGGGTGTGCAGCACATTGGAAAGCAATGCGTTGCACACACTTCTGGTCCTTAAAGAGTTAATCTAGGGTAGAGGTAGCTAGCCTTGGTCTTCAACAGCTACAACAGTGTATATTTTTAGGATGTCCCTGAATAAGCATATGTAGACTAATTAAAGTGACTGAGCCAGCAATTATTCTACCTGTGCTGCACCTGGGAAATCCTGTAAGCATGCACTGTTTGTAGCTCTTGAGGAGAAGGGTTGGCTACTCTTGACCTATTTGTAGTCAGTTGCTCGTATACACATATTTGGGAACTTTTGTCCCAGCAGTCCAATGTCCAACAATTGGCTTCTCCGGCTTTAACACCTCGAATGCTACAGAGTTCTCTTCACAATCAAATATGTTGAAAAGATCGACATATATGGGTTTTAAAGTCCTGGCCTGTTACTGATTCCTCTTAAGTTTTAAGAACCACTGTCATAGGAAAAATAGGTTTTGTAATGAGCAATGCAACCACAAGATGTCACTGTTTCACACTATATTAATCATACACTGCTATAGTGATGCACATCGATGCAGCCTGTTTGTCACTGCCAGTTAACCATAAAGTATAGACTGCGCTATAGTTAAAGTCACTGCTAAGTAACCTCACCACTTCCTGGTGCCATATTTAGGACTGCCATCTGGTGGGGTAAAGCTGCTACAGCCTCCTCCCCACATATCCTTTACCTGGCAACCATGGAAATTGTCAAGGTACTTAGGGGAATTGACCCTTTTCCTGGCAGCACCTGACCATAATATAATCACTGTATTTTTTTAATATGCGGTCACTCAGTCTTAAATATTGTACGACCAAAAGATTTTTAAAAACAGTTTTAAGGTTAAAATTTCTAAAACAACATTTTTATACACAGAATTTTCATTTAATAAATAGAACAATGTTAGATATGTTTAATTAATCAGCTAAATGTATATTTTTTATTACTCTCATAATGTCTTTTTTTTTTTTTTAAAGAAATGATACAAAAGAAAAAAAAAAATTATCATGTAGCTTTATACTGTGTAAATAAAGAGGTACGGTCGTCTTCACATGTAAAGTGTCTAATTCAATAAAAAAATAACGTAGTCATTGAACCTGCTTTTGTGCTCTATTTATCTGACTAATCCATAGTATGGGATCCATGTAGAGTAGGGGTAGTCAACATGTGGCCTTCCAGCAATATGAGGCTACACCTACCTGCTGTATGAGGATGATGGGAGAAGTAGTCCCAACAGCGGAGAGGCCAAAGATGGACTACCCCTGGTGTATGGTGTTATGGCAGATGAAGGCAGCTGCTGGCCCTCCTGCTGCTGTTGGATGAAAACCCCCATCCTCAGCCGGCCGTACGTGAGACTTGTGGTTCCTTGTGAAGAGGGTTGGAATGGTAAAGAACCTGCCACTTAAAGGAGCAGTAAACTTTTTTTATGAACAAATATATATTGTAGTGCATTTCTTGTTGAGTAAATTAAGGGTACTCCCACTGCTGAGAGATGCATATTTCCAAATGTATTACAATTTAAACCATTGGTTTTTTATATTAGCAGTGCCCTCTATGGTCAAATTCAAATTGGTTATTCTGTTAAATTCTAATGGAGAGGAAAATCAGTGACTTACAGTTCTCCATAGAATGCGATAGAAACTGCTGAGTCACTTCCTGTCTGACCTATCAAGAGTAAACGCACATTAAATTCACTTCTTAATTATTTGAACTTTTATAGCTTTTGTATAAAACAACTGACAGCAGTGGAATTTTCCTTGTTTTACTCAGCAGGGAAAGCTCTATAACATAAAACATAAAAAAAAGTTTACTGCTCCTTTAAATGGATAATTTTCCTCTAAACTTTGAAGGGGGGTGCTAAGAGGAATGTAAACTATTTTGAAAAAGCTTTCAAAATCACCATTGTGTTGTGTTTGGCATTTTTTTGTTTAAAACCAGAGTTTGAGATGTTTTGTTTTATTTATTTGTGGGTTTATATAAATAAGACAGAACTGGCTGACATGCCAGTCATAATGACATTCCACACTGCTCTCATTCCCACCTGCCACTTCCTGCTGGCCAGATACTAACATTCCACATTGCTCTGCCTTTCACCTGTCTCTTCCTGCAGACCAGAACTCATTTTCCTAAACTGACCTATATATAAATCTAAATATCTCCTAAACTATTGATTTACATTAAAAAAAAACGGTGAATATAAAATAGGTATTTTCAAAGATGTTTTAAAATATCCTGTATTGGTTACACTTTATGTGCCCAAACCTGTCTGAAGGCTCTCAACAATAAAGTTTTTCAGGATATCCTTAATTAACCACAAGCTCTGCCAGAACCTTTAGAAACACAGAGCCACTGACTGATCCACGCGTGTTCTTGTGAGGGGATCATGAAACCCTGCACTGAGGACATGTTTGAGGACCTATGCTGTAGAGCATTCGTTCCCAACCCTTTCCTCATGGTAGCTGAACAGTCCATGTCTTTAGATTTTCCCTGCTTGTGAGGAGACTCAGTGATTTAAGTCACCTGTGTATAAGTGGGGAAATCCTAAAGGCAATGTTTTATTATCTTTTATTTACCAAGTGCCAGTGTATTCCTTGGTGTTGCACAAAAGAATAATATAAAAAAATGCAACATCCCCAAGCCAAAACATGTGTACAGTGGACCCTGGTTATGTAGAGCTTATAATCTAGAGGGAGTAGAGAGACCAGACAAACTTGGAGGTGAAGGTAGGTGGGAATGTTGTAGGTAGTAACGTTATACTGGGAGGTTGACCATAGGGGTATGGGTGGATAGTATTTTTGGGGGAGCGTTGAGAGAGATAGTAGGGAAGATATGTGGAGCAGGGATATGTAGGGAAGTCAGATTTCTGAATTACTTTTTAAGCCCTTGTTAGTATTTTAAGTTCGACCCTGGATGCTATGTGGGGCTAGTGAAGGACTTGGAAAATTGGGGCAGCATTCACAATAGAAAGGAATGGTGGCAGAGAGAGAGAGTAATAATTAAGGTAGTGAACTGGTGTCTTGGTGGGTCCTTGTGTGATGCAAGGCTTTATGTTGGAAATGTTCCATAGATGAAGGTGACATCCAGGCAGTGGGCCTGGGTTGTCAGTGTTATGACATTAATAGAGAAATCTGGTATAGCCGCAATGGCAGAAGAAGAGAATATTATAAGTTCTGTTGGGAAATGTTCAGCTTTTAGAAACAGTGGGACATCTGTGCAGATAGGACAGTGGCAGACATACATTACTAAGTAGAAGAACAGGTAAGTGGAGGAATGGTAGATTTAGTATTGTCAGCATTGATGTGGTGCTGAAGTCCATTGGAGTTAATTAGATTTCCAAAGGATGAAGTGTAGATAGAAAATGGCAGAGGACTGACCCTTGTGGCACCCCAATGAAAAGAGATGTAGGGGACATGAGGTAGTGTTAATACATTAAACTGTGAAAGAGGGTTCTGAAAGGTAGGATGAGAACCAGGAAAGGGATGTGTCATGGAGACCCGTGGAGTTGAGGGTTTGTAAGATAAGTGGGTGATCAACTCTGTCCAATGCTGCTGCCAGGTCATGAATAATTCCTTGGATTTAGCTGTGAATTGGTCTTTCATTACTTTTGTTAGTGCAGTCACAGTGGAGTGTTTTGAGCAGGCTTTGGATTGTATGGAGCTAAATATTGTTAGAGGTATAAAACTGGGCCAAACCTTTACGTACAAGCCTTCAGAGGAGCTTTGAGACAATGGAAAATAAGGAGATGAGGAGATAGTATGATAGACTGACAGGGTTAAAAGGTTTCTTTATAGATGTGATTAGTGCATGTTGGAATGCAGAAGGGAATATGTTGGTATTAAGGAATAGGCAGAGAGGTAGAAGGAGGAGAGACGTTTGGTAACCTTATTTGATATGGTGGTGAAGGAGTGGAAGTGAGTGCTGTGTGTGGGAAGGAGATAGCTCTGGTGATGTGGAGTATTGTTAAAGGGATAGTAATACTTAAAAGGTAAAAATATATGTTGTAGAGTTTATGCCCCTGAGTAAAACAAGAGTACTCCCACTGCTGAAAGGTGTTTCAGTCAAAAGTTATTACTTTTCAAAGTTGAATTTTTTAGGCGCAATATCACAGTGGCCTGAAATTGTACAGTGGCGCTGTTGCTACACCATCCTATGGAGATTTATGGTCCCGGGACCAGACCTGTCCATAGGATGGTGTAGCAACAGCGCCACTGTACAATTTCAGGCCACTGTGATATTGCACCTAATAATTTCAACTTTGAAAATGAATAACTTTTGAATGAAACACCTTTCAGCAGTGGGAGTACTCTTGTTTTGCTCAGGGGGATAAACCCTACACCATATTTTTTTACATTTGAAGTATTACTATCCTTTTAAGAAGGATGTAATTCTGGATTTATCAACGTTGTATTTGATGTACCTTGCAAAATTGTGAGAAGTGAAGGTGGTGGTTGGTGGGAGGATGATGGAATGGATGTGAGAAGAGTGAAATACGAGTGTAGTTAGGTTTTGGGTGTGATTTCCTCCAGTGGATCTCAGCAGAGCAGGTGGAAGTGGAGATGAAAGAGGAGATGGTTCCAAGACACATGGCCTGTTAGGGGGTCCCCAAGGATAGAGTGCATGCTATAGAGTGTGGTATCGTTAGAGAGTGTTAGGAAGAAAGTTAAATGGGTAGAAATGGTTGCTTTCATTGGAAGACAGGTGTCCTCTGCCTAGGCAGTAAGGGATGTTGGTGGGGGGTAGGTCCTGGTGAAGGTAATGGAGTCCAGAGGGAGCAGAGTAAATAAGGACAGGCAGACGGGCCGGAACTTATATAGGTGATGTAGCTCAGATGCCTGGCTGTAACCTTTTGAATAAGGGTAGGAGCCACTGGGTCGGCCTGCTGCTTTTACAGATAATATGCATGCTGACTTTCTGGATTGGATGATGTTTTATCCAGAGAGCTTACTGAAAATGAGTATGAAAATATGCATTAGCGGCAGTTCTGTGCTCAGCTACTTCTTATTAAATTGGTCACTTTCACTGGCGGCTCGTTGCTTCTGCAAGATCGGAATATTTTGATACATCCTCTCCCTGATCCTTTGACACTGCTAGTAGCTGTCTTGGATTCCAATTGGAGGAGCCCCTGGTGATGTGGTGATGACCTGACATCACATGCTTCCTCCCTCTCTCTGTGTTTTTGCTTCTCTCCCAGCCTGGAGAGAGTGTGATTCCTATCTCATTCATTCAGGAATTTGCTTTTCTGTTCGCCTTATACCCCAGTTTCCTTTGTGCCCCATTATGTTTGCTTTACCCTTTATGTGTCCAACGTTGATCTGGTGTCGCCTTTTCCTCTGTGCCCTTAACGCTTTCCTAGGTCTGATCATTCTGTTCTCTACATTTGACTTGTACTATTTAATATCTCTGTATGTCCATTCCCTATTGTACAGCGCTGCGGAATTAGTTGGCGCTAAATAAATAAAGAATAGTAATAATAGGTCTATGGCAGTAGTGGGTGTGTCACTGAGTAGGCAGGACATTGCCTTTTGTGGGGAGCCCTGCCTGTTGCACTTGTCCCAGGCCCTGTGATTTTTGATGGATGGAAATATCTCATGAAGTTAATTAACAATAATAATAACCAAGTATTATTTACCCTTATGAGAGCAATAAAAACTCTCATTGATTTAAATATGGGATTTTAATCCCTTGAATACTCGAGAGGTTTCCAATGCATAGTATTGCATTTAAAGGGATAGTAATGTTTCACAAAAACAGCAGCTCCAATTAATCTTCATAGTATTTGAGCCATAGAGAGTGTTATTTCAATACTGTGAGCATTGTAGTTCAAGAGTAATTGAATGATAAAGTTTCCCCCTCCCGACCCTTTTACCTATTGTAAGCCTCCTCCCCTCAGATGTGGAATCTGGTCCACAGACCAGACAGGTCACAGCAACAGACAATCTTCTTACTGTGAGAACAATGAAAACCCTGCCCCCCTTGACAGGTTTTTCCCTTATCTTAATTGAAGATTGTCACTCTCTGCAGTCTACCTGGGCACCTCCCTGCTGCTCTGAACTAAGCAATATTACATCGGTAAAAGGGGTGGGAGGGGGATACTTTATCATTCAGTTACTCTTGAACTACAACTCTGACAGAATTGAAATAACACTCTCCAAGGACCAAATATGATGATTAATTAGAGCTGCTTTTATTATGAAACATTATTATCCCTTTAAAATCAGTGTTAACATTGCAAATGTTTTTCTCAATAAACTACTTCCAACAGTCCTAAATCACTATGCACTTCTGTCTTCCCTCCAGCAAGTTCTTTGGTTCTACTCTCAGTGGACCCACTTCCAGCCATTATCATTCAAACAAAAAAGAATTCAACAACTGAATAAGAAAAACAGGTATTAGCAACGCAATGGGGGTGATAAAAAATAAATAAATTGGAGTGGTCATAAACTAATGATGTGAGGGAAATACTGACGCATTTCATGCCTATGTATGACACTTCCTCATACTCTGAAGTGCCAGACACATGCAAGAAATGGATTGGCGTTCCCCTCCCCCATGGATTTTTATCACACCTACTATGTTGCTAATGCAAGTTTTTTTGTATTCAGTTATTAAATGGTTTACTCCAGCTGAATTCTCTTTTTTATGTTTATTTCTCCCCTATGGTGCAGTTGGTTTGCCCCAGGATTGCTCGGGTTCAGCAATACGCCCCAAAAACGTAGTGATGCAGTATTTAAAACCGTAGTATTGTAGAAATGACTGCCGCTGTACTGTATCATTGTAACAATTACACAGGTTTCCAATTTATTAACCCATTGGATACCAAAAGGGTGTGCAACGTACTGTTGCACAATGAACTCATCTGGTCCTTAAGGGGTTAAAACTCCAGTTTGATTTTGGACCCTTGTTTTCCTGTTTTGACACTTCTGTATTGTCTAATTTATTTGACTCGTGTACAAAGGCTCAATTTCTGCTACCAATCTGTGATATGTAGATGTTTCAACTACCTTAAAGGGATAGTAATACTTTGTTTTAGCTTTATTTTATTTTGTAGGCATTTAAAAGAACATGAAGAACGATATAAGTCTTATCTCTCAAATCTTTATGGTTTGAGAGATATTCACAAGCAAAGTTTCCCGCTCCCGCCCCTTTTACCTAGTGTAAGCCATCTCTTCTCAGATGTGGAATGCAGTCCATAGACCAGACAGATAACAGAAGGGGACAATCTTCTTACAGTGAAAACAATGAAAGCCCTGCCCCCTTGACAGGTTTTTCAGGTTTTCCCCTTATCTTAATTGAAGATTGTCCCTCTCTGCAATCTACATGGGCACCTCCCTTCTGCTCTGGCTGAGCAGTGTTACATCAGTAAAAGGGGCGGGAGGGGGATACTTTGTCATTGAATTACTCTTGAACTACAACTCTGACAGAACTGAAATAACACTCTTCAAAGTCTATGATAATTAGTTAGAGCTTCTTTTATTATGAAACATTACTATCCCTTTAAGATGACTCCGCTGAAACTGTCTGATTGGGAGCTGAGGTGAAATGTAATAACCCAAAGAAAAAGCTGAAGGAGGTTATGGCATTGTTAGGGTACCTTTGTGTAATGACATCAACAAATTGCAGGAGGGAAGTACATTTCAAAGGTGTAAAAATGTTAGAACAAGACGTCATAGTGTAAAACTAGAGGGACACAGGTTTAGATGTAATGGAAGAAAGTTTTACTCTATCGAGTGGGTAGTAGATAAATGGAACAGGCTACCAGCTGAAGTGGTAGAAGTTAATACAGTGATAGAATGCAAGCATGCATGGGATAGGCATATGTCTGTCCTGAACATGACAAGACCAAGGACCAAATAAGGTTTGCGGTTTTTACAGTAGGAAAATGGGCAGACTAGATGGGCCAAATGGTTCTTATCTGCCATCATATTCTATGTTTCTATGCTCTGAAGTAAAAAAAAAAAAAAAAAAAAAAAAATGCCCAGAATGTCTTTTGATGGGGAATTTTGATCCAAACGTGTGTGTGTGGGGGGGGAAGGTTATCTTCTTTTCTTTTTTTTTTTTCTCTCTCTAAAGTTTATGCAAGATAGATTTTCTATGGACAGAGAAATAGGCAGAGTAGAATGGCCAATTGGTTCTTATATGCCTTCAGTATCGGTGTTTCTGCTGTCTCAGTCCTAACATACCCCATTTCCATCTGCACAAATAAGAACATCTTGTTACTGTGTCAGTTGTACACGTGGGAGAGGAGGAAATATCCAGGCGATTGTACTCTGAGGTCTGATCTTGTGCTTTTTTTATAAAAGGACGCTCTTTGTATAACTTCGCATGCAGCCAACTGTGTCCTTCAGCTTCTCGCTGATAAAATCTTTGTAACTTAGCTGAATAACCTGAACAAAATAAAATGTGTATTAACTTTAGTAGAGCAGTAATCTTTTTTCTTTTCTGAAAAAAAAAATGTTAGTTTCTCTGTCATCCAATACAGGTTACTGGTAACATTGGGGTAGGCGATCAGCCCCTTTTAATAGGCAGGAACAATTCCCAGAAGTGACTGCTGGGTGGATCCTACCTCCTCTCCTTAGCTTGCAGCTAGCCATTCCTCAACCAGTAAGATTTGTTCCTTAGTCAAGACACAAGCAAGAGAACAGTTCTGCTATAGTTTTAGCTTTTTATTATTTTCTGTTAGAAATGGAATACCACCATTAGGCGGATTACCATCACTGACAATTCCCATCACCCAAATGTGGATAGCTCAGTTTACCAGGTGCTTTTGTGGACCTAAGTCCTGGGGGGAAAATCTTGACTGCAAGTTCTTTCCCCAGGAGTTGCCCATTGAGGCTTCTTCTTGATGCATGGTAATCTGAAGACAGAAGAGCTGCAGGAAAGGTGAGCACCCTTTGAGTGCTGAGGTCCACATGTCCCATGCTTCCCCTCCGCACCGGGGTCTCTGTTGGAGTTCCTATTACATACTCATGCACTCATTGGGTTTATTCTGTATGTCCGTGAAGTGTTTAGAGCAAGTTTCTGTGGTAAATTAACCCTTTTGTTGCTGGTTCACACTTTTTTGGGGGGTTTTGGGGCACTTTCCCTATTGGGTTTAGTGTTTATTGAGTGTTTTCACTTTTGGGATTCACCTCTTTAACTTTATGTTCTGCGCCCTTAAGGCGTGCGTTTACCGCAGAGATGCCATTGCTCCATTCACTTCTATGGGACTTTACAGTTTGGGACATATCTCTGCAACCGCTCCATGTAGCGTGGTCAGAGATGGCTCATATTGTTGGTTTTGCTTTGCTCTGTCATCCGGTCAATGTTCTGGGGATTCTAAGGCTTTGGCGGGCTTCGGGCACTGTTGGGGTACCCTGTCAGAGAAACAACATTTCCCTTGAGGAACAGCATCATCTGGTTACCGCAATAGAACATTTTAAATGTCAACTATCATGTGGATATTTCCCTTCCACCAAATCTGGTCCCCTGGCAGTAGACTTGCCGATGAAGTCAGGCTGTATTTTGATCCTCAGTGGACAGATGGGTGGACTAACCAGAGGTATGAAAATTGACCCCTGGACTCCCTTTTGGTACTGTGTTCAGTCTCTTTACCTATTCTACACAGTCCCGCCATAGACCCTCAGCTTTCACAATTCGTTGGAAACATCTCTAACATTTGAGGAGTTACATTTAATGGTACTCTGCTGAAAACAACAGAAGAGGAAAGTGACTTAGGAGTAGTTATAACTGATGATATAGCAAAGCTGTCAAAAAAGTCAGAAGGATACTAGCTCTAGAAAGAATCCAGCTATCTTGGTACATATTGGTACCAGTGACAAAGTTGGAAGAAAATTATTTCAGAGATCTGGGGTGCAAGCTCAAGACAGCAACCTGCAGGGTAGTATCTGAAATACTATAATTGCCCTGCACAAGTACAGGGAGGCGGAAGTAACTGAGAGGCCTTAATGCATAGCTTAAGTATTGTTGTAGGAAGGGGGATTTGAGGTTTTAGAGCAATAGAGTGAATTTTCTCTTGGGTACAACCTTACTGGTAGTGATGGATTGCACCTAAATGGAAAGGGAGCTGCTGTGCTAGGGGATAGAATGCTTAGAAATCTGGTGGGACTTTAAAATGATGAAAGGGGGAGGGTGTAGCTAGCAAAATTGGGGTAGATATGAACTAGGTGGAGGATGCACGTAGTTAACAGGTAGGAACCACTATTAAATTTAGATACAGAAAAAAGGATGCAGTTGGTAAAATACATGATGAGCGCAAATTAATTGTATGTTAGAAAAAGCAAGAAGAATGACAGGCACAAATAGGAGTGCTGTAAATTCTAGCAGTTATTGAGCATTTGTACATAATTGGTATTAGTGAAACCTGGTGGGATGATACAGACTGGGTTGTAAATACGGAGGGATATTCCCTGTTTAGGAGAGACCAGATAAACAGAAGAGAGGGAGGTATATTGGGCCTATATATGAGACCAGATCTAAATCCAGGTTTAATGGAAGAGATTTGTGAGGAAACTGGTGATAATGTGGAGTCCTTGTTGGTAGAAATTGAACTTAACAGTGGTGTAAAATGTAAAAAATAGTGTTGTTGGGAATATTCTACAAACCATTTTTGGTATTGCTGAGAATGATGAGTCCCAACTATTATTGCAAATGAGAAATGTTACATATTATGTGAGATTTTAACTGTCCAGATATAAACTGAAGCAATAAGACCTGTCCAACAGCCGAGGGAAGCAGGTTCATGTGCATGCTTAGAGATGGCTACATATCACAAGTGGTGGGAGTGCTAAAAAAAATAGTTTATTGGACCTAGGTTTAACAAATAACATAGATGTGGTGTAATAGTCAAGAAGTTCTCCAATGTAATTACACTACCCATTGTGAAATGTTTAAAGAACTAAATTGGCTAACACAAATCTAGATGTTCCCTTACTTTTCTTGTCTAGTTTATAATCACTTCTCTAGAA
This sequence comes from Rhinophrynus dorsalis, assembly GCA_037306005.1. Taxonomy (NCBI): domain Eukaryota; kingdom Metazoa; phylum Chordata; class Amphibia; order Anura; family Rhinophrynidae; genus Rhinophrynus; species Rhinophrynus dorsalis. The sequence goes on along the minus strand of CM074721.1, from coordinate 501,993,782 downwards.
AGCTACCAGTAGGCTCACTCTAGATTTCTATACTATAACCTCCTCTCCATTGCTAATAACTTACTGATTATCCCACACTACAAGAAAGAAGTCTGTAGATCTGTCTTCTCCAAAGCCTGGACTAACCTACATGAAAAAATCCGACCCAGTCTAAAATCCCTAAAAATAACTGCTTCTTTATATCTTAAAACAATATGTAACTGAATGTTTATATTGTTATTTTTTCTGTAATTTGTGTCAATTTTTAACTTCTTACTGTAAAACCTCTCAAGGATATACCTGACAATGAGAGAAACATTTTCTAAATAAAATAAATACATAAAATATGTTAGCATTTGGGAAACAGTGATCATAACATGGTTTCATTTGAGATCAGTCTTAAATGGCAAAACTTTATAGATTCAAACAAATCTCTTGATTTTAAAAAGGCTGACTAAAATGTTAGCAGCATCAGTGCAGAGCATAATCTGAGTTAAAAATGGTCAGAATTCAAATTTAGGTTTTAGAACTATATTAAACAGCATAATCCAATGGTCTTGGATCGATGAAGCCAGTTTATTTCCCGATTCTGAAAGGCCTTCTGCAGGCAAATGGGCATACGATTGTCATTCTCCTCCGCCTACCACCCCCAATCTAATGGTGCCGCTGAGATAGCCAACCAAGGCTTGGAACAGTTTCTATGCTGTTTCATTTCATTTTCTGCCCCTTATCCAGTTTCAGCTTTCTGCTCTTTCTGCCACTCTGCCCTTCACCTCTCTCCCTCCACCATTAAGCTGTATCTGGCATGCATACAACACCACTTGCCACTCAATGGCCCCTCTTTTCCCCATCCATCCTCTCCTCCCCACACATTAGGCTATTGCTTAAAGGCATTTCAAACAACCTCTCTGTCCTTCCTCATACCCGTCTGACTATCAATCTTTTGCTGTCCCAACCATCTGAACCCCAAACTTGATGGACTTGACTTTTTCAGCCTGAGTTACTATGTAACTACAGTGTAGTCTGTAAGTATTTGGACAGTGACACAAGTTTTGTTGTTTTGGCTCTGTACTACAGCACACAGAATTTCAAATGAAACAATGACTAAAAGGATAAAGTGTAGACTGTCAGATTTAATATGAGGGTATTTACATCCATAAAACATGAAATGTGTAGGAAATACATCAGTTTCTATACATAGTCCCTCCATTATAGGAGACCAAATATAATTGTACATTTGGCTGCTCAGTTGTTTCTTGTGTGTTAGTTCATGCACAAGAGAGCCCATAAAAGGTTTAGATGTGATTCTAGGTGTGGCATTTACATCTCAAGTCTGCTGCTGTTGTCTGTCTCACAGAAGTGCCAAAGCCAGCAAAGCAGGTCATCGTGAGGCTGAAAAATCAAAATTAATGATGAGAGACATTGCCAAAACATTAGGTATATCAAAATCAAATGTTTGGTACATTGTTAAGAAGCAAGAACACATGTGAGAGCGGAAATAGCAAACAACCTAGCAGACAACGGAATACCACTGTAGTTCATGGCTGAAGAATGTTTCCATCTGTGAAGAAAAAAAACATTTCAACTGTCAAACAGATTAAGAACATGCTCTAGGATGTAGGCATAGACATGTCAAAGAGTAACATAAAGAGAAAGCTACATCAGCATAAACACAAAGTGTTTACCACAAGATGCAAAAACACTCAAGAAAAGAAATGTCAGGTTACAGTTTGCTAAAAACTACATAAAAAAAAAAACTGTAGCGTTCTGAAACAAAGTCTTAAGAACAGATGAGATAAAGATTAATCTGTTCCAGAGTGGTGGAAAGTGTGGCAAAAGAAAGGAACTGCACATGATCCTAAGCATACCACCTCATCTGTGAAACATGGCTGACATAGTGAAATGGCTTGGGCATATATGGCTGCCACTGGAATTGGTTCACTGCTTTTGATGATGTGACCACTGACAGTAGCAGCAGGATGAATTCTCTAAAGTGTAAAGAAACATCTTCTCTGGTGAAATGCCTCAAAACTCATTTGAAGGCACTTCGCCTTGCAGTAGTACATTGATCCAAAACATACTACCAATGCAACCAAGGAGTTTTTCAGGGCCAAAAAAGTGGGATGTTCTTGACTGGCCAAGTCAATCACCTGGCCTGAATCCAATTGAACATGCATGCATTTCACTTGCTGAAGACTGGAGGGAAAAATGACTAAAGGGAATTACATTTACCGAGTCTTAGTCGAACTGGGGTTTTATTGTCGACACGGGGTCGTAGAAATTAGATTCGCCGACTCTCAGTCAAAGAAGGGCTTGGTATCGACCTTGAGTCGTAAGGAACCCATTGAGTCGAACAGCCGAGTAGGCGGCCCTCGGATTGTCGGTCGACCTAATGACATAGGGGGTCGCTCGACTAAGACTTTGTTAAGAACAAAGGGGTTCGACGGCCATAGGCTCGAAGCTCAGTAAAGTGTTCTGCTTGCTTTGAACTATGTCTCATTATTTGGATGATTTAAAGATTCCTCTCTGACTCCCATCTAAGGGCGGGATACTCTAAGCTGAATTCACTCGACTCCACAGCGGTAACCGGGATCTGGAACTCCAACTTCTCCTCCCAGCTTAGTCAACGACGCTGAGGGTGTATTGTTCGACTTCCAGTGGGATTTGGCGGCTCAGTTCGACCCTTCGACTCCCCGTCGAACCAGGAATGTTTGACATCTGACTTCCATCCTCCGACAACCCAGAGTTCGATGACTGACTTGCGCCATCTGGCGGAATCTAACTGCGGAGTTCCTCATGTTCACCGGGATCCAACTGGCCGAGGTCGAAGGAGAGGAGAGCGGAATGACGGCTGAGGGCAACCCGGCGTCCTTAGCTTCCGTTACAATAGGTCACTGATTAAACCTCACATAGTGTGTAGTGTATAGTTCTGGAGCTCATATCTCCTGAATGAAAGCACTAAAATGGTGCATTGTCTAAATAACAAAACATATCAGGAAATACTCCAGGACTTAATATGTATAGCTTTGAGGATGAAAGGGACCGGGGATGATATGATTAGCAACCGTCAAATATATTAAGGTTGATCAATTTGGTTTGGCAATCAAGTCATAAGCATTCTATGAAGATTGTGGTTACTGCTCCAAATTACTTAAACTGTGAGAGTTGAAGTCTTGCAGTTTGTCAGTATTACAGGATCACGCAAAACACCAGGAGTCACTTTCAGACCCCTGTCCAGCTATCTGGCTGACCCATTACAGCTTAGGTAGATCAAACCACAGAAATGTGTCCTGTGGCTAAGGAGGGCCCAAGGAGAAGTTATGATATAAACCAGGGTCTGCGTGTGTTGGTGAAGCTTGTGACGGATTTTGCAGGATTAGCACAGACCTTGTTTTGTGCATCAGTATTCCATGTTGTTCTGTTTTGGAGACATTTCTATTCCAGGTAAAATACTCCACAGCAGAGTCCCAGTACAGAATGGGACTTTCAGCACAACGTCCATCATTCACAGTCAGCTGTTGACATCTGAAGATAATGAGAACTGTAGTCTCTATCAGACAGAAATATTTCTTCACTTTCATCCCCACCCCCACCCAGCCAGCTTAGCCCTGTCACCTCTCCTAAATACACACTTTTCACCCATGACCGAGAGTGGGGCTTCCCTCCTCCTTACACACTCACACATAATGGCATCCTCTCTTGACCCAATCCCATCACAACTCATTCAAAAACTTTCTCCTCTAACTCCAATCCTTAGTCACTTATTCAACCTCTCTCTGACAACCGGCACATTCCCATCCTATTTCAAGTATGCACTAATCACACCCATCTTAAATAAATCCTTTCTGAACCCAAACTCACTTACCCACTACCAGCCCATTTCTCCCATTTGCCTTCAAGCTACTCAAACATCTTGTATATAACTATTTCAGAAAAGTCTGTTAGAGCCCCTCAATCTGGATTCTGCCCTCATAACGCCACTGAGACTTCCCTCTCTAAAGTGGCCAATGCCTTGGTCGCTGCTAATCAAAATGCCACTACTCCCTACTTATTCTACTTGATTTGTCAGTTGCCTTTAGCACAGTGGCTCACCCACTCCTTTTCCAAGTTCTCCACTCTTTAGGCCTCTGTGACACTGCCCTCTCTTGGTTATCATCATACCTCTCCAACTGCTCCTTCAGTGTCTTCTACTCTGGCTCCACTTCTTCTCCCCTACTACTGTCTGTTGGAGTACCACAAGGTTCTATCCTTGACCCCCCTGCTAAATCTACACCTCTGCCATTGGGAAACTAACAAACTCATTTGGGATTTGCCATCATGTCTATGCTGAATAATAACACCCAAATCTATTGTTCCTCCCCAGAAATCTCCCCTTCTCACCTTCCCAATGTATCTGCTTGTCTTCCTGGATGTCCTCCTGTCATCTAAAACTTAAACTAATCAAAAATTAACTTATAATTTTCCTTCTCTCTCCAACTACCAAACATGACTTCACTGTTAAGCTTGCCTGTAGCACAAGCGATGCCACAGGCATGTAGCTGTACTGCTGGTGGTCCCCCTGTGGCATTATATGCCCGTCCACCACCTTCCCCTTTTCCTCCCAGAGTGTGTCTAAACAGCTGCCTGCAGGCAGCAGCGACATGAAGGAGCAAGCCGGGCAATGAATATACAGTAAAAAGCAATCTCCTGCACATATTAGTGTTGGATGTTGCTTTTTATTGTGTATTCATTGCCTTACTTGCTCTTTCATGTAGGTTTTTAGACACACTCTGGGAGGGAAAGGGGAAGGCAAATGATGGGAGAGCACTCTCCCTTGTCTCTGCAGAACACGTGAGGTATGTTTCACCTACGGTGAAGTTTCTTAACAGGTGAAACAGGCAGTTTTGATTTAATGAACATATAAGTATTTGATTCGGGGGGGTTATGTTTAGTGACCGTTCCACTTTAACTCGGATATTTAACTTACTGTTAACAACAGCACCATTACACCAACCTCCAAAGCACACTGTCTGGAGGCTACTGTAACGGAAGCTAGAAGGGACCGCGTCGCCTTCTGCCGTCGTTCCCAGGTGTCTCCTTCTTGACGCCAGATAAGCTCTGTCAGATGCCCCAGTCAAAGTATGGACAGTCACTGGAAACAGTCGCCGGATCGCTGTAAGCAAGGGAGCCTGGAGTCCACGCCGCCGCCTGACAGCATACCAAATTAGATCCGCAGATAGCTGGCAGCAGACGGTCGGCAATGCAGGATACACAGCTCAGGTGGGCATCAGAGAGGATACTTTAAACCACAAGAGCATAAAGAAAGCCAGGACTCCTTCTTAGGTCTTCAAGAAGACTAACTCTTTATTACAACAACCCACAGCATATTTATACAGTTTCAAACCACACTAACTTGGAGCACAGTACATGAGACTTAATACAATCACAATTCCTCCTGGTAGAACACAATGGGGTAGTCACAGGGATAATTCAGTCACCACAAAGGGGTCCAAGAACCAACAACAAATGATTCAGGGAAACATAATAGGGCAGACATGATTGGATTAATCACACAACAGGGGGTCACAGGACAGTGCTCAATACAATGACTTCAGTGGCCAGAATATACAATCCCTTAACAATGGCCAGGGGTTGAGTAATTAAGCAAAAGGCTTGGGGGACTACAATACATATTGAAAGTAAATATGCTCAAACTCAAATGATTAACCCTTTGCAGGTCAGAAGAGTTTGCAGCACCCAAGCCTTGAATTGTTCTTTCCTCTGGCACAGCTGCCTATCCACATAAGGCTAGACAAAGTCTCTTAGTCCAGGATAAGGGCTTGAGAGATTGTAGGCCCGGGCACAAAGGAGTGTCCAAGAGTGTCCAATATCCATAATCCTTGGGCCCAGGGATGAATAAATGCCATGCCCAGACAAGGCTCTAGTAACGGCCTAAGGCCCGTTACATTACTCCCCTTTTTAAACTCAACCCAGGGTCCGGAATAAACTCGGAAAATCCAAAGTTCATAGGTCCTCCTGGCGAGATAGCCCATCAGCATTATGATTGTCCTTGCCGGGCCGGTATTGAATGGAAAAATTAAAGGTTTGTAATGCCAGGCTCCACCGTAGCAGTCTCCCATTGTCCCCTGAGACTCGGTTGAGCCATACCAGTGGATTATGGTCCGTTATTACGGTGAATTCTCTCCCGTACAGGTAGGGTTGGAATTTCTTCAGGGCCCACACTAGTGCAAGACACTCCTTCTCCACAGCAGCGTAGGATGTCTCCCTTGGTAATAGCTTCCGGCTCAGATAAGCAATGGGGTGCTCTTCTCCTTCTTGGTTCACCTGGCTCAGGACAGCTCCTAGCCCACAGTCAGAGGCATCTGTGTGAACCAAGAAAGTCTTGTTAAAATCCGGGGCGGCCAACACCGGTTCCCGCCCCAATGCCTCTTTTAGGGTCTGAAAGGCTTGTTCGCAAGCCGGGGACCAGTCTACATTACGGGGCAGGGCCTTCCTGGTCAGGTCCGTCAGGGGTTTGGCTATGGTGCTATACTGGGGCACAAATTTACGGTAATACCCTGCGGTTCCCAAAAAGGCCAGGACCTGCTTCTTGGTCCTGGGGGTAGGCCATTTTAGGATGGCTTCAATCTTAGCTGGCTCGGGCCGTTGTTGCCCTCCTCCTACCCGGTGACCTAAGTACTGGACCTCCCCCATCCCTATCTGGCATTTATCCGGCCGGATGGTGAGCCCGGCACGGGCTATCCTCCCTAAAATAGCCTCTAGGTGTAGGAGGTGCTCCTCCCAGGAGTCGCTGAAGATAGCAATGTCATCCAGATAGGCACAGGCAAACTCCTGTGCCCCTGCCAGCAGATGGTCCACCAACCTCTGGAAGGTAGCCGGGGCGTTCTTCATCCCAAATGGCATTACCTTGAATTGGTAGAGGCCAAAAGGGGTGATGAAGGCGGACTTGGCCACTGCCTCAGGGGCCAGTGGAATCTGCCAGTACCCTCGACTCAGGTCGAGGGTGGAGACAATGCTAGCTCCAGCGAGACGGTCTAGCAACTCATCTACCCGGGCCATGGGGTACGCATCAGTGACTGTCCGATCATTGAGCCTCCGGTAGTCCACACAGAACCGGGTGGTTCCGTCCTTCTTGGGTACTAGGACTACCGGGGAGGCCCAAGGACTGGCGGACGGCTCAATGACCCCCATATTTAACATATCCTGCAACTCCTGCCACATGCTACGCTTGACTGACTCAGGGACCCGATAGGCTGGCTGACGTAGGGGCCCGGACCCTGTGGTGTGGACCTCATGTTGGGCTACTGTAGTGGAACCGGGAAGTGGGGAGAATAGCTCGGGCCATTTTTTCACTATCTTCTCAATTTGCCCCTGCTGAACCTTGTTCAAATGGGTCCCTAGCTTTAAGGGGTGCCTGTTTGCCTGGGTCTGGGATTCGGCTAAGAAGTCAGGGATATCCTGCTCCTCTGGGTCTTCCCCCTCCATGTTACAGATGGCCATTACGGCCTCCTCTCTAGCATGGTATGCTTTAAGGGAATTGACATGGCAGGTCCTTTGGTCCTGCTGTGAATTCCCGCGGCCAATAACATACGTGGTGTCCCCTAGCTGGTCAATTACCCGGTAGGGACCCTCCCACGCGGTCTGCAACTTATTTTGTCTCACTGGGCGCAGGGCTAAGACCTGCTGACCCACGTGGAACGTTCTGTGTTGGGCCTTACGGTCATATTGCTGCTTTTGGGTCGCTTGGGCCTGAGCTAAATTCTGGTGGGCTAGTCCCATAAGGGTCTTCAACTTTTCCCTCAGTTCTACAACGTAGGTGACGGTAGGCGTCTCCTCAGAGTCACACTTCCCCTCCCAGTATTCGCGGAGTAGATTCAGGGGTCCCCGGACCTTCCTCCCAAACAATAGTTCAAAGGGGGAAAATCCCGTGGACTCCTGAGGCACCTCCCGGTAGGCGAACAGTAGGTGGGGCAGGTAGCGCTCCCAATCACGGTGTGACTGGGTGAAAGCTTTGAGCATCTGTTTCAAGGTTCCGTTGAACCTCTCGCAGAGCCCATTTGTCTGGGGATGGTAGGGTGTGGTATGGAGGGGTTTAACCCCGCATAGTTTCCAGAGTTGTTGCATTATATCTGAGGTAAACTGTGTGCCTCGATCCGATACTATCTCCCTAGGGAATCCGACCCGGGTAAATACCCTGACTAACGCATCCGCGACGCTTTCAGCAGAGATGCTGGATAGTGCCACGGCCTCCGGGTAACGGGTGGCAAAGTCCACAATGGTAAGGATATATCACTTACCCGTGTGGCTAGGCCGAGCGAGTGGACCTATGATGTCAATGGCTACTCGTTGAAAAGGTTCCCCTATCAAGGGTAGAGGGTGCAGGGGTGCTGGCGGATGATCTCCCCTTTTTCCTACCCGCTGACATGTGTCGCAGGTGCGGCAAAAGAGGCGAACATCCCGGGACACTTTGGGCCAAAAGAACGCTCGGGTTAGGCGCTTTTCGGTGCGCCGGATTCCCGAATGTCCTGCTAAGGGAATGTCATGGGCAAGGGCCATGAGGGCCTCCCTATGCTGTAGGGGCACTACTAACTGGGTGCGAGTGACTGTGTTGGGGCCCTGACAGGGAGTCTGGGTGGTCCGGTATAACAACCCGTTCTCCCACACAAATTGTTCCCCCTCCCTCCCAATGGCTCTGGTGTCTGCCTGTCGTCTGTACCCTGCTAAAGTGGGGTCTGTCTGGAGAGCAGACCGGAAAGCTGGGGGCGGCAGCCAAGCTATACTGGGTTCGTCAAGGGTTACTGTTGTAGGGGCGGGAGGTGGTGTTGACCTTACCCTCTGTTGACGTGCCGCGGATCTTGTGACGACATTGCAGTCCTCTTGGTCCCTGGCGGTGCCGAAGTAACTCTCCAGATTGCCCAAGTCATTCCCTAGTAGCACGTCCGTAGGAAGTCCTGGCATGACCCCCACAATTCTTTCTTGGGGTCCTGCCCCCCAATCCAGTTGGACCTTGGCCATGGGAAGCTTGTACACTCGGCCTCCAGCCACCCGGATCTCCACCATTCGGGGCACTCTGAGTCTGGGGGGTAAGCAGTGAGGTTGCACTAAGGTAAGAGTGGCCCCAGAGTCTCGCATTCCTTGAGTGGTGTGCCCGTTGAGACGTACCGTTTGGATGTGCTGGTGCCGGTTGTCGGTTGAGTCCTCCTGGGCCAGGGTAATTTCATGGAAATAGCCCCATTCGTGACGGTCTCCTGCAGCCTCACCCATATCCATCGGACGGGGCCAGTCTGGGTCATAGGGTGTAGGGTAGGTATTCCAGGGGTCCTCCCCCCCTACACAATGGGCCTGATGTGGGGGCCCCCTACCTGTTGCGGAGCTTTGATTTGCCCGAGGGGCAGATTGATACCTGGCGGTGGGTCCCCTGTTCCTGGGGCAATTGGCTTGGCGATGACCAGGTTGCTGGCATGTAAAACACAGCGCCGGGGGGTTAGTGTGACGAGGTGGGTGGTAGGGGGCCTGTGGAGGTCGGGGCCCCGACCGGTATGCATTAGGGGTAGGGGCAGGGACCCGGGACCCCCCTCCCCCTGGGATGGATGGTACTTTGTGGCCCATGCTCCGATTGTCCTCATACTGATCCGCAAGCGAGGCAGCTTGGCTGAGGGTAGTGGGGTTCCGGTCCCGCACCCAATCCCGCACTGGGTCAGGAATATTTAGATAAAAATGTTCCAGCAGCATTTGTTGACAGCACTCCTCAAAAGTGGTAGCCCCACAGCCTTGAAGCCAGCTCCTAGCGGCCCGCTCAAAGGTATGTCCCCATTCTGAAAAGGTGTCTGTACCCTTTTTCTTACTGTCCCTGAATTTCCGGCGATAGGTATCTGGTGTAATGGCATACCTAGCCAACAGTCTCTTCTTGACCGCGGCATAATTGCCGATGTCCTGGTCAGGCACCGTGCGGTAAGCCTCGCTGGCCCTCCCGGTCAGTTTTCCGGCAAGGATGCCCGACCAGTGCTGCTGGTCGACTTGGAAGAGTCTGCATAATCTTTCAAAGTCTTGTAAGAACCCATCAATATCTCCTTGTGTGTCATCGAACATGGAAAAGGACTGATGTGTAAGGGGCAGCCCGGTGCTGCTTTTCTCGGCCATCGCAGGAGGAGGTAGCCTCATACCCTGGTGTCGGATAGCCAGCTCCTGCAGATGATCCTCTCGAGCCTTTTCCATGAGTTGGTTAATCAGTTCGATTGAGGGGTTAGGGCAGTAGAGCGGTAGTCGGCGAGCTACCATGGTCGCCACCGGGTCATTATCCACTAACTCCGGTTGCCTCAATTCTCCATTTTCCTTTGAATATCGGTTGTCGACCGATCGACGTCGAACTGGACTGGAATCCCTCGGTAACGGTGTGCTTCGAGCTAATTCGGCATCGTTCTCGTCCATCTCCTGCAGCAGCTGGATCAGATCCTTTCTTCTTAGCCCTTCCACATCTTGGCCTCTCTGGATCCCCATTTCCTTTAGTGATGCCATAGTTGCATTATTGTAGGTGTGTGCCATAGTTCAGGCAGCCTTTTCCCAGGTGTTGTGTGAAACCTCAATTGAGACAACCTCGAATCCTGTTGCTGAATCCGGGGTCAAGCCAGCGGCTGTATCTCCCCCTGGAAGCTGGTTTCAGTTAGATTTCGCGTTGCTGAAACCGGGGTCAAGCCAGCGGCTGTATCTCCCCCTGGAAGCTGGTTTCAGTTCGATCCAACCGCTTGCCACCAGTGTAACGGAAGCTAGAAGGGACCGCGTCGCCTTCTGCCGTCGTTCCCAGGTGTCTCCTTCTTGACGCCAGATAAGCTCTGTCAGATGCCCCAGTCAAAGTATGGACAGTCACTGGAAACAGTCGCCGGATCGCTGTAAGCAAGGGAGCCTGGAGTCCACGCCGCCGCCTGACAGCATACCAAATTAGATCCGCAGATAGCTGGCAGCAGACGGTCGGCAATGCAGGATACACAGCTCAGGTGGGCATCAGAGAGGATACTTTAAACCACAAGAGCATAAAGAAAGCCAGGACTCCTTCTTAGTTCTTCAAGAAGACTAACTCTTTATTACAACAACCCACAGCATATTTATACAGTTTCAAACCACACTAACTTGGAGCACAGTACATGAGACTTAATACAATCACAATTCCTCCTGGTAGAACACAATGGGGTAGTCACAGGGATAATTCAGTCACCACAAAGGGGTCCAAGAACCAACAACAAATGATTCAGGGAAACATAATAGGGCAGACATGATTGGATTAATCACACAACAGGGGGTCACAGGACAGTGCTCAATACAATGACTTCAGTGGCCAGAATATACAATCCCTTAACAATGGCCAGGGGTTGAGTAATTAAGCAAAAGGCTTGGGGGACTACAATACATATTGAAAGTAAATATGCTCAAACTCAAATGATTAACCCTTTGCAGGTCAGAAGAGTTTGCAGCACCCAAGCCTTGAATTGTTCTTTCCTCTGGCACAGCTGCCTATCCACATAAGGCTAGACAAAGTCTCTTAGTCCAGGATAAGGGCTTGAGAGATTGTAGGCCCGGGCACAAAGGAGTGTCCAAGAGTGTCCAATATCCATAATCCTTGGGCCCAGGGATGAATAAATGCCATGCCCAGACAAGGCTCTAGTAACGGCCTAAGGCCCGTTACAGCTACCTTTGACTCTGCTCTTTCTTTCCCCACATCCAGTCAATCTCCAACTCATAACGCCCCCATCTACGTAACTCTCTATAATCTGACCTTTTCTCACCCAACACACTGCCAAAATTCTAATCCAAACACTCATCGTGTCCCGTTTAGACTACTATAACTGACTACTAATTGGCCTTCCTCTTACTAACTTGACTTACTAACTTCACTACATTCCATAATGAACTTGCCAGCTAGACTGATCTACCTTAAACATCCCTCCTCTAATATTGTTCCTCTTTGTCAATCCCAACACTGGCTCCCATTAGCATTTAGAATTAAATTAAAAATACTGGCATTAACTTAGGGAGCCCTTGCTAACACTGCATCCCTCTACATTTCATCTCTTGTTTCCAAATGTTCTCCCACTCACCATCTTCGCTCTCCACAGGATCTTTTTTTCTCTGCAGCTCTTATTATATCAGTCCATTCCCATCTACAGATTTCTCCTGTGCTGCTCCCGAGCTCTGGTATTCTCCCACCATCCCATCAGATTCTCCTCCAGCCTTCAGATCTTCAGACCCCAATAACTGTTATGGGAGAGGCCAGATCAATAGCCTGTACTCACTCTCGTTCCCTTCTATTATCACTCTCCCACCTACAACCCCATTGTTATCATAGTCTTGTTCTCCCAAACAGACCCACAACTTGACTGGACCACTGCACTCAAAAACACTTCTTTATCCCACCCACTGACCAGCAGTTCATGGGGTAGTAGGCATTTACACCCTAAAGTACTTCTGTCTACCTTCCTCTAGTCTGTAAGATTGCAAGAGCAGGATCCTCTGATACTTTTGTTTTCTATGTTCCATTTGTATTGGTTATTGTCTCTGTGTCTCTATTCTCTGTTGTTGGTTCTATATAAATAAACGATAATAACAATAGTCCAACAACAGCTGGAAGCCTGCAGGTTTCCCTGGTCTATACAAAGGAAACCGCAATGGATTTTCTTTACAGAACAAATTCTAGGTAGTTTTACTGCATGCTCTTTATTTTTTATAATCTCGTAGCTGGAAATCCTGGTTTTACCTCTGAACAACCATTAAAGCGTATTTCTGATATTTTGTCAATTTGACCCCGTCACCCATGGGCAATATTTTTGAATAAGGGGTTTTCTAGATCTCATGTTATTATATCCACCTTCCTCCCACAGCATAGAGAATTACGAAGGAGTATTGGACCCCCCCATACTATTTTATGCCCCCTCCACAATGGGCAGAGATGGAGTGGGTCTCACAAGCCTTACAGTTGACTTATTTCACTCCAATAGAGCCCCATCAGCAGATCTGTTTCCCTGCATTGTGAGTCCTAGCAGACTAATAGGAGAACATAACAAAGATCTGAAAAGAGATCATCAGTGCACCCCAGTTGGTCCAGTGGGAAGAGATTGAAGTCTCCAGTTCAGTTTCCTGTGCTGCACAAAGCAGATCCCCACAGATCCTCTGCTGGCCTTGAAAGCCTGACCCAGTGAGTTTATGAAGACTGCTCACAGAATGAGAGATATATACTTCTTGGTTGTGATCTGGGCTGAGAGGGTCAGTTTTCTGAACACCCTTCAAAAATACTGATAGGAACCCTTTTGGTACTTTATAGTCTTAATAAAATTTGAGAATTTCCCTTTAAGCCTAACCAGCACTTAGGCCACAGAAAAGCCCTGGACAGATAAGGGGACCCCATCAAGCACGCAGGAGATTTCCACATGCATGGGGGAGGTCAGAGAAGTTCAGGGGGTGTTAGAGTGACCACATGTCCCTGATTGCCAGGGACAGTCCCGGAATTTATATATGTGTCCCATGTCCCAGGCAGCCCCCATCAAAGTCCCTGAATAAAGAATCTAAACACTAGAAATAGAACTGCCCATTGCCTACTGTGACACAAAGTGATGCCTCTGCTGGGCTACAAGAACATGACTTCAAGACAGAGCTCTAAGCACTAGAGACAGAACTGTTCCTTGATCCTGGCATAAAACAGGAGCTTCAGTGCAATTTTATTGTAGTGTAATTCTTTTCTAAGGCTTTGGGTGGGATATATATAATCTTGTAGCCCCTCCACAGACATTGCTTCCTGTCACAGCAGTCAAAGGACAGAGAGAAGTACTCTCATCACCACAGTGTCCCTGAGATGGAGATGTGGTCAATCTAGGGGGTGCTATTTTCTTTCCACCATTACTTGAATAATTACTAACTTGATTGCATTTTATGAAAAAGTGAGTAAAAATATAGATTTGGGACCGGCAGTTGATGTGATCTATTTAGATTTTGCCAAGGCCTTTGATACGGTTCCACACAAGAGGTTAGTGTACATATGGAATGAAATAGGCCTAGGGGCAAACATTGGTGCGTGGATTGGAAATTGGCTGAAAGATAGAATGCAAAGAGTGGTGGTAAATGGCAAGTTCTCCAGCTGGATAAATATGATAAGTGGAGTGCCTCAGGGATCTGTCCTGGGTCCTCTTCTTTTTAATTTGTTTATTAATGACCTCCCAGAGGGCATAGGGAGCCATGTATCAGTGTTTGCGATGACACAAAATTAAGTAAGGTAATAAAGTCTGAACTGGATGTGTCTTCATTACAAGAGGATTTGGACAAATTGGGTAACTAGGCAGGCAAATGAGATTCAATATAGACAAGTGTAAAGTTATACATTTTGGTTATAATAATAAAAATGCAACATATAGTTTAAATGGTGTTTCTCTGGGGAAATCTGCTAATGAAAAGGATTTGTGAGTAATGGTAGACAATAGACTTAGCAGTAGCATGCAGTGCCAGCTGGCAGCTGCAAAGGCCAATAAGATATTGGCATGTATTAAAAGGGGTATTGACTCAAGGGAGGAAGATATTATTATGCCTCTTTACAGGTCCATGGTAAGACCCCACCTAGAATATGCTGTTCAGTTCTGGGTGCCCTTTCTGAAAAAGGACATTATGGAACTAGAGAAAGTGCAGAGGAGGGCTGCAATACTAGGAAGGGGAATGGAAAGTTTTAGTTATGAAGAAAGGCTAGAAAAGTTAAACTTGTACACACTAGAGAAACAATGTCTTAGGGGGGATATGATAACACTACATAAATATGTTCAGGGCTCATACAAAGGGCTCTCCAAGACCTGTTCATTAACAGAACAGTACAAAGGACAAGGGGCCACCCGCTTAGACTTAAAGAAAGAAGATTTCATCTACAACTGCGGAAGGGATTCTTTACAGTAAGGACAATAAAGGTATTGAATTCACTGCCTGAGGAGGTGGTGCTATCGAATACATTAGATGCCTTTATGAAGGGTCTGGATACTTTTTCTAAAAGAGCAGAACATAGAGGGCTATGTCTGTTAGCACTGGGATTAATATTTAGTTAGGTCTTGTTGATCCAAGGAGAAATCTGATTGCCATTTGGAATCGAGAAGGAATTTTTTCCCCCCCATTCAGGGTAAAATTTAAAATTGCTGTATTGAGGGCTTTTTTTTTTGTCATCTTTTTGGATCAACGATGGTAAACAGGAATAAGAAAAGGGTTGAACTAGATGTACGCAAGTCTTTTTTTCAACCTAAATTACTATGTTACTAAATGGGTGAATATACTGGAGATAAACAGTGATTTGATTGACTAATGTGCTTTGGGGGCCATGGGAAAAAAATCCAGAGAAAATAATTTCAAACAGTTGAAAATAGCCATTTTCTGCTGTAATTCCATTGCTTAATGGTGAGTGAGAAAAAAATGCCTGCCCTCAAATGGAATCACCCCCTTTATATAATAAATTATGTCAGTGTATGGAAACTTTTAATGGTATATCTAAAATGTTACAACATACTCTTCCATATACTAAAATAACAAGCCTTTTTAACCCTTTGAGTGCCAGAGCGGTGCACAATGCCAATGCGCTGCGTACCCCTCTGTCACTCAAAGGGTTAATTTTCCTCTCTGTATTTACTCTTCCCCTGAAGTATATTAAGTGTATCAGCATTTGTAAATACAATGTTCTTGTATTATCTTATTCACATGACTGGACAGAGGGATATAGTGGGGAATGTGAAATCCTCAGCAGGAGAGGACATCATTTCGGCCAATCATTTAGCTGTCTAGGTAAAAAAAAATGTCTATCTGAAAATTCTGTTATACATTTCCAGATGAGTCATTAAAGAGTTAAAGTAAATTTCAACAGTAGATTTTTAGACCTCAATGTTCAAAAGCATAACTGCCATTTTTGAAAACTGACATTATTACTGTTTTGTCAGAAAACAGAAAAGAAACCAATTTTTTAAAACTGCACACGTGACATACAGTACTGTGCAAACGTCTTAGGCAGGTGTGAAAAAGTGCTGTAAAGTAAGAATTCTTTAAAAAATAGACGTTAATAGTTTATTTTTTATCAATTAACAAAATGCCTAGTGAGTAAACAGAAGAAAAATCTAAATCAAATCAATATTTGATGTGACCAACCTTTTGCCTTCAAAACAGCATCAATTCTTCTGGAACACTTGCACAAAATCAGGGATTATGTAGGCATATAGTCAGGTGTGTGATTAAACAATTATACCAAGTGATCACACATTTAATATGTAGATTGAAACACAATCACTAATTGAAACAAAAACAGCTGTGTAGCAGGAATAAAACTGGGTGAGGAACAGCCGAACTCAGCTGACAAGATGAGGTTGCTGAAGACAGTTTAATGTCAAAAGTCATACACCATGGCAAGACTGAGCACAGCAACAAGACACAAGGTAGTTATACTGCATCAGCAAGGTCTCTCCCAGGCAGAAGTTTCAAGGCAGACAGGAGGTTTCCAGATGTGTTGTCCAAGCTATTTTGAAGAAGCACAAAGAAATGGGCAACTTTGAGGACCTTAGATTCAGTGGACGGCCAAGGAAACTTAGTGCAGAAGATAAAAGACACATCATGCTTACTTCCCTTCACAATCGGAAGATGTCCAGCAGTACCATCAGCTCGGAATTTGCAGAAAACTTTGGGAACCTGTTACCCCCATCTACCCCCATACCTCTGACATGGAAACAAGGCCAAGCGACTCAACTATGCATGAAATCACAGGGACTGGGGTGCAGAGAAATGGCAGCAGGTGCTCTGGACTGATGTGTCAAAATTTGAAATATTTGGCTGTGGCAGAAAGCAGTTTATTTCGCTTAAGGGCTGGAGAGCGGTACAAGAATGAGTGTCTGCACTGAAGGATGGTGGAGGTTCCTTGCAATTTTGGGGCTGCATTTCTGCAAATGGAGTTGGGAAGTTTATCAGAATTAACCTTCTGAGCGCCAGATAGGTATCCTACGTTGCAATGCAATGCGATGGATACCTCTCTAGCAATCAAAGAGTTAATGGTATCCTCAATGCTATACCTTCAGGGAGGCATCTGATTGGCCCCAAATGTATTCTGCAGCATGACAATGATCCCAAGCATGCAGCCAAAGTCATTAAGAACTATCTTCAGTGTAAAGAAGAACAAGGAGTCCTGGAACTGATGTTGTGGCCCCCACTGAGCCCTGATTCCAACATCATCAAGTCTGTCTGGGATTACATGAAGAGAGAGAAGCAACTGAGGTGCCTAAATCAACAGAAGAACTGTGGATAGTTCTCCAAGATGTTTGGAACAATCTACCTGCTGAGTTCCTTAATAAACTGTGTGCGAGTGTATCTAGAGGAACTGATGCTGTTTTGAAGGCAAAAGGGTGGTCACACCAAATAGTGATTTGATTTAGATATTTCTTCTGTCCACTCACTAGGCATTTTGTTAATTGATAAATATATACTATTAACATGTCTATTTTTGAAAGCATTTTTACTTTACAGCATTTTTTCCACACCTGCCTAAGACTTTTGCACAGTACTGAAAATGTAACTATGCTAATGACACCATGAAAGGGACTCAAAGGGTCTTAACCCTTTGAGTCCTAGAAGCGTATCCAAGGCATTGTGAAGCAATGTGTTAGATAACCCTCTGGGACTCAAAGGGTGAAAAGTGAGTGTGGTCAATCTTAAAGGGGATGTATCACCTATATAAAACTAACTAGTTAGGTTATATAGTTAATCTCATTAAAAGTGTGTTCATTTTTTTAAAAGCTTTATTTTATCAAATTGTCAGATATAAAGTCTGGGCTGCAGCTACTTCCAGACAGACTTCGGTTACCTGCTCTGTAACCGCACTCCGTCGCTCATTGGCTAGATATCAGTCTCCAGCTTACAGACAGAAGCCTCCATCATCGGAGGAAGCTGGATAGAGGGAGGAGAGCAGAGACAGAGCGATGGACTGCTGTTACAGAGCAGGTAATCGAAGTCTGTTTGGAAGTAGTTGCAGCCCAGACTTTATAACTTACATTTTGACAAAATAAAGCTTTTAAAAAAATATGACCACACTTTTAGTGAGATTGGCTATATAAGTGACACATCCCCATTAATGCCAAAAAAATCATAGTTAAAAAAAAAACAAACATGCACACAATAATAATGCCAGTTTTAACTCCATAAATTGCCTCCAAAAGAAAAGTGGACCAACTATGGAACACTCCAACTGAAACCAGAGAATAATAAATAAATAAACCCCCCTAAATGTCCATTGAATTATATGTGGTTTCATCTCACTGAATGCAAAATAACCCATTCACACAAGGCATCGAAGACCTCACTAGTATTTATGGGGTTAAAATACTATTTAAGATATTTGAGAATGATTATTTGTCCTCCTATAGTGTATTTGGTTTGCTCCAGAATTGTTCTGCCTTTGTGTTCACAAGACCTATGATGTTTGTACAGATAATATTTCTTTCCTCCAGCTGATGGTTTGTCCTTCACCATGTTCATCTATTCAGAGAATCCTGTCATCACATGTACTAACATCTTCCAATCTCAACCTTGTTACCTTCCTAAACTATATTCCCTTCTCTGTTTTAACTGGATGAAATGTGCCACCTTCTAATCCTTCCCCTTTAATCATGGACTAAACTTACCATTGGTTAAGCTTCCAATCCACTTCCCCAGCCTATCGACTTGGTGTCCACTTCTAGTTTTACATTTCTGAACTGCGACCTATCCATTTCGCTGGTACCTGCTTTTTCTGGATTGTAAAATTTCACTGTCAGCATTCCGTTAATAGATGTCAATGTCTGAGAGGAGCTATAGGTGAACAGTTTCACCGTAGGAGTATCACAGTGCCTGTGATCTAGCTGTCAGTCTCTTCTATGTCCAAGGGTGATTTGTTCACTTAGTTTGGCCCGCCCCTTGGTTTCCTTTTTATACCTGGCTATTCCATCTGTCAGGTGCCCTTTCGTGGTGTTTCTGAGCCAGTTGTTCTGTTGCTACGTTTCTGATTCCTGTGTACCGATTTGGCTGGCCCTGACCATTCTCCAGTGTTCCTGCTTGTGTATGACCCGGCTCATTTGACTATCTCCTACGGATCTCGACTCTGGTTGGCTGACGTTCCTGCTTGTGTATGACCCGGCTGGTACGACTACCTCCTACGTGCTCCGATCCGGCCTTGCTGACTTCCTCCCGCAAGATCAACCTACAGCGTGTTCCAGAAGACCTACGTTCCGGTTGTCGCCGTCGCGACATTATCATCCACTGTTCCAGTACTTGTGTGGCTGTCTTGCCTGGTGTTACTTCGTGCAGTGCAGTGTTACAATCGTGCAGAGCTGTGTACGCCTCACTCAGACAGCAGTGTTGTGCTACCGCAGAAAAGCCTTGTGTAAACGTGCCTTTTAACCCTACCAGTGCTGTCTCGGTCCCACTCTCCCTACTCCAGTGTGAGCCTCGTTCATAGTGAAACTCCTGCTGAGTTGGCCGCTCTCCGTCGGCAACTCGATACCATCCCAGTAGAGTGTTCACTTCCGATTAGGCCGGTTGGGCGCTTTGGCTCTCTATCTCTCTCGTTGTATACACTGGGCGATTCCGTTATACCGAGTGGTGAAGAGGCTTGGGAGCTCTTGCACTGCAGGCCGGTTCAATACACGCCCGTGGGGCTAAGATCACTTGCACTAGCAGTAGCCATTCCAGTAGGTACGCCCGTGGGGGGCTATTGGGCTCTGCTTTACTACACACCGTGGCGAGACAGTCCTTATCCACTTGATGGTGAACATTTCTTCAGCACAGCTTATCTACACCTCGGCGTGCCAAGCATCCACTTAAGAGACTGATCATAATCAAGGACTTAACCCTCTGTGGTTACCTTAAGCTCAGCTTACTTATACCCAGGGCGTGCCAAACAGTTCCTTGTGAAGCTGATATTTATCAAGGACTTAACCCTCTGGGGTTATACCCCTTCCTCTGTGGTAAAGTTGTACTTGCATTCCGTTTGTGCATCTAACTTTGTATTTTCCAGTCACTATCATTTATGTACACCCAACCGCCACTAGAGGGCGACCTTATGTGTTATTATTGCTAAATAAAACTGTGTTTTAATTTACATACTGGTCTGAGTGTCTTTAAAAAACCGTGACAGTACGAAAGGGCCAATGACCTCAGACAGTAAGGGCGAAGGTAACACTCAAAACATCCACTGGAGAATGGATGCCCATGAGCAGCGCTTAGATCAATTGGCACTGGCTCTACAAACCCTGCTTGAGCGTACGATACACGTAGACAAGCTTAATCCGAATCCGGTGGTCTCCTCAGTCTTGACACCGGACAATCCGCCTCTAGCTCCTCCTACGGGTGTCAGGGGCTTAACGGCTACGGCGCCGTTACCGTTGAGATATGATGGCGAGCCTTCCCTATGCAGGGGCTTCATTAACCAGTTAGAGATCTATCTGGAATTAACGCCCCAGGCTTTTCCTAACGACCGGAGCAGGGTCGGTTTCATGATATCGCTACTAACTGGCAAGGTTTTGGCTTGGGCGAACCCCTTGTGGGAAGGTGCCAGACCTTGCACGCTGAACTTTAACGAATTTGTAAGAAAGTTCCGCCGTGTGTTTGAGGTGCCTGGTAGAGTGGCCTCCGCTGCCAAAAAGCTAATGGAGATACAGCAGGGCGAACGTTCCTTGGGCAGTTATGCGATAGAATTTCGGACCCTGGCTGCGGAGGTGGGCTGGAACGATGAGGCATTATTGGCAGCCTTCGCTAAGGGGCTCTCCGAGACAATTAAAGATGAAATTGCTGCCCGGGATGTACCCGGTAACCTAGATGAATTCATTGACTATGTAATGATCATTGACTCCCGTATCAGGGAGAGAAGGTTGGCACGAAAGGCAACCTCCAGGAAGCATGGGGTGAACTGCTTCTTTGACCCACCCTCTCCACCCTTTCCTCCTGAACGCAAGAGAGAGGCAGCAGAGCCAATGCAACTGGGTTTCACGAGACTCTCCAACGAGGAGAGGTCTTTTCGTAAAAAGCATGGTCTCTGTCTTTATTGTGGCAAACAGGGGCACCTTTTGCGCAATTGTCCGGTAAGGCCGGGAAACGCACGCACCTAGGGTACCTTGGGGGACAGGCCCTAGGTGGTGTACAACAGTCCCCAGATCCTAACATTGCTAAACCCACCATCCAGGTAACGTTCTTTTGGGCAGATAAGGGCGCAGACACCTTGGCACTAGTGGACTCTGGTGCAGCCGGATACTTTATGGACCAATCTTTCGCAGACTTGCACAATATTCCTCTATGCAAGAAGGAGTGTCCATTGGCAGTAGAGGCCATTGATGGCAGACCATTGGAACCAGCCTTTATTACTATGGAACCTATTCCTATCTCTATGTCAGTTGGGGCTCTCCACAAAGAGGAGGTTCAGTTTCAGATTATCCGCTCTCCTCACCATGCAGTCATATTGGGGTTTCCATGGTTGCTTCGGCATAATCCTCAATTTGATTGGCAAACATGCGAAGTCAGTGCCTGGTCCAATTACTGTAAAGAAAACTGCCTATCTATCCCTGAGAAAATTATGTGTACCTCCCCTGCTATACCAGTGGAATATGGTGAATTCAGTGATGTATTCAGCAAGGGGGAGGCTAGCGCATTGCCCTAGCACAGACCCTACGATTGCGCTATTGATCTGCCTCCTGGTGTGTTTCCTCCAAGGGGTCGTACTTACCCACTGTCTTGCGAAGAGAACAGGGCTATGGAGGAGTACATTGAGGACGCCCTTGGTAGAGGAATTATCCGCAAGTCTAACTCCCCGGCTGGTGCCGGATTCTTCTTTGTTAAGAAGAAAAATGGCGAACTTAGGCCTTGTATAGATTACCGGGGGCTTAATAAGCTGATGCCCAAGAATGCATACCCTATTCCACTCATCACTGAGTTATTTGACAGATTGAAGGGCTCTTCTGTCTTCACCAAACTTGATTTACGGGCTGCTTACAATCTAGTAAGAATCAGAGAAGGTGATGAGTGGAAAACGGCATTTAATACCAGAACGGGACACTACGAATATCTGGTAATGCCATTTGGCTTATGTAATGCACCTGCGGTATTTCAGGAGCTGATCAATGACATCTTGCGTGACATGCTTCAGTCCTGTGTGGTGGTATATCTGGACGATATATTGATTCACTCCTCTACGCTATCCCAGCATATTAAAGATGTCACGCAAGTTTTGTCACTACTCAGGGCTAATAAGCTGTTTTGCAAGTTGGAAAAATGCGAGTTCCATGTGTCACAAGTACCATTCTTGGGGTTCATAATCTCGAAGGATGGAATCGCTATGGACCAAGAGAAGTTGGCAGCGGTATTGCAGTGGCCTCGCCCTAAAGGGTTAAAAGCGATTCAGCGCTTTTTAGGGTTTTCCAACTATTATAGGAAATTCATACGCAACTTTTCCACTATTGTGAAACCCTTGTCTGACTTAACTCATGAGGGCGCTTGTCCCTCTCAGTGGTCTGAGGACGCTGATAATGCGTTTGAGACCTTAAAATCTGCCTTTGCGTCTGCTCCAGTACTGTCCCATCCCAACCCCTCCCTGCCTTTTACGTTGGAGGTCGACGCCTCTGAAGTTGGGGTTGGGGCAGTACTCTCCCAGCGTCCTGTGGGAGGTGGTAGCTTGAAACCTTGTGGGTTTTTTTCTAAAAAGTTGTCTACCGCACAAAGTCACTATGAGATTGGCGACAGAGAGTTATTGGCTATTATTCTGGCATTGAAGGAGTGGCGCCACCTGTTGGAGGGTACTAAGAACCCAGTATTGATCCTGACCGATCACAAGAACTTGACATATCTCTCTGAAGCTAAGAGGTTGTCTTCTCGTCAGGCCAGATGGGCACTCTTTCTGTCCCGATTTAACTTCGTGGTATCATACCTTCCAGGGTCTAAGAATGTCAGGGCAGACGCATTGTCTCGTCAGTTTGCATCGGACACTGACAGGGAGGAGGAGTCGGTACCCATCATTCAGCCTGACCGTATATTGGCTACCATCCGCACTAGTATAACCTCACCTCTGGGAGAGGAGATTCTGGGGTCTCAAGCTAGGGCTCCACCTGAGACTCCAGTTGGCAAATGCTTTGTGGAAGAGCCTTTCCGTACTCGCCTTTTGGAGACCTATCATTCCTCTAGGGCTGCCGGGCACATTGGCAGGGATCAACTGGTATGGTCTCTTTCGCAATTATTCTGGTGGCCGACGCTCAGAGCCGATTGTTCCGCCTTTACTGCCGCCTGTGCCACATGTGCCCATGCCAAGACCCCCAGGCATCTTCCAGTGGGTTTGCTCCAACCTGTGCCTAATGGGGAACGACCCTGGTCCCACATTTCTATTGATTTTATGGGAGAATTGCCTAATTCGAGGGGGTTTACTTTTATACTTATGGTGGTTGATCGGTTCTCCAAAATGGCTCATTTTGTGCCACTCAGAGGGCTTCCATCGGCTCAGGAACTAGCTAAAGTGTTTGCTAGTGAGGTGTTTCGTTTGCACGGGGTACCCAGAGTGGTGGTCTCTGACTGTGGGAGTCAATTCGTGTCCAGGTTCTGGAGGGCATTCTGTGGCATGATGGGCATTCAATTGTCCTTCTCTTCCGCCTACCATCCCCAGACCAACGGAGCCGCTGAGCGTGCCAACCAGGGATTGGAACAGTTCCTGCGCTGTTTCATCACTGATCATCATGACAATTGGGCCGACCTGTTGCCATGGGCGGAGTTTGCCAGGAACTGTGCAGTTAACTCATCGTCCGGGAGCTCCCCGTTCTTAATCAATTATGGGTTTCAGCCAGGTTTGCTCCCGGATTCGTTTCAGTCTCAGCAGATTCCGGCTTTGGATGAGCATATGGAGCAGCTCCGTTCCACATGGGCACAGGTACAAAGGACCCTCAGTCAGTCTTTCCAGCTACATCAGAGGTATGCCAATCGTAGATGGCTGCCAGCGGTCTCTTTCCAGGTTGGGGATAGGGTATGGCTCTCCTCCAGAAACCTCAACCTGCAAGTGCCTTCGAATAAGTTGGCTCCCCGGTTTATTGGCCCATTTAAGAATATTTGCAAAATTAATCCGGTCTCCTATGCGTTGGAACTTCCACCGTCTATGCACATTCACAATGTGTTCCATGTGTCTTTGTTAAAACCCTTGGTTTGCAATCGTTACACGACCACTCCGGTGGTTCCTGGGCCGGTGGACGTCCAGGGGCAAGAGGAATATGAGGTTCAGAGCATTATTGATTCTAGGCGCCTTAGAGGGAAGTTGCAATACTTGGTCCACTGGAAGGGCTATGGCCCGGAGGAGCGCTCTTGGATTGACCAGAAGGACCTCCATGTGTCCAGACTTGTGCACAATTTCCACTCCAAATACCCTCAGAAACCTAAGCCTCCAGCTGGGAGAGGGGGCCTTTGAGGGGGGGGTACTATCACAGTGCCTGTGATCTAGCTGTCACTCTCTTCTATGTCCAAGGGTGATTTGTTCACTTAGTTTGGCCCGCCCCTTGGTTTCCTTTTTATACCTGGCTATTCCATCTGTCAGGTGCCCTTTCGTGGTGTTTCTGAGCCAGTTGTTCTGTTGCTACGTTTCTGATTCCTGTGTACCGATTTGGCTGGCCCTGACCATTCTCCAGTGTTCCTGCTTGTGTATGACCCGGCTCGTCTGACTATCTCCTCCGGATCTCGACTCTGCTTGGCTGACGTTCCTGCTTGTGTATGACCCGGCTGGTACGACTACCTCCTACGTGCTCCGATCCGGCCTTGCCGACTTCCTCCCGCAAGATCAACCTACATCGTGTTCCAGAAGACCTACGTTCCGGTTGTCGCCGTCGCGACATTATCATCCACTGTTCCAGTACTTGTGTGGCTGTCTTGCCTGGTGTTACTTCGTGCAGTGCAGTGTTACAATCGTGCAGAGCTGTGTACGCCTCACTCAGACAGCAGTGCTGTGCTACCACAGAAAAGCCTTGTGTAAACGTGCCTTTTAACCCTACCAGTGCTGTCTCGGTCCCACTCTCCCTACTCCAGTGTGAGCCTCGTTCATAGTGAAACTCCTGCTGAGTTGGCCGCTCTCCGTCGGCAACTCGATACCATCCCAGTAGAGTGTTCACTTCCGATTAGGCCGGTTGGGCGCTTTGGCTCTCTATCTCTCTCGTTGTATACACTGGGCAATTCCGTTATACCGAGTGGTGACGGGCACAGGCTTCAGCACTAGCATTCCGGTACTACTTCTGTTGGGCTTTGGGCCCTGTCTCGTTATACTCAGTCCGGTAGAGTCTGAAGAGGCTTGGGAGCTCTTGCACTGCAGGCCGGTTCGATACATGCCCGTGGGGCTAAGATCACTTGCACTAGCAGTAGCCATTCCAGTAGGTACGCCCGTGGGGGGCTATTGGGCTCTGCTTTACTACACACCGTGGCGAGACAGTCCTTATCCACTTGATGGTGAACATTTCTTCAGCACAGCTTATCTACACCTCGGGCGTGCCAAGCATCCACTTAAGAGACTGATCATAATCAAGGACTTAACCCTCTGTGGTTACCTTAAGCTCAGCTTACTTATACCCAGGGCGTGCCAAACAGTTCCTTGTGAAGCTGATATTTATCAAGGACTTAACCCTCTGGGGTTATACTCCTTCCTCTGTGGTAAAGTTGTACTTGCATTCCGTTTGTGCATCTAACTTTGTATTTTCCAGTCACTATCATTTATGTACACCCAACCGCCACTAGAGGGCGACCTTATGTGTTATTATTGCTAAATAAAACTGTGTTTTATTTTACATACTGGTCTGAGTGTCTTTAAAAAACCGTGACAAGGAGTTTGGATCGAGTCTATTTTCAGGTACCTCAGGAGGCGAAGGATTCGAATGCAGGATTTGAAGGGAATCGACAGTGAATATAATTTTAGTAACAGACCCTATGTCCATAGGTTCTTCATGGGTCTGAATCCTTTCTGCTGATAGTGAAGATTGAGAAGCAGTCACAGATTTGTAACAGCTGGAGTGGACTCTTTCAAGATGACGTTCTTGTTGGCAATGCTCAGGCTCTAGGCAAAGAGTAATGAAACCTTCAAGGTCATCTGGTATCTCTTGATTAATTAAAGCATCTTTGATCCGCTCATTTAATCCCCTATGAAAAGAGGCCTTCAATGCCCCAGAATTCCAATCTGTTTTGTAGGAAACGATATGGAACTCCCCAGCATATTGAGCTACCGTGCAAGTTCCCTGTCTAAGTCCCAGTAGGGTAGCTTCAGCTAACGCTTGATGCCCAGGCAGATCAAAAAACAGTCCCTAAGGTGGCTATAAAGGCGTTGGAGTCATCAAGAAGCGAGGACCTCTTTTCAACAAGGGGAGAAGCCCAGGTTAGGGCCTCATCTTTCAGAAAAGAAATAATGAAAGCTACTCGGGCTTCATGGGAGATGAAAGACTGAGGTAAAATCTTGAAATGACGCTGGCATTGATTCGAAAAGTCACGACAGTCTTTAGGAAGCCCTGAAAATTATTCAGACAGGGGTATTTTAGATCATGAACCCTGGAGAAGATCCAGAGTTAGAAGTGGCTTCAGGAGCAGGTACAGGAGGATTCTGAGTCGATGGAGAAGGTGAGAAGGTGCACAGCTTGTGATTTAAAGTCTGTAAATGTGCCGCATGAGAAGACAAGATCTGCTCCTGCTGTTCCTGTCTGGATATGATGCGAGAAGCCTCTGCAGCATCCATGTTATATGGCCCGCTTTTACTATCAATGTCTAAGAGGAGCTATAGGTGAAGAGTTTCACAGTAGGAGCTTGGATCGAATCAATTTTCAGATACCTCAGGAGGCGAAGGATTTGAATGTAGAATTCGAAGGGAGTTGAGCATGTTCAACTAACCGGGCTAGAAGATAAGCAGTTGACCTCGAACAAGCAAGTCGTTGATCTTTGAATTCCACTGGCCTTAACTAGTCGGAAAGCCAGGAGGCATTGGTTGTAAGGCTTCGACTACAACGCCCTCGACTAGTTGGTCAGCCAGGAGGCAGGGAGTTGTACTCCATCGATCGTCCACACCCTTGACTAGTCAGACAAGCTGAGGTGGTCCTCGGAGCCACCCACGACTCCCTCAACTCAGTTGGTAGTCCTGAGGTATGGAGTCGAGCAATACAGCAAGTCGAATTTCCAAAAGCAGGAGACTCAAGCTGGCGACAGCTGGAGGGACACTTGTTGTGCAACAGACAGCAGGATAAAGAAACAAGGATTCGAAGATAAGAGTAGTCAAAGGAGAGCCAAAGTTGGAGCCAGACAGGAGACGGAGGTACCTGGGGATAAGACAGAGTCATAGTCGAGGAGGAAGCAGGGTCTTTAATCATATACATGCAGATGCTGGAATCAGAAGACAAGATCAGGAGACAAGCCAAGGGTCGGTACATGGAAACTCTGAATCAGGAACTTTGGAATGTGAAAGCAAGTACTCTCAGAAACTTGGCGCGAACATCGAGCAAGTGCTGGAGGCTGAACCAGGAAGATAAAGGCAACAGTGGCCAATAGCAGTTTGAGGTAGGTGGAGTAACCAGAAGGAGCATGACAATAGATATGTTGTTCTGTATAGTCGCATTGTTCTGTATAGTGTGCTGTGATTGGAAAAAAGCAGATGTAGTACCATAATTCAAAAAGGCGACAAGATCAAAACCAGGAAATTATAGACTTGTGAGCTTGACTTCCATAGTAGAGTAGGTAAGATATAGATATTAGAAGGGTTACTAAATGATAGTTTTCAGGACAATGTGATGACCAACAACATTATTAGTACTACCCAGCAGGTTTAATGAAGAATATATTTGGTTTTGGAGGTGATATCTGTGCATGGATAGAGAACTGGTTAAAGGATAGATGCAGAGAATTGTTGTAAACTGAACTTTTTCATGTTGGTCTAAATTTGTAAGTGGGGTGCTACAGCCTAAAAAATTTGAGAAAGCTGTGAGAAAGCGGGGTAACCGCAAAAAGTGTTGCCTATTGCTTATTGTTTTTATATTTATGTATTTTTGATAAAATATATTTCTTATATTAAATATAATTGAAAATTTTTTTATGCGGTGCAGCATCGAGACAGGGCCAGTTGATACACACGAGTGGAGGTGGTGAGATCTCTCCACAGGCCTACTTGTCAGCTCGGATTATCTTCTAAGCTGACCACTGGAATTTGTAAGATTCATTTTATTTCTAACTCACTGTTGTTGGCTATATTACACTATTAGACACCCCCTTTTTGTTTTTATTGTCTTATGTGGATGCCGTTTTGAGAAGACAAAAAGAGGGAGTGTCTATCCTGTAGCTGCCACAGGTTGAATATCCCCATTGCTGTGCAGTCATATAAGTCATTGTCAGTATATTTATTTGTGAGCACCCACGTGTGGGGTGTCGTAGGTGGTGGATCTTGTTTTAATATATTACATGAGGGCGCTTCTTCCTTTTTTCTCCCCGTTTTTCTCTGTATGTGTTGGAGCAGTTTGGGCCTCCTTGGTAGGTGTGAGTCACTGGTGTCCTGTGACCTTGGTAGTTATTCCACTGGTAGCTTTAAAAGGCACATGTTATGTTTTAAAATTCTTAGATGCATTACAAGCCATGTGATATGCATTATTTCAAATCTCTGTGAGAAAAGCCTTTGCTTGTGCTTCACGTATAGACAAAATAGAAGTATAGCTTCTATTCTCTATTTCCTATAAAGACAGAATAGAACCCCAAATCCAACATACCCTTTTGTACAGACAAAATACCAACTAAAGTCCAACACTCCCTAATATGTATACATAATGGAACCACAAGAGCAACTCCAACACGTTCTGATTTTTATATAGATAGAATAGAACCTCAAGTCCAACACTCACTGTTTCATATGAAGACAGAAAAGAACCCCAAGACCAAAAGCTCTCTGTTTCAAGCTTAGACAGAATCAAGCCTCAAGTCAAATACTCCATCACTACTACATTACATAGACAGAGCAGAACCCCATCTCCAATACTCCCTCATATATAGAGCGTTTAGACAAGCACTGTTGAGGTGCCCCTCAGGATAAGGAGCCAGTGGTGTTTGTAGGTTCCTAAAGACCTGTAGCTTGGTCCAACCTAAATCATTGTTAGTGCATGGTTACGTCCACTTGCACGATTACACACAACAGAAACTCAGTGTGGCTGATGATGGAGAAATTCTGGATTACACTAAATGCACCACAGGGACTGGCAGGGGTAGATGATTTGCCATTTTGTGCCTATATCCGTTTCTTAAAGAAAACATACTATTTTAAACCTTTGAGTGCCAGGGGTACACATTGCTTTGTAAAGCACTGCGTACACTTGTGGCACTATATAAATAAATATATTCATTCATTCAATGCATTGCATACCCCTCAGGCACTCAAAGGGTTACATATTTGTGACTCCAATGCTCAGAGCTCATAGCCTCCACAAGGCCTTTGGATTGTAATTTGCATCCACATCATGCTTCTGTGTCTTTAAGGGAATGGCGTGACCTGAAAAAGGGGCCGGATAAAGTAAGGGTGTGTCAAAGTATTATGGGTAGTTCACAGAAAACCTAAATGCATCATTGCTTTTAACCCCTTGAATATTAGGTGCTGCTCTCCGCCACTGCATGCAGAATGTTTTTTTAACCCTTTGAGTTCCAGTTGGGTACAAATTGCAAAGCAATGCATTGCATACACCCCTGGCACTCAATGGGTTAAGTTAGAATCAGGCATCCCCATTGCAGAGCGGGCAGCCTAGTTAAGCTCTGAGCCTGGGGCCCCTGTCCTGAGTGCACCCAGGCATTAAAACAGCCCCGATTCCCCCCCCCCCCGGTATTAACATTACTATGCCTTTAACCCTTTGAGTGCCAGAGGGGTACACAGCACATTGCAATGTGTTGCGTACCCCTCTGGCACTCCAAGGGTTAAATAGTGTGTCCTCTGCTGTCCCCCATTCCTCTCTCTACAGGGCCATGTGTTCAAAGAAAAAGTGGAGAAGATCTGGGGCAAACCATTTGCACTAAAAAACTTACCATTGATTTAATTGGGGATTTTAACCCCCAATGCTAGAGGGGTCAATGCCTTGGAGACCTCTCTAGCATTTAAAGGGGTTAAAATCACCATTTATATCAATGGGAATTTTTATTTCTCACCTATAGTGGGAATGGTTTACCCCAGAACACCCCCACTTTTACTTTGAACATACGTCCCTAAGTGAACTGCTGGAATTCCCTGGTTTTTATAAGTAAAATAGAATAATTTGATGGGTGCAATGCAGTGGTAGATCTATGGCTCCCTATTCACTACAAGCTGCTGACAAACCCTGTACATTTCTATTATCAGTATTCAGTGGGCCCCTAAATTTGCCTAGGTCACTGTGCTTTGCATGCGCCGCACCAATGGTAGTTCCTCATTTGGAACAATGACATACTATGGACAATGTGTACAGACACAAGTGAGGAAACGCTGCTCCATACAGGAACAATTAAAACAATTTCACCCCTTGAACGCAAGAGTTATCTCCAACGCAGTTCTTCACCCATAATAATTCATCTGGCACTCAAAGAGTTAAGCAACATTTTTTTTCAAAAACTTACTTTTCGGGTGTATCTACATATCTTAAACAAATAGAAAACCTTCCTTCACTTAGAATCAGTAAAAAAACAAACTGCGCTTTAGAGAGGAAAAAACACCTTTTCACGGATTTAAATGGGTTAACCCCTTACATGCTAGAGAATCATACCTAGGAGCTCTCCGGACCTGCCACATAGACTTTGGTTTTCTGACTTAATATGTAAAGTATATATATTGCGCGGTTTATACTCCAGAATAAAACAAGGTACTCCCACCGCGGAGAGGTGTTTTACTCAAAAGTTATTACAGTTCAACTTGAAATTTTAATTGCAGTATCACAGTGGCCTGAAATTGTACAGTGGCGCTGTTGCTGCACCATCCTATGGAGATTTATGGTCAACTGACCAGAGCTGTCCATAGGATGGTGTAGCAACAGCGCCAAAGTACAGTTTCAGGTAACTGAGATATTGCACCTACAAAATTCAGGCTTGAGCTGCAATACATTTTGAATAAAACATCTCTCAGGAGTGGGAGTACCCTTGTTTTATTCTGGAGAATAAATCCTGCAATATATATTTTTTTTACATATTAACTATTACTATCTCTTTAATTACTGGGTCTCCAAGGACAGAAGGTGATTCACTGGGTACACAAGATCTGTGATAACCCCCTCACACACACACAAACACATATGTTCTCACCTATCCTGACCACCACATGTCTCGTTCTGCCCATTTACGGGACAACCCTTTCAACCTTCCCTCATTCCAATCCCACCTACTTCTATGAAGCCCCACGCACATAGTGACACAAATTGCATCGTTTGGACACTTCCACCCCAGTCGGTAATGCTGGCACAAAACAATAGATTGATAGCTGGGGTGCTTATTGGAGGATGAGACTCCTCCAACAAGGGATAGGAGAGCGAGTTGCTGGGGTGTGATGCTAGCTGTCGGAGAAAGGGTATGGAGGTTACCTATAAGGGATTGTGCTGCGGCCTAGCCATGTAAAGGTGGTAGCCGCAAAGCTAGATTTGTCACCTTCGCTTTAGCTGAAGGAGCCCCCGGATAACCCCCTATAGGCAATCTATACAACCCCTATCCCCAGGGAGAATACTAAGCTCCTACAGGAAACAATAAAGCACACGTACTTCAACCAGGACAGTTGGAAGAAAGAGACAAGCAGACATCCAGTAGACTGGTCTCAGGAGGAGATCAGGGGTGCAGTCTTGGCCCGGCGATGCTGGAACAGGTGGAACTGGAAACAGCACTGTAACAGATACAGAATAATCAGGGCCAGGCAGGGTCATACACAGAGAATCAATGCAGTACAAAATCAGCAGGAGAAGAGTAGACAAAGCCAGGCAGGGTCATACACAGAGAGGCAAAGCACAGATTCAGCAGGAGCAGAGAGGCCAGGGCTAAGCAGGGTCATACACAGCAATAGATGAGGTACAGATGCAGCAGTCAGGAAGCAGGGTCACTGACAAGCAGGATCAGGAGTCAAAAGTCAACCAAATAGCTAGAGAACAAATACACTCTGGAGACGCTATACAAAAGCGTCCCATAGTGACATACCTCTGCCTTAAAGGGATAGTAATACTTCATTTTAACTTCATGTTTTTTTAATGCCTACAAAATAAAATGAAGAATGATATAAGTCTTATGTCTCAAACCTTTATGGTTTAAGAAATATTCACAAGCAAAGTTCCCCTCCCACCCCTTTTACCTAGTGTAAGCCATCTCTTCTCAGATGTGAGTCTGGTTGTAAGACCAGACAGATAACAGAAGGGGACAATCTTCTTTGTATGAAAACAATGAAAGCCCTTCCCCCCTTGACAAGTTTTTCAGCTTTTTCCCTTATCTTAATTGAAGATTGTCCCTCTCTGCAGTCTACCTGGGCACCTCCCTTCTGATTTGGCTGAACGGGGTGGGGATACTTTGCTTGTGAATATCTCTTAAACCATAAAGGTTTGAGAGATAAGACTTATATCGTTCTTCATGTTTTTTTAATGCCTACAAAATAAAATAAAGATAAAATGAAGTATTACTATCCCTTTGAGT
Organism: Rhinophrynus dorsalis; assembly: GCA_037306005.1. Classification (NCBI taxonomy): domain Eukaryota; kingdom Metazoa; phylum Chordata; class Amphibia; order Anura; family Rhinophrynidae; genus Rhinophrynus; species Rhinophrynus dorsalis. The sequence goes on along the minus strand of CM074721.1, from coordinate 501,961,154 downwards.
AGCCGGCAATAGAGAAAGGCATTGCAAGAGCGGAGGTGTCACATGACACTGCAAACCGGAAGAAGGCCCAGAGAGATTAGAGTGCAGTGGTGGGTGGGACACAGGATGCTGCAACCAGGAAGCAGTACAGAGATTGCGGTGGTGGGTGGTTGACACCTACTTTGTGACACTCCCACTAAGCAGTGCCACACCCACATGTAAGCCCACCCCTTTTTGACATGAATCACATATTTTTTTCTCACTCCAGGGACTCCAGAACACAAAGTTCCCAGATGTGTTTGTAAAGGGAGCCCAGGACGCCGGAGTGTCCTGGGCCGTTGTGCCGGGGTCCTTTGTCCTTGATGCAGCTGCAAGATAAGTAGCTGGTCCGGTGAATCTGGATAAAGCTGAATTGCTGGAACAAAGGTCTACTGAATGGGGGGGTCAAAGGGGACCCTTTAAACCATTCAGGAATAAACGACAGGACGCACTTCTAACTTAGTTTATTGGGGGAAAACAGGGACATTTTATACAGAAACCACATATAATGAAACAATTGTCCAAATACAATGCATAGTGGCAGTATACACAAGGAATACAATGGGGTTGGTGGTGGAGGGGCACATACTACAATGGGCACAGTGGTGGTGTAAACAGAAAGACAAAGGGGACAGTATACAATGAGGCGACTTTACACAATTCAATCTTTTCGCTCCAATTCCTAGCCAATAGGAATGGAAGCGACAAGTTACAACAGACAATCTGGACCCAGGCCACTATCTTCTATAGGAAGATTGAATTACCCAATTATGTTGCACCAGACCCCCAGCCAGTGGGTGCCAGAGTGATGCATTGAGGGACAGGGATGGCCAATTACTGAAGAGCCTACCGGTACCATACAAAAATCCAACACACCACACATAATCCACATCACCAGGGGATGGCAGCCAATCCGCTGTATACCTACTTTTCAAATGCAAGGCGTCAGTCCTCTGGTATCCTGACCATGTGAGGCCAGCACAGTACACACATTTCAGTCTTTTAATCCTCTAGTTCCATAAGCCTCAACAGGCATTCCAGTAATGGCCTATAGCCCGTTACATAACTCCCCATTTTTGGTCCTCAAGCCAGGGGTGGGAAACTGACAGTGGCTTGAGAATCTGGGCTGTAGAAAAGGGGGGGTTAACACATCCTCTTGCCATGATAGCTCGTCCGCAGTCTGGTTCTCCCTGCCTGACTGGTATTTAATTAAAAAGTTGAAGGGCGAGGCTCCATCTTAGCAATCACAGGACAAAGTCACATTGCAGGGCAATGCCTTCTTTGTTAAGTCCGTGAGGGGTTTGACCAGGGAGCTGTACTGAGAGATTAATTTTCTGTAATAACCGGCTGTTCCCAGGAATGCTATAACCTGTTTCTTGGTTTGTGGTGTAGGCCAGTCCAGGATGGCTACTATCTGGCAGTTGTCTGGCCAAATGGTGAGACTGCCTTGGCTAACCGTCCCCAGGATGCCTTCTAGATGGAGTAGATGATCTTCCCAGATATTGCTGAAGATGGCAATGTCATCCAGATAGGCACAGGCAAATTCTTGTGCCCCTGCCAGCAGATGATCTACCACCTTTGGAAATTAGCCAGGGCATTCTTCATCCCAAATGGCTTCACCTCAACTGGTAGAGGCCATAGGGGGTGATGAATGCAGACTTGCCTCCTGCCTCAGGGTCCAGGGGAATCTGCCAGTACCCTCGACTGAGATCAAGGGTAGAGACTACGCCAGCCCCAGCAAGCCTGTCTAGTAACTCATCCACCCGGGGCATGGGATAGGAGTCAGTCCGTTCATTGAGCCTCCCTTTAGTCGACATAGAAGCATGTTGTGTCATCTTTCTTGGGGACTAAGGCTACCAGGGAGGCCCAAGAGCTGGGACCTGGTAAGCGGGTTGCCGGGGGCTGCCTGCCCTGGGGTGTCCACCTTGTGCTGGGTCAGGGGAGATGAGACTGGGTGGGGGAGAACAGAGAGGGCCATTTCTGGATCATGTCCCTAATCTGTCCCTGCTGAGTAGCCTTGAGATGGGAGCCTAGCTGGAGGGGATTGGCGGGGTCCTGGACCAGTGCGCTGGCCATAAGATCAGGGTTGTCCTGCTCTTCTGGGTTATTGCCGGTTAGGGTGCAGATGACTAGGGCAGCTTCTGCTCTGGGGTTGTAAGCTTTCAGGGCATTTACATGGCAGGTATGTTGGTCCTGCTGCATGGCCCCCCCACGCTATCACATAAGTGGTCTCTCCCTGCCTGTCAATGACTCGGTAGGGTCCTTCCCAAACAATTTGCAGCTTGTTTTGTTTCCCTGGTAGCAAGGCTACGACTTGTTGACCTAATTGAAACTCGTGTCTGGCCTACCTATCATAGTATTACTTCTGCCTGGTTTGGGCAGCTTGTAGGTGTTGGCGGGCTAGCTCCATTAAGGCTTCTAACTTCTCTCTTAGTTCCACGACATATGTGGCCACCGTGGTTTCCTCAGAGTCACATTTGCCCTCCCAATATTCCATGAGGATATTCAGGGGTCCCCAAACTCTCTGCCCGAACAACAGCTCAAAGGGAGAGAAGCCCGTGGACTCCTGAGGTACCTCGCAATATGAGAACAAGAGATGGGAAGATATCTTTCCTAGTCTCGGTGCGACTCTGTGAAGGCCCGAAGAATCTGCTTCAAGGTTCCACTGAACCTTTCACAGAGGACATTGGTCTGTGGGTTATATACCATGGTGTGCAGGGGTTTAACCTCGTACAACTTCCAGGCATGCTGCATTAATTCTGAAGTGAATTGGGCATCCTGGTCTGACAATATTTCTTTAGGAAATCCTACCCTGGTGAATATTTCAATTAAAGCTTCTGCTACTGTTTCAGCAGTGATTTTGGACAAAGCCACTACCTTGGGGTAGCGGGTAGCGAGGTCTACTACAGTGAGGACACATTTTTTTACCCGTGTACTGGGACGGGCCAGGGGGCCTATAATGTCAATTGCTACCCGCTGAAAGGGCAGGGGTTGAAGGGGACTGGGGGTCGGTCTCCCCTTTCCCCGACCCGCTGACAGATGTCGCAGGTGTGGCAAAAGAGATGCACATCCCGGGATAACTGAGGCCAGAACATGGCCAGGGTTAATCGGTATTCTGTACCCTCAGGTGCCCAGCAAATGAAATTTCATGGGCCAGGGCCATAAGGGCTGCCTGATGCTGAGAGGGGACCAAAAGTTGAGTACGGGGAACCTTAGTGTTTCTCTGGCAGGAGGTCTGCATTTTTCTATATAGTACCCCATTTTCCCAGAGGAACTGTTCCCCCCAGGTCCTGCTTCCCCTGTTTCTGCCCTGAGTCTATACCCTGCCAGTGTGGGTCCATTAACTGGGGCAGTGAGGAATTCTGCCAGGGGAGCCAGGATATAGGGGGATCGGACCCAGACTGGTCCAGAACGTTAGTATCGGGGCTTACCGGTGGTCATCAAGCTGGGCCCGGGTGAGCACTTTGCAATCAGAAGTGGTGTTGTCCAGGGAAAACCAACTTTGGAGGTAACCCAGGTCGTTGCCCAGCAGAACGTCGGCTGGAAGACTCGGTATTACTCCCACAATTTTAGATCCTTGACCCGTACCCCAATCCAAATGGACCCTTGCCATGGGCAGCTAATACAACTTGCCCCCAGCCACCTGAACCTCCATGACCTGCTCAGTACAGCAACGGGGGGACACACAATAAGGCTGGACCAACGTGAGGGTAGCCCTGTGTCTCTCAGCCCTTTTGCAGGATATCCATTACGGCGTACCATCTGGATGTGGTACTGGTGGTTGTCCGGGCTGGTTCCTTGGGCCAGTGCAATCTCGTGATACACCCACCATTCATTCTGGTCCTCCAACTGAAGAGAGACTTCCAAGGGAGCCTGCCAGGAGCAGTCTTCCAGGTAAGCTGTATTTGGTGGGACCCATGGTAGGTCCTCTGTTAGACAATGTGCCTATCGTGGGGCTGGCCTTTGTCACTGGCTGGCTGCTGCAAAGTAAGGGGGGTGTCACGGTTTTTTAGAACTCTCAGACCAAATAAGTGAAAATAAAACACACTTTATTAAAGTGAATAAGGCACAAGTACGCCCTCTAGGGGCGGTAGGTAATACACAGATAAGTAAACTGAGATATTTACAATGGTAATAGCACAAAAGACATCAATGCAAAACAGTATGCACTAGGATGATATTGACCCCCAAGGGGTTAATGTCCATATAACAGTCTGTCTCAGATGTGGAGGTTTGACACGCCCTGGATGTTAAAAGGGCTGTGCTGTATAGACAAAGTTCATCAAGTGCTGAGGATAGAGCTGCCTTGCCAAGGTGTTGGATAGTAAGCAGAAAGGGAAACAACTTAGCCCCCACGGGCGTAGTTACAGGAACTGCTTTCGTTTGTGCAAGTGGCAATAGCCCCCACGGGCGTAACGGAAACCGGCCGGCGGTGCAAGAGCTAACAGCCTCCTTAAGTGTAATCGAATGCTGGAATAAGAGAGCAAGAGCCACTAGTCCCCTCGGGCGTAGTACCGGATAAGCCAACACTGAAGCCTTTCTGCCAACACTCTGTGTCAAATGATATCGTCGGTAGCCAATACCGGAGAGCCTTAAGCGCCCAAACGGCCCAACTATGTGAACACGCTGCAATGGTGGACTAGAGTTGCCGACGGAGAGCGGCCAACTCAGCAGCAGTATCACGGGTAACGAGGCTCGTACAGGAGATAGCGAGAGTGAATTCGAGGCAGCACTGCAAGAGTTAAAATGCACATTTACTCGAGGCTTCAGCGCTACTGCAAGGCTCTGCACAGGGAGGAAGGCCCACAGCATACACACAACGCTGCACAAAGAACGAGGCACAGCACTAAATCGAGGGAAGCACCAGGCAAGGCAGTCACTCTGACGCGGGCAGCAGAGACTGGAAATGTCGCGGCGGCGACAACTGAAACGCAGGTCACAAGCTGGAAGTCGATCTTCGGAGCAGGAAGTCAGCCGGGCCGGGTCGGAGCACGTAGGAGGCAGTCATACAAGCCGGGTCATACACGAGCAGGAACGTCAGTCTAGCCGGGTCAGGATCCAAGGGTGGTACGCAGATGAACCGGGTCATACACAAGCAGGTACACTGGAGAATGGTCAGGACAAGCCGAATCGGTACACAGGAACTCAGAATACAGGAACACAGCACAGCACTACTGGCTCAGGAACACCATGAAAGGGCATCTGACAGATGTGATAGCCAGGTATAAAAAGGTCATCAGGAGGCGGGTCAAACTCAGTTAGCAAATCAGTGACAGCCACAACTGAGAGTGACAGGAATCACAGGCACTGTGATAGTACCCCCCTCTCAAAGACCCCCTCTCCCAGCCTGAGGTCTGGGTTTCAAAGGATATTTAGAGTGAAAGCTGCGTACTAATCTCGGAGCATGGAGATCCCCCTGATCAACCCAAGAACGTTCCTCAGGGCCATAGCCCTTCCAATGAACCAAATATTGCAGCTTTCCTCTAAATCTCCTGGAATCAATAATACTCTGGACTTCATATTCTTCTTGGCCCTGGACGTCCACCGGCCCAGGAATCACTGGCGTAGTAGTATAACGATTGCACACCAAGGGTTTCCAGAGTGACACGTGGAACACATTATGAATGTGCATAGAGGGTGGAAGCTCCAGAGCATAAGAAACCGGATTAATCTTGCGGATAATCTTAAAAGGACCAATGAACCGGGGAGCCAGTTTATTGGATGGCACTTGTAAATTGAGGTTTCTGGATGACAGCCATACCCTGTCCCCAACCTGAAATGAGACCGCTGGAAGGCGTCTGCGATTAGCGTGCCTTTGCTGCCGCCTGAAAGACTGACTGAGGGACCTTTGAACCTGTGCCCAAGTGGAACGAAGTCGTGCCAAATGCTCGTCTAGAGCAGGAATCTGCTGCGCCTGAAAGGAGTCCGGGAGCAGACAAGGCTGGAAACCATAATTCACAAGAAACGGGGAGCTCCCGGACGATGAGTTAACCGCACAGTTTCTGGCAAACTCTGCCCATGGCAACAGGTCAGCCCAATTATCATGATGATCGGTGACAAAGCAGCGCAGGAACTGTTCCAGTCCCTGATTGGCACGCTCAGCGGCCCCATTCGTCTGGGGATGGTAGGCAGAGGAAAATTACAATTGGATGCCCATCTGACCACAAAATGCCCTCCAGAACCTAGACACGAACTGGCTCCCACGGTCGGAGACAATCACTCTGGGCACTCCGTGCAGACGGAACACCTCTCTGGCAAAAACTATAGCCAATTCCTGAGCCGATGGAAGGCCAGTCAGAGGCACAAAATGTGCCATCTTAGAGAATCTATCGACCACCATAAGAATGAACGTGTAACCTCTAGATGCCGGTAGTTCTCCCAAAAAGTCAATGGATATATGAGACCACGGACGGTCTCCGTTAGGCACCGGTTGCAATAAGCCCACGGGGAGATGCCTAGGGGTCTTGGCACGGGCACAAGTGGTACAAGCTGCCGTAAAAGCGGCGCAGTCAGCTCTCAACGAAGGCCACCAAAATAACTGCGAGAGGGACCATACTAGTTGGTCCCTACCAATATGCCCAGCCGCTTTAGAGGCATGATAAGTCTCCAACAGACGGACACGGAATGACTCATCTACGAAACACTTCCCCACTGGGGTTTCAGGAGGTGCCCGTGATTGTGATGCCAGTATCTCTTCCCCTAGTGGCGAGGTTATGGTGGTACGAATAGTAGCCAGGATCTGATCTGGCTGAATGATGGGTACCGGTACTTCCTCCCTCTCAGTGTCAGAGGCGAACTGACGTGACAACGCATCAGCCTTGATATTCTTTGAACCAGGAAGATAGGATACTAGGAAATTGAACCGGGACAAAAACAGCGCCCACCTGGCCTGTCTAGACGACAGCCTTTTGGCCTCAGAGAGATAGGTTAAATTCTTATGGTCAGTAAGAATTAGTACTGGAGTCTGAGTGCCCTCCAAGAGGTGTCGCCATTCCTTAAGTGCAAGTATGATGGCCAAAAGTTCTCTGTCGCCAATCTCGTAATGACTCTGGGCGCTGGACAATTTCTTAGAGAAGAACCCACAAGGCATTAAAGTGCCACCTCCCACAGGACGTTGGGAGAGCACCGCCCCAACCCCAACCTCTGAAGCGTCCACCTCCAAAGTAAACGGCAGGGAGGGATTAGGGTGGGACAGTATAGGAGCAGATGCAAAGGCAGATTTCAGGGTAACAAATGCGTCTTCAGCTGCCTCAGACCACTGAGAGGGAGAAGCGCCCTTATGAGTCAAATCTGACAGTGGTTTTACAATCGTAGAAAAGTTCTTGATGAACTTCCTATAATAGTTCGCAAAACCTAGGAATCGTTGAATGGCCTTTAACCCCTTAGGCCGAGGCCAATGCAGAACCGCTGCCAACTTTTCCTGATCCATGGCAATGCCACTTTTGGATATTACGAACCCCAGGAACGGTACTTGAGATGTATGGAATTCGCATTTTTCTAGTTTACAGAATAACTTGTGCTTACGAAGTCGGAGCAGGACTTCAGAGACATCTTTAATATGTTGAGCAAGGTTAGCAGAGTGAATCAGTATATCGTCTAGATATACTACCACACAGGACTGGAGCAAGTCACGTAAAATATCGTTAATCAATTCCTGAAATACTGCAGGCGCATTGCATAAGCCGAATGGCATCACCAGATATTCATAATGCCCTGTTCTGGTATTAAACGCCGTTTTCCACTCGTCACCCTCTTTAATTCTGACTAGATTATAGGCGGCTCGCAAATCAAGTTTAGTAAAGATCGAAGAGCCCTTTAATCTGTCGAATAATTCTGTAATAAGTGGAATGGGATAGGCATTCTTGGGCATCAGCTTATTCAGCCCACGGTAGTCAATGCAAGGCCTGAGTTCCCCATTTTTCTTTTTGACAAAAAAAAATCCGGCACCAGCCGGAGATGTAGATTTACGAATGATTCCCCTTTCCAGGGCATCCGTGATATACTCCTCCATTGCCTTATTTTCCTCACATGACAGGGGGTAAGTACGTCCCCTGGGGGGCACAGCACCTGGAGGCAAATCAATGGTGCAATCATATGGCCTATGGTCAGGTAACGCGCTGGCCTCTCCTTTGCTAAACACGTCACTGAATTGCCCATATTCTGTTGGCACAGCTGGAGAGGTACACATAATCTTAACAGGAAGGGAGAGACAATTCTTGTTACAGTACTCAGACCAAGAGTTAACTTCACACCTTTGCCAGTCGAATTGGGGATTGTGTGTTTGTAACCATGGGAACCCCAAAATAACTGAATGATGCGGGGAACGAATGATCTGAAATTGTATCTGCTCCCTGTGACAAGCCCCCACGGTCATTGTCACTGGGATTGTCTCGAACGTAATGAAAGCAGGATCCAGGGGTCTGCCATCAATGGCCTCTATAGACACAGGAGAGTCCTTTTTACATAACGGAATGCCCTGCAACTCAGCAAAGGACTGATCCATGAAGTATCCGGCTGCCCCGGAGTCCACCAATGCTAGGACTTCTATGACCTTATCAGTCCAAGCAAATGCCACCTGGATGGTGGGTTGAGTGGTGCAAGTATCTAGGGACTGTTCAACACCACCTAGGGCCTGTCCCCCAAGGTACCCTAGGTGTGTTCGTTTCCCGGCCTTACAGGACAATTGCGTAATACATGACCCGGTTTGCCACAGTATAGGCATAAGCCTTGCCTTCTACGATACAGCTTCTCCTCCTTCGTGAGCTTAGTAAAACCTACTTGCATAGGTTCAGTGCTGTCAGCTGTTCGCTCAGGTAGAACGGGTGGTGTGGGTGGGTTAAGGAACTGGTTCTGGCCATAACTCTTTGCTTTGGCCCTCTTAGCCAAGCGTCTCTCCCGGATGCGAGAGTCTATCAACAGGACATAGTCAATGTACTCATGCAGCTCGCTGGGTACATCTCGAGCTGCTATCTCGTCCTTAATCTGTTCAGCAAGACCCTGAGTAAAGGCAGCAAGTAAGGCCTCATCGTTCCAGCCTACCTCTGCTGCCAAGGTCCGGAATTCGATAGCATACTTGCCCAGAGTGCGTTCGCCCTGCTGAATCTCCATCAGCCTTTTGGAAGCAGAGGCCGACCTGCCAGGAACCTCAAACACACGTCTGAACTTAACCACGAAATCTCTAAAGTTCAGTGTGCAGGGTCTGGCATTCTCCCATAACGGATTTGCCCATGCCAAAGCTTTGCCCGTCAACAGAGATATAAAGCCGACCTTGCTACGGTCATTCGGAAATGCCTGGGGTGCCAACTCCAAAAATATCTCCAACTGGTTAATAAAACCTCTGCATAGGGAGGGTTCGCCATCATATCTTAGGGGTAATGGTACCACTGCCGTTAACCCTCTAGTGTTAGCACTGGGAGATACAGTGGGATTCCCCGGTGTCACGACTGGGGGGACCACCGGATTAGGACCAGACTTGTCCAAATGTACTGTACGTTCAAGTAACGTTTGTAGAGCCAGTGCCAATTGGTCCAGGCGCTGCTCATGGACATCCATTCTCCAGTGGATGTTCTGAGTATTACTTCCACCCTTACCGTCTGAGGTCATGGCCCTTTCGTACTGTCACGGTTTTTTAGGACTCTCAGACCAAATAAGTGAAAATAAAACACACTTTATTAAAGTGAATAAGGCACAAGTACGCCCTCTAGGGGCGGTAGGTAATACACAGATAAGTAAACTGAGATATTTACAATGGTAATAGCACAAAAGACATCAATGCAAAACAGTATGCACAAGGATGATATTGACCCCCAAGGGGTTAATGTCCATATAACAGTCTGTCTCAGATGTGGAGGTTTGACACGCCCTGGATGTTAAAAGGGCTGTGCTGTATAGACAAAGTTCATCAAGTGCTGAGGATAGAGCTGCCTTGCCAAGGTGTTGGATCGTAAGCAGAAAGGGAAACAACTTAGCCCCCACGGGCGTAGTTACAGGAACTGCTTTCGTTTGTGCAAGTGGCAATAGCCCCCACGGGCGTAACGGAAACCGTCCGGCGGTGCAAGAGCTAACAGCCTCCTTAAGTGTAATCGAATGCTAGAATAAGAGAGCAAGAGCCACTAGTCCCCTCGGGCGTAGTACCGGATAAGCCAACACTGAAGCCTTTCTGCCAACACTCTGTGTCAAATGATATCGTCGGTAGCCAATACCGGAGAGCCTTAAGCGCCCAAATGGCCCAACTATGTGAACACTCTGCAATGGTGGACTAGAGTTGCCGACGGAGAGCGGCCAACTCAGCAGCAGTATCACGGGTAACGAGGCTCGTACAGGAGATAGCGAGAGTGAATTCGAGGCAGCACTGCAAGAGTTAAAATGCACGTTTACTCGAGGCTTCAGCGCTACTGCAAGGCTCTGCACAGGGAGGAAGGCCCACAGCATACACACAACTCTGCACAAAGAACGAGGCACAGCACTAAATCGAGGGAAGCACCAGGCAAGGCAATCACTCTGACGCGGGCAGCAGAGACTGGAAATGTTGCGGCGGCGACAACTGAAACGCAGGTCACTGGAACAAGCTGGAAGTCGATCTTCGGAGCAGGAAGTCAGCCGGGCCGGGTCGGAGCACGTAGAAGGCAGTCATACACGCCGGGTCATACACGAGCAGGAACGTCAGTCTAGCCGGGTCAGGATTCAAGGGTGGTACGCAGACGAACCGGGTCATACACAAGCAGGTACACTGGAGAATGGTCAGGACAAGCCAAATCGGTACACAGGAACTCAGAATACAGGAACACAGCACAGCACTACAGGCTCAGGAACACCACGAAAGGGCATCTGACAGATGTGATAGCCAGGTATAAAAAGGTCATCAGGAGGCGGGTCAAACTCAGTTAGCAAATCAGTGACAGCCACAACTGAGAGTGACAGGAATCACAGGCACTGTGATAGGGGGCCAGGTAAGTAGGGTGCCCTCTCCTAACCACCGGGCAGTTCCTCTGCATGTGTCCCCATTGGTGGCATCCATAGCATTCAGGGCCAGGGTTAGTAAACCTGTGGGGTGGCGCCACTGGTCCCATCCGAGGTGTTTGAAAACTGTCCTGTGGGCGTCTGTTCACAAAACCCCCCATTGGCCGGGAAGCTGGGGTTACTGGGGGTCGTGGACCCATTTTCCGGTTGTCCTCAAACTTATCCCCTATCTGAGCTGCCTCATTAAGGGTACACAGGTCCTTGTCCTATACCCAGTCCCTGAAGGGGGAAAAGATGTTCAGGTAAAACTGTTCAAGGAGTAGCTGCTGGCAGCAGTCTTCAGACACCTGTGCCCCACATCCCTGCATCCAGTTCCTGAAGGATCTTTCAAGACCATGAGCCCACTCCATGTGGGTATCTTGAGTTTGGCGGTGAACCTCCCTGAACCTCTGGCAATACGTGTTCAGAGTGATGACGTACCTCAACGGCAACCATCTCTTTACCACTTCATAGTTGGAGCTGTCAGTGTCAGGTACAGTTCTGTAGGCCTCATCTGCTTGCCCAGTGAGCTTTCTCCCCAGGATGGCAACCCAGTGCTGCAGGTCCACATGTAGTAGTCCGCATTGCCACTCAAAGTAACGTAAAAATCCGTCAATATCTCCCTTAATATCGTCAAAAGTCTTAAAGGACTGATGGGTGAGGTGCAAGCTGGTCCCCTCCCGATCCGACCTGGATTCACTGACAGGGCTAAGACTGGTAGCTTGTTTCTGCCCCATCTCAGTCATGTACTCCTGCTGCTCTGCTGCCATGAGACAATCCACAGTCTCCTGAGTCAGGTTTGGGCCATAAAACGAAAGGCGAATCTGCACCTTCCTACCCACGGGGTTATTGTGATCTGTCCGTTGCACCGGTTTCTGGTGCTCTGAGTGGCTGGAACGAGGACTGGGGCTGAAGTCCTGGGAAAGGTCTGTGGTTCAGGCTACCTGTGCTGTTTCTTCATCCATCCCGAGGAGGGCATTGATTAATTCCTGCTTCTTTAGGCAAACGAAGTCGCTCCCTCCCCGGGCCACCATGTCCTGTAGGGTGGCTAGGAGAAAGTGCTTGTAGGCATCGGCCATCTTCCCAACAGCCGGGTCCCCAGGTAGTAGTTTGGACCTCTTAGGAGAGAGAGAATCCCACAGCTACCACCAGTGTAACGAGAACCCAAGATTCTGGGGTGTCCTGGGCCATCGTGCCAGGGTCCTCTCTCCTTGATGCAGCTGCAAGATGAGTAGCTGGTCCGGTGAATCTGAATAAAGCTGATTCGCTGAAATGAAGGTCTCCTGACTGGGGGTCAAAGGGGACCCTTTAAACCATTCAGGGATAAATGACAGGCTGCACATCTGTCACGGTTTGCAAGTAAAGACAAGAGTCAGGCAGTAAAGTAAAATTCACCTTTATTAAAGTAAGAGTAGTAATAACAATACTCAGGATGGAGCAGAGGGTAGCTAGGAGACAGGGACTCTATCAGCAATAGTAGTATGTCTCCAGATCCCAGAATTGCAGAGACTAAGTCGAAGCCAATGGTAGTCTCTAAGTCAGAGAGGAAGAATCAGCCAGATGGTTCTCCCTAGATGATGATCGGAAGATGACTGACTCACGCCTGCAGCCAGCCAGGAGAAGACCGTCGCTAGAAGGAGTGGAAATCAAAGAAACCACTGACTCACGCCTGCAGTCAGTAAGGTCCAAGTATGCCAGAGCTGGAAAGAGCCCCAGGTCAGCATCAGGATGGATGGTCAGACAAGCCTAGGTCATACATGGAGCAGGTAGTCATCCAGAGCCACAGGTCTGCACCAGAAAGGATATCCGCTCAATAAGAGGTAACGCAGAAGTTGGCTGGAAAGAGCCCCAGGTCAGCACCAGGATGGATGGTCAGACAAGCCTAGGTCATACACGGAGCGGGTAGTCATCAGAGCCACAGGTCTGCACCAGGCTGGGTGTCCACTACAAAGGGCAACAATAGAGAGTAGTCAGACAGTGCCAGAGGTCAGCACCAGGATGGATGATCAGACAAGTCTAGGTCATACACAGAGCGGGTAGTCAGCCAGAGCCACAGGTCTGTACCAGGATGGTTGTCCATTACAAAAGGCAACATTGGAGAGTAGTCAGACAGAGCCACGGGTTAGCACCAGGATGGATGGTCAAACAAGCCAGGGTCATACACGGAGCGGGTCGTCATTCAGAGCCACAGGTCTGCACCAGATTGGGTGTCCACTACAAAGGGCAACACTGGAGAGTAGTCAGACAGAGCCTCAGGTCAGCACCAGGATGGCTGGTCAGACAAGCCAGGTCATACACAAAGATCAGGAGCAAGTAGAGAACTGTACTGCATGCAGCATCCAGTTCCCTTTAAATACAAGGCACCAGGAAGTGGATAGGAGGAGCCAGACCAGACCCAAAAGATAAGAAGGTAGCCTGCGTCAGATACACCTTACGTGCCCATAATTGACGCATCTTGCCGTTAGATGCGTCATACACCTGAACCCTCACTGCATCAAATGGAGCGCCCTAGTTGCCTAGCATGAGGACACAGGTGTCTGCTACAACCGCCAAGCGAGCCCAAGCCCAGTCCAACCATCAATGTGTGGGATGATGCAGAAGCGTCATACAGAGCGATACAACTCCAGCACCAGCTGAAACAGCGACACTGGATATAGGTAAGCTGTGACAACTTCTTAGTTTACCATGACTAGCTCACTTTATTGGGGGAAAACAGGGACATTTTATACAGAAACTGCATACAATGAATGTGTAATGGACCACAGGCCGTTACTAGGTGGCTCTTTTAGGAGTCATACAAAAAAGAGACTGGCGTACACGTGCTGGCCATTACTTGGAAACTTTCCAGCCATATGCAGTACAGAGCCCCATAGACTTTACATGGGAATGTAGGCAGCTCACGGATTGGCTGCCATCGCCCATGTGACCAGTTTAAGGGCTGCCATAGACTTTGCATGGGGAGAGTAGGCGACCCAGGGATTGCTTGGCCAGCTTCCCAACCACAGGGTCTGATAGGCTGAGGCGCCTATGACATTCATGTCAAGGATTGGCCACCCGATTCTCAGCTCTGGATTGGCCAAGGTTTGAAGTGGAATATTCAAACCCTGGCAAAGATGCTTCCAACCAGCTGGCATTGTGTAGAGTTGTGTATTCCAGCCCTTCACACCTTTGTTCTATTGTTCACCATTGCCCAGTCCCTTTGTCTAGTTAAAGTAATCATGTCTGGCTCCACTGTATTATATCCTCACCATTTGCTGTTGTCCACTGTATTGTATTGTATCCCCTGTACTGCCTACCCAGGTTAATGTGGTTGAACATGTATAAAAGGCCTGAGTTCACAATAAAGTTTGTTAGTCGTTTGGAACTAAGAAGCGTCTTGTGTCATGATTCTTGGATGGTGTAAAGAGTCCCCTTTGACTCCCATCCAAGTCAGCTAAGAGCTGTCAGTTTCCAGCTTGTGTTCCAGCTTTCCAGTGTTCTAGCATTTCAGCATACCAACCAGCTGACGTGATCCAGCCTTTTGGGGTACAGCTACCAGCCTGCTTCATTCAGCTACCCCTCTTGTAGCTGACAGCAGGAGCCCAGACGGTTCCAGTTGATTATGCAGCTATCCTGCTTCACTGGACAGGCTACACTTCTGTAGCCACATCCAAGAGGGAGAGACCCAGAATGATGGCTAAGGACAACCTAACGTCTTTACCTTCCATTACACAATGCAACAATAGTCCAAATACAATACATAATGGGAGTATACATAAGGAATACAATGGGAACAGTTGTTGTGTAAACAGAAGGACAAAGGGGACAGTATACAATGAGGTGACTTTACATGATCCAATCTTGCCGCTCCAATTCCAAGCCAATAGGAATGGGAGAGACAAGATATAGCAGCCAATCCGTAACCCAATGATGTCACGCTGGACCCCCAGCAAAAGGGAGCCAGAGCGACGCATTGCGGGATAGGGACAGACAATGACTGAAGCGCCTATCTGCACCATACTGAATATCTTACGCATAGTCCACGTCACCAGGGGATGGGAGCAAATCCACTGTGTGCCTACTTTTCAAATGCAAGGTGCCAGTCCCCTGGTATCTTGGTCATGTAAGGCCAGCACAGAATTTCAGTCATTTAACTCACTAGTTCCATAGGTCTGAAAATGGCCTACGGCCTGTTACAATGGTTATCCAATGCATTGAAGGGGTTAAAATCACCATTTAAAGGGATGCTATCACTTACAGAAATCTATGGTTATTCTGAAAGAACTTTAAAAATCAACTGCATGTTGTATTAGTCTTTTTATTATTTAGAAAATTAGTTTGAGTTATTTTAATGTATATATTATGCACATTAAGGCATGTCATGAAGGCACTTCTTGTCTTAACCCTAAATTCCCTCCCCCACTCACTAACATTGCTCAGCAATTAATTCTCCACCCCTGGCACGGAAAGGGTTAAGTGTCAGTGAGCAGTGCAGGGGATGTAGATATTACATTACCTTAATTTGCCTTATATGCCTTAGTTATTATCTATACATATAAATAAATCAAATTGATTTTCTAAATAGAAAATGACATACAACATATAGATAATTTTAAATGCTCTGCCAAAATCACCAAAGCTGTATTATGTGACGTTCCTTTAAATCAATGGAAAATTAGGGAATTTTAATATGTCCCTTTTGATGCATTTGGTGTACTCTACAATTAGTCTTTATTTACTCCCTGTATAAGGCCCAGAACTGTTTGATTTATAGTATATCAGTCTCCCCATGTAGCTAGAAAGGACTAATTTACTAAGCTGTAACATTAGCCATGTATGTAGTATAGGTAATTTTGCTTTGTCCTAAATGCATCACAAAACACCACATTTTGGGCGTTAATTTTTGACTTTAGAATTACTTCTAACAGGAAGCTTAAAGGTATAGTAATACTTTGTTTTATCTTTATTTTATTTTGTAGGCATTAAAAGAACGAAGAAGGTTTGAGAGATATTCACAAGCAAAGTTTCCCCTCCCGCCCCTTTTACCTAGTGTAAGCCATCTCTTCTCAGATGTGGAATCTGGTTGTAAGACCAGACAGATAACAGAAGGGGACACTCTTATTCCTATGAGAACAATGAAAGCCCTGTCCCCATTGACAAGTTTTTCAGATTTTTCCCTTCTCTTAATTAAAGATTGTCCCTCTCTGCAATCTACCTGGGTACCTCCTGTCTGTTCTGGCTGAGCAGTGTTACATCAGTAAAAGGGGTGGGAGGGGGGATACTTTGTCATTGAATTACTCTTGAACTACAACTCTGACAGAATTGAAATAACACTCTCCAAAGTCCAAATACTATGGTGATTATTTAGAGCTGCTTTTGTTATGAAACATTACTATCCCTTTAAGCCTGTCATAAGCAAGTAATAAGGTGAAAAGCCCCTTTTAAATCAGCAGGCAGTTTCATGAGCAGCCAGTTAGAATGAATGTCCTGGTAATAGATGTGATCTAACCATGAGGAGACTGGGAAATGATACCTTTATTGGCTAACTGAGTGGCTCTGAGATGCAAGCTTTCAAAACAATTAAAGTATTTTCTTTAGGCATAATAAGATGAATGCTGAATGCACAATACATTACTTTAAAACTCACGCATATTATTTTAACATTTAAATTCTACTGGCAGTAATATTGTTATCAGTATTGACCATAAATCATTCACTAGGATATAGTAAAGTCTCTTTGAAGTGGACTAGAAAACACAAACAAGATTAATTACCTTTATCATGCTCCAGTGATTTCCAGTATTTAGCCAGAGGTGGATACGTCTACAGAATGTATGTGCTAACCCATAGGAGCATTAGATCTTACAAATAAATCTGTCCAGGTTTCAAAACCACAAAAACTCAGACAGTGTTGACAAAACTTGACAGGGGAGACCAAAACTAAAGTCTCCGGATCAAAAACTGGACAGGAGGCAATGCTGTGTGTACCTAATTTTGCAGCTCTTCACACCAACATGGCAGCATAAAAATCTCTGATGGACTAACTTGTGAAGTTTTCTTCTCTCATAATATGTTCAGAGTGGAAGAAAAAAAAGCAGAGGTGATATGAAAGAAACCGTTTACTATAATATGGAATTTAATACAGTTCAGGAGAGATTAATTTTTCAGAAAAAGAGGAATAACTTAACAAGAGTTCATGATCTAAAGGTAGAGGGTGGAAAATTCAAAAGTAATGTGCATTTGTACTACTTTAGACTCATGGAACAGATTCCCAGCTGAGGTGGTAGGGACAAATTAAGGCCTGGGATAGACATAAATCTGTTCTGAGAAGTATATATGATTTTGTATTTAAAATTAGCCTGGGTGGGCCAGACGGTTCTTTTTTGCCATCAAAATGTATGTTTCTCTTGAGTCTATTGAGGGATGCAGGGTCCGTGGGTATAGAGTCCTCCCCAGGAGGCAGGACACTCAGAAGTGAAACTCCTCCCACTTTCTGCCATATATAGGCCTCCAAACAGCAGCGCTAACTTAGCTTTTTAAGGGACCTCTGGAGGAACGGGGTCATGTTCCAAATACTTTTTTTTATTTTGTTTTTATTTAATTTGAAAGGAGTCCCTAACTTGGAGCTTCTCTCCAGAACTGTGAGACCGTTCCCTCATGTTTCCTCAGCTCCACTGTGACTGAGTGACCTAGAAAATTGATTTATACCCACTTTCCCTTGGAATGTGCAGGGTTGAGGCGCAGAGCCAGCCTGGGATCTCTTTTCTCCCAGTAACCTGGTATGTTAGTGCCTTTCTCCACCACTGTGGAACAGGGAGGAGCACGCCCTATCACTTATGACTTCTGCTGGAAGAGTACAGTGAGGGAAAAAATTATTTGATCCCCTGCTGATTTTGTACATTTGCCCACTGACAAAGAAATGATCAGTCTATAATTTTAATGGTAGGTTTATTTGAACAGTGAGAGACAGAACAACAACAAAAATATCCTGAAAAAGCATTTCAAAAAAGTTATAAATTGATTGCATTTTACTGAGTGAGATAAGTATTCGACCCCTTTGCAAAACATGACTTAGTACTTGGTGGCAAAACCCTTGTTTGCAATCATAGAGGTCAGATGTTACTTGTAGTTGGCCACTAGGTTTGCACACATCTTAGGGGGGATTTTGTCCCACTCCTCTTTGCAGATCCTCTCCAAGTCATTAAGGTTTCGAGGCTGACATTTGGCAACTCGAACCTTCAGCTCCCTCCACAGATTTTCTTTGGGATTAAGGTCTGGAGACTGACTAGGCCACTCCAGGACCTTGAGCCACTCATTCGTTGCCTGGGCCGTGTGTTTTGGGTCATTGTCATGCTGGAACACCCATCCACGACCCATTTTCAATGCCCTGGCTGAGGGAAGGAGATTCTCACCCAAGATGTGACGGTACATGGCCCCGTCCATCGTCCCTTTGATGCGGTGAAGTTGTCCTGTCCCCTTAACAGAAAAACACCCCCAAAGCATAATGTTTCTACCTCCATGTTTGACTGTTGGGATGGGATCATAGGCAGCATTCCTCCTCCTCCAAACACGGCAAGTTGAGTTGATGCCAAAGAGCTCGATTTTGGTCTCATCTGACCACAACACTTTCACCCAGTTCTCCTCTGAATCATTCAGATCTTCAGTGGCAAGCTTCAGATGAGCCTTTCTTGAGCAATGAGACCTTGCAGGCGCTGCAGGATTTCAGTCCTTCACGGCGTAGTGTGTTACCAGTTGTTTTCTTGGTGACTATGGTCCCAGCTGCCTTGAGATCATTGACAAGATCCTCCCGTGTAGTTCTGGGCTGATTCCTCACCATTCTCATGGTCGCTGAAACTCCACGAGGTGAGATCATGCATGGAGCCCCAGACCGAGGGAGATTGACAGTTATTTTGTGTTTCTTAAATCTGTGAATAATCGCACCAGCTGTTATCACCTTCTCACCAAAGCTGCTTGGCGATGGTCTTGTAGCCCATTCCAGCCTTGTGTAGGTCTACAATCTTCTCCCTGACATCCTTGGACAGCTCTTTGGTCTTTGCCATGGTAGACAGTTTGGAATCTGATTGATTGCTTCTGTGGACAGGAGTCTTTTATACAGTTAACAAGCTGAGATTAGAAGCACTCCCTTTAAGAGAGTGCTCCTAATCTCAGCTTGTCACCTGTATAAAAGACACCCGGGAGCCAGAAATCTTGCTGATTTATAGGGGGTCAAGTACTTATTTCACTCAGTAAAATGCAAATCAATATATAACTTTTTTCAAATGCGTTTTTCAGGATTTTTTTTTTATTCTGTATCTCACTGTTCAGATAAACCTACCATTAAAATTATAGACTGATCATTTCTTTGTCAGTGGGCAAACATACAAAATCAGCAGGGGATCAAATCA
Organism: Rhinophrynus dorsalis; assembly: GCA_037306005.1. Lineage (NCBI taxonomy): Eukaryota > Metazoa > Chordata > Amphibia > Anura > Rhinophrynidae > Rhinophrynus > Rhinophrynus dorsalis. The sequence continues at coordinate 501,941,754 of CM074721.1, read as the reverse complement.
TTTTTTCCCTCACTGTATCTACCTTTTTTGTTATTTTTTACTGCATATGGCTTTAAAAAGCAAAATAAATAAAACAAAAACAACAAATGAATGGGTATGCTATCTCTTTACTCCTTCATCCTGTATATGTGTATGGGGGAACCAGTGTAGTGCAAGCAACAAAGAGTTACATGAGAATGGCAACAAATTGTGGCCTCATGGTGAAGAGTAGAGTGCTGGGCTTAGCCTTGACATATATGGGCTATCTGACTCCCTGTTAATACGTATATACACTAAGATCATAGCAGAGGGCATCATTACCTATATGAGTGCCATAACCGGGGGCGTATAATTAACTATGTGAGTCACAGAATGTGTATGTATGTGCGTCATTACTATGTGCATGCAAGAATATGTGGGGGGGGGGGGCGGCTCACCATTAACTATATGAGTGTCAAAATGGGTGGTGGGGCACCTAACTATGTGAGTGCCAGAATGGGGGGAAAAGAGGTGCAAAAATTAACTATAAGAGTGCCAGAATAAAGGAGTGTATCACTAGCTATGTGTGTGCTTGGGCGTACGTGCACCATTAACTAACTGACTGCAAGAGGTGGGTCACACCATTAACCATTTATGCATGTATGCAAGACTATGTATGTGTATAAGAGACTGTGTGTGTGTGAATGTGTGCATGTGAGTGTTTTTGTGTATGCATGAGACAGATGGATTATATAGATGTCTGTGTGACAGAGATTGTATATGTGAGAGAGAGAGTGTGTGTGTGTGTGAGGTACACAGACTATGTATGTGCTTATCTAACACACACACACACACACACACACACACACACAGACTCTGTGCGTGTGTGAGTGTGTGACAGACGTTATATTGATAGGTCTGTGTGAAGCCAAAAAGATCTACCTTTGACTCTTCTGGTCACAGAACTTTGTTCCTCATGCTCTTTGCTGTACAGAAATTATTATTTTTTTTAGAGAGCAGTGATTTGCTCCTGGCTATGGCTCCATAGACACAATTTATGTTCAATCTTTTTCTGATCTTTGAGTCATGAACACTCACCCTGTTACCCTGGTATTTTTGTGACTTCAGGGATAATGTGCTGGATTGCTTTTGTAGAGATTGTGGTAGGACAACGGCTCCTGGGTAGAGTGATTGTGGTCTGCAATCTTCTCCATTTTTAGACTGTCTAACAGTGGATGGGTGAAGCCTGTTTCCTTAGCAAAGTTTTGTAGTTCTTTCTCAACCAATGAGCAGCAATAACTGTCTTTCTGAAGTCCTCAGAGATGTCTAATTCATGGCCACACAACCATATGGGGAAGTCAAAGCTCACGCAGGTTCTCATCCTTTTATAGGGTGGTGCATCTACAAACTACCCTTTGAGAGCCGTCTACTTAAACACGTGATTCAAATTATTCCCTATAATTGGGCTGATGGAACCATATATTTATACATACCCTTCCTCTTAAGTTCTCATTGCTTGCCTTATTTATGTATCAGTTCTTGGTTAATATCAACGCTATTGGCTATTTACAGCGCAACTATCACCCTATATTAAGTCCCCCCAATAATTATACATATGGTGATTGGGTTCTTAATAGCGCTATTATCGGGCACAAATACCAAGTTCTGAAGTAATACTCATTCTTCTGAGACCGGCGGCCAGGCTTGCACGCAGACATCTTGGCTTAGAGATGTCTGTGTGTCAGCGCTGTCCTTCCCAGCCTCCTCTAGAAGGCATTGCATGATACCTTAAGGTACCGGAAGGGATTGACGGTGCAGGCACACAGACAGCTCTAAAGCAAGACTCCTGACCATCAGTCTCAGAAAAAGGATTACTTCAGAACTTCGTACTTGTGCCAGATAATAGTGCTGTTAAGCAGCTAATCGCCATATGCCTAGTTTTTGGGGGGGTCTTAATATAGGATGATTGTTCTGCTTTAAACAAGGATTAGTTTTAAATCATGAATGCTATCATGGTACAGCTATGGAATCTGCATAATTATCACTGGGGTTCACAAACATTTTCTCACCACTGTACACTTTAACTTTATACCCAGCATAAGGCCCTGTTCCCATGGACAACATAAATGCTGCATTTCTAACATTTCTTTAATCAAGCATAAATGTAACAACTTAAGATCTATGGGCCTGTACACATTTACGACTAATGCAAAGCATGTGTAGCGCATGTCACAAGCTGTTGCAGAATGCTGCAACTTTGATACTTCAGCAAAGAATACATTCAGGTTGCAGCATGTCAGAGCTGCATGGTTGTCTATTGGGTCATCATGGAGAATAGTCACCAAAACAGCATTGGAGGTGGTGATGCTGTTCACAACATCTAATTACTGACTGATCCGCATGGGTATCAAACAATAATATATAACTGACACTGACCCGGGCCGGTTCTATGCAAGAGGATCAACAGGAGCGTGCAGGACATTGGAGGTGAAAAACAGGTGTCTGGAATGATGATGCATCACAGATTTGTTAAACCCTTTGAGTGCCAGAGACACCTCTCTGGAACTCAAAGGGTTAATTCACCCATGGTAAACAAGGCCTAAAGTTCATATTCTACCATATGCCCACAGCATCCATCATATTATCCATATACATCAGAAGTAAAAAAAATAAGTTCTGAGTTTATTAACTTATATAATTTGGTGTCAACCTCAGTTGTGGAAACTTTAGTTTCTAGACTCTCTCCAAATCATTACCAAACAAATTAAACAGGTGTGGGGCAAAACTATTGAGGCACTCCAGTTACAACTTTAATTGAATATGAAAAAGCTCAATTTAAAACAACTCTCTCTTTTCTATATGCAAATTAGTTTTGTATTAAAGTGCAAATTTCTGCCCCTAGGTTGCATTCCATTATGTTAACCATCATTCTATACGGTACAATATGAAAGGTTTTTGATAAATTGAAACAGACTGTAGCAATGCTTTGGTCTAGGTTCCTACTTCTCCATAAAAGCCATGAGGGCTGGTCTGGTAAGATCTCTGTCTCATAAAACCATGTTAACTCCCTCTAATAATCTTGTTTTCCCTGATGTGCTGCTGATTACTATCCTGAAGTAATTCTTCAAGCCTCTTTCTCGCTATTCTCATTAGCTTGACAAGTCTATAATTTCCAGATTCTGTGATTGTTCCTGTTTAGAAAACAATGGCATTACATCTGGTTTCCAATAATTCAGTAATACGTATACTGAGAAAACTGCATTCTTCAAGCTTCAAAATAGTACACCACATGCTGTTTTTATTTTAAAGTGGTACTATACATATGTACAGGGTGGAAATTTCCACTAGTCTACTAGTCTTTGACTAGTAAAAAAAATCCAGCAAACAAGTAAGATATTATGTTTTCCTTTGTGTTTAACACTGGGATGACTAGTAACGTCATCTTCTGTCTAGAAACATTTTTCTCTTACTGGTGTAGATCACTGATGTTTTCCAGCCCCGCCAATGTGAATATTCAAGTTCTGTCCTTTTGCCTTTGTTCAAGAGATAACACATTCAGTCAGTCCTTGATGTCATGTAATCTCTTGAACAATGCACAATTGCAAAAATTCATAGGGGCATTGGGATTTTCTGGCCACAACAGGGTGCATGTGTGAAGGTTAATATTAACAAGCATGGGCGTCCACAGAGTGGGGTAAGAGGGGCACTTGCCACCCCTCTATTCTTGCCCACTCCCTGGATACATATAGTGGTTGGGGGGGCTTGCTTGGGGACATATTATGGCTTCAATCCTTTGAGTGCCAGAGGGGTAAGCAACACATTGCTGTGCAATGCATTGCGTACTCCTCTGGCACTCAAATGATTAACTCCCCCCCCAAAAAAAAACAAAACGTATGCGGACTCCCATGGTAATAGAATTTGCAGTTCCCTGTATATTCTGATCTCTTTGAAGTGTGACTTTCATTTACATATCTTTCCAACACACAATGGGACAGACCAGGTGATTGATTCATTGATGAGACCACCAGGTCAGACCGGGTGACTGATTAATTGATGAGAGCGCAGCGCTGCGCTTTCTAAGAATGACTCGGTGACAGGGTTCATTCATTCCACAATCGCTTGAAAACTGCAGCGGCTTATACAGCCGCTCCAGTACTCAAGAAGGCAGAAATGCCTTTGGGGTCTCCCCATGGATCATCTATCCTTTTGGATAGATGATCCATGATAGTGGAGATATCAGGAGTGGTCCTGGTGTCCCCCTCGATGTCTGAAAATTATATTTATGCATAAAAAGTGCATATAACCTATGAATAACATAGGTTATATGCACTTTACTACAGAAGTTGTCACATGGATCATCTATCCAGAAGATAGATGATCCATGTTAGGGGGTTCCAGGAGGGGTCCTGGTTCTCCCTCAAGATCTGAAATGTTTATTTACACATATATATATATATATATATATATATATAAATATTTTCATATTACAATAAAAAACAGTAAAAAACGGTCACCTGCATGGATAACCTATCCTAATGGATAGGTTATCCATGCTAGGTGGTGTCAGAAGGGGTCCTAATATCCCCCTTGATGTCTGAACTATTTATTTGAAATAAAAGTAAAAAAAATACACATATTTATTTGAACTAAAATAAAAATAAAATATTAATACACATATACAGGCAAGGTATGCAGCCGCATACTTTGCCTATTAACCTTATTAGTACCAGAGGGGTAGCAAACACATAGCAATGCGTTGCTACTTCTATAGTACTCATAGGGTTAATTATACAATAAAAATACAACCAGGGCATGTCGTAAAAAACAGAAGAACAATGTCAAATTTAAATGGAAAAAAAAAAGTCATGGGAGCACTGTAAGTCGAATTTTGAAGGGGAAGGGTTAAAATGTTGAATTTGAACAATATTTGTCGAACTAAAGTGGTGAAAGAAATCACTGTAAGTCGAATTTTAAAGGGGGGTTAAAATGTCAAACGTGAACAATATTACTTTAATTAAAGTGGTGAAAGAAAGCACTCTAAGTCAAATTTTAAAAGGGGGGTTAATATGTTGAAGGAGGGCACTCTATGTTGTATTTCTATGCTGTATACTGTATTATACACTGCTTTTGTTTGAACAATGATGGTTTTGAACCCGTCTTTGTGGCTTCTACTCCTCAACCTCTGAGGCGCAGGATTTCTGACTTAAAATGTATCAACAAAACAGGCGCTAATACTGAGCATGGGTAATAGAATACTACTTGAACATTGTTATTAATTGTTTCCTATGAGCTTTTTATTGACTGGCGATGTGTATAATTACCGCTGATTTTGTTTTCACAAGTCGGGTAAAAGGATACTAAAACCTACCTTAAAAAAACAAAGCACCTGTTTTTTTGTAGCACTGGTAATAGAATCGAGCCCGAGATCTCTTACATGTATAAATGTGTATCAAAGACACAAACTTCAATGACCCAAACAATGGCCCTATCTGCACACAAGCATTGTACAGAGCACAGCTTATAGTTATGTAATCGGTATAATAGCAGTTAATTTGTCCAGGAGAAGTTGTACTTGTATCAGGGGACACAGATGTATAACAGTTATTGTTTTCTAATTCCAAAGCACATATCTTTGTTATTGTATCTAGTGCAGTAGTTCTCACGTGTTTTGCACAGGTGGATTCCTTTAAAGGAACATTAACACCTAAAAAGAACTGGGGAGAGATGAGGTGATAAAGAAGAGATGAATTCTCACTGCTCCAATTCATGTTATTGTGTAGAGACTATGAACTAAGATCTCCAAAGGTGAAAAAACTTTAGTGCATTGGCTTCATAGAATAACATAGGAATTTGAGAAATAATATCTCAGGACAAATCATCTCTGCCTTATCACTTCTTTATCACAATTTATTGCATCTCTCTCCAGTTCTTTTAGGTGTTAGTGTTTCTTTAAAGGAATCCACCTGTGCAAAACACGTGAGAACCACTGTATTAGATACAATACCAAAGATCTGTGCTTTGGAATTAGGAAACAATAACTGTGTCCTCTGCGTCCCCTGATACAAGTACAACCATTGTTCTTCTCCTGGACAAATTAACTGCTATTATACAGATTACATAACTATAAGCTGTGTACTGTACAATGCTTGTGTGCAGATAGGGCCATTGTTTGGGTCATTGAAGTTTGTGTCTTTGATACACATTTATACATGTAAAAGATCTCATTGGTGACCAAAATACTAAAATAAACTTTTCTCACACATAAAGTCACATGCAAGTTATTCTTTATTTTGTGACCTGCTTTATACTGACTACATAACTATAAGCTATATACTGTTACTGTGCACTGCTTGTGTGCAGACAGGTCCATTGTTTGGGTCATTGAATTTTGTGTCTTTGCTACATATTTATACATGAAAAAGATAATCTCCACTTTATCAACTCTTTATAACCTGTCACTCTGCCATCTGTAAAACGGCTCTATTTGTTTTCCAAGGACTAACATCTAGAATTATATGCTGCGGGAGCAGAGATTCCTTCTGTTTAAGGGCCACAATCAATTTTCCAGTATAATCTGTAAATTGAATGTGATAACATACAAAAGCAGTGGGCACTATTCACAGCAAATAAGCTGACTTTAGTCCTTATATCTCAATACAAGTAATCTTATATAATAATTCGCTAGGATGTTTGTCATGATGCAGTCATGCACAGTAGAGACTGCCCGCGTTTGGAGAGGAGACACAAGACTGCATCACGTGAAGCAGTGAGGTAGCGGCCTCTTAACCCTTTGAGTGCCAGAGTGGTACGCAATGCATTGCAAAGCAAAGGGTTAACTTTACTCGGACCTTGGCCCATGTACACGGGCTTTTACACTAGTATTAAATAAAAGCTCTCAGAAAAGAACTATTTACACGTGTTAAAAAGCATGATTAGGATTATAATTTAGGGATGCAACATATGAATAATTAATGTTCACATATGTTAGCTGTAAGTATGTGATATGTAACGTTATGTCAACCTATTTTATTTATGATGTTAGTATTCCTTTAAGTTCTCATGAAACCCCTGTGGAATCTTAACATTGAAGCCCTTTAAATGCTTGGATTCTATGGAGATCCAAAACACGTGCTAGAGAAATCTGAAGTGCTTATTGTTAGTTGGTGCAAGTAACAAGACTGGATTATTAGGTTAAAATTTATCAGGTAACTGCTATCTGGTATTTGCATCTGTTAATATACATTTTTTCTTACAGGATGCTAATATATTGTGTTTATTGCAAGATAAATCTTACAGTAAACAAAATTGCACTATAAAATATGGCTGGCACACGTCCTCTAATAATCTAAAAATGACACACATATACATGGGCTCCTGTTTACAAAGCCACAAAATAATCCTATATGAGTTAAAACGGCTGTGCAGACATCCCATATGTCTGGGGCAAACCAATGGAATTACTGGGCACATTAAAAATTCCACAAATTCCCAAATTATTTCATGGATCATTTAGCCCACTGAATGCCAGAGAGTGCTTTATCACATGTACATGTATGAATCTGTCAGTACACTGATGTTAGCCTCCAAGACAAGTGGTTGGCACCCAGGGGTACACACTAGAGTGGATGAATGGTCACATACTGGAGCACATACTCCACATCAATAAGACTTTAGAGTGGAACTGGCACCTACTTTAACCCCTCAAAATATTTGCAAAGATGTATGCTAGTCCTAAACGGCCATTTTAAAGGGATAATAATATTTGGTTTTATCTTTATTTTATATTGTAGGCATTAAAAAAACATGAAGAACGATATAAGTCTTATCTCTCAAACCTTTATGGTTTGAGAGATATTCACAAGAAAAATGTCCCCTCCTGCCCCTTTTACCTAGTATAAGCCATCTCTTCTCAGATGTGGAATCCAGTCCATAGACCAGACAGATAACAGCAGAGGACAGTCTTCTTCCTATGTGAACAATGAAAGCCCTGCCCCCTTGACAAGTTTTTCAGTTTCTCCCTTCTCTTAACTGAAGATTGTCCCTCTCTGCAGTCTACCTGGGCACCTCCCTTCTGCTCTGGCTGAGCAGTGTTACATCAGTAAAAGGGGCGGGAGGGGGATAATTTGTCATTGAATTACTCTTGAACTACAACTCTGACAGAATTGAAAAAACACTCTCCAAAGTCCAAATACTATGATGATTAATTAGAGCTGCTTTTATTATGAAACATTACTATCCCTTTAAGAGCAGCAAATCATTCCATAAATCTTAAAGTGGAACTTTCACCTTAATTCAAATTTTCATATTTGAAAACTGTGTTAAAAACTGCCTATATGTCATGTTAACCAAAATTTCAGCTGATGTACAGTTCAGGATATCTTCACACTTTTATTTCTTGGCAAAGTGAAAGTAAACACTTCCTGGTACTGCAAAGATCTGCTTTATCATATAAATAGTAATTGAAACCTTCTTAGCATGTGAAACATCACTGAAAGGCTAAATTAGATTATGAAACATCATTGATTAGCTTAATTAGCATATGAAAAAGTTGATGTCGCACAGTGCCCCAATTAGTATACATTAGCATATGAAAGAAGAGTGAATATCTCCTGAACTGTACATTTGCTGGCCTTTTGGTTAACATGACATATAGACAGTTTTTAATGTAGTTTTCAAATATGTAAACTTGAATGAAGGTGATAGTTCCACTTTAAATAAACCTCAGTTTTGGAGTTCATAGATGAGGGACAGAGCGGCCATCTTGAGTATGTAGAACATGATTGGCAGCACTCTCCTTGTCAAGCTCCTGCCTCTTTTCCCTGAGGTTGTTACTCGGGAGACATGGTACACATAATGCTGAATGTCCTACACTGATAATTTCATATAACTGATCAGTGTAGCACTTTGCTTTTAACTGTATATTAATTATCTGCCTTGTTCCTTCATCTCGCTGTTGCCGCTAGCAGGTCTTTAGACACTCTCATTGGAAATATGGGAAGGTGGTGGGTGGGCATACAATGCCACAGGGGGACGCCCAGCAGAGACATTAGATGTACAGCTTGTACCGCAGCTCCACACTGATGTCACAACTAAACTTTGTAAGTAATTTTATTCAGAAACAGAGCAATTTGAAAAAAAAACTAAACATAACAAAAAAAAAACACAACCCCCCCATCACCACTTATAGTTGTTATTAATTCCTTTGTCATTTGTGATCATGATGTGTAGAGGTGACAGTTCTGCTTTAATGTCAGGAAGCCCCTTACAACTGCCCAATGGAATGCACGGCACAATGGCGTAAAGTTACATGATTTCCTATTAATCTTGTTTAATACATAACATAAAGCAAGGCAGGGAATAAATTAACCCTTTGCGTGCCAGAGGGGTGCCCCATGCCTTCTTAAGAAGAGAATTTTAGGAGTAAGTAGCTTAGTAAATTGCTATTAGCCAGGTGTAGAGCTAAAGCAGAACCATGTTAGTACATCCCCTATTATGAAGCAAAGTTTTGGAGACCTATCTGGCATTCAAGGGGTTAAAAATCCCATTTAAACCCATCAGAATTTTTATTTGTTCCTCTTTCACTTCCTGAATACACCCCTAAGTAACATTTCATCGCCGCTTATACAAATGTGTACAAAGCCTGTGTCAACTGGATGATGCATACAAAATGTAACATATTGATTACATCACTGCATTGAAATTGTGATGATTTTAGAACCATAGTATATTATGGGGTATCCTATTGCATTGACGACCAGTGTCACAACAGGGTATTTAAGTTGTCTCTTGCATCAAAAGGCTGCATTCAAAATATTATATTTAAATGTTGTGTTTAAATGGGATTTTGAGTTATACTTAAAGGGATAGTAATGTTTCATAGTAAAAGCAGCTCTCATTAATCATCACATTATTTGGGCCTTGGAGAGTGTTATTTCAATTCTGTCAGAGTTGTAGTTCAAGAGTAATTCAATGACAAAGTATCCCCCTCCCGCCCCTTTTACTGATGTAACACTGCTCAGCCAGATCAGAAGGGAGGTGCCCAGGTAGACTGCAGACAGGGACAATCTTCAATTAAGATAAGGGAAAAAACTGAAAAACCTGTCAAGGGGGGGCAGGGTTTTCATTGTTCTCATAGGAAGAAGAGTGTCCCCTGCTGTTATCTGTCTGGTCTATGGACTGGATTCCACATCTGAGGAGTGGGGGTTTACACTAGATAAAAGGGGCGGAAGGGGAAACTTTATCATTCAATTACTCTTGAACTACAACACTCACAGTATTGAAATAACACTCTCTATGGCTCAGTTGCTTTGAAGATTAATTGGAGTGTCTGTTTTTGTGAAACATTACTATCATTTTAAAGTTAGGATTGTTGGGGTGAGGGGGGATTTTGGGTTATTCTTAAGGTTAGGATTGTTAGGGTGAGGGGGAAGTTTGGGTTAGGGTTAGGATTGTTAGGGTGAGGGGGAATTTTGGATTATGGTTAGGGTTAGGATTGTTAGGGTGAGGGGGGATTTTGGGTTATACTTAAAGTTGGGATTGTTAGGGTGAGGGGAATTTTGGGTTATACTTAAAGGAGCAGTAAACTTTTTTTATGAAAACACATATTTTACAGAGCATTTCCTGCTGAATAAAACAAGGTCACTCCCACTGATGTCAGATGTTTTATTCAAAAATTATAGCAGTTTAAATAACCAGAAAGTGAATTTACTGTGTTTACTTCCTGATAGTTCTAACTGACAGGACGTGACAGGCAGTTTCTATCACATTCTATGGAGAACTGTATGTCACTGACTTTTCTGACTTTCCTCTCCATTACAATCTAACAGGAAATCTAATTAGAATTTGACCACTAGAGGGCAATGCTAATGTAAAAAAACATGGGTTTAAACTGTAATAACTCTGGAAATATAAATCTCTCGGCAGTGCGAGTACCCTTATTTTACTCAGTAGGAAAATCCCTACAATATATATTTTTCATAAAAAAAGTTTACTTCTTTAAGGTTAGGATTGTTAGGGTGAGGGAGGATTTTGGGTTATGCTTAAGGTTAGGATTGTTTGGGTGAGGGGGAATTTGGGGTTATAGTTAAGGTTAGGATTGTTAGGGTGAGGGGGGATTTTGGGTTATGGTTATGGTTATGATTGTTAGGGTGAGGGGGAATTATGGGTTATGGTTATGATTGTTAGGATGAGGGGGGATTTTGGGTTATGGTTATGGTTAGGATTGTTAGGGTGAGGGGGAATTATGGGTTATGGTTATGATTGTTAGGATGAGGGGGGATTTTGGGTTATACTTAAGGTTAGGATTGTTTGGGTGAGGGGAAATTTGGGGTTATACTAAAGGTTAGGATTGTTAGGGTGAGAGGGAATTTTGGGTTATGGTTGTGGTTAGGATTGTTAGGGTGAGGGGGATTTTGGGTTATGGTTATGGTTAGGATTGTTAGGGTGAGGGGGAATTATGGGTTATGGTTAGGATTGTTAGTGTGAGGGGGAATTTTGGGTTATACTTAAGGTTAGGGTTGTTAGGGTGAGGGGGGATTTTGGGATATGGTTATGGTTTGGATTGTTAGGGTGAGGGGGATTTTTGGTTATGGTTAGGATTGTTAGGGTGAGGGGGAGTTTTGGGTAATGGTTAGGATTGCTAGGGTGAGGGGAAATGTTGGGTTATACTTAAGGTTAGGATTGTTAGGGTGAGGGGGAATTTGGGGTTATGGTTAGGATTGTTAGGGTGAGGGGGAATTTGGAGTTATGGTTAGGATTGTTAGGGTGATTGGGAATTTGGGGTTATGGTTAGGATTGTTAGGGTGAGGGGGAATTTGGAGTTATGGTTAGGATTGTTAGGGTGATTGGGAATTTGGGGTTATGGTTAGGATTGTTAGGGTGATTGGGAATTTGGGGTTTTGGTTAGAGTCAGGATTGTTACAGTGAGCCGGGACTTTAGTTAGATTATGGTTAGGATTGTTAGGGTGGGGGTGCATTTGGATTAGGCTAGGGTAGAATATGGACTATGGTTAGGTTTGGGATTGGTAGGATGATGAAGGATTTTGGATTGTTAGGGTGGGGTGGATTTGGATTAGGTTAGAGTACTATTTGAGTTAAGATTAGGATTAGAATTGTTAGGGTGAGGGGGGTATTTTAGGATTGTTAGGGTGAGGGGTGGATTTGGATTAGGTTAGGGTAGTATAGGGATAGAATAAGGCAACATTTTAAATGTCCCTTACTGACCCGCTCACAGATCTGCAACATTTAGATAGTGAACCATAATGTGGGATCATGTTATTGGCAAAAATATTGGAGAAAGTCTCTCAGCTACCACTATGACAATATCCCTTTAGTAAATATGGTAAAATAAGCAATAATTCTCTCGTTCATCTCCTGTTTTGTATTTAAGAGGGATTTACGCACACATTAACCTCCTGGATTCTAACGATATCTCCAGTTCATTGACTCATAATGTGTCGGAGGTGTCTATAGCATCCAAGGAGTTGATAAATACCCCCTACGGTCTGCCGTTACTGCAATGTGCCCTTATGAACCCCTTGTACTTCCTTTGAGAACCACTGTTTAAAGCAATAGGCAACCTTTGGCTCTCCAGCTGTTATGGACTACACTTCTGATCAGCCAATGGCTGATTGGGGATGATCGGAACTGCAGTCCACAACAGCTGGAGAGCAAAGGGTTTCTTACCTATTGTACTAAGCAATGATGTGATCTTTTATTGAAAAATGAATATTGCAGGTGCTAATACAAAAAGCCCAGTTATTATACATCACAAGAATACAAGTGTTTACCTAGCAAATCTAAGGATTTATTATTCTAATAAAATCCATTTATATAATAAGATGCTGCCATGAATCATAGAGAATGAGATCAGTATTATTTAGAAGGACTGGAATTGGCTCACTTCCCCTATTGTCTTTTCTGAATTACCTGTTAGGAGAAAGAAAAAGGCCCCTCCCTTTTGTGAGGTCACAGAAAGAGGGAAGGAGAGAGAGAGGGGGGAAGGGAGGAGAGAGACAGCCAGTGCACCTGAGACAGCTGGAGAAGGGAAGAGATACACAAGGGCAGCTAGGGAAGGCAATGTATCTATCCCCCTGATAGGAACCCCCCATATACCTTTACACTGGTGCTGAAGGACAGCTCCTGTCCAGCCCCCCGTTACACACACAGCACAGATCTCTAGATGGTGGGAGAACAGAGGAAGATTAGAGGATCCGGCTGCCCTTGTGTTGCTAGCACAGCCTCTTGTTTGTGTTAAGCTGTAGGATTCCCACTCTCCCCCCTTTACCAACCCCATTCTATTTAATCCAACACCTCCCCATCTAATGGATCTTCACTGCTAGCCTAGGACAACCACAAAGGAATAAAATAATGAAAAAAGGGTTTTTGGTGCCAGAGATCAAACCTTTGGATGTGTATAATGTGCAGCAGGCCAGGATTTCTGCCTCTGTCAGCTGGCTGATCTTCAAATACTATGGCAAAGGTAAGTAAGTGACTGATGAACATATATGTGTGTATGTGTGTGTATATATATATGTATATAATATAAAATATAGTGTGTGTGACAGAGAGAGATAACGAAATGAGATTAGGTGTGCTTAGATTCCTGTAATTCATTTCCCTATGACGTGACTCAGTATTTCATAAATATGTATATACTAATGTTAACCCATCAAGTGCCGAAGAATTGTGCATCGCATTGCAAACGTTCCACACCCTTCTGACACTTAAAGGATGAATGCTATTTTTCAGACGCCTTATAAAGCGATTGATATAAAGAAAACATATCTTAACCAAACAGTGTATTTATTTTGATCATTTGGACTGCAAATAAATCCGCGGTTTGGTTAAGTACTCCATCTTTTTGGTGTGTGTGTGTGTGTGTATATATATATATATATATATATATATTAGTGTATACGTGTATCCTATAATACTAACAGTGTTTTAACTATATAATATTCAAATGAAAATCTCCCACTAGTGTTACACCTGTATTGCTGAATTATGCAAGGAGAAACCAGATCCTGGAACCAATCCCCATAGGTATTTGACCCTATTAAAGAAAACCCTTTAATGATTTAGTGTAAGAAGGTTCCAGCCACCTATGTTACATGGTGGAATGTTAATCTTTATATAGTTCTGGATGAGAATCTGTAAGAACAATGAACTTGATCTCCATTTTTTTAGTAATAGGGAGTAGATCTGGCTTGATTAACCCACCTCCTCCAATGCCTTGCTGGATTTCCAAAACACATGTTTTCCCGACAATGAAATTCTATACGTGCGCACCTTTAACCCCTTGAGTGCAAGCAGTACAGTAAGATATCTCTTAATAAAGCAATGTTTGCACACCCTGTTTGCACCGAAAGGGTTAACGTGAGTGCGTTTGTATGTATAATAATGTTCTCATCATCCGATTAAAATCCTGTTCTTAGCCAGATGAGTGAGTAACCAAGCGTTTTACTCCCATCTGGTCGTTAAATGGTTAAACAAAATACCTTTCAATGTACGAAAATGTGAGATTCAATGCTTTAAATGTAAAATGTAGTAGAATCAGCTCTGCATTTCAATACTATACATTAGTATACACCGGAGAGAGCCAACAGCTGGAAGGCCAAGAATTGATTATTTATGGGAGTTGTAGTCCCCCCACTCACATATAACTGGGAACCAATAATGTACATCCCTAACTGTTACTTGTTAAATCTATTTTTTTGGCTGAAATGAATATATTTAATATTTTGCCTTGAATTTCTATTATGGAATGTAGACAGTTTTCAAGTCATTTTATTTTTATTTATGATAAATACATTAATTCATGCCTTATAACCCTTTAAATGCCAGAGGGCCATGTAACCCATTGCTTTCCCATGTATTCTTCTTTACCCTTTGAGTGCCAGAAAGATCCAACACATTGTAACATTGTGTTGGATATCTCTGTGGCACTCAAAGGGTTGGGGTTAAATGGAAATACATAATGATAATTTATTTTTGACATAATGGGGTATTTGCATTTGGAGGAAAAATATACAAAACACACTTAAAAAATGCCCATATTCTCACAGCTATTCTTTGTATACAGGGGTGGGGATCTAAAGCTGGTTTATATGGCATAATGTAGGGGCCTCTCCCACCTTTACATAAAACACCTTCAGGACTGTTTGTAGAAGCTATAGATAAAATATAAGGAATTCTTTTTCATCTTCCCACCTTCCTGCACCCCTTGTCTCTTTGTATGGCTTGAAATGAGATTTTTTTTGTTTTCTATTGTTCTTGTGTTTTATAGGGTGTGTCAAGGGAGACCAGCTGTGGTTTTGGTTTTATGTGGCTGTCATGTTTACAGTCAATAATCTGTGTGAGTGATGTCATATACAGGTGTATGAGGTCATATGCTTATATCTTACTGTACATTCATAAATATGACCTCATAAAAACAGCAATTAAAATTACATTTAATATAAATTACAATATTAAATGTATGTTAACAGCAGTGCTTTAGGATGCGTGAATATAGAATATAAAAAAATCAGATATTACATTTGTGGTAATCAGTTGTTAGAATTGCAACTTTAAATATCCCCAACCAACCACTCGATGGTTGGGGATGATGGGATTTGCAGTCCCCAACAGCTGGAGAGCCAGCAGTTGTACTGGAGTACACAGTGCAAGTAATTTAGCTTGTTTAAAGTGTGATTTGTATACTGTAACAAGGTGAGCACTTGTGAATCTCCAGCTGTTGTTGGACTACAACTCCTATCATCTGTAACCGGTTTTTGGCCAGCTGTGGGTGAGGGAGCTATACTTCAACAATAGCTGGAGAGCAGCATGTTGCTCCTGCCTGATGTATGGGCATAAATTAGCACTGCCCCCTCCCCCATACCAGGCGAAGTGTCCTGACTCATGGTGAATCTGTCCTGAATGGGGGTGTGTGAGGTCACATGGGACAAACGTACTGGTCTGTGCTGGACATGACTAAAGCACTCTTGCTGCTCTCGTCTCTACCTGCAGTCTTCTCCCTGCTTAGTGCAGAGACTCCATATAATTATACACTGCAGTTCATTCATTAGTGTATAGAGGTACTCGGTACCATTACACAGTGCAGTGTTCATCATCAGTGTTCATTGCAGAGAGATCAGTGTGCTGTATGATAAAGTATCTCAAAGTGGACAGACTGCAGTGTATAATGAGTTTCTCTATACACCAGTAACGATACACTGTATCTGTATACACTGATGATGAACACTGCACTGTGTAATGGTGCTTAGTAGCTCTATACACTGAAGATGATCACAATGTACTGAATAGCTCTATATGCTGATAATGATCACTGAGTATCTGTATATGCTGATGATCACGCTGCACTGAGTAATGCTACTGAGTATCTCTATACACTGATGATGATCTCGCTGCACTGTGTAATGGTAGAGAGTATCTCTATACGCTGTTGTGTATTTGGTTTTCCTCAGAATTGCTTATATTTAGCTCCCTGTATAAGACCAAGTGCAGTAGTGTACAGGGCAGTCTGACTAATGCTTCTGTACAGAAGTGGCCTTCATGAACCCTATAAGCACTAGAGGGTGTGTAGCACATTGCTTTGCAATGTGTTTCTCACCCACTTCCAGTCCTTAGTATAGGATGTGGCCTTTTTCTAAATGACCCTGTATGATGAGGCCTGTTATCAGGAGCACCATGCGTGCAGTAGTATTCTGCCTCTCCCTGTCTCTTCTCTCTCTTTGTTCTGTTCCATGAATTAAACATTGCAGAGCGGAGTGGCCACACGCTCTACTGTGCTAGGAAACCCTCTGCGGCTTCAAGTCTGGAAGTCCACAATGTGTCTTCCTTCTGCACCATTTCCCTCCTAACCTCTCTCTCTCTCTGTGCTGTGACCTTATTTCTACTATAAAAGGGCTTAATGTGGGGCTCAACCAGCATGTACCCTGCAGCTGTTAGATTACAATTTCCATCCTCCTCAGTCACCCAACAGCTGGCAGAGGAAGATGGGAGTTGAAGTCCAACAACAGCTGTGTTGAAGGATGCAGACCACTGACTTAAAAGAACAGTAATTTATTTTGACTTTTACATATTCTACAAATACATATGTACTGTCCACCTGCCTATACTCCCCTTTTTTTCCCCTTTTTTTCTTTTTTAAACACTTTGTCCCTGACCGTAAGCAAGCTGAATCGACATTTCCAGGGTTTTCTGGTTGACAGACCATTAAGAGGATGTACAATGCTGCAATCTCCCCGCAGCACTGAATGCTCTGTGTGTTCTCATGTATACTTTGATTTTATTTTTACATTGTGTCAGTATCCCTGCTTTCATATTTCCTGTCAGAAAGCTTTCTGCAAACAGATCCAGGTTTCTCATTCTCAAGGACATAAACACAAAAAAGTATAAGCTATTTCACTGACATCTTCTTCTTTACTTGTAAAATAAGTAACAATGAAATAAAGGGTTATTATTCTTATCAAGTACAACTGTTGCACTGTCAAGATTGAGTTTGCTTTAAAAAGAAATAAAATATGTCTATACTAGTTGAACAGCCCGTTACACGTGCCACTGCCACCCGGCTGCAGGGCAGTCATGCGCAGTAGAGACTGCCCGCGCCACAGCTGATACAGCTCTGTATCAGCCGCGGCGCAGGACAGTCTCTACTGCGCATGACTGCAGCACGCGCAGCAGTGTCTACTGCGCATGTCGCGGCGTTACACATGATTTAGCAAATTATTATATAGGATGTTAGCCATTTTTTGTAAAATTTCCATAGTTTGTGAAAAATGAACTTTTATTTGATTGTGTCACTGATTGCTAATTTGTCTAGTTCATATCGCTCATTGTGCTAATGGAAGTGACCCTATTGTGCGTGGCCTGTGTCTAGATTCATTCACATCTCAATGTGTGGTAATACTGTCCCAGGATATAAACTCATTAGCATAATGTGCCACCAACCATTAAAGGTTAATTTCTACAAACAAAAAAAACAAACACACTTTTTATATTACAAACAAATAGTACAATATATAGGCACAGTTGTATTCTTTTTAAAAATAACTAAACTTATTTTAGGATGACAGTCCAATTTTAATGTCTGAGTGTTAGGAAGAAGGCAGGGGTACACACACACACACTGGTGTTTGCATATTTGGAAGAGGTACGTGCTCTGGCGCCTGTGTATTTGGAAGAGGGGAGGGGTACGCATGCTGGCACCTGCGTATTTGGAAAAGGGGAGAGTTACGTGCTCAGGGGTGTGATTTGGAGAAGATTTTGTGTCTCTGATGTGTGTATTAGGGTGGGTGGAGTATGTGCAAGCTTACTGTGTATGGACGGTATGATAAGTGCCTCCTTATTATTTGTGTGTTGGTAAGTGAAACTTAATATTTCTCTCTCTGTTAATGATAAATATATGTATAAACTTGTACTGCAAGTGAGAGGTAGTTGTCTGTATAATGCAGTGCTGTAGGCTTGAGGTAGGGGTACTTTTGTATAAAGAAGACATGTAGGTGTGTCTGCTGCCTGTGTATAAGGTAGGCTGGTGAGAGATACTTAGGTCTGTCTGTGTTCAGGTGCTTCTCTGGTAGATCTTTCATCTGATGTGCTATTATTGCTATTATTCTCTGGGTGAGAAAAGAAACCTGTATTAGAAATACACAGAATATACGTGTGTGTGTGTGTTCTAGAAGGGAACGTTCTTCAGTCAGAGAACAGAGAGTTCATTGTGTGAAATGATACAATGTAATGAATTAAACAATGCTCAGATTAGAAGTGAATATCACTGAGTATAGGTTGACCTGTAGATAGTGAAGTCAACTGGAGCAATTTTGGGCAATACAACTTCACTATGGAGGGGAAATGAAAGTTCCCTTGAATTATATAGGGTTTTTAACCCCACTGAAATCTAGAGAGGTCTGCACACATTGCTGACCAATATGTTGGAGACCTCCTTCGACTCCAAGGGGTTGAAAGCAGGAAAAAGTCCCCCTGTGGTATATATTTATTGGTCAGTTCATTAGGAACACAAATCGAATAGGGAGGGGGTAGTGCTTTTATTTGGCACTCAGAATGGCCTTCAGTAACTGAGGCATGGACTCAACCAGTTGCTGGAAGAAATTCTGGCCCATGCAAACTGTCATACTCTACATTTGCATCAGATGGGATGGCCCCTATCACAGAGGTATAAACAGACCTTATTGGACCCTGGGAGCTGGGGTACATAGGGCCCCCTTTGATACAGGGCCCAGCAGCAGCTGCAACACTGTAGTTATACCCCTGGTTGCACCAGATTGGTATTAATGCTCAGGTAGGCCTTGGCATTCAGACATTGAGCCACTGATATCAGAAACCTTAAAGTATGCCATGAAAAAATACTCACATCACACCGCCACCAGTCTGCAGTGTTTGCACCTGGCACATTAGACCCATTCATTCATGTTGTTGTCAAGCCTGGCCGTGCCATGAAAGTCAAACAAGTAGTACTAGGATTTATCAGACTAAGAGCTATTACTAATCCCCAGGGGGAGCTCCACTAAGGGGTGATAAAAAGTGATGATAACCTCTCCAATGTGATACACTCTCCATTTCCTATGTTCTATGGGACCAATGCACTAAGATTCTCCAGCTTAAGAAATCTAGCTGCATAGGCCCAGTAGAGTAACACAAGACCTGATGAGTTTAGATCACTGGAGAAGTGATCACTTTATCACTTCCTCATCAGACCTTAGTGAATAATCCCCCAGGTGTACTATGATGGTGTTCCTGTAGCCATAGATGCTTATTTTTGTTGTTTTTTTGCAGTGGGATCTACTGAGGTAATCTCCTGTGATATGTCTCACATCTTGTATGTTCCAATATGAGCCCTTTCACACTGCTGTTGTACTGCATTGCAATTTGATCAGTCATGGCTCATCTTTGAAACTGTCTCCTTTCAGTAGCGACTCTAATCCACATGCCTGTCATTGGCTGTATGTTTGTTTGTTAGATGTGGGAACATTTTCAGTTCACTTTCTAGGGGTAGCGAATTGTTGGAAACTTCAACTCCCCTCAACCCCAACCAGGCTGGCTGGGGATGATAGTATCTGGATCTCCCTATTATTGGATACTATAACAATTGTCTGCCCCTGCTCTAGATGCCTTTGTGCATGACTACCCCAGCAGCATGATGGTGTCTGATTCTTCCTCTGCCCGTCTTGTGCCAAATATCATATCATGCTCAAAGCAGCATAGATACCACTGTTGGTCTATTCTCTCACTGAAACACACACATACGCATGCACATGTAGACGTATACACAAACGTATTTCCTCTACTCTTTCTCCCTGCCCCCCTACTTTTAAATAGCTTGGAATGAACGCTGTCACAGTGATGTTTATTAGGTCCAACTCCTCATCCAAGAAAAGTGGCTGCTCAGTGTTGGGCCACATTTATCATTGTGCTCAATATTTCGGAGGTCAGAGCTTTAAAAATGAGTTTCTTGCAGAGATATTTAACAAAGATGCAAACCTCCAGTGTAATTAGTCATTGGGAGGCCCCGGTGCAAATATTTTTTGGGGGTCTACTAACACAAAAATATTCTCCCAGAGGCATTACTAGAACCTGCTGGGCCCTGGTGCCAGTGCCCCCCTTGAATGCCAGGCCCTGGCACAACTGTATCCCTGCATGCCCCCCATTGTACTTTTTAAAACATTTTTTTCCCTTCAAAATTTAAAGCTCCATTGCATGCTGGAATATGTAGTCCTGATTAGCAGTCAGTGCTTTGTCTCCTACTAAGGTTATTCCAGGGACAGACTACAACCCCAGCCTCTCAGAGTTTTAGCCAGTCTGTATGGAGAGGGTTGCCTGAGTTGGCATGACCATAGAGGCATCACAGTAGGGAGCTGGAGCTCTGGTGCATTCATTTTGCCGGTAACAGAGAGAAACTCGGACACAGGAGTGATCACAGAACCACACAGTAATTGCATTTTATTTACAAGACAAGGATGTGCGTGTGTAAATGTATATACTCTGCAAGGCTGAATATGAACCAGCGCACAGTTACTGTGGTTTTTTTAATATGTATCCTGCTTTAAAGGATCAGTAAAGCTTCTTAATAATAATAACCCCAATGCATTGTACACCCTTCAAGTCTGTAAAGGGTTAAGACTGCCATGTTCAATGAGCAGTGTGTGTCTCCTCTGGAGAGAGACACTGTGCTAGCAACAGTCATATGTATCTCCGTGGACATACTATTTAGGACTGACAATAGTGCGCTACTATATAAGCAGAATAAGCTGCTGCTTAGGGCCCCAACTTGGTCAGAGGTCCTCTCAGCAACTAGCAAAAGGGCCCCGGTGTTGCCCATGGGGATTAAGTCCTTTGAGTGGTCGGGCAATGTTTTATTGGAAATACGGACACAGGATTAATGGTGTTCCCTTTTAAAGGAAGGTCTGGTCAATGTGAACAGATCACCATATTGCTGCGTTATTCAGGACTGCACAGGACCCAGTGGGACACTGTTGTGTGTCTTTCATTGGCTTCCTGCAATGAAATGGAGACCTGTGTGGGTGTCTTATCATTAGTGCGAGCAGGATGAAGCTGCTGCAGTTTGCACTATATCCTCCCCACTCCCTGCTGCTGACCATAGGGAAGGATCTCTGGTACCTCTGATCTGATGCCAACTCAGTGATAAGATATGAGTACCATTTGCACTTTTGTCTTCTGTGCTCTGACTGCCAGTTGCAGGAATGCTCATTTTCATTTGTTAAAATGCATAGCATATATCTTTAACGATCGTTACCTTCATATTCTTTTTCACATTCTATTTAAAAGTTTCCGTCCTCCTGCCCCTTTCCTTTACATCAGGCAGAGATCCCTCAGATCAGAAAGCTGGTCGCTTGACCTGACATATCGCAATAAGGGACAATGTTGTGTGTGTGTGTCAATATGAGGAAAACCCTGTCCCACCTTGACAAAGCAGGGCAGGGTTTTCCTTATTCCGACACACAATATATGAGATTTAAAAAATACGCTATGCATTATAACAAATTAAAATTATTATTATATTTTTTTTTATATTATGATCTCTAACCTTTGAGCTGTGGTGTTTATTGTGGGACTTTATGCAAATGCCATGCACGGTATGCTAATTAGTTTGTGGTGATACTACTTTGAAGACCTCTTTAGCCTTCAAGGTGTTAAAAGCCCCATTTAAATCAATGGGATTTTTCCTATGGTCATACTTGGGAACCTTCTTGTCCAAAGTCCCTGGAGTAATACTGTAGAATTTACGATGGGTGTGTCTATATTGTGCCCTGTGTCATTGTGGGTGGTAATAGTGTTGGTTGGAAGGAGGATTTTGTCATGAAATGGGTGGATGGAATGGGGTAGGAGTGGGCTGGACAGACTGGAAAGTAGGTGGAGTTATTGCTGAAATCACCTAGTAAGAGAATCAGCCTCTGCACCTGGAGACCTGGTACATCAATCGGAAAACAGGAGTCACCGGGACAGATCTGGAGAGTTCCCAGGTATACGTATAATGCAGCTGGTTTGCCGCAGAATGTCTCCAATTTCCATTTCAAAATAAAATAAAGTCCTTTCTGCCATTCACACATACATTTTAAACTTGTATGGAAAGTAACATATGCTCCATACGCTGCTTTTCAACAGGAAGGAACTCCGGTTTGTCATTCCCAAGCCCCTGTTTTGTAAGTCTGCATTGTACTTTGTCACTGCAGGGAGTGAGTGCAATGTAACGCTATTCCTGCAGCAGAAAACCCTGTCTCCAGTCTGTTAAATAGAGAACACTGTCTGCTACAGGGATGGTGTTACTTTCTTTTTTTTTTTTTTTTTTTTAACATTTTTTATTCATTTTCTCAACAATACACTGAATTATATAGAACAACTTAGCTGGTAAACGTGTCACTTCAAAAGCATCAATGTAAAAAATCAAAAGGCATGCATATATCACAGTAAGTGAATAAGTTCTACATGTAATGTATAATAAACAGATCCGGGTAATATGCAATTGTGATTGACACTTTTGTAATAGAAACAGTCCTGGATTAATTTATGACGTTTGACCTTTGAATTTAGGCCTTTGACGTTCATAGAGATGGCCTTTATAGTATACATGGCAGACATGAGTAACAGACAATAAATAATATATATCCCGCCTGAAATGACTGATGTCAGGGGAATACCTAATACAGAGAACGGAGATGCCAGATGATTGGCCAAGGGAGCAGGGAAGGGGTGGGAAAACAGAAGGGAAAGGGAGACGGTAAAGTTGATGAAAATAGAAAGTATCAGAACAAGAATCGTTCAACTCTGTCATAAGGAGACAGAGTGGTTAGCAAGGAACTTACACCGTACTAAATATACCCAGTGGGCAATATGACACGTTGCAAACTCTGAACGGTAATCCGTGGGTGGAAATCACCGCCAAATATATATATCCACAATGAAACATTAAAGGACGCTTAATAAAAGAGATCTGTGACCCGTAAATAGCTGGTTGAGTCAGGAGCGCAGAGGCGGGCCCCATCCCGCTTCATGCCATGGGACCCAGAGCTGGGGAAGTGCCCCGCTGCTGTTCACCCGAGGCAAGTCACGCTAAACCCTGGAAAAAGCAATACACAGTATTTATCTAAATAGGACATAACCATGCTACTCTAAAAATATAAGCTACACAGAAGATTTAGAAACAGTTGACAGGACATGTATGTAATAGAACCACAATGCCACCTGTCTGTCACCGGGATGATAGGTGGAGGAGACAGGAACGGTCTGGCCTGTAGGTCGCAACCCTGACCCGATCAGTCCTGTCCTTCTTTGGTCAGGCAGCTGTCCTCGGGAGAGTTCCCCCTATTGCGCTTCCTCTTGGATTGTTCCCGCTGCCATGACTGTGGTGTAGGAGATTTGAGCCAGAGGTTCTGTTTCTGATGCACTGATGGATCAGATATGTTTGCCGACGCAAAGTTCAGTTTTTTGCAAAGGACCGCAGCATCTTCTGAGTTCTTCACTGTTGTGATGCCTCCATCATGGGTCACTATCAACGCAAATGGGAATCTTCATTGGTATGGAACATGATTCTCTCGCACGGCCTCTGTAGGAGGTTTAAAGGCCCACCATTGTTGCAACGTCAAGTGCGACAGGTCCTGGAAAAGCTGGATCGATGCTCCATCGTATGTAGTATCATGTTTATTAAGGGCTTCTCTCATAATAAGATCTTTTTGCTTGAAGGATAAAAGGCAGCAAATGACATCTCGTGGACGATCCCCCTCCTGAAACCTCGGGCGCAGTACTCTGTGGGCCCGTTCCGAATTAATCTCGTCCGGTGGAACTTTGATGAAGGATGCAGAGATCTTTTGAAGTATTCCATGCAGATCTCCCGGTTGGTGTGATTCTGGGAGATTACGTACTCTGATGTTGTTCCTGCATCCTCTGTTTTCTAGATCATCCACAAGTGCTTTAAGATGCTGAACCTCCTCATCTTGGGACAGTGCCTGATGCTTCAAGTCATTCTGGATAGATATTATACATTCTGCTTGATCCGCCAGATCGGCTACTCTGCTACCAATCTGCCGTATATCTCGGCCTAGATCCACCATATTGGCCCTTAAGGCCATACGCAGCCCATCTACCATGGCCTCTAAATCTGACCACGAGGGCAGGTGTTGGATGTCTTACGAAATCAGATAGCTGAGTGGGACCTCCTTCGGACGAGTACCCCCACTTTGACATTGAGGTTTAGGGTCGTCTGGCCTGTTCTCCTTCCCAACCGTCTTCATCTTGGTAGCCTGCATTGTTGGGATAGCTGTGGTCTTTCACACAAATTCGCGTGGCTTTCTTGCGTCGTCCGATCATCCCACTTAACACAGCAAAATTTATGGTAGATTAACGGTGGATGGAGCACGATTAGCCGTGCGGAAAGGGTGAAAGCAATGCTTTGGGGCCCGAGCTCTTCAGTGTGCGTCCATTATCCCCGGTGTCAGGCCACACCCCCTTCTGATGGTGTTACATTTTATCGCTATCCCTACTTTCACAGTGCTTGACAGAAATAGATCCAGGGAGCTCTCTGTCATGGACAGAGCAGAATAAAATAGGCGAAGATAGAGGGAAACATAAGGTCAGTTTGACTTTACATCATAGGCGTCCGTAGAAATGTTTCCGGGAGAGGGGGCAAAGCCATAATATAACGCCCAGGACAGCCCATCCACCCCTTTGTATATATGGAGGGATTAATTGTAGGGGGGGGGGGGAGTGCCCCCTTGCCCCCCATCTGGACGCCCATGCTTTACATCCATTTTAATGGCAAGTGCATAACATGTATAGTGTCACTTCTATACTGGAGACCTAATCACATTCTTTTTATAATTATGCCCAAGTATAGATTTCTCTTCATCAGTTTTCTCATCTCTAAAGATAATTTATTTAGGATGTCATTGTCATTACACTATACAGATTCATGTTCCACAAGCACAGATGGGATTGCTGTTGTACAGTCTGTTCCCTCCTTAGGTATATGGAAACAGAACAAACATACAGGAATTTGAATGAACTTTGAATACAGATCAAAGTATTTAGTAAACCGAGTAGGACTAGAGGTATATACACTTTGTGTGGTGTGTAATAGAGCAGGACTAGAGATATATACACTTTGTGCACTGTGCGTGTATGTAATAGAGCAGGGCTAGAGGTGTATACACTTTGTGCACTGTGTGTGTGTAATATAGTAGGACAAGAGGTATATACACTTTGTGCACTGTGTGTGAGCGATAGAGCAGGGCTAGAGGTGTATACACTTTGTGCACTGTGTGTGTGTAACAGAGCAGGAGTAGTGGTATATACACTTTGTGCACTGTGTGTGTAATAAAGCGGGACTAGCAATGTGTGCACTGTGTATGTAATAGAGCAGGGCTAGAGGTGTATACACCATGTGCACTGTGTGTACACGTGTAATAGAGCAGGACTAGAGATATACACCTTGTGCACTGTGTGTGTAATGTAATAGGACTAGAGGTATATACACCTTGTGCACTGTGTGTGTAATATAGCAGGACTAAAGGTATATACACCTTGGACACAGTGCATTTCTGTGATAGAGCAGGATTAGACACATATACCTTATGCACTGTGTATAATAGTTCTGCTCTATTACACAAAAACACATCCACAAGGTGTATATACATATAGTCTTGCACTGATACAGAATACAGTGTGCACAGGGTGTATATACCGCTAGTCCTGCTCTTACAAGCACACATGCACACTGCACAAGGTGTATACACCTCTAGTCCTGCTCTATTACTTATATAGTGCACAAGGTGTGTATACCTCTAGTCCTGCTCTATTACATACACACACACACAGTGCACAAAGTGTATATACCTCTAGTCCTGCTTTATTAAATACACACACAGTGCACAAGGTGTATATACCTCTAGTCCTGCTCTATTATATACATACACACACACACACACACACAGTAAACAAGGTGTATATACCTCTAGTCCTGCTCTGTTACTTACATAGTGTATAAGTTGTATATACCTCTAGTCCTGCTCTATTACATACATACACACACATCGTAAACAAGGTGTATATACCTCTAGTCCTGCTCTGTTACTTACATAGTGCACAAGGTGTATATACCTCTAGCCCTGTGGTGTAGTTTGCTTGCCCCAGTGTTCCTCCACTTTTACATTAGACTAAAAGACCCTAAGGTAGTCAGTGGTATGAAATTAAAACCAATTAGAGAAGCAATACAAAAGGCACAGAACAGTGATTCCCAACCCTTTTCATAGGGACTGCTAGCTGGTCACGTGTTCAGGATTTCCCTGCTTGTGTATAGGTGAGTTAATAATTCTCAGACAGTTATTTAATTCTAATGTGCACAAACACAGAAATCCTAAAGACATGGCCTAGTTTTGAGAACCACTTATGCAGAGAGAGCCGTCATTATTCAGGTGATGTTTAAAGTCAATATTAATTAATATCTATGCACATCAAGATTCTGAGATTGATATGTCAGCACATTGGCAACATTTTATCACATGTATTAAAGTTGTGATGTTCCATTTATTATTGTCTGATGTTCAAGTTGGTTGGACAGTCAATGGAGTTTGTGAAGACTGAGGCCTCCATTATTATCCATGAGAACTGTCTGCTTAGTGTTGGCGTCATTCATGAGAGGTGGTCATCATCCATATGGATAGCATGTTATATTCTTCATGGTATTATCATGATAACATTATCACTGCACTTCTGCTGACCCTGTGACTATAACTTTAAGGTGTGTGCTAACACATATGCAGATATATTTATGGGTGATTCGGTGCATTTTACAGCATGTGGTCAGTGCATTACTGAGAAGAACTTAAGCAGTGCTCTGCACAGGGTCACCATGTTCTTGACTGGATGTTCTACAGGGCTCTTTGTATGGATCACATGATGCTTTGCAGTGAGACTTATGGAGCAATTAGTGAAATCGTTGACCTGGATTTAACGTGGTAGGAAATGGAATGTTGGTTTAATTAAGTGTGGGAGAAGAACTACATCAGTAAGAATATTAACTCTGGTTTCACAAGCCTTTTTACCCCTGTAAGAGTTTGTTAGGGTAACCCAGACCCTGGTTCATAACTGCTTCTCTCTACTAATTAGGACTTTGTTTCTCCACCTTTCTCGGCGTTCGACATAACACATAGGCCTCTTTAGCCTTAAAGGGATAGTAATGTTTCTTAATAAAAGCCGCTCTAATTAATCATCATAGTATTTAGGCCATGGAGAGTGTTATTTCAATTCTGTCAGAGTTGTAATTCAAGATTAATTGAATGATAAAGTATCCCCCTCCCGCCCCTTCTACTGATGTACCACTGCTCAACTTAGAGCAGCAGGGAGGTGCCCAGGTAGATTGCAGAGAGGGACAATCTTCAATTAAGATAAGGGAAAAGCTGAAAAACCTGTCAAGGGGGGCAGGGCTTTCATTGTTCTCACAGCAAGAATATTGACCCTTGATGTGAGCTGTCTGGTCTATGGACTGGATTCCACATTTGAGGAGCGGGGGCTTACACTAGGTAAAAGGGGCGGGGGGGAAAACTTTCATTCAATTACTCTTGAACTACAACACTCACAGTAATGAAATAACACTCCCTATGGCTCAAATACTATGAAGATTAATTGGAGCTGCTGTTTTTGTGAAACATTACTATCACTTTAACAATACCCCCAATGTCTCTTGTTTAGTTTTTTTGTGACTATGTACAACAGAGGCATCCAAATATTTTTCATCATAGGCCAGAATGAGAATTGAGTCGAGGGCAATTTACTACTAATTAAATTAATGTAGTTCTTTTCAAGATAAACCTACACAAAATGAGGCATAATCCACTTATAATATACAATCCATAGCTAGGCTAATAAACTTCCTTACATATTTGCTAAATAAACTTAGAATTAAGTTTGCTTCACTGCTAAAGATCAGGAATGGATTATCTGATTTTACAGCAATTCCCATTTTTATGATTGAAATTAATATTTAACCATTTATTTTGACTTTAATTAAGTACTTGCACAATATGTAAACTCAAATTTCCTAAACTACTTCTTTTCGTTTTACATTTTTATTTTCATGTCAATGACCTCCCTAGATCTGTTTCAAAGGCCCTTACAAAATGCTCTCTCGCAACAGTGATACAATGTAAAAAAGATAGCAATACAATGTAGAAAAGCCTGCCTCCACAGCAAGAGTGGGAAATGTCAGGCCCTCCAGCTACTGCCAGACTAGAACTTCTATCAACTCCTTCATCAGCCATTGTGTGGCAGGGGATGATGGGAGTTGTAGTCTGGCAACAGCTGGAGTGTCTCACATTGCCCACCCCGTTCTACAGCATACAAAGATCTCAGTCTTGCAGGGATAGTGTTACATTGTATCACTATTTTGCTTTGATGGGCCACTGAACTGAAAATTTTCCAGAACAGAGATCAAAAGTTTACTGTCGGAGACAAAAGTATATTTAAAAAAAATATAAAGATAATTAATTGTAATAAAAAGTGTAGGCAATTTGACTTTACATATTACGTGCTTGCAGAATATGTAAAGTCAAAGTAAACCCTTACTGTACTTTTTACATCATTTATATGAAAAGCCTGACTGGCCACGTCTGAGGGATACAAATGGCCCCTGGGCCTTAGTCTGGACTTCCCTGGTGTAACTGGTTTTTCCAGTTTGGTAATTTCTATCCAGGGCCACTTACTTCAGTGCTGTGGTTATTAGCAGTGTCCTTCTCAATATCCAATGGAGTAAAACCGATATTTGTTTATGACCAACATCTAAAACCCACAAAGATGCAGTTTGTTGTGCTAGGATGTGTTCTCAAGGCCAGAAATCTTCCATGGGAACAGCAGCAACAGTGGCAATGTTTTATAAGGGTCATGTGCACTTAGTGTAAAGAGAAGCAATTGTGGGTCAAACCAGTGACGCGACAGGAAACTATGTTCTTAATTATTCTAAATATGGCTATAACCCCTTGAATTCTAGAGAGATCTCCAGAACTTTACTTCTCAATGTGCGGACATCTCTCTACTATTCAAGGTTTTAAAACCCTATTTTAATCGTCAGGGATGTGGATGGCTTTATTTGTCTCCTATGGTGCAGCTGGTTTTCTCCAGAATTGCTCCAGTTCATCTTACATCAGCCTCATCTTATTAAAATACACTCAGGGCTGTAATGGAAGAGAGATGGTGTGCCCATTCAAATAAAGGTCAAGCTCTGCCCTCTGCTTCCATCCCCCATGATATGTAACCTTGCAAATACAGCCCCACCACACACGCACACACTCATTTCCCCAGGTCCCACATGTGGGGGCTTCTGATTCAGCGCCATGGACAGTTCCTGGTTTGGAGCTGGTTCATTCTTGAGATCACCCCAGCTGCACAGCTGAGCATGTGCATTATCCCTCAGGACAGAGGTCTCCACTCCAGGAGGTCGTCAGGACTAAGAGAATTGTCTGGAAGTCACAATGGAGAGAGGGACTCTTATTGGGTGGTTTCAAACCCTGAATCTTGCTGACAATCCCCTTATTGGCTGATCTGGATCTCCCCTGGTGCAACTCGTTCCCTGATTGGTTATTGGATCTGCGGGGGTGGGGGATGAGTCATGGAAACTTGGGACTTAGCCATGTTCCAATACCACATGTTTATTATAGCAGTCCAAACAGAACATCTTTGAGTAATCATACTTATTCCATGCTTCTGTAGAAGACCTCATGGCAGAATCATATTCTTGCAAAGGGTTTTGTCCACAGTAACATATGGACATGAGAAAAAAGGTCTGCGCAAGCAGATTTACTAAGGAGACCTAGAGCAATACCACCGCAAACCAACTGCACTATAGGGGACAACAAATTTTCCCAAATTCCCATTCATTTAAATGGGCCCTTGGAGATGTCCCAAACGCATTACAAAACAAGGCACTGGAGACCTATCTAGCATTCAAGGGGTTAAAGGGCCCATTTAAATCAATGGTAATTTTTATTTTACCTTATATTTCTATGCCTCAAGTTTTTCTTCATAAGTAGCGATTGTTACCGGGGCAATAGTTCATCATTCCCTTGTAATACAATTATATATAAAAAAAAAAAAAAAAAAAAATAGCTCACAGCGCTAACTCACCTTAATGTGTAGCAATATATAATGACATATTTAAAAAAAAAAAATGGCACAGTCTGGCACTTAATGTTAATTGGTTTCTGTGCTGAGCCAATATTGCCACACTGTGCTATGGATGACCCCAAGGTGGAGCCTACACTGTGTGTTCTGTCTACTAGTACAGCAAAAGGGGAGGTTAGTCTTGACCAGAACTAATTAAACATTATACAAGGAATTGACATAAAGAACCACTAAAACACAAGGTGATGGGTCTACTTTACATTACAC
Source organism: Rhinophrynus dorsalis (assembly GCA_037306005.1). Lineage (NCBI taxonomy): Eukaryota > Metazoa > Chordata > Amphibia > Anura > Rhinophrynidae > Rhinophrynus > Rhinophrynus dorsalis. The sequence goes on along the minus strand of CM074721.1, from coordinate 501,910,887 downwards.
TTTTTTATGTGCGGGGATTTTTGTGGTGTCAGTATTTTGAGTATATATCCTATTTAATCCCCATAAAAGTAAAGTTTACTTTGTGTACACTTATGAACTACCATAGTCATACATTTTACTTGAGTAAGTCAGTCTCGTTATTACTGATGGGTGTGTTACGCCCTGTTAGATTGTCAGCTCTGCAGGGCAGGGAGTTGCTGCTGGCACCTATTGTTCTGTCTTTACAACCTGGCAGGTTATGTAGGGAGGATTCTGTTGTCTTTCAATGCTATTTTTTTATATCTTGGATTGTGATTGGCTGCCAATGACCTCAGTCAGTGTATAGTGGTTAAGGTGTCTCTGGTGGAGTAGGGGATGCTAATAATTTTGCTGGAGGATATTTTTAATTAAAAAAAGGCTTGTTGGATCTTGTAGCTAAAAAACATAGTGGTTCACACTAGAGAAGTTATTTGTTTACATTACAGAGAACTCGTGTTTCCCTACAATTGGTAATAATGCAGTAGATATTGTTTGCATGATGTTTTATCAAAGTAATATATAAATATGACATCTGCAAAAAAAAAATAGTAGTAGAATATTTTGTGATCCATAGTGGTAGTACTCAACTCTAGTCTTCTGGACCCACAAGCTGTACAGAATTTTAGCATCTCCTCACACTTGGGATGATTGTATTTCCATTCTGATAATCGGGGACACTGAGGTGACGAGCAGAAGAGCACTTGTCCTTGGCACTACTGCAGCTGTGCGATGTTTCCCTGTATATTATTGCATATCAGTGCATAACCTGCTCTTTTTCCAGAGCACTACAGAGTTCTTAATGCTAGAGGAAGAACTGTTCATTGACTTCTGTGACAGAAAGTGATGCCTGTGTTGGGCTTCCAGAAAATATAAACCACGGCCAAAGTCTTGATTTAGCATTACACTACAACAAAATTGAACTACAGCTCCTGTCAGGATCAAGGCTCCTTCTCTCTCTAGAGCTCTGTCTGGAGGCCATTTTTGTAGCCCAGCAGAGGCATCCCTTTCTGTTACAGAAGGCAAAAGGTGGTTTTCCTTCTGGTTTTGAGAACTCCGTTCTGGAGTCTTCATTGTAGGACTTTGTATTGTCCCACAAGGGGGCTGAAACATATATTTAAAATCTGGGACCTGGATAATCCAGGACACATGGTCACCCTACTCATGTAAGCACAGATTAAAACCCTTTTCTTCTCATAGAAATGCTAATGTGTACAAATAATTTTAAATCTGTTTTTGAGCTTAGAAAGTGGCTGTTTGGAGTTTGGACAGCTACAATACCCTAAGATAGAAATTCTCATTCCATAAATCATTTTATGGTGTCTTGACTAAAAACTTTAATTTATTTGTGTTAAAGGCACAATAAAATGACTCACAGAGATGGAACTTCAGTGTTGCCTGCTTGCTGGTTTGGTCAGTTGACCTTATCAGTTGCCTCAGTGCTGAAGGTCTCACATCTATGAAAGAAGTCCTATTCCAGCTCTAAAAGCCCCTGACAAGTCATGTCTAAAAGGTAAAGGGTATGATCCTCAAAATAAATATGAACACATGACTTAGGGAGAATAGGCTGTAGCTTTTTCAAATTATTTAGATAACATTTACTTTCACATAATAATTTATAATTATCACAAATGACAGTCCTTGCCAATGAACAGTGCTTAAATCAAGCATGGCCAAAATTGTCCAGGCTAAAATACCAATATCCTTCCACTTATAACTGACTTCCCAAATTACCCCATTGGCCATAAACTTTGTCTTTAATGGGTAACGTCACACCTGTGACTTAAATCAGGGGCAAAACTTCCAAAGGGCTTCAGCCATATAATTTTCCAATATCCAAAAGAACAGGGAAGGACAAGTCCAGCCATTTGCCAAACTACAGGGAGGGAGGTTGGGATGCTTCTGCTTTTGGCTTCCCCACATGAATGGCCGGTTAAGTCCTGCTGCAGACGTACTCTGTGCTCTGCTCCTTCTGCTCTTAACTCTGGATCTGTTGAAATTCTTCCCCACTGCACACCCTGCGTTTCCTCTCCGGGTAAGTTTTGACTTGAGGATCCTCTGTTTGAGCCACTGATAAATGTATCTGTTTTCAGTCACTTTTATTCATGCACCTGTGCTTCAGCAGAGAAATGCACAATTCCTGGCCTGTTGGGTGCTCTGAAGTACTCAAGCTGGACATGTTTAAAGACAAATGTGGAGCAATTCATGCGCAAACTATCTTCAAAATAAGTAAGTCCAGAGCAATTGGATTAAATTATTTTGCAATTGTATTTAAATGTGTAACGGCTTCTTGTTCATTGTTAGTCCATTTATTGTCTTTGATAAAGTGGCACGTAGTAGCCACGATACGCGTGAGACTGTAAGACTATTTTTATTTTATCTTTGTTTTGGGTGTTAGTTGTATCTTGCTAACTTATTCCCAAGGCGATATTTTAATAAATTTATTTTAGAGCTGGAAGCCGTTTTTTGTTCCTGTGTTAGCATCATTTTTTTGCTTGACAAGAGTTGCACGGTTTGAATTCCCGAGCGGAGACGGGCGAATCTCTCCGCTAGCGTAATAGTCAGCAGTGACGGCTGACCATTTTACTTGTAAGTAGCCAATTGGCGTTCAAGTTTATGTTTAATACATTATACTGGCTATATTGCACCATTGGGCGCCTTCTTTCTTCTAGTTTTGTGTATTGCTGAGACGTTTGGAGAGAGCGGTCAAAGGAGAGCGACCTGAAATATACCAGTGTGCTGAATCGAGGGCAGCTATTTCCCTCGAGTGTTTTTTGAGCTGTCTTATATATTGACAGCAAATGATTTTGTGAGTATAACTCACACCGGGTGCTTGGTGGCGGTTTTTTGTTATAGAGGATTCAACACAAGGGGCGCTTTCTTCTTTCTTCTCTCTTGTGTGCATTTTTAGATTTTCTACCGGAGTTTCCGTGTTGAAGAGAGCGACCCAGACGATCTATCCACAAGAATTCACAATATTGTTGCTTTATTTAGTTCTTTTCTGTTTCATTTTGTTTTTGTTATTTATTACTTGGATATATACGTATATACGTATTTTTTTATATCATTATGCAATTATATCAAGATGTTCTTTCTAATAGGTCATTATTAAGTAGTCAATTTAGATCCAAGAAAGATGAAAATAGACCTTATGTAGTGGAAATGCCAGATAATAGGGTTAATTTAAGTAAAAGTTTTTATGATCTAGAATATTTGCTTAAGATAGAGTCTAACCATTGGTGGGATGTAGAGACGTTACGTAAATATTTGGATTTAAATATGATTCCAAGAGGATTGAGGTTCAATTTGGCACCTACATTTAAAAATGACTCTGACTTTGTTGATAATTGGCATAGAATTTTAGATGCCAGTTCTTTTACATTGATGAGATTATTGATTGATCAGAGGGAAAAGATTATTAAAGATACAAAACTATTGATTGATCAGAAAATATTGGAGTTAAATAAATTTAAAGATAACACAGATTTCATCTCTTTAGAGGAACGCACGAAGAAAAATTTAAATAGTCATCAAATATCAATTATAGAGAGGAAGAAAAAGAAACTATTGAGAGATGAGGATGACTATAAGAAAAATATAATCTACAATTGGAGTAAGATCAAAAATAGTACAGTTAAGAATGGGACAGTAACTTCCAATTACACTCATAGATCCAAATATCAACGTCCAAAGAAATTTACCCAAATTTCTGTGGTTGAGGATCAAACATCATCTAAACCACCAGTTATTAATTCAGTAGTCAATATTCCTTTGGGTATTAATACGCAGGGGAATATGGATAATAATGATAATTTAGGTACATCCTCAAAGGGAACTACGAATAGTGAAAATATGAGAAAGGATGATTTGGGTGCAGTTTCAGTGCTGACCCCCCCTTTTTTGGGGGTGAGTGCACAGAATTCTGCACCCAAAGAAATGATATGGTGGAAAGACACAAACCGGTTTCATCCTTTGCACGAAGACGAACCAGCAAAAAGAATAAGCCCAGAGGACAGAGAGGCCGAGGGCGCAATTCCCAAAAAAACAAATATCGATCGAAATTAAACAGTAATAATGTCATTAATCTATCCAAATATAGTTTAAATGATAATGAGAAGTCTTTATTAAATAAAGGATTATCTTTTTCTCCATCTATAAGTTCTAGTTTGTATCAACTATTTGTTGACACAAGTGAATTTATTCGGAAATTAACCCTTCAAAGACATTTTGCAAATAAAAAATTACGACAGCGTCCAAATCAGGTTCCCATTGTCACTCATTGCCCTTTTGTTGATGATAATGGTTCTGAATTACTCCCTATTATAGAAATTGATGTTCACACCGATTACATTTTGAATGGTAGTGTTCCATCAGGGCTTAAACATCGGTCAAAATTTCATCCCACCCAATCTAAAGGCAATTTCATTGAAACTTTCAATACTCTAGTCTTAAGTGATTTTCAGAAGTTGACTTCGAAAAGTAATAGGAAAAAAGATTTCTTGAATTTAACCAAAGCGGAACTATTAGCAGTGGATACCCTAAGAACAAATAGTGATATTATTATTAAGCCGGCCGATAAGGGGGGGGCGGTGGTAATTCAGGACCGTTCTGACTATATCAAAGAAGCTCTTCACATTCTTAATAATTCGGACTATTATGTAATGCTTAGAGGTGACCCTACAGTACAGTATATGAAAGAATTTAGTCTTTTAGTGGAAACAGCGTATGCTGATGGAGTGATTGTCAAATCTGAGAGAGATTTTTTATATGTCCATAATATTCGGACTTCCATATATTATCATCTTCCTAAAGTCCATAAATCTCTCCTATGTCCTCCTGGTAGACCGATCATATCCGGTGTTGACTCATTGACCTCCAATCTCTCGGCATACGTTGATTTTCACCTGCAAAAATTAGTTTTAGGACTTCCATCCCATTTACGTGATTCTTATCATCTTATTACGCTACTTAAGTCTTTTACTTGGTCGGAAGAACTCTTTTGGGTCAGTTTGGATGTTACATCCTTATACTCCAATATCCCTCATAGTGGAGGATTGGAGGCTGTTAATTATTTTCTCAGACAGGATTTACTTATGCCGCCTATCCAGACAAAGTTTATTTTGGAAGCCATTGAGTTCATTTTGACTCATAATTATTTTGAATTCAATGAGTCTTATTATCTACAGATCAAGGGTACGGCGATGGGCACCAAGTTCGCGCCTAGCTACGCCAATTTATTTATGGGTTATCTTGAATATCATAAAATTTACCAATCTTGCCCATTTAGCGCGAACTTGGTGCTCTATCGCCGTTACATTGATGATGTTATTATTATCTGGAGGGGTCAATCTGAAGGGATTATCCCTTTTGTAGAGTATCTTAACGATAATTTGTGGGGTATTCAATTTACTTCCACAGTGAATAAGAATAATATAAATTTTTTAGATCTTGAATTAATGGGTGTAACAGATGAGGTGGTTTCCACTCGAACATATTTTAAGTCAGTTGACAAAAATAGTTATCTCGATTTTTCGAGTTGTCATCATTCTAAATGGCTTAAAAATACTCCTTTCAGTCAGTTTCGTCGTATTAGACGCAACTGTACTCGCTTTGAAGATTTTGAAACACAATCCGAGATACTCAAACAGCGTTTTATTGAGAAATCTTATCCATCACAATTAGTGGAAAATTCTTATATGAGAGCGTGTCATCGGGAAGAAAAAGATATATCTTATATTAGGACCGATAAAGGTGGAGAATTTAAGGGAATACCACTCTTTGTTACTGGATATTCTAATGATTCTAATGAGATCCATAAGATCTTGAAGAAACATTGGCATATTTTACTAAATGATCCAATTTTGAAGGATTCTATTTCCAAGAATCCTAAAGTGGTTTTTAGAAGAGCTAGGACATTGAAGAACATTCTAGCCCCTAGTAAATTGAAGAATGTTGAATATAGAAGTAAAACACAAACTGTACTATCACATGGTGTTAGTGGTGACAATCAGAGGAAAGTGGTTGGCTCATATAGGTGTTTGTCATCAAGATGCCACACTTGTGCATTTATTTCCAATAAAACCACGGAATTCAGTTCCAGAACCACGGGGAAGGTTTACCAAATCAAACATTTTATGAATTGTGATTCCTCCTTTGTGGTCTATTTACTTATGTGCCCATGCGGCCTACAGTATGTTGGTCGCACCTCACAAAAGTTGAGATCTAGATTCGGTCAACATAAAAGAAACATTATTAATAATTATAGATTACATAGTGTTTCTAAGCATTTTGCAGATCATCATGACAGTAATCCATCAGGTCTCGTAATTACACCAATTGAATCTATTAAACAATCTACTCTATATGATAGACAGTCTAGATTGAATAATCGAGAATCTTTTTGGATTTTTCAATTGAAGACACTTTTTCCTCTTGGTTTAAATGAAGTTATTGAGTCATCTTTTGAATAATTGGTTGCTAAATAATTCATTTTGATGGGATATGTTTTGTACTTATAAGGATGTTGTCCCTTGGGTTTAGACCTAGTTGGGTACCCAAGGCCCATATTTCCTCCTTTTTTTTTTTTTTTTTTTTTTTTTTTTTTTATATATTTGCACATATTCACTGTTTTACACTGATCTCACTATTTATGTTTATATATGTTTTTATGTGATTTAATTTTTGAATGTATTATCGTGGGTCATTGGTCTGGGTTGTGCTTCGTGTATTTAGGTTTGTCATGTGATCACTCTGCTCATTGTATTGAGGGCGCACATTTGGTGCGTCCTTGGTATGATTACTGGTGAGCTTTGATTGACACATTCATGACCTTTGCACTGAGCATACCCGGACCGATTAGATCCAATTTATGTAAAGTTTATGTATTGTATTTGATCGTTTTATATGTATTTTAATTTTATATGTATTCTAGTGTTTTTTTTTTTTTTTTTTTTGTATGTGGTTTATATTGCAATATTTGTTGTATTTTATGTATATTATTGTTCCGGTTTCTGCTCCGTGTATTATGTATGGTCATGTGACTGCTCTGTTTGATGCCTCAGAAAGGCGCATTTAGTGCGTCATCAGATAACAACTTGGCGAAAGCAGAGTGATAGGTCCATGACCATTACACCGGGTAAGTCCAGAGCAATTGGATTAAATTATTTTGCAATTGTATTTAAATGTGTAACGGCTTCTTGTTCATTGTTAGTCCATTTATTGTCTTTGATAAAGTGGCACGTAGTAGCCACGATACGCGTGAGACTGTAAGACTATTTTTATTTTATCTTTGTTTTGGGTGTTAGTTGTATCTTGCTAACTTATTCCCAAGGCGATATTTTAATAAATTTATTTTAGAGCTGGAAGCCGTTTTTTGTTCCTGTGTTAGCATCATTTTTTTGCTTGACAAGAGTTGCACGGTTTGAATTCCCGAGCGGAGACGGGCGAATCTCTCCGCTAGCGTAATAGTCAGCAGTGACGGCTGACCATTTTACTTGTAAGTAGCCAATTGGCGTTCAAGTTTATGTTTAATACATTATACTGGCTATATTGCACCATTGGGCGCCTTCTTTCTTCTAGTTTTGTGTATCTTCAAAATAGGAGACAAAAATATCTGATTAACTTTTTAATGGTAGCCAGCTCCTAAAGTGTATTGACATCTTTTACTTTTATTTTAGACTTTATAAGTCATCACGGTACAGTAGACGTAATATATATATTTTTTTACCTGTTCAATATGACCCATTTGGTTTCCCCAGAATTAAAAATGTTTCTAAACCAATCCCCATGATCTTCCCTAACAGACTGCACATGAGTCATATCATGACCTGGTTGTTCTGGGGAATGAGGTGTCTCTTGTCATTCCATGCAGAGTAGACCGTATTGATTTGGTATGTCGGCCAAATATTAACATGCCACACTGCTCTTCCTGTTGGCCAGAACTAGATATTTTGCATAAACTGACAATCATGCAAATCCTGTCCAGATGGGTGTACCCACTGAGGCAAGAATGGTGATACAGGTTATTGTTGTATTTTGACAACTGAAGTTGAGTAATGCTGATCTAGAATAGGACTTAAAAGACCACCAACTGGACAGATGAGCCAATCATTCTATAATTAACCCCTTGGATGCTAGTGATGTCTTCAGTACATAGTGAAGCAATGTGTTGGAGATATCTATTGTATCCAAGGAGTTCAGGCTTAATGTTAACGATAGAAACTGAAAATCTTGCCTGTTTTTGGCTGCTTTTGAAGAACTGTCAGGGTTACCCAGAGCACTCAGGAGTCAGAACGTATATAGTAAAACCACCTTTATTCAAGGCAGAGAATAAGATATAAACAGCTGACAATAGGAACAGGCAGTAGGTCCACAGATAAGCTAGCACTACTATCAGGAATAGTAGGCTGCCTAAGATAGACCTCACTGCTGAGACTAGGCCGAAGCCAATGGTAGTCTCTGCTGGAAATTGGACTGGAACAGGAACAGGATCAGCCACAGATGGTCTTCTGCTGGAACTCGAACTGAAACAGTAACGGAATAACTCGGACCAGGAACAAACGAGTAGATACTGATTCACACCTGCAGTCAGTCTAGCTGGAAAGGATAGCTGACTCATGCCTGCAGTCAGTACAGAGGGTAGTCTACCTGAGCCCTAGGTCTGTGCCAGGTAGATGTCCACGGGAGAGAGGCAACACAGGAGGCAAGCCGGACAGAGCCACAGGTCAGCACCAGATCGGTTAGTTGGACAAGCCAGCTCATATATGGAGCGATTAGTCAGCCAGAGCCGCAGGTCTGCACCAGATTGGTTGTCGGACAAGCCTAGAGTCATACACGGAGCGGATAGTCAGACAGAGCCACAGGTCAGCACAAGATTGGTTAGTCAGACAAACCAGATAATATACAGAGTTAAACAACACAACTGCACTGGAACACCATGAAAGGGCAACTGGTGTAGTGTTCAGGCAGCTTATATGTGGATTTCCCCACCCCCAGGAGGTGGAGCACTAAATAGGTCTGTCTTTTTAAGAGCCGGAACGTGACGTCACTGTAGTAATTCCCAGTGACTCGCGCCTGACTCTCTCTGCCTGCAAGGAACTACATGAGATGCGGCAGGAGCTGCAAGGGGGAGCAGCAAGGAGATCGGCCACCCAGACGAGTACCAGGGTGCACCAGTTCTCCCAGCAAGGCAGAACGTGGCAACCCCGCGAGGCAGCAATAAGAGACAAGCCTCTCACCGGGTATCCGGCGGCCATCTCTAAACAGGTAAGCGGAACGCTTACAAGAACTGAATTTGGCAGCGAAGTGCCAAGCTCTCTCCAACTACCAGTCACTGTAAACTTAATAGAAAACGCTCATTTATAGTGCAGCCCCTTGAATGGAGTAAATTCTGGATGCCGTTGGCTTTGAAGGCCATCTACGAAGACCAATGAGTTTTCATTTTAATGTGCTTATATATTTAGTGCACACTAATTCTCTAGAGTCCTGCTCAGGAAAAGGATTAGGGTAGGGGTAAAATTCACTAAGGCAAGAGAAACTCTCCAATTCCAGTTTTAATCAGTGGAGCCTGTTTTTCATATTGGAGGTATCTCAGTGCTTCAACGTCACAGAATAATATTCGAATTGGAGAGCTCATCACCTTTATCTCACCTTAGTGTATCTCTCTCAATTGCTCACGCCTTAATTAAAATAAATGCTTCAGGGTACTAAAAAAAAACGTGGAAAAATTGTGTTTGGAATACTAACTTCTCAAATAAGACATTAAAGAGTGTTATATTTTTTAAAGGCATTTTACAATATAGGACAAGTTTTTTTTGTTTTTTTTTTAAAGTAATCTTTGCCCCTTTAAAAAAATCTTTCCTTAACCCTGTGAATTCCAGAGGGGTATCCAACACATTTAGAAGTAATGCATTGTATACCCCTCTGGCACTCAAAGGGTTAATCCTTTTGAATACCAGAGGGGATTGCAGCATGATGCTGGCACCCAGATTATTAAAGTTTATTGTAAAGTCAAGAAGAGATTAACTCTTTACAATCTACTGCTACACCTTCAGACATGTATACGTAATTAAATGCACACTTGCTATATTCATACAGTGAAATAAAAAATTACATAACAAATACACTGTGGAGAACCTTACCCTAGCATCAGAGGAACATCATGGATTACTGATCTACATGAATGAGACCACATTAAAATCAGGCTGAAGTTCAGCAGGTGGTATTTATTGAACAACAACATGCTGGTGAATGCCCTGACTGCAGAGCCTGCTCAAACCGCAAGGTTGCAGGTTCGATTCCCGGAAAGGTCAACTCAGCCCTTTATCCTTCCGAGGTCAATTAAATGAGTACCATTGATTTGGGTAATAACAACACCTATTATTCAGCTGCCGACTAGGTTAATTCTAAGAGCGTGTGCTGACAACGCTTTGAGTTCCACTGGGAGAAAGGCGCTATAGAAATGTTATTATATAACAACAAAGCGAGTTCGGATGTCAGTGAAAGACCAAAGTGTAAGACCATCCTGCAACACAAAACCATAGGCTATCTAACTTACACTGGTTCTTATAGGTCCTCTGTAACTCGGGCCCAGCCACTCTACACATAATTTCCCCCACCACTGGACTCTGCAGGTTAAGAGACAAATCTGGAGCCTGGGGAATGTAAACTGTCCATTCTTGAGACTGCAGGGACCATCAAAAAATGGAATAGCTGCCTTCTCCCAGAGACGCAGCTCTCTTCTCTCTCTGCTTGGGGCCAGGCAATTAAATGGGTTCTTCAGGGTGAGCCATTAGTTTTCTGGAGCCATTCAGACTATGGGTGGCACATAGTACTCCCAAGTGTGCATGGTTCTCTGCACTGCGTATTGCATACACATAAATCCTGCAGTGAACCACCACATAGCTTCAAACCAGTACTTTTCCATATGTTGCAAAGTGAAGCACACATTACTGGGGCAAAGAACTGGAGTAGGGGCAGATGAGTGATGGAGAGCTGGGCTTGATTTTTAATGAGCAATCTCTTGGCCTCCTCTATAAAGGACTTTCCGTGCATTGCTTTTGAGTAGTGGGGGGCAACCAGGATAGAGAGCGAGTGGCTGGGTACCATGAGGGCACTAAATATAAACAGGGCAGTGGTATGAGGGCTAGGCTAGGAACCAGGGAATTCCCATGACATCATTGGTTTTAGGGGGACACCTGAAAAGCTTTTGCAGATGCAAGAGTAATTTTATTACAGTGATCTTTTTGATGCATGAAGAATCCTCACAGCCTATACTGTACGGTGCACCCTGTGACTTATACAGCTATAAACCACATCTCAAGTGTTAACTTGTGATATACAAGCATATAAGGGTGGGAACGAGACAAACTAAATATTTAGACAAGTTCTTGCTGTTCGCCGGCATCATTTGAGGTGGGAGAGCATATAATTATCCCTAACTGAGAATATAATGAAAGGTTATATAATGTGTGTGTAGAAATATTTATTTTTTATTAGAATGTTTTCTTAATTATGAGTGTGTGTGGCTATATAAAACGTCTTGCACTTTCATAATCGCAAACTATAAGAAAAAAAAAATCAAGGGACACTTTTCCCTGGACTGTCACATTATACATCATAACTAATGGGCCATAGTGCTGTGCATGAAGACCCCAACAGATAAGCTTATACAGCAGACTTGGGGGGCCTCACTCATCAAGCTAAAGAGGTACTATTCTAGTGCAGACCAGTTGCATCATGGGTACTAGGAAAGCTCCCATTTACTGAAATGGGGCTTTTAACCCCTTGAATTGTAGAGGTCCACCTCACACACACACACACACACACACACACACACACACACATACAAAATTGTGGAGCTCTGTAATTGCACCTCTGTAGCTTGACAACACACAAATTTGCTAAACAAAATTCTCTACATACTTGGGAACTGCCTTGTCTCAAGTCCCTGGAGAAACACTTTGTCTAGGGATGGGCAGTTCAAAATTATATATTTCATGCCACATTGTGGGTGGGTGGGCAGAATGGGGTGGATATTGGCTGAAAAGTGGGCAGGGTTATAGCTGAACTCTCCAATCCTGAACTCTGAAAACGAGAGTCTATGGGGCAGATGAAGAGTTCCCAGGTATGATGACAATTAAAAATAATATTCAGGTTGGAAAATGCATGGCCTATAAACCTTTTATTGGATAGTTCCATATAAAAACCAGGGACAAAAGTAGGGACGGAGAGCCAAAACCAGGACCTGCTCAATAAAAGACGATTCCTTCTATAACTGATCTTTTATTATTCCTCATTGTGGAAGCTTAGTGATCAAGCTCAATGATTGTATCTTGTGGACTAAAGACACTTTCAGAGTTCCATTATCAAATGTTCCAGTAAAAGGTCATCTGTTTCACATTATGATGACCTTGTCAGGCCTTGAGTATATGTCAACAATTATTGTGATGTAAATGAAGTAAGTTTTCATTCTGAATCTTGGCCTGCTGTACAGTTCAACAATCAGGGCTGGACTTCCCAGTAGGCAGCTGCCTCGTGTGCTAGATAGTAAGTGACATCTTTGTTATTGTTTCTTTGACTTAATTTTAACCTGATTTTAATATAAATTTGACTGTATGTTGCTACATACAATGAATTGCACTTTTTATAAATTCAGGTTACATATAACTGGATACATTATCTGAATTTAGTGACTGGTTTAGTGTAGGAGTAGTCATTTGTTGGATTTTTAACTGTTGTGAACTGTTGGCTGATTGGGGATGATTTAAGTCCAGCAATTGATTATGCCTGCTTTCATGGCTGAAATGTCAACTAACTGACAGGGAGGTTTATTGTTTAGGCCAGGGAAGACTATAGCTCTGTAGTCTGGTTCACAAATGTAGAAACTCCTATGAGACACTCTCTCCAATTCAAATGTTGTCCTGTGAAGTCTATACCCTGAGATGGCTCCAAATTGAAAACTAAATAACAGGAATTGGGAGCTTCTGTTTCAAACAATCGACCTTGAAGCATATTTCCCCAGGAATTTGAGGTTACATGTGTGAGATGAGGTCTAGAGCAATGGTTCTCAACCCGTACCCTCAGTGGCTACTAACAGGCCAGGATTTGAGAATTTCCTTTTAAGAGCACAGGTGAGTTAATCAATATGACTGAGCCTCTGAGCAACACACTTGTGTTCTAGCAGGGAAATTCCTAAGTCCTGGTCTGTTAGTGGCCTCTGAGGGCACGGGTTGAGAACCACCGGTCTAAAGGCTGAACGAGGCTTGAAATGCTAGTATACGTGTTGTAGGTGAATTAGATGACCCGTGTGGATGAATTTCTGATATGAATGTTGACCCAGATTGAGGACGCAGTCTCGCAATGCATTCAAAACTGTCCTTGATTTGTACCCATGATACCCAAATTCCATTATAAATTACTACATGCAAATCTGGCAACCTGAACAGAATAGGAACTCTGAGCTATGATGAATATGCATGTGTAGGGACATACAAACCTGCTAGTGTTTAGCATTTAATCACGCTGAAATTACTAGGTATTGACTGAAAGACTTAAAACCACAGGTCTCAAACTTAAGGGGACATTATCACCTAAAAACAACTTTTATGATTTTGAAATGGTCAGCGAGTGGGGGGAGGTACTGTAGGGGCGGAAATGCTTGCCTTATTTAACATAACCTACAAATCTAGACCAAATTCTAAATACAAATGGGATAATATAACTTCAGGTTTTCTTTAAAAAAAAAAAAACAAAAAAAACAGGGTGATGGGGTCCCTTTAATGGCCAGGATTTTGTTACTAGCTTGGGACATATAATGTTTAATTCTTACTAGTAATACTGCAATTGGGTTGCATGGGGCACTAACAATGCATTAGGTTGGTCCTAGCAAAGGGGTATTTTATAAACCTAACAGCTCCCCTGATTGCTACTGTGAGGACCAGCTCCGTTATCATTTTATTTTATATTTTGCAGAGCTTTACAACAGGAGAGGCAGACAGAAACAGCATAGAGGTAGAGCAAGCGGTAGGGAAAAGGTGCAAGCCCAAGAGTTTCCCCCAAAAAAATATTGTGGCATAAAGATATCTAGATATTTTGGTTTTGTGAGTGAAGAACATTCATCCCTTGAGTAGTTGTTGGACTAAAACTCCCCTCTTTCTCAGCTATCTGTTGGTCGGCTGAGGATAATGTGAAGTCCAATGATAGTTGATAGCAGGTTGTGTCCACTCCTCCAGGGGCAAAAAAAAAATCATATTATTAGGCTGCTAAAGTTTGATGGCTCTCATGTATTTGGGGCAAAAGAACGCAAGGGGGCATTTGGTAAACTGAAAACTCCCTCTTGGTTTGCCATTGTGGAGTGCTCTGCCCAGGAAAAGATGCAGTAATTATTCCATTGGTGAATCTGCTCCAGTTCCTGTAATGATCTAGGGCAGTGGGTGTCCAGACTTCAGTGATATGGGATCTAAATTAGTAGGAAATCTGTGATAACCTTCATCATATGTAATGCAATCCAGCTCAGTGATGTCCTCCTTTAAAAGGTGAATATTAAAATAATCGTATTTTAAAATGTCATTCTTAAAGTAGAAATATTTTCAGAGCAAAAAGCCAATTTTTATGTTGAGTATGAAAGTCAATTTTAAAGAAAAGATCTTAAAGATGGGCTTGGTCAATCATAATATCAAAATTATTATATTTCTAAACAATGATGGTATTGACTACAGTTTTATCTTCTAGCAAATGCTCGTAGTCTGGTAATGGAGAACTGAACTTGAATGCAATGAGTGAGCAGTATGATCTTATCGGTATTACTGAAACCTGGTTAGATGATGAGCATGACTGGGCAGTCAATTTAAAGGGAAATGGTATGTAATAGATGAGGGATCATTTGGGCAACCGTGACCATAATACTGTATCCTTCAAAATTTATGAGAAACTCGTTAACAAGGGTTCAACTAAAACATTAACTTTGAAAAGGTTAATTTTACAATGCTAAAAACAGTACTAGAGGATGCTCAATGAGATGTAATCTTCAAAGATAAAAATGGCCAAGAAATATAGAATTTGTTTAAAATGTTAGATAAATGTGTAAATATATACTATTTGGAAATAATACAAGAGTAACAAATTAAGACTAATGTGGCTTAACATATAGGCTCACAGGGAAATGAAGAAGCAGGCATTTAAATTATTCAAGTGTGGGGGGTCAGATGCATCATTTAAGAAATGTAAAGAATGCAGTAGATTCTGAAAACAGACAATTAGGCTTGCTAGACCTGAAGATGAAAAAAGTATTGGAAAAAAACAGATTAGAAAAATCCTAAACATTTCTGTATATACAAAGGAAACCACTATGGCAGACTATGGGCACACAGGGAGAATCACAGAATTACCTTCATTATGTACATGGCTTACTAACTGAAAAGTCCAAAAGAGAGTGGAAAAGGTTATGATGAATAAAGCACCTTGACCTAATGGTATACACCCAAAGGTACTTAAGGAACTTAGTTCAGTAATAGCAAGACCATTGTAATCAACATTTGTTGATTCTCTATCATCATAGTACCTTGTGACTGGAGGAAAGCAGATGTAGTATCAATATCTAAAATGAGGAACTATAGACCTGTGGATTTGACTTCCGTAGTGGGACAGATATTTGAAGGGTTAATAACCCATTGTATTCAGAACTAAATGATGATTGACAACTTTCTTCATAAGCATGGTTAAACGAAGCATAGGGCATGTCAGATTAATTTACCTGCATTCTATGCAAAGTTGTGTTAAATTGGTCAAGGATATTCCTGTTGCTATAGTATACTTGGATTTTGAAAAATGCCTTTGTGTTGCACATTGCTGTATTGATTAAAAGGCTTCTGTTTGAGAGGTGATATCTGTGCATGGATAGAAAACGAGTTAAATGATTGCAGAGGGTTGTAAATGGAATCTTTTCAGGTTAGTCTAATGCTGTAAGTGGCATTCTCAGGGTTCAGTCCTGGGATCAATACTTTTTTCATTTGTTTATTAATGTACTTGTATTGGGTATTGAAAGTAATGTATCAATCTTTGCCAATGACCCTAAACAGTGTAAGGAAATGCAGACAGAGCAGGATGTCTTGTTTTTCTTCTCTCCAGAGATTTTCGTTAAACTGAGTGAAAGCGGCACATGAGGTTTAATATAGATAGATGTAAGGTTATGCCTTTGGGTTGGTGTTGCATACTGATTTTTTTTTTCCTATCTGTAACTTTGTAAACAAAGATCCCCAGGCAAGTCAATTGAAGTTGATTTATCAGGATGAGATGACTTAATTGGAAATGGTTTCAATAGGATATTCCCCTGAGGTGTCAACAAGAGTAATTTTGGCAAAGGCTGAACTTGATAGGTGTGTGTGTTTGCATATATAAAAACAATTCTGCGCCTTATCAGCTATGTTACTGTGTTACCCTAAAGTTCTGATGTTGAAAACAGATGAATGTGCTATTACATTTGACCAAGCCCGTTTTTAAAATTGACTTTCATGTTCAACATAAAAATTGCCTTTTTGCTCTGAAAATTGACGCTAAAATATTTCTACTTTAAGAGAGACATTTTAAAGACAATTATTTTAATATTCACCTTTTAAGGGAGGACAAATTGGGCTGGACTGCATTACAGGTGATGAATGTTATCACAGATTTCCTACTAAATTAGATCCTTTGTCACTGAAGTCCGGACACCCCCTGCCCTAGAACAACACAGGAATTGGAGCGGATTCACCACTGGAATACTTTCTGCATTTTTTTTTTTTGGACTTATTCTAACTTCATCAACTATTTAACATAT
Source organism: Rhinophrynus dorsalis (assembly GCA_037306005.1). NCBI lineage: Eukaryota > Metazoa > Chordata > Amphibia > Anura > Rhinophrynidae > Rhinophrynus > Rhinophrynus dorsalis. The sequence goes on along the minus strand of CM074721.1, from coordinate 501,894,059 downwards.
AAGCTGTGCGCATCTTAATGCGTAGGGAAAGGCTTTTTGCAAGCGGTAAGTTCGTATACACAAACCAGAGAGATGCTATCAATCATTCATAAATATTGTATTTGTAAACAACACCCTACCTCACTGAAAAATGGGTTTATCTTGGGTTGAAAGAGTATTTCACCCTTTGGGTGTTAGATGTGAATGCATTCATTCTCTGCCATATAATTCTCACTTTCCTCCCCAGACCCCGCCAGCACACCCCTCCAGTTAATCCTCCTCCTACTTTGACACAAATCTTGTACTTTGGACATTCCCACCACCAGACATTAGTGGATGTCCTAAGGTTTAGACAAGAAGGTTCCCAGATAAGGTAACAAAGCAATATGTTCCTCATACCTATGGTTCCATAAAAGTTTAAAACAAACAAAAATCCAATCATTATTAACATGTAGTTTCCATAGGATTAAGTCTCTTCCATTAGAGGAGAAGTGTATAGATGACTAAAAAATGTAACCCCATAATGACCGGTGCCGTGCCAGGAGAGTCACCAGTGTCCTTGCCTAAAGAACAGATGATAGTCCTGGAACGTTACGTATTTAGTGCTCACATCATTCGTGCTGCCTGAAATTGACCATTCGAAGACTGGGGAGGTCACTATCAGACCCCTGTTTGGCAAGCAGGCACATGATCAGTCAAGTGTGCAGGCTTGTCGAATAGGATCAAAGAGGTCCTTAAGGGGCATCCGTTCCCCGGACCGCTGGTCAATAAGGTGTTAAAGGAACACTGGCATCTCCTAATAATTTGCCCGCACTTACCTTTATCAAGGGTGTGTGAATTTGTTCCCCCAAATTAATCTTTAAAGGGTTAGTAATATTTCATTAACATTGCCGCTAGTATCCCTCCTTTATAATGTGAACTATTGCTCCTTTATCTTTCTAATGCTGACATCGCTATATTTCATATGATGATATATCATAAATTGTCCCCTTCCCACCCCTTATGCTGAAGTTTGTCTTCTTTGGCTTGGAAATGGAGGAGTATCTCAATGAGGGACAATTGTCATTCATTATAGGGAAAAACCTGCCCTCCTTCATCAAGGAAGGCAGGGTTCTCCTTATACTGGATGAAGGAAGATTGCCTCCTCATTGGGATCTGTCCGCTCAACTGACCAGACTTCAGATCTGAGGGGAAGTGGCTTCCTGTACTGTTAAGGTGCGGGAGGGAGACAATTAATAATGGACATTTACAAGATAACGGAACGATAGTACACATTATAAGGAGGGGTCCTAACTGCAATGCTCATGAAACATGGACACTGATGGCAGACATGATTAATTTTGCAGGCTTCCAAGACACCCCCCCCAGTCTCCTCCTAGTCAAGTGTTCTTAGGAGTCTTACTGCGGAAGGAGTAATACTACAATTGGCATCACATGTACGTTTGTGTACGTAATAAACCGTACTAATTCATAGGTCATTTTGAAGAACCTATCCAGATAGAATTAATTGATGGTGAACATTAGGATTTTCTGCCCAGAGAAAGATAAGTGAGAGATATAGGGGGTTAGCAATGAGGATACCCACACGGTCATGTAAGTTTGTTTATAAATAAATGTCAAGAATAATTATAGCTATTTCTGGTCCTAGAAGGGTATTAAGATGATAAAGACGTAAGGTTAAAGACATATAATTATTTGAATGACTTCACATGGCCTTTTATTGCACCTCTGCTAGTTGTTCCTTGTTAATTACAGAGCATGTGGGATTGATGTGGGTGGATCTGGTAAATCCTGCTTTATCGGTCACGCCTTGAGGACACTTCCTGCTTAAGACTTTTTTTTTTTTTTTTACCTGTTGTCGTTAGATCAAAATATACGATAAACGTGACTAAATCTTGGCAGTGGGGCAACATTAACCCCTTGGATGCTAGAAAGGTCTCGACTTCTGTAGAGTCTAAGGGGATAAGGTAGTCACTATTTATTTCAAAAGTATTTTCTTTTTCATTTTGAATAGGATACCTTCATATGCCTGTACTCTGAATGTGGGAATTTGTTACATGACGTTTGATACATACCTACATCAAACACTAAAATTAGTTAACCCTTTCAGTGCTAGAGAGGTATGCAATGCATTGCTTTGCTGTGAAAGGGTTAAACTTTATTTTATTTTCTTGCATGTTTTGAGCTTTACATAATCCAGTATTGGTGTGAATCTGTAACTTATAAAATCCTATATTATAATTCGCTAAGGATGTTTGTCAGAAGCCGTAATGCCCAGTAGAGACGGCTGCGCAGTACAAACTGTATGCGCTGCGGCTGATACGGAGAGGGACTGTGGTCTGAATTCGGAGCTCCCATCTTCATATCGGCCACGGTGCAGGCAGTCAGTACTAAGCATGAATGCAACACTGCCAGTGTTGGCACGTGTACACGGGCTTTAAAACTAGTAAATAAATAAATTATTTCACTCTTCCAGCTAACTATTATCAAATAGCGTATTTTAATTTTTGCTGACGTTTCCCTTATATATGAACTGTTTCCTTAAAGAGTGATTTTGCAGCAGCCATCTTGACCTTTACAGTGGCAGATTTACAATATCTTCTCCATGGGGCTTGGTACATCTTGAACAACAGTTTTACCTTTATATAATAATCAGTTGTGGTGTGTTCGTTTTCTGTTTGTTACAAATGAAGTAGCATTATATTGGTCTTTACTAACCTTTACCTCGACACATGTACCCCATACCCCCCAAGTGTCCCTCTTTAGGAGGGACAGTCCCTCTTTTAGACTTAAATCCCTCTGTCCCTCTTCCCCACCCTGATGTCCCTCTTTTTAGGAGATCAGATTGTGTGGTGTGTATAATATTGCTCTACAGCAATAAAACTCACAGTATTGTTTGTTTAAATGTCAGTATATATGTTTATAAATTAGTCTGTGTAAATAAAATACTTTGGTCTTGTTCTAAATCGTTTATTAGGTTACACAAGGAAGTGACAATAGGTCATGAAATATCTTAAAAATTCCTGGTAATGCCCCGCCCACCAGCCACGCCCCCAGAAACACCCCCTAAAACGCAAGTGTCCCTCTTTGGCAATTTGAAATGTTGGGAGGTGTGGTACCCAGTGTCGCAAACGTTGCTGTATATGTGAAAACTGGAAATGGTTCTTTTTCCTCTTCTGTGAAAGAGAGATGTTCCATCGGATTTCTATTTAAAGAGGAACTTTCATCAGAATAATATAGCTCCCCAAATCATAACAACATTAGTGATATGCATAGGCCTAGTTTTATTTTCAAGAATAATTGCTGCATTAAAGAAAAATAGAACCTTTTATGCGGACAAGCACGGGCTGGGATCTTGCAGTAGGCGCTCTCTAAGCCTGCGCTGTCGATCCCTTCTGGAGCCTTAAGATGTCTGTGCTATTCCCCACTGCCTGTCTGCATAAAACTTTCTATTTTTCTTTAGTGCAGTAATTATTCTTGAAAATAAAACTAAGTCTATGCATATCGCTAATGTTATAATGATTTGGGGCGCTATATTAATGCAGAACTACCACCTTTAAGAAAGATGTCCCCAAATAATTCCTCATCTGGCAACTAGCTGCTCAGTAGTGCTAGTCACCAGAGTTATTACCTCCTTAATGCGAATTAAACCCTGCTCCGGGACTGGCAGACCGGACGGAGTGCAGACATCTTTCCATAGTGACGTCTGCACTCATGCGCTGTTAGTCCCTTTTGGAGCTGAACGGCTCCTAGAGCAGACTGGGACTTACAGCGCAGGCACACAGACATCACTATGGAAAGATGTCTGCACTCCGTCCGGGAGCAGTGTATAATTCTCATTAAGGAGGTGATCATTCTGGCGACTAGCGCTACTGAGCAGCTAGTTGCCAGATGAGGAATTATTTGGGGACATCTTTCTTAAAGGTGGTTGTTCCTCTTTAATCTGATGAACGTTCCGCTTTAATTAAAGATTTTCTGAAAATTGACAACTATTGGAATGCAAGTTTCAGAAGAAAAGACCCAAGTATTCTAAAGTTAACTTGGGCAATAAAAGCGTCCATTTTACCCTACCACTCAAATGCTTTTATAGTTCTGATCTTTCGCTTGAGAGCTGCAAGCAGGTGGGAATGGCTGTTTGGAAGTACGTTACTCTGGAACAGAAGCATTCCATTCTCATCTGGAGAAGGCAATTTTGTCTTTTTGAGCTTTATGAAAGAGGGTAATTCAGTTCACTTATAACAGATAGGAAAGAGTCCCCTTACAAAGTGATGCTTTAATTGCATACAATAAATTGTATATTTAACCTTTTGAGTGTCAGCGCGGTATGCAGTGCATATTTGGCACTCAAAGGGTTAATAAATAATATATAAATAAAATACATACATATACTTATAAAAAAATATATATCTGAGCAAATGAATCCAGAAGAAACAGTATAACTATGTTGTATGAAAAGTAAATTACACACCAATAAAATTACCATACAAAAGAGATTGTGTATCATCTCCCATGTATGTACAGGTAAAACATACCATCATTTTTATTCAGCAATGGGAGGGGGATGATTGAGTGCTAGTTATATTTGATATTGGTGTCCCATAGGAAGGGGAATATATATTAAATAAGTATGTTATCAGCATCAGGCCATATACATATTTGGTGATTGTGCCCTTTTGATAGTTGATTTTTGAAATAAGACCTTATCTTCAATCATAAATATCCTATAATATAAAAAGCGAGGATGTTTGTCCGATGCAGTAATGCACAGTAGAAACTGCCTGCACAGCATGCTGGAAGGTGTAGGAATCCTGGGAGCAAGGAATGCTGGGAGGTGTAGGAGTGCTTGGAGCACAGCATGCTGGGTGGTGTAGGAATGCTGGGAGCATTCTGTGCGTGACTTTACTGTGCATGACTGCATCGTGTGCGCCTGAGGCAACGGCATTACGCAGAGCAGTACCGGCCTCTTTACTTCACCGGACCTTGGTCCGTGTACATGGGCTTTTACACTAGTTACTAATATCAAACTTCTCAAACAAGCCCAATATATTTTTCTTCACTTGAACCATAAGAACTTGAATGAGAAGATGAGACAAGGTTTTTTTTAATATATACATCTAATGCAGCTAAAATGTTTACTTCAAATTCATGGAAGAGCTCAATATCTCCATCAATTTTTGCATGGGGACAGAGCGTATGCTCCATCATGGATATGAAGAGATTGACCAATGGTGGCGATTCCAATAAAACTTAATTTAAATATATAATCTTAAACGCATCGTAGTAATTGAAGAGATTGTGATCAGGGCTAAGATGTAAGGAAAGTTTCAGAATTTAAAGATTCTAATTAAGCTCAAAGGAAGATGACACTTCTGCTAAACAGGTTTGACCAGTACATCTGTTTAAGGTCTCCTTTATTTGACCAGAGATGACAGCAGATGAGGTTGAGTGTTTGTCCTATTTAAAAACAAATATGATCAGGATCTGTCATTTCCATGTCATTATATTTCTAATTCATTGTGTGCACGTGTATGTGTCTATACACCTATGTTTACTAGCCACAAGGCTCTTGTTTGGTCTCCACCCCCAGAACCTGAGGAGATAATGAGATCTACTCAGTGTTTCTTCTCTTGGGCAGAATTGGTTATGGGTTGTTTTGTTGAAATATTTGTAAGTGGATTTAGAGTGTGTTTAGTTCATGATGCTGATTGTGGTTCTATAGTGGTAAAAAGGACTTTAGGCTACATGAGCCCCATCATCTCCTCTCTGTAACCTGCACTTGGTGGAAGTAAATGGAGGGATGGATTTTATGCAAAGTAAATTCTGCGTGTGTTTATTTGTAAATAGTTTGTGTGTTGTGTGTTGTGTGTTGTTTGTGGTTGGATATCACATGATCCCATACTCCTGAGCTAACTGCTTTGTGTGTAATCTGTGTTTTTTTGCAAAGTAAGGGTGTGCAACTTGAGGCCCTCCAGCTGTTACAGACTGCAGCTCCCATGACTATGATGTGAGTTGTAGTACACAACAGTTGGAGGGCTTCTGGTTGCCCAGCCATGCACTAGAGGGAAGACTGTAACCCTGAATGCCGAACAGGAATTGCAGTGCCATTTTCTTGTAGCTTAAGGCTATGCTAAGGCTTGGAGGCAATTTTCTTGCTTCACAGCACAAGTGTCACAGAGGTGAATGGGCAGTTCTTCGACTATTGTTTACAGCTGTGTACTTCAATGTTCTAGGACAGAGGGTTGCCCTTGAAAGGGGCTACCTGGAACAAATGTTTTACATATACGGAGCTGTCCTGGGCAATACTGGACAAGTGACAACGCTATACTACCCCAAAGCTGTTCAGTTCCAAAAACAGTGGTAGTGCTCTCATACAGAAGGTATCCTGTCTACACCCGATAGTGGCGCATGGAAAATTTGTACAGGGTGGGGTGAGGATAGAAAATGGGTGTAATTATCCAACCCAAGGAAGGAACGGGACTTAAAAGCACAGTAATATATAATCCAAAGCAAATATATCATGTCCATGTTTGGGCTGTCATCTACTCTGAGCTAGTGTCTGTTAAGGTTTTTTGTTTTTTTGTTCTTGAACCCTTTAACCCTTTGAGTGCCAAAGAGGTATGCAATGCATTGCGTACCCCTCTGGCACTCAAAGGGTTAAATCTGCTTCTAATTTATACTCCTTGGTGAATTTATATATAGGGATGTCTCTCTAATATACAAACACTATTTTCTTACTTTTGCTTATCATAAATGATTGAGGACCATTACATATAAAACGTCAGACATCCTCATTATAAGCTTGCATAGCCAAATGATTCCCCAGCACCGACTGCTCACAGAGAGCAAGTTTAAATGTAGATTTAGAGCTCCTGAGCCACAGAGAACTTTTACTACTATTGAATTCAATATTTAAAGTAGACCCATCATCTTGAAGTTTCATTACATATTTGAAAGCTTCATTCAAAACTGCCTATGTGTCATGTTAACCAAAATTACAGTAGAGGTCTATTTTAGGAGATATTCACACTTTTATTTCTGGGAAAAGTGAAAGTGAAAATTTCCTGGTACAGCACAGAACTTAATTAGCATATGGGGCATAATTGAAACCTTAATTAGCATGCAGCATATCACTGAAAGACCTAATTAGCATATGAAACATCACTGGTACCACATACTAAAATGGCATACATTAGCATATGTAGCAAGTATGAATATCTCTTCAACCGTTTGAGTGGCAGAGGGGTAGAGTAATGCTTTGCGTACCCCTCTGGCACTCAAAGGGTTAACTGTACATTTGCTGGTCTTTTGGATAACGTGACACATAGGCAGTTTCTAATGCAGTTTTCAAATATACAAACTTGAGTTAAAGGGATAGTAATGTTTCATAATAAAAGCAGCTCTAATTAATCATCCTAGTATTTGGACTTTGGAGAGTGTTATTTCAATTCTGTCAGAGTTGTAGTTGAAGAGTAATTCAGTGACAAAGTATCCCCCTCCCACCCCTTTTGTAACACTGCTCAGCCAGATCAGAAGGGAGGTGCCCAGATAGACTGTAGAGAGGGACAATCTTCAATTAAGATAAGGGAAAAACCTGAAAAACTTGTCAAGGGGGGCAGGGATTTCATTGTTTTCAAAGGAAGAAGATTGTCCCCTGCTGTTTTCTGTCTGGTCTGTGGACTGCATTCCACATCTGAGAAGAGATGGCTTACACTAGGTAAAAGGAGTGGGAGGGGAAACTTTGCTTGTGAATATCTCTCAAACCATAAAGGCTTGAGAGATAAGACTTGTATCGTTCTTCATGTTTTTTTAATGCCTACAAAATAAAATAAAGATAAAACAAAGTATTACTATCCCTTTAAGGTGACAGTTCCACTTTAATGGATCACTGCAATTTTATTATGTAGGGCTTTTCCTGCTGAGTAAAACATGGATTCTCCCACTCCCAGGAATAATTTTTACATATATAATAAATTTATATATAATTTCATCCCCACTAGAGTAAGAACACTGGGGGAGTTGTATAAAACTGGAGTGATAAAGAAGGTGTCTTTGAAATTGTCTCATATCGACATAAGGATATGTATAAATGTTTATCCACTTGTTTTTAAGTGGTAACTCCAGTCAGTTGACGTTTTTGAAAGGTGGAGTAGAAATGGTCTTCTCCAAATAAGAATTGTGGCACAATGTATTTATAAAGAAATGCGCCAATTGCTCCAAAAAAAGGCACTTTTAGTGATAAATTCTTAATGTCAGGTATAACCTTTTCTTAATGGAAGTATATAGTGATCGATATATTCTCAGTCGCAAATTTTCTCAGAATATTCTTAGTCATATTTCTGAACTAGACTTTACTTTATAAATTTCACCTGGCATTATGAACTTTAGTGACAGTTCTTAAATGTACACTAAGAAGGCTTTTTATAAATCTCCCCCCCACTGTGCTTGAGCGGTACAGAGACATGCTTCTGCACATGCACTAAGGAAAGTAAAATTAGTATCTGGTTTAAAGGGATAGTAATACTTCGTTTTATCTTTATTTTATTTTGTAGGCATTAAAAAAAACATAAAGTACAATATAAGTCTTATCTCTCAAACCTTTATGGATTGAGAGATATTCACAAGCAAAGTTTCCCCTCCCCCCTTTTACCTAGTGTAAGCCATCTCTTCTCAGATGTGGAATGCAGTCCATAGACCAGACAGATAACACCAAGGGACAATCCTCTTCCTGTGAGAACAATGAAAGCCCTGCCCCCTTGACAAGTTTTTCAGGTTTTTCCCTTATCTTAATTGAAGATTGTCCCTCTCTGCAATCTACCTGGGCACCTCCCTTCTGCTCTGGCTGAACAGTGTTACATCAGTAAGAGCGGGAGGGAAATAGTTTGTCATTGAATTACTCTTGAACTACAACTCTGCAGAGTTGAAATAACACTCTCCAAAGTCCAAATACTATGATGATTAATTGGAGCTGCTTTTATTATGAAACATTACTATCCCTTTAAAGTTCTCTGGCTCAAAGTGCTGTGTTTTCAGATATAATAAATGTGTTAAAAAAATTACTTAATACATTGTTAGCAATTAACAACAATGATGAGACTTTACCGTTTCAATACAGGTAGGTTGTTGATGCAGGGAGAAACCTGATTTGAAAGTGACAATCTGGATTTTTTTTTTTTTTTTTTTCACTGGAGACAACTGGAAATGTATTCAATCCTTTTTTTTTGTTTGGTTTGTTTGCCTTCCTTTGCTCAACAGAAAAAAAGATTTTAGCGAAAGGTTAAACTTGATGGACTCCTGTTTTGTTCAGCCTAATGAACTATTCAAACAGAGCTGTAGTTGACATTAACGGCTTTACAGAGTAAAGTCACATGTCCCAGTTACTATATACTAACTTTCAAATAAAAACACACCTCATTAGATTGTAAAGGCCACAGATTTGTAGGAATATATATACCATTTCTCAATTCACTTTAAAGCGGAACTACCACCTCCACTAAAGTCGCCCTGCAATACTTAGGTAGGTTGCGACTAGGTTGGTAATCATTATTTACCTCTCAAAAGTGCCCACAAATAAAGTTATCCTTAAGCTTCCAAGACTGACGGCCAGGTTACTGCAGCGTGTGCGCCTGAGCAGTCAGTCTCTTCCGGAGCCGTCCAGGCCAGTGCAATGCCTGTGAAGGGTGAAGAGGACTGACAGCGCAGGCATGCATTAACCCCTTAGGGACCCTTGACGGTCCTGGTAAGTAAAAAGTACGTGACGTACCAGGACCGTCAAGGGTAAATTTGCTCGAACGACCCTTGACGGTCCTGGTACGTCACGTACTTTTTACTTACAGCGCTCTACCGGGAGCGCTGTAAGTAAAAATAGGGCATGAAATAGACCGCTCCAAGATCGGAGCGATCTGTTTCAAGCCCCATAGTGACGCGCCGATGCACGTGACAGGTCACGTGTACCGGCTCGTCAAAGTGCCCCTATGCGGTCGTTATGGGACGGAAATGTCCCATAACCTCCGGTCCTTAAGGGGTTAAAGATGTCCAAGGTTATGCCTGGCTTCCTGTCTCTGAAACTTAAGGATAACTTTATTTGTGGGCACTTTTGAGAGGTAAAATAATGACTACAAAGCTAGCCGCCACCTGTATAATTATTGCAGGGTGACTTTAGTGGAGGTGGTAGTTCTGCTTTAATAACAAACTCTGCATGTTCCTTGCCTGACAAACTGATTATAACTTTGTAAGTTTACAACTAACCATTCTTGGTGAAGCCTGGACAACATTATAACATAACCCAATGGGTACAGCCACCTAACCTTTGACCGAAGCCTGGGGAGAATACACACGTAGACCTCTAGCCTAAACAACTAACAACTATTATTTGTGGTATTTCACACTATGAGATATTATAACCAGACATTTTTCTTTTAGTTTAAAGTATACCTTAACCCTTTGAGTGCCAGAGAGGGTTAAAAATTGCTGTGACCCTCTAAAGATCGTCCGCCCAGCACTTAAGGACCGCGGATCTTTTTTTTTTTTTTTTTTCTCCCACCTGATTCAGTGATTCCAGAGTGGCATGCAGCTGCGGGGGGACATCAGGATTCCAGGACTTACATGTACGTCATGGTCCTGTAGGCACGTTCTACCCATGACGTACTTTTTTTATTCCAAACAACATTTTTTTTTAGGAACCTGGTACTGGGTGCAGGCAGAGCAGTGTGGGGTGTTCGTATCTGGGTGGCATGTCAGACAGTATAATCTAATTTGCATAAGTGCACAAAGCTATATGTAGCTGAAATTGTTTTAACCCTTTGAGTACCAGATCGGTACGCATTGCTTTGCAATGCATTGCGTACCCATCTGGCACTCAAAGGGTTAATTAGAAAAAAAGGCTAACATAACATGGGTAATTCTGTTTGCTTTCTAAATCGACACTTTTTTTTTTTTTTTTTTTTTTTACACAGTACTCAACTTTAACTTGCGCGTGTTTAACCCTGTCTGTTCTAGAGAGGTATCCAATGCATTTCATCTCAGTGTTTTGGATACCTTTTTGGCACTCAAAGGGCTAACAGAAATACACCTAAACCTACTGGGTGTTAGAGACATCTCCAACATATTGTGAAGCAATACATTGGTGATGTTTCTGGCATTTAAGGGGTTAGTCAAGGCCATTTCGGTTCTCCGGAGGTGCGGCTGTACACCCCAACCCTTGTCCTGAGAGGAAGATGAGGTGTCATTTTGTGGTTTCTTATTTGGAAGAGGTAAATTATGGTGTGTGTGTGTCACACAGGAACTTAAACTGGTCTTAGAACAAAGCAAAGTATGTGCTAAAGGGTCATTACCCCGAAATAGCTACAAAACACTACACTTAAAGGTCTGTGACCTGTACAACTGCATACAATGCCAACAATGACATGACGGAATCCACTTCAACATGCATGCAACACTGAATAACACTAATAGTTTTCCTTTTTTGTTAATACGAATTTTATAGATTTTGTTTTCCAAAACGAGTAACAAAACAGATGACAAAGTTAGCTCCATGACTGGATTGGATACAATCTTAGACAATACAAAAGATTGGCAAGAAAACCTTAAAAAAGTGAAGTCATTGAAGTACAGTAACTATAAAAAACAAGGTGTAGAGTAAAAGGGCAGGTGAGGGGTAAGGAGAACCATAACGTTTAAGATGAGTGAAGGGGGGATTCAGATACAGGAACATGAACTGCAGTGAACAAGGTTAGGAAAGACAGGAGGAATCATAAATATACTGTACAAAGGCAGGTCATCTTGTACTGGAAGTGGACCAGACCGCAACATGCTGTTGCCCCTTGTTAAGCAATGTAGCAGTCATGGCTAACATCTGCTCGTTTGTCTTAAAAAGTGTAATCACCTCCGTTGGGGAAAGTACTGTCTGATTTGCAGCTCCTGGCTATAAACATACATAACAGTATGCAGTATTAATTTGGCTGTATGAAAGAGGAGGGTGTCTAGGTCTAAATTAAGGGGGGTCATGACAAGAAAATGGACAATGTTTGATTGTATGACGAGATGGACTAATCTGAAAGCTCCACCAGTAGTGACTCAGTCTGGGACAATCCAACTAGATTTCCTTATTCAATGAAAATGTAAGTTTTCACTTAGGGCGTCGGTTGTATAAGATTTGGTTTCAGAAGCGAAAATTGGCATTTTAAATGCAATGTAAGTTTGTGAACAGATTGATCTTGGTGCGAAGTACGTACACTTTGAGCAGGAAATGTGAACACTGGATATTTGCCAGATGCTATGGCATTGAATTTTGGGCCGTGCCGGCTGCCATCCCATCGAGGTAGGCAGTGCCATCTGGCAATTCATTAAATGGTAGTAATATCTCTTGCATACTAATATGTGCAATAAAATGAAATGAAAAACAAAACAAAAAATATTGGCATTGTTACTTTGCATTATTTATTATTCTTTTCCAATACATGCACCTTTGTGGTGACCAAAACCATTATCAAATCAAAGATTTAAATTAGATAATGATTTGGGACAGGTTTTTTTTTTTTTTGGGTTATATGATTAATTGGTTGTAAGATTAATTGCCTCAAACTCATTTGTCCCAATAGAATATCAGCAAAGTCTAGTTGACTGACCCAATAGTCATGAGCCCAAGTGTATGTAGCAAATATGAAACAGAAAAACATATACAGAAGAAGGCGTTAACCCCTTAAGGACCCTTGACGATCATAGTACGTCAAGGGTCGATCTGACTGAACGACCCATGACGTAATATGACCGTCATGGAATTCCGGGCTCCCCCCCGGCTGCACGAGGTTCGGGGGGTCCAGAAGAGGAAGGAAGAAAAAAAAACAAAAAAAACTGACCGCGCTGATTGACCGGTTGTTAAGGGGTTAATCTGTCGATGTGATCCTTAAATGACACTATCTTTCAATATTTCCCCACAAAATACAAAACAAACACCAAGCAAACTTAAAGGAGCAGTCAACTTTTTTATGAAAACATTTTTTTGTGAAATAATGGTACTTCCACTGCTGAGATGCATATTTCCAGAGTTATTACAGTTAACCATGCCCTCTATATATGATGTATTTAAATCTAATACATGTAAAAGTCATTTTACCTATGTTACATCACTAAAATATAATCCTAAACTTACTTTTTAACACATGTAAGTTGTCCTGTTCAGAGAGCATTTATGTAATGTTGGTGATGTTTCTATTGAGAGATGGGAACTGTGATTGAGGCCTAATGCTCCTGTAATTCAGAAAGGTGGTTGTAATCCTAGTCAATCAACGAGATCCTTGGTAAAGGCCGCAATTTCTACACCACTGGAGCATATCCAATACACTACACCCTCGGAACATATCTAATACTAGATTTTAGGCCTCAGAAAATAAATAGTTTTTTACGAGTGGGTGCTAGCATGAAGTACAAGGTATATGAGTTTATTATCCTAGTTCATTATTAGGTGTTACTGCTCCTTTAACCCTTTGAGTGCCAGAGAGGTGCCCATCGCATTGCTTTGCAATGTGTTGAGTACCCCTCTGGCACTCAGAGGGTTAATGTAGGCCCTTGTAGGGATGCACATAAGACAACCCGTGACAGGGATATTTCGATGTGGATCTAATGAATGTGGAATTTCTTAGAGATATGGTGTCTTTAAAAAAAAAAAAAAAAAAAAAAAAGGAATCCACAGTTTATTCAATTCCGCTTAGGATTTATTAGATATCACGTCAGCATACATCCTAACATTTCAAATGGCCAAAGAGTGACACTTGTGTTTCAGGTGGTGTTGCCGGGGGGCGTGGCCGGTGGTCTGGGCATTGCCAAGAATTTTTAGGTTATTATATGATCTATTGACATCTTTTTTTTGTGCAACTGAATAAAGGATTTAGAGCAAGATCAAAGTTCTTATTTATACAGAATAATGTATAAACACATGTTCTGCGGTTTAACCCCTTAGCGACCGGCGGTCCTGGGACGTTTCCGTCCCATAACGACCGCATTGAACCACGTGGACGTGCTGGTACACATGACCTGTTGCGTGTATCGGTGCGTCACTATGGGGCCTGATAGAGATCGCTCCGATCTTGGAGCGGTCAATTTCAGGCCCTATTTTTACTTACAGCGCTCCTGGTAGAGCGCTGTAAGTAAAAAGTATGTGACGTACTATGACAGTCATCGGTCCTTGAGTATTTCAAGGACCGTGACGGTCATAGTACGGCACATGTCTTTAAGGGGTTAAACAAACAATGTGAATTTTATTGCTGTGGAACAATATGATACCCTTATATACACACCACACAGTCTGATCTCCTCAGAATGAGGTACACCAGGGTGGGAAAGAGGGATTTGGGTCTCAAAGAGGGTCTCTCTCTTATTTGGGGCCTTGTGTCACAGAGTCCTACTGAATATACCATGGGGGAGATTCATTAACTGGTGATAAAGAGGTGATAAAGTGGAGATGACTTCTCCAGTGATATCACTTCTCCAGTTCCTATGTTATTCTATGGAGCCTATTCACTAAGTACATTGGCACCATAGAATAACATAGGAATTGGAGAAGTGATAAACTGGCAAAGTCATCTCACTTTATCACCTCTTTATCACTGCTTAGTGAATCTCCCGCCATGTCTCCAATGGGGCGCAATGAAAATAGAGAGATTCTCCATTTAGCATAGCTCTCACTATTCCTGTTGCTCTTGCATGTCGCCATCGATTTTATAAAATATCTCACATGGAATTTTTTTTATTCTTATTTATATGTCGGCAAATATGGCGTTTCTCAGTAATCCTAACTAACCGATCATTTGCTCTACTAATCCTCCCTCCAAATGGCAGTACTGTCCTATTTGTGCATACTCCATAGCAACTTTTCCCAAGGGTGCTGGGGCAGTACACATGAGTTCAGGTGGGTAGGTACTTTAAGTAGACTGTGTACAGAAGAGAGCTGGACACCATACATGTCGGTAAGCAGTTTGACCCAGACGCCTCCTGAGCAGGCATGAGTAGTGTATTTACAGTTCCTTGCATGGAATGTGTGGACAAATGAATGCTGGGGCTTTTGCATTTTCATTAATTAGTCTAACATCTACTGCCTGTGTTCAAATAAGTTTTACAAAACCAATCTATCTGACAACATGCGTGTGAGGGGTGCTTTACCCCTGTATACATTATTCCACCCATTTCCAGCCCCATGTTGTTAGGCATGGAATCAGAATATCAAGTTACAGTGGATGTGTCACCTATGTATAATATAGCATAAACTAGTTAGGCTACACATGGAATACTACTAAAACGGTCTTCATTTTTTTAAATTTTTTTTTTTAAGTTTTATTTTGTGTAAATTTAACTTCTAAACTCTGCTCTATATCTACTTCTGCATACACTGCGGTTACCTGCTCAGTAACAGAAGTCCGTCTCTCTGCCTCTGCTCTCCTCCCTCCTCCGATGACTGAGGCTTCTGTCTGTAAGTTGGAGCGGTCTCATTGTCAGAGATCTAGCCAATGTATTACAGTGCCCGTGCTCTGGTCTGTTACTCTCTGTGTGGTGCGCTCCCATTGGCTGAGCTTAGTTTGGCCCGCCCAGTATGGCCTTCTTATACCAGGCCTCTGGCACCTGTCAGGTGCCCTTTCGTGGTGTTCCTGTACCAGTGCTGCTGTGTTCCTGCGTTCCTGTGTACTGACTTGCCCGTTTGACTACTCCTTCTGGTTCCTGCTCCATGGTTCGACCCGGCCTGGCTGACGTTCCTGCTCTGTGACCTGACCCGGGTTGTCTGACGTTCCTGCTCTGAGTTCCGGCCAGCAATCCTGATATTGTTCTCTGTGTCGCTTGGGTGACATTCTCACTTACGCAAGTGCTGGTCTAGCAGACTGAGTGTTGTGGCCTCCATCCCACTGAGCCTTCCGTTACCTTTGCAGAGCACTGTTGCCTCCGTTAACACTAAGCCTTCCGTTAACACTTGCAGAGCGCTGTTGCCTCCGTTTACACTGAGCCTTCCGTTAACACTTGCAGAGCACTGTTGCCTCCATTACACTGAGCCTTCCGTTAACACTTGCAGAGCACTGTTGCCTCCATTACACTGAGCCTTCCATTAACACTTGCAGTGCACAGTGTCTCCGTTACCACACCGGTCGGGTGCTATTGGCTCTAGTCTATCAGCTCTTGCAGTGTACAGTGTTTCCGTTACTGCACAGGTCGGGTGCTCGTGGCTCAAGTTATTCTTGCTGTAGTAGAGTATTGTGGCCTCTGTTTCTGCTCAGCACAGGGTATAGGCTCAGTCCTGCTTTACAGACTAGGTACTTCCACATCTCGCACCACAGTCACTTGCTACCATTACCATCATACTGGGCGTTGTCAGACACACCACATCAGAGACTGATTACGATCTATGAACTTTAACCCATGCTGTGCTGAAGTTGCCTGGTTATGCCTGATCTTTGACAATATCTCTATCCATTGTATACTGGCCTGTGTGGGCATATGTACATGATTGATATTACCCTGTGATTCGCTATAACCCTTAGTGAGTATTCGCATTGTGTCTTTTAATAAAACTGTTTTATTCTAACCTACTGTGTCTGAGTGTCCTACAAACCGTTACACAATGAGACCGCTCCCGCTTACAGACGGAAGCCTCCGTCATCAGAGGATGGAGGAGAGCAGAGGCAGAGTGACGGACTGCAGTCTACGCGGAAGTGGCTGCAGGGCCGACTTTCAGTTAAATTTACATGAAATAAAACTTGCAAAAAAAAAAAAAAATGAAGACCGTTTTAGCAGTATATGTAGCCTAACTATTTATGCTATGTTATACATAGGAGACACATCCACTTTAAAGGGATAGTAACACTTCGTTTTAACTTTATTTTATTTTGTAGGCATTAAAAAAACATGAAGAATGATATAAGTCTTATCTCTCAAACCTTTATGGTTTATGAGATATTCACAAGCAAAGTTCCCCTCCCCGCCCCTTTTACCTAGTGTAAGCCATCTCTTCTCAGATGTGAGTCTGGTTGTATGACAGTACAGATAACAGAAGGGGACAATTTTCTTTGTATGAAAACAATGAAAGCCCTTCCCCCCTTGACAAGTTTTTCAGCTTTTTCCATTATCTTAATTGAAGATTGTCCCTCTCTGCAGTCTATCTGGGCATCTCCCTTCTTATCTGGCTGAACAGGGGGGGATACTTTGTTTGTGAATATCTCTTAAACCATAAAGGTTTCAGAGATAAGACTTATATCATTCTTCGTGTTTTTTTAATGCCTACAAAATAAAATAAAGTTAAAATGAAGTATTACTATCCCTTTAAGTGTGTGTATGTGTGTGTGTATATATATAAATATGTCAAATATATATAATTCCCCAAAGAAGGTGCACTCTCTTATAGTTCTGATAATTGCCTGGGTGTCATTTCCACAAAGTAACAGTAATTATGATTTTAGAAAAAAGAAAGCACTCACAGGACTTCTATCTGGTAAACTCCATGTTAGTTTACTCCATCAATGTTTTGGCCAAGGCATCTTGACAAAGGTCTAAACTGAGGCCAAAATGTTGATGGAATAAACTAACACAGAGTTTACCAGATAGAAGTCCTGTGAGTGCTTTCTTTTTTCTAAAATTATATATAGATAATGTAATAAATAGGGCGAAATTGTACTTTTCCTTTTAAGTGAAGGAACCTGCTTGAGTGAGATCAGGAGAGCCGGATCTGTGTGAGTCATCAGTGACTACTCCACCTAATGTTTACAGCAACAGGGGGAAAATACACTACACTACTCCTGTATATGTATCGTATCAATACAGTGGGATCTGCTAAGATTGACTGTCACTTAATCATACACAAAAAACAGAACTTTATACATTTGCTTAACCCTTTGAGAGCCAGAGAGGTAATGCTTTTGCTTTTGGAATGTACCCCTGCCCTTGACACCCAAAGGCTTAACCCCTTAACGACCCATGACGTGCCAGGACCGTCATGGGTAGATTTAACTTGAGGGCCCATGACGGTCCTGGTACATCATGGGTTAAATGCGCACGCTGCTATCATTAATTCCCAGCCACTTTCACAGGTGCCGGGTCATGGGATCGCAGCAGCAGCTGGCTAAATGCTGGCTAAATTCAGGTCCATTTTTGACCTGCTAAAATTAACTTTTTTTTTTTTTTTTTTTAAACAAATGTCAATAACCAAAATTGTAAGTGTGATTGTTGTGGAGCTATGAAATACATTTATACACACCGCCAAATGTCATCAATAAAAAAGTGGGAAAATAGGGTGGGAAAAAGGGACATGGGGTTTTTCACCCAGGGGGGCAGTGACCACTTAAAACTGTCCATTTTGTTGGTATGACTGACCGGTCATACCTTTCATGCAGTGTCCATAAAAATGTAACCCATTGTGCCCAAATGATCCCTAGAGAAAAAATGGCTTTTTTTTTTTTTTTTTTTTTTTTTCTTCCTACATTTTTCTTTAATTTTACTAAAATAAATGGTGGGCTATCCATATAAGTGTGGTATCAAAAGGAAGCTCTATTTGTGTATAAAAAAAAAACGGTATATAATTTTCATGGGTAAAATAAAGTACTTAGAGGGAAAACACTGTTGAACAAAGACATAGTCAAAAAGGTCAGAATTGCTCCAGTCCTTAAGTGAAATCAACCTCAGATTTTCCTGGTCCTTAAGGGGTTAAACTCCACTTCCCATACTACTAACAGGCCAGGACATGAGTCTTTCTCTGCCTGAGCACAGGTGAGTGATCTGGAGAGAATGTTATTTATAGCTTTCACCTGTGTTCAAGCACAGAGCTCCTTAAAGAAACAATGCTTAAAAAACAATTTAGGTTATGTTAAGGGTGTGTTTTAACACACTGAGTGCCAGAGAGGTTAGGTGTTGCTCAACCCCCTGGTAATAAGAGTTAACATATGTAAAAGGTTTTTTTTTTTCATCATATATTGAGGCTGATTTCCAAAGAATAACTTGAGTAATGCAGGGGCAAACCAAGGGAACCATATGGAACAAGTAGATATCCCCAAAACCCATTGACTTTTAAGCCCTGGAATATCAGAAAGGACTCCATTGCACCGAGACAATTAATTGGAAACCTCCGTAGCATTCAAGGGGTTAAAAGCACCATTTAATTCAATGGTGTTTTATTTTTTTTTTCCCCTCTTTTGGAGATGATTTGCACCAAAACTACCTGAATTCTTCTTACTACATCAGTCTCGCAGTATATATTAAACCTTTGGATGCTATAAATGCTACATTGGTTTGTGTTCATGTTTCTAGCATCCAGTGAGTTAAACTGTGTTGTCTTTAACCCCTCTGGCACTCAGAGGAATAAGGAGGACGAGGAAGTAATTTGAAATATATATTTTTTTTGGTTTTTCCTGGTAGATCAGTGACACGGCATTTTATTTAGAGTGGTAACAAGGGCATACCATTTTGGCATACCTGAAAGCTTCAAGCCCAAGCACCCCTCCAGAGTATTAAGGAAGGAAAGGGATGGGAGTGTCCAAATGAAGAGATTTGCATCCTGTTGTGCATGGGGCTTAATCAGCGTGGGTGGGATTAGGAAGTGGAAAGGCTGAAATGAGCTGGGCAGTAGGTGGAACGACCATGGGAGTTAGCAGGACTGGGATGGGAGTTGGCAGGGTTGCCAGGGGATCAGTGTCTGTCCGCAGAGACTTGATAATAAGGTCTGAAAACTGGAGTCTCCAAGGCAGATGTGGTGTGTTCCAATGTATGACTATTCAAAGGTCTGCTTCTCTGGGACCAAATCTATCTGAAGCCGGGGCTAATGTGTGAGACCTATGGACCAGTGTTCATAGTTTATGACGGACAGGGCTGAGTGAGACTGAACATTGAGACTCTGAAGTCTTGCAGTTCAGTCTTTTTGGACTGCCTGTGCAATATCCATAGACCTAGGTCTAGGAAATCTGAACTCTCAACCTACAATGTTTGTGGATGTTACCCACAAACTTCCGGGTTCCATTCCAGCCTGCTACCAGCCAGCTGAGGGGGAAGGGGGCAGTAATCTGATCCCAACAGACAGCTGGTAGGAGTGGGGACTGCGCAATGCACCCCAGGCTTCTTACAAAGTCTACTACCACTTGGTCAAATTGTAAATGCCATTTAAAGTGGAACTTTTAGCAGATATAAAGTCACCCTGCAATAATTAAGCAGGTAGCGACTAGCTTTATAATCTATATTATCTCTCAAATGTATCAGATTATAAAGAAATCCTTTATTTTAGGAGACCGGAAGCCCAGGCATCAGCAAAAACATTTTGTCTGAGGCCTGCGCTGTCAGTCCCAGTCTCCACTGAGAAGCACTGCAGTTACTACAAGGTGACCGTAAGGGACTGATGGCGCAGGTGCACAGACTGCACCAACCTAGCCGTCCATCTCCTAAAAGGATACATTTGAGCGGTTAAATATAATCCTATATAATAATTCGCTAAAATGTGTGTAACGCCTCAGTCATGCACAGTAGAGATTGCTGCGCGTGCTGCAGTCATGCCCAGTAGAGACTGCCACTGCCACGGCTGATACAGAGCGGGGCGCTGCGAAGGAGCGTCCCGCTCTGTATCAGCCGCGGTGCGGGCAGTCTCTACTGCACATGACTGCACTGCGACCGGCTGCCAGTGGCACTGTGGCCCGTGTAACGGGCTCTTCAACTAGTAATATAATATATTATAAAGCTAGTCGTTACCTGCTTAATTATTGCAGGGCGAATTCATATCAGATGAAAGTTCTTCTTTAAGTAGGAGTTGTTTTTTTTCCAGTGATATAATGAGTCCATGTTGTAAGCCATTATTGCCTGCTTTATCCTTTGTGTCCAGAGGGACAGCCACTGCATCACAGAACAATGCACTCGACACCCTCTGACACGCAAAGGGGTTAAACGTTTTCTTAAAACTAAGAAATTTGCTTCCTGTAGCATTCTCTGAGAGGAATTGTATTTAGAGTGATTTTGTTTTTATGTATTTGTCTTTTTGACTTTTCTCTGTCAGTGACATAACATGTCACCTGTATGGGTGTCTTAAAGCAGGGATAGCCAGTTACTGGACCTCCAGTTGTTGGGACCTACTACTCTCATCATCTCTAACCAGCTGATGGCTGGCACTCAGATACCTCTCTGGCACTCAAAAGGATAAGGACTTTTATTTGTTTCCATGGTATAGGAACATAGTTGATGAGGGTGATAAACATAGGTCCATCATGGTCTTTTTTTTTTACCAGACCCCTTGGTTGATCCAGAAGAAGACATTTGAAGCCATTTCCAATTGTTCTCCAAGTGGGGGGTGATCCCTGAATCAACATCCTTGTTGCTTTGTAACCAACTGTCTTCATTCTCTAAATTGCTTTTGGTTAAAAATCTCTCAATACGTTTTGGGCAGGTATAGCCAACCCTGGTCCTGAAGAGATACCAACAGTGCATGATTTCAGGATATCCCAGCTGGAGCACAGATGGACTAAGTAGTGGACAAGTCACTCTAATTTGGTCTGCCTGTGCTCATTCATGGATAGCCTGAAATAATGTACTATGGGTAGCTCTTGCTGACCAGTGTTGGCTACCTCTGTTTTTGGACATACATACATACAGTATTCAGAGGCAAGCAATTCCACATCCTGGTTGAAAAATAAATTCTTGTTTTTGCTGTAGTCCTAAGCCTTTGTACTCTTTAATGGATGGCCCTTTGAATGAAGTAGGGATATCCATGAATTCATACCTCCCAAGTGTCCCTCTTTAGGAGGAACTGTCCCTCTTTTTGACCCAAATCCCTCTGTCCCTCTTTCCCATCCTGATGTCCCTCTTTTTAGGAAACCAGATTGTGTGGTATTTATATAAGGGTATCACATTGCTCCACAGCAATAAAACTCACATTATTGTTTGTTTAAACATCAGTATATGTGTTTATAAATTAGTCTGTGTACATAAAATACTTTGGTCTTGTTAGAAGTCATTTATTAGGTTGCACAAGGAGCTGTCAATAGGTCATGAAATAGCCTAAACATTCTCGCTAATATCCTGCCCACCAGCCACACCTCCAGCCACTCCCCCTAAAACACAAGTGTCCCTCTTTGGCATTTTGAAATGTTGGGAGGTATGATGAATTGCTTCGCATCATTGACGTATATGGCCCCTTTGAGTATCAGGTTGCAATAAATGGCACTCAAAGGGTACAACAAAATTAAGGGAATGGAGGATTTAAAGTAGGAAGAATGTCTTGCTGAACTTGGTTTATTTACTGTAGAGAAAAGATGCCTAAGAGGGAATCTTATTACATTGTATATAAAAGTATATGAGATGTCACACAAGGATCTCTTTAGTGAACTTTTAAATACAAGGCCTCATGATATAACTAGAGGCCACCCCTTATGAAAGGGTAAAGGAGGTTTTAGCTCCAGCAGCAGAAAGGTGTTTTGTTTTTTGTTTTTTTAAACAGTAAAAAGTCTGGTAAATTATGGAATTCCTTACCCAAGGATGTGGTAATGGCTGATTCAATTGATACATTTTAAGAGAGGATTTCATACATTTCTAGCAGAAGGGAACATACAGGGTTATAACTGTGTATTAATAGGTAAAACAGAAAGTTCTGCTAAATGGACTAATACTCTTTTTGGAGTCGGGAAGTTTTGTGTAATTCTCATTTTCTGTGTTGTACTGTGGCAAAGGTTGAAGTTGATGGATTTTTTTTTTCCTTTTTTCTCAACCTAATCTGATATGTAACCAGACGTCCTGGCCTGTTGGTGGTGCCTGAGGGCAAGATTAAAGGGATAATAATACTTGTTTTATAGAAGCTTTACAATTGTAGTTATGTAGTTATTAAATAAATAAAAGCAAAGCATCCAAGTCTTTTTTTTTTTTTTTTTTCTATAACTTTTATAGTTTTAGTGTAATCTGGATCGAAAGTTTACCACTCCTTCGCCTTTTAGCTACCTCAGCTCTCTAGCTGACAAAACCTGGATCCTGGTCAGAGGACCTGGCGGCTCGTCTGGAGAGCCGAAATAGCAGTGGATAAACAGCAAATCTTCTTGACAACGATCTACAAAGTGTGCCTGGTTTGAGGCAGTAGACCGTTATCATCAAGATTTGCTGTGTATGCAATGCTATTTTAGCTCTCCAGATAAGCCACCCAGTCTGCCAACTAGAATCCAAGTTTGTCAGCTAGCGCGCTGACGTAGCTAAAAGGAGCGGGTGGGGTAAACTTTCGATCCTGATTAAACTAAAACTATGAAAGTTATAGAAAAAAGACTTGGATGCTTTTATTTATTTATAAAATAAATACAATATTAAAGTGTATATAAAACAAGTATTATTATCCCTCTAAGAACCCCTGATGTAGACAACACCTGGGGCATCATATTTGGAAAAGTTGAAAGTAAAGTTAAAATGTCCACCCTTTATTGATCTAAATTATATGTATGTATGTATGTATGTATGTGTGTGTGTGTGTGTGTGTGTGTGTGTATGTGTATATATATATATATATATATATATATATATATATATAT
Source organism: Rhinophrynus dorsalis (assembly GCA_037306005.1). Lineage (NCBI taxonomy): Eukaryota > Metazoa > Chordata > Amphibia > Anura > Rhinophrynidae > Rhinophrynus > Rhinophrynus dorsalis. Next base: position 501,870,576 of record CM074721.1, on the reverse strand, counting down.
ATATATATATATATAAAATAAAAAAATAATTTAGGTGATTGGAAATTGGGTAAAAGATCAGGAAAATCCTTATTTTGTTTCATAACAAAAGTTAGTACTCCTTTTTAAAACAGAGAGATGTCAAATTAAGGTAACCATATGTCCCTTTAAATATCAGTGACATATACAAAAGCACTCATTGCAGGGCTCCAGTGATTCTTCTGTAGTCCTGATTTAAAGGGTTATATGGTCACGTTATCAATTCTGTTTATCCAGTTTCTATTCTAGAATGTATATCACAATGCTGCTGCACACACCTGTGACTCTATCGTACTTCCAGGTGCTCCAACTGAGTATTAAGTGAATTTTAGCAAAGATAGTTAGACACACTCTTCTTAAAACATAACTTTTAATGTCATTTCATCCAAAAACATATCCGTTTCAGTCTGACATTATGACTTTTATCAGAGATATATCCCTGATATATATGTCAGACTGAATCGTTGTATACGTTTCTGGATGAAATTACATTAAAAGTTGTGTTTTAAGAATAGTGTGCCCGACCATCTTTGCTGAAATCCATTCTAGAATGCATATGCCAAAATGGTTCCAGGTTCTGTGTGCCAAACAAAACATGTTTTGCTGTCTCAAATGTTATAACTGTATTGACTAAGGAAAATGATAATGTTTACTGTTATACTTAACAACTCGCACATTTTTGTGAGGGGGGAATGTAACCTGACAGGATTTGGTTTACACATTTAGACAGGAAGGTGTAATTTAATTTATGGTTTCCCCTCACTGGTTAACTGTGTGTGACATCACTCAGAGCCATCTCATCTACCTGATTTGAGGTCACCAGAGTTTATAAATTTGATTGGGTCTTAAAGGGATAGTAATGTTTCACAATAAAAGCAGCTCCAATTAATCTTCATAGTATTTGGGCCATGGAGAGTTGTATTTCAATACTGTCAGAGTTGTAGTGCAATAGTAATTGAATGTTAAAGTATCCCCCTCATGCCCCTTTTACTGATGTAACACTGCTCACATCAGAGCAGAAAGACTGTCCAGGTGGATCACAGAGAGGAACAATCTTCAGTGAGCATATAAAAAAACTGTCAAGGGGGCATGGTTTTTCTTCTGCTCTCAGTAAGAAGACTGTCCCTTGCTGTGATCTGCCTGGTCAAGAGACCAGATTCCGCATCTGAGGGGAGGGGGCTTATACTAGCTAAAAGGGGCAGGAGGGGAATACTTTGTCATTCAATTACTCTTGAACTACAACTCTGACAGTATTGAAATAACACTCTCCTTTGCCCAAATACTATGAAGATTAATTGAAGCAGATGTTTTTGTGAAACATTACTATCCCTTTAAACAATATCACCTCCCAATAATAAATCCTGAGTTAATTTAATGGCCACTATGAATTAAATATGGGTGGATTGATTCCCCATAATTAATGTTTAATGAATACTGAATATCCTGTTAACAGAGGTGGCAGTAATCCTCTTACTAACAAGGAGTTTGTCCTTCCTATCTTCCAAAGAAGACTTCAGAGGGTGAATTTGATGTCCTGGAGCGTCATAATAAAGTATTTTGTAGCTCCGTGGATGACATTCCTTATTAAGGTTTCATTTTGGGGGAACTAATGCATGCAGTATTGATTTTATAGTTTTCATAAAGATTTATTGCATGGACTAATATAAGTGAAGGGTTTTATTAGGAGGTGGTTGTTCAGAAAACTCTAGTTTAGGGGTAGGGAACTGAAGGCTGGTTGACTGGATGGAAGGATGGATGACTGAAGTTGTTGTACCCAGATGCTGGCTGCTGAAGATTGCCTACCGCTGCTTTAACATAATTGAGCAAACAAACATCTGCTCCACTAAAGAACTCTGCTGCTCACAAACTAGTATAATTCTCTGTGAACCCGAAGAAGGAAAGCCAGTTCATTCCACTCCACTTCTGATAGTTTATTAATCTTGAGGTCATTCAAAGAGTGTTCCTTATACACAAACAGAAAAACAAAACCTTCCCATATAAGGTTGGCAAGAACTGTCTAGGACCTGTATGACACTTGATGTGTGTGTGTGTGTATACAGTACTGTGCAAAAGTCTTAGGTGTGGAAAAAATGCTGAATACTTTCAAAAATAAACATGTTAATAGTTTATTTTTTACAAAATTATAGTGAGTGAACAGAAGAAAAATCTAAATCAAATCAATATTTGTTGTGACCATCCTTTGCCTTCAAAACAACATTGGTTCTTCTAGGTACACTTGCATACAGTTTAAGGAAATCAGAAGGTAGGTTATTCCAAACATCTTGGAGAACTAACCGCAGTAGTTCTGTGGATTTAGGCAGCCACATTTGCTTCTCTCGCTTCATGTAATCCCAGACAGTCTTGATGATGAGATCAGGACTATGTGGGGGCCATACCATCACTTCCAGGACTCCTTGTTCTTCTTTACTCTGCAGATAGTTCTTAATGTCTTTGGCTGTATGTTTGGGGTCTTTGTCATGCTGCAGAATAACTTTGGGGCCAATCCGATGCCTCCCTGATGGTATTGCACGACGGCTAAGTATCTGCCTATACTTCTCAGTATTAAGGAAACCAGTAATTCTGACCAAATCCTCAACTCCATTTGCAGAAATGCAGCCCCAAACTTGCAAGGAACCTCCACCATACTTCTCTGTTGCCTGCAGACACTCATTCTTGTACCACTCTCTAGCACTTCGGCGAACAAGCTTCCTTCTGCTACAGCCAAATACTTCAAATGTTGACTACTCAGTCCAGAGCACCTCCTGCCATTTTTCTGCACCCCAGTTCCTGTGTTTTCATGAATAGTTGTCGCTTGGCCTTGTTTCCATATTGGAGGTATGTCTTTTTGGCCGTAAGTCTTCCCTGAAGACCTCTTCTGACCAGACATCTCTGGACAGTAGATGGGTGTACCAGGGTCTCACTGTGTTCTGCCAATTCTGAGCTGATGGCACTGCTGGACATCTTCTGACTGTGAAAGGAAAGCAAAATGTGTCTTTCATCTATTGCACTAAGTTTTCTTGGACAACCACTGAGTTTGCGGTCCTTAAAGTTGCCTGTGCTGCTTCAAAAGACCTTGGACAACACATTTGGAAATCCCTGTCTGCCTTGAAATTTCTGCATGGGAGAGACCTTGCTGATGAAATATAACTACCTTGTGTCTTGTTGCTGTGCTCAGTCTCTTGCCATGGTGTATGACTTTTGATATTAAACATTCTTCAGCAACCTCACCTTGTTAGCTGAGTTTGGCTGTTCTGCAACCAGTTTTATTCCTTCTACACAGCTGTTTCCTTTTTAGTTAATGATTGTGTTTCAACCCACATATTAAATTGATGATTATTAGCACCTGTTTGGTATAATTGTTTATTCATACACCTAACTATATGCCAACAAAACTCCTGACTTTGTGAAAGTGTACCTAGAAGAATAGATGCTGTTTTGAAGGCAAAGGGTTATCACACACAAATATTGATTTTGATTTAGATATTTCTTCTGTTCACTCACTATAATTTTGTTAATTGATGATTATAAACTATTAATATGTGTGTTTTTGAAAGTATTCTTACTTTACAGTATTTTTTCACACCTGCCTAAGACTTTTGCACAGTACTGTGTCTTTGTGTATGTATATATAATGTGTGTGTGTGTGTGTGTGTGTATATATATATATATATATATATATATATATATATATATATATGTATATATATATATGTGTGTGTATATATATATATATATATATATATATATATATATATATATATATATATATATATGTATGGTTCCAGGAGGGAGCACTCACGCTTAACAGGAGTTCTTACACACTCGGGCAATTTCGAATGTGCCGAGGATCTTGGCGGGAGAACAGCAGTAGAGGAAGCGAGTGGCAAAGACAAGCGTACTGCCCGCCGACCGGATCCCCAGGCCGCCTTCTCAGGGGCTCAATCTCCTGCAAATTGTGGGGGTCAGTAGACAATGGGGCTCACATGTCTGCTGGAGGATGAGAAGAGAAGGATGCATTTGGGGATGCAAACATTATTTTTATTTTATTTTTTTTACTTTGATTTTTTTAAACTTGTGTATAATACATATCCTCCCCCACACTTCACATAAGGTGATACTGGGCAAAAAAAAGTGTGTATGGTATACACTTTAGAAAGGGAGAATATCTCTTGATAGCTTGTCTCCAAAATAAGAGGTGTTATATATTGGAATACTCATTCATTTGACATAGAGTTTAACACTTTGAGCACCAGAGTGGTATGCAACGCATTCAGATGGTTAATTTCTCAATAATCTTTTTTTTTTTTTTTGTTTTTGTTTTTTTATAGCAGAAAAAATGTAGTACAACACATAGTCAGATTTAAATTCTCTGTAACACAAATTAAACTTAAGGGGAACAGGTCCACTTTAAGGGGTTAGACCAGAGGTGGGCATGCTGTTGTATGGGTCCACAATCCTCATTCTACTCAGTCAGCAGCTAGATGGGGGTTGATGGGAGTTGTTTCACTCTACTAGAACTAGATTCACCCAAGCTATCCACTCCTATAGACACTGCACAGCATTGTATAATAGCATCACTTCATGTAAATCCAGATCATCCGCTCAGATCCTATTAGGAAATGAACAGGTTAATAGGATGAAAAAAGTTGAGACTATAATTAAAGACCTGTTCCACCAATTATGTTTACAGTACTGCAGACATAATCTAATTATTAACCATTTGCGTGCCAGAGAGGTATGCAATACACTGGATAGCTTTCTGCACTCAGTGCTAATGATCGTGATACAGTAAGTTAACTGTATATTGTGTCACCTGCTTGTGCTGTCAGATAACCTGTCAATATAGAAGTATTTAACACCTTGAGTACTAGGGGACATAATTGGGATATCTCAGGGTCTGACCCAAGTCACAGGGTGAAGGGTCAAATTCCCTGGGTGAGAGAGCTCTGTGTTGACTATTGTCTCATCTGCACCAATTAGCTGCTTCTGCCATTTTGTAAGATACTTAAAGGAGCAGTAAACTTTTTATGAAAACACATATTTTATAGAGCATTTCCTGCTGAATAAAACAAGGTCACTCCCACTGCTGTCAGAGATTTTATTCAAAATTTATAACAGTTTAAATAATCAGGAAGTGAATTTACTGTGTTTACTTCCTGATAGTTCTAACTGACAGGAAGTGACAGGCAGTTTCTGTCACATTCTATAGAGAACTATACGTGTCTGACTTTTCTGACTTTCCTCTCCATTAGAATCTAACAGGAAATCTAATTAGAATTTGACCACTAGAGGGCACTGCTAATGTAAAAAAACATGGGTTTAAACTGTAATAACTCTGGAAATATAAATCTCTCCGCAGTAGGAGTACCTTTATTTTACTCAATAGGAAAATCCCTACAATATATATTTTTTCATAAAAAAAGTTTACTGCTCCTTTAATGTTAAGGGTTCCTTGAGGACCAACAAAATCACTTCCTGGTTAGAGAAAACAGCGATATGTCGCCTGAAGTCTACATTCTGGGGAACTTTAAAAGGGTTAACCCCGCAGTTAAGGACAGCAGAGCATTTCTTTTTTTCCACTTGGATTCAGGGGTTCCTGAGCGCTTGCAGCTGCGCGGTGACCCCTAAATTCCATGATGTGCCAGGACCATCACTGGTCCTTAATTACAGAATCTGTAATGGTCCTTGCGCCTCATTGGTCCTGATTGTCCTGCAAACAAACAAAGTCTGGTGGAGTAAAAACTATAATCATGATTAAGAGACGTTCACCCGAAATGCGTTGATGAGGAAGTAGTCTGAATCCAGTTTGTCTGAGGTCGTTAGTTTTTCAGATTCAATATGATTTTATATTTCTTCTAAATAAATGTTTCATGTTTTTTTTCTTCACCGGATTTTGTCTGATTGCGTGGTGCAAGTGATCAGTGCATATCTGGTTACATTGTGGATTTGGGAGATCCTTTGCTTGCAGTGCACATCGTTTTACACATATCTGGACATTTAGCACTCTGGAGATTTCTTTAATCATGGATTCCTAGAGCAGCTTAATTTGTTTCATAGAAGGTTTTTCATTTTGGAAATTTCCTGGTATGGTTAAGAATGATAAGCAAGATGTAAAAAAAAACAAAAAAAAACTGAGGTTAATCTTGAAGCACTTCTGTAGGTCAGATCTCACCACATTCCCCCCTCTGGCCGTAATTCCTGAGTCTGTGGCCTTCAATAGGCTTCTTGGGTCAAACCGGTTTGACAGGACGTAGTCTAAATTTTCCTATCGTAAAAACTAAACACAAGTCCTTTCTTATCCACACTTGAAAATACTCACATGTTTAGTGGTTTCATGTGTATTTATTAGCATCCAAGGGGTTAAACGAACAGTAAACTGTTGTGTGTGAAACATAATGAAGGGCTTTTCCTGAAGAGCGTAAAGAGTTACTCCCAGTGCTGAGATGTTTTTCAGTCCAAACCTTTTTACACTGAAGTGGAGATGTTGCCCTAAGGCAAGTTTAGTTTGGTTTTCAGATAATTAAAACTGCCTTTATGATCTTGCATTTTTTTTTCTGGAAAATATTGACTTTTTGATATGTTTTAGTAGCACTATTCGAACTTTATACTCCTTTCCTGTACAGTATGCTAATTAGTTATGTTCAAAGCCAAATTTACCTCTCGCTGTGCTATTAGCAGGTCCAGATTTCCAAATAAGCTGAGTAGGCAACTGCCTAGAACTGCAAATTTTGAGGGTAGCATCAGCTGTTCTGGTCACACCCACATTCTGAAATGTGGGTGTGGTCAGGACAATCTCAGTGCCCCTGCACAAGTTTTATACCCCTTTACAATATATTATTCGACCCCATGGATGCTAGAGAGATCTCCAGTGCATTGCTCTGCAATGTGTTGATCTCTCTAGCAACCACGGGGTTAAAGTTTTTTTCTCTTTCTTTCATGGTAGTTACAGGCCAAGGGTATTTTCTATGTCAGGAAACAGTGGATGGGACTGGGGTAGAGTCATGTTATGAGTGGGGTGTGATCATGGGTGGAGCTAAGAGCACCTAGTGAGCCTTGCCTGGGGGCACCTGGGATGTAAATTAATTCACAATACAGTGTCGAAATATTGGTCCAGTAGTTAGACTAATTAGCATAATATGCCACACTGTGCTGCCAGCAAATATGTTATATTCTCAGGAACTCCTTTATATTACAAACAAATGGGTGTTACAACATACAGGTGGTTTTAATTTGCCTTAAAATGAACCTACCTTATGTTAAGGTGACAAGTCCGTTTTGATCTGCAACTTCTATGTAGACACCAGGTGGTGCTGTTCTTATCTCTTACTATGGTGAGTCACAGTAAGTCAAGCTCTCCGTAGAGTGGGTCCTAAAGAAATGCCTCTCGGACAGCAGTTAGTGCTACTGCTAACAGTTTCAGCAGAAATAACTTTTGAGTGAAAAATTTCCCAGCAGTGAGAACTTGATTTACTCTCCAGTAAACTCGTGTTTTTTTTTTTTTTACTAATATATATATATATATACTAGCAATGTGGGATGGTGTTGCCTGTCATGTTATGACCGATGGGCGCACGTGTGTGAAATGCGCACACACACTGATAAACACAGACATATGCAGCACACAGACAGACACATACATACAGTGAGCGGCAGAAACATGCAAAAGACATGCACACACACAGACACACCGGAGATGCACATATGGACACACATATGTAACAGAGATGTACACACACACGCAACACACATGCGTGTAACAGACATGCTCCCACCCTGGTAATGGATATGCCCACACACATGCAGCAGACATATGCACACATACATGCTACAGACGCACGCAACAGACATATGCACACACACACGGAACCAACATACACACACACGGAACCGACATGGAACAGACAAGCAACAGACACAGACACACAACAGACATATACACACACAGAGGGGACACTGACACAGTGATAGGAGCTCCCCGTGTCTGGAGGTTCGGGCTATCTGGTTGGCATTGCAGTGTGTTGTGCACCCCTCTGGCACTCAAAGGGCTAAGGTATAGAGAGGCATGTCAGAGTTAAATAGCAGTGGGAAGTGTATTCATACCTGGGAACTTTAACTTATGGAGTCCCTGGAGGGGACACATGTGGTGCTGATGTGGAGAGGCCAATGGGGCAATTTAGGTTAAAAGTAGGTGGAGCTTAATTGTGAATAGGGGCGGGGCTTAACATAAATGTGGGAAAAGTGTTAGTAATAGGCTGGCTAAGGAGGAGAAGTGAGATGGAAATGCAAGTTTATAGTGTGAGGGGTTTGAACACACTCCCTGAGGGGTACAACTTGATGCATAATCCTGTGGCGGTCATGTGTACCTGATGGCTGCCTGTCCTGTGTCTTGCATTGCAAATGATGACAGTCAAGAAAAAATTCAGCAATGAGGGCCTACCTTAACCCTTTAAGTGCCATTTTATTCTCCTGGTGCTTCTGCTTCCCTTCAGTGGCTGTACTACAGGTCCAGCTGAGGCCACTGGGAGTCAGAGTGAATGACTGTGTGTGTGTGTGTCAGTCATATTTCTTTCTGGTTTTGTGTGTGTGTTTGGTGCTGTGTGTGTATGTGTGGTGCTTTTTGTGCTTATTTGGTGGTGTGTATGTGTTTGGTGCTGTGTGAGTGTGTGTGTCTGTGGTGTAGGAGCAAGTGGCAGCCATTTTGTTTTTTTCCCACTGTTGGATAGTGGTGGACAGGCTGAATAGTACTGTGAAAAATCATGCCCCTGTTGAATCACCCAATGGGAGTAGTAAGTCCTCCTTACTGCCACCCCGGGGTGTGTGTGTCTCCTGAGGAGACATAAATTATGTAATGAGGCTTTCTCTCTCTCTCTCTCTCTCTCTCTCTCTCTCTCTCTCTCTCTCTCTCTCATATATATATATATATATATATATATATATATATATATATATATATATAAAATATAATGTGTGTGTGTTCCTTTTTAAGCTTTGTACTATACTAATCACAATATCTTAACCCTTTGAGTGCCAGAGGGGTGCACAACGCATTCTGGCATTCAAAGGGTTAAAATAGCTAGTATGATGCTTGAAAGACTAACAAAGCAGTACACATACTGGGCCTTATGTATAAAGACAAAGAGGCCAACTTAAAATTTCCCCTCAACTTAAACTGGGCTTTTAACCCTTTGAATACTAGAGCGGTCTCTAACGCATTTCTTTGCAATGAGTTGGTGATCTCTCTAATATTCAAACAGCTTAAACAAATTAACCTTTTCAGTGCTGTAGGGGCATGCAGAGCATTACTTTGCAATGAGTTGCTTACCATTCTGGTGCTCAAAGTGTTAAATCTATGAACATTTGATTTAATACTTAAGGAGCATTGTATTTCTTAGTGGGCCCCTGTGCAGGTCTGACTGCTTAATGTAGTTACAATAGAGTGCAGTGTTTGGATATTAATAGTTAGTGAAACCAGATCAGTTTCCAATCCAGGCTGAATCCTGGCTCTTCATGGATAGAGACCATTGTTCCTTCGTGGCATTTAAAAGGAAAAAAACTCCCTCGAATTAAACTGTATCTGTTGGGCAGAGAAAATGGTTTCCACCTGTACTTTGTAGAGGTACTAAATGGATTTTCAGTGGTTAAAGGGCAACTAACTCTGTCTTTAACTTTTTAAAGGAACATTAACACCTAAAATGATAGCGGTACACATTTCCATATCTCCCAACATTTGAAATGGCTAGAGAGGTACACTTGTTTTAGGTGTTGGGGGCGTGGTTGGTGGGTGGGGCATTCTCCAGTTGTTTTGGGTCCCTGACTAGAGATGGTCAAGTCACAGGTTTGGCACAGGTGATACTGAAGCGAGTGAGGGCAATTGGTCCAGGAAGAACTGGGAGAATTTCAGTACTGTGTAGAATTTGGCCAGTGTTAATGCGGGGATAGGATTCTCTGAAGAACTTGATTATTGGGAAGCTGTAGAGAGTCTCGGTCTGACAGTGTAAACACTCATTATACAGAGATAGTAAATACTCATTATACAAAGAAATGTGGTCATTATTAGTGTGTCAATACTTCATTACACAGCGACACATGTTCATTATCGGGGATAGATGTTCAGCATCTTTACACTGGAACATGTTTCATCACTGCTGTAACGCAGGGTCTGGCAATCTGCATTCCTCCAGCTGTTGTTGGACTACAACTACCATGATGATGGGAATTAAAATTCATCAACAGCTGGAGCAATACAAATTGCTTGCATTTGAGGCTTTATGCAGAAAGCAAAAGACGAGCAGTTCAGCAGCCAATACAACTGAACAGTGATGGAGAATTTATCCACCGATTTAGAGAGCTTTTAACCCTTGAATGCTAGGAAAATCTGTAATGCATTGTGCGCTGCACCTGCCTGTTACCTATATAGGAAGCTAGTAGCTTAAAAAGGCTACTTTCAAAACATGGTGGGCAGTGTGGGCTGCTTGTAGTGCACTGTGATTCATTGGTGTTTAGGGTTGCCACCTTTTCTTCAGAAAAATACCAGCCAAGACATTCCCTCCATAGACTTAACATTGGAAAGAAGCCAATTTTTTACCGGCCTGCTGGTAAAATACCGGCTGGGTGGCAACCCTATTGGTGTTCTATTTATTGTAATGTAATAGCCGTGCATAGAGGAAACTGGTACAAGACTCCTGGTGTTAAAGGGGAACTCTCACCTTAGGTAAACTTGTCTTCCTATTATACAGCTCCATGTTGTGGAATATGTAATCCGCTATAATTTTCATTTTAAATGTGTAGTGTCTGAGATATTGGCTAAAGTTAGTTACGTGACATCCGTTTGTTTCAGGCTGCGATACAGTCTTGACCTGGCGTGCTCTCTTGCAAATGCACATCCATTCATGCGCTCCGTCCTTTATAACCAGTGCCAGTCTGCTTGCCTCTGTGGCTATTTGTAGTTAGTCAAGCAAACTGGCAATTGTTATAAAGGATGGAGCGCATGAACTCGCTCTGTCTGTGCATGAACGACCTAGATGTGCATTTGCAAGAGAGAGCGCGCCATGTCCTATGCAGGAAGCTAAAAGCTAATATCTCGGACACTACAGATTTAAATTGAAAATTCTAAACTGATTACATCTTCAACACCATGGAGCTGTAACAGGAAGACAAGTTTACCTAAAGTGAGAGTTCCCCTTTAAGGGCTAGTTCACATGGAGGTCATGAGCTGGAGGTGTTGTGTGCGGTGGTATGCAATGAAGGTGCCTGTATGTAAGAGAGATCACTTCATTACAGAACCTACAGTATATAAAAAAGTGTCACATGCTCAGTGCTGGCAGCTTTGCACATTACCTTAGTGTGCTGGATTCATTACTAATATATATCTTTTACTATGGAGACAGCAGAGTGTGGAAGTCTCAGCGAGTTTGTCTCTCATCATGCAGACAGACTCGTCATACAACAGTGTCCCTGAATGGCAAAAAGGAAATGTGGTCTCTCTCTACATTAAAGTGGCACTTTCACATAGGATAAAGTCACCCTTCAATAATTAAACGTATTGCGACTAGCTTCCTAATACATGTATTACCTCTCAGAGGTGCCAGATTCTAAAGAAATCCTTAATCTTCAGAGACTGATGGCCAGGTTAGTGCCGTCTGTGCGCCTGAGCCGTTGGTCCCTTCCGGTTACCTTGTAGCACACTGCAATGCCTCTTAGAGGAGACCGGGACTGACAGCGCAAGAGCCTCTAAGACAAAATGTCTGCCCTGATGCCTGGCTTCCGGTCTCGAAGATTAAGGGTTTCTTTAGAATCTGGCACTTCTGAGAGGTAACAGAAGTATTATGAAGATAGTCGCCATATGTTCAATTATTGGAGGGCCACTTTATACTATGTGAAAGTTCCACCTTATCTTCTTAGAGAGATCACCAATGCATTTAGTTGCAGTGCATAGGGCATTTTAATGCATGGACATCATGGAGTTCAAAGGGGATCATGGGATTTCCACACTTCCCAGGTTTGCAGCAAGGAACCAATGTAATCCTCTGATCAGACAAGCGAGAGGCAGTCCTGGGTTTACAAAACACCAAGTGGCTGCTTTTCCCTCTAATATTAATAGGCTTAAGGCAACCAAAAGACGTAACCCTTTAACTACCACTTTGGTGTGCAGCGCTTTTTCTTTGCACACTGTTCTGGTCCTTAAAAGGATTTGAAATGTATTCATAGATTTAGGATGCAAGGGGTTAAGTGATATCTACAGTTGATTCCCAATCCTATTAAAAATGAGCACTCTGGTTTATAGGGGCTTCACTCAAATCTAAGTGGACATTGGGAAGCAATGTGTTGTGTACCCCTCTGGCACAGAAAGGGTTAAGAAATTAACCTTCTATTTTGGGGATACATTTCGCCTCTTTAGACTTAATTCGCAGAAATGTATGCTAATTAGCAACTTCATTCTGGGGAGAATTAAAATCCCCCAAAAATGTAATGTTTTTTAACCTTTTGATTGATGGACACAAAGTGTTGGAGACCTCTGGCATTCAAGGGTTTGAAAACCCAATTTAAATCAATGGGGATTTGGTGGATTCTGTCCCCAATGGAGCAGTTGCTCTGCTCCAAAATTGTGAAGTTCTTTTTAGGCTCAAGGTGTAATTGACTTGCTCCAGGTTTATTAAAGGTTTTGTCTTGATATGTGTAATATATAATTATAATATAACTAGTATGAAAGACCGTGTACATGGGCTAAAGTGCCACCCAGCGGCACCTGCTGCTGCCCCAGAGCCAGAAGCAGAGACAGGCGGTGAGCCGTTTGGCGCTCCCCACTCCGGATCAGCACGTTAGGCCATTCCCTACTGCGCATGTGCTGTTATGCACACAGGGAACTTCTCAGTCTAGCACTTTATATTGTACAGAAGATACGCACACAGGGAACTTCTCAGCCTAGCACTTTATATTGTACAGAAGATAAGCACACAGGGAACTTCTCAGCCTAGCACTTTATATTATACAGAAGATATGCACACAGGGAACTTCTTAGCCTAGCACTTTATATTATACAGAGGATATGCACACAGGGAACTTCTCAGCCTAGCACTTTATATTGAACAGAAGATACGCACACAGGGAACTTCTCAGCCTAGCACTTTATATTATACAGATGATATGCACACAGGGAACTTCTCAGCCTAGCACTTTATATTGTACAGAAGATATGCACACAGGGAACTTCTCAGCCTAGCACTTTATATTGTACAGAAAATATGCACACAGGGAACTTCTCAGCCTAGCACTTTATATTATACAGAAGATACGCACACAGGGAACTTCTCTGCCTAGCACTTTATATTATACAGAAGATATGCACACAGGGAAATTCTCAGCCTAGCACTTTATATTGTACAGAATATACGCACACAGGGAACTTCTCAGCCTAGCACTTTATATTGTACAGAATATACGCACACAGGGAACTTCTCAGCCTAGCACTTTATATTATACAGATGATATGCACACAGGGAACTTCTCAGCCTAGCACTTTATATTGTACAGAAGATATGCACACAGGGAACTTCTCAGCCTAGCACTTTATATTATACAGAAGATACGCACACAGGGAACTTCTCAGCCTAGCACTTTATATTATACAGAAGATACGCACACAGGGAACTTCTCAGCCTAGCACTTTATATTGTACAGAAGATACGCACACAGGGAACTTCTCAGCCTAGCACTTTATATTATACAGAAGATACGCACACAGGGAACTTCTCAGCCTAGCACTTTATATTATACAGAAGATACGCACACAGGGAACTTCTCAGCCTAGCACTTTATATTATACAGAAGATACGCACACAGGGAACTTCTCAGCCTAGCACTTTATATTATACAGAAGATACGCACACAGGGAACTTCTCAGCCTAGCACTTTATATTGTACAGAAGATACGCACACAGGGAACTTCTCAGCCTAGCACTTTATATTGTACAGAAGATACGCACACAGGGAACTTCTCAGCCTAGCACTTTATATTATACAGAAGATACGCACACAGGGAGCTTCTCAGCCTAGCACTTTATATTGTACAGAAGATACGCACACAGGGAACTTCTCAGCCTAGCACTTTATATTATACAGAAGATATGCACACAGGGAACTTCTCAGCCTAGCACTTTATATTATACAGAAGATATGCACACAGGGGACTTCTCAGCCTAGCACTTTAAATTGTACAGAAGATACGCACCAGGGGAGTCGCTAGGCACTGGCTGAGAGGGCTAAAGCCCAAGGAGATGAAAGTACGAATTTGATTCAGAGAAAAAACAGACCCTGAAATCAATTACCTGGCCTTATCCCTGACTAAAGCCAAATGACTAAGCCTCTGTTCCTCTACTTTAACGTCCTACATTAACCCTTTGAGTGCCAGAAGGGTACCCAACACAGTGCTTTTGCAATGCATTGGATACCCCTCTGGCACTCAAAGGGTTAAATAGACAAAATGGTGGAACTGGATGCCATTTTCCTGGACATTCTATAGGGCAATCACAGTGGAATGTGGGCGGCAGTATGCACTACAAAAGTTACATGTTCTTGTACATCCCCCCCCCCAGTCTTGCGCCTCTGACCTTGTTGCCAGCTCTGGGCATGTAAGGGTACTAATCTCCTACCGGTAATAGTGGAACTGGGGTGCATGGTGCAGTAATAATTCAGTAGGCTGGGTCAGGCTCCAGGTTTGGAACAAGCAGCTCCCTTAATATGCCTCAATGTCTTTGTGAAATTGTCAGTGCTTGTATCTCTCTTGTTTTATTAGTGACTCCAGCTGCATCATCTGTTGGTTTATGACACCCACATCCTTGTAAATAGTTGCATTTAGGTGCCTGTTCAGCATATATATCACCTGAACATGTTCGTACATGTGACAAGGCCTTGTCTACTATGATAGTTGTGGCTTGAGGCCTTTATCATTCATCGCTTTCACTGATATGTGTTGAAAGACAATGGAGGGGAAATGTACCCTTCGCATGAGTGGCTCTTAATGTAATAGGACTTACCTAGGCAGATGTCATCCATACAACAGTCAGACAGAGCTATTTACTGTTTGTTTTTTTCCATTTGTAGTCTGCTGTAGTCTATAACTGAATACTGACATTTTGCTGTCTTGATAATTGTTACATGGAAACTTAGAATTAGGAGTTTTAAAAGCATTTCTGTCTACTGCCCTGTGACTGGCAGTTTATTTGGCAGGAGGCAGTTACACCCCATAGCATTTACACCTTCTGTGACCCAAACTACCTTCCTCTGTAAGTTATCATGTGGGGCCCTCTGATCCTCTTATTTTCTAGGTTCCTTTTGTACTGTTTAACCCCTTAACGACAGATGACTTACCAGGTACGTCCCGCAGAAACTGTCACTTAGTGACAGAGGACGTACCTGGTAAGTCACGGAAGTCCGCGTCTCCGTGCAGCTGCACGCCGCTCGGAGACTCCGGACTTCTTTGAAAAAAAAAAAAAAAACTTTACGGCGGGCGTTAAGGTGACAGACGCGTATGAACGCGGCTGTCACTAAGGGGTTAAGTCTCTGTCTATTCCTTATTCTATAGTTCTGTGGATGAAGGTGACACTGTATTTTTATGAAAGTGTTTTAGCAAGAAGGATACACTGAGATTTTCTTGTTTTTCAGGTATGGCCTGGGTACTTATTTTATCTAGCTCAGAAGGGTGAAAGGCTGAGATGACCTTACCAGTGAGTAACTCTCTCCAGTCCAGTCGGGTATAAAGCGGTCTGGCTTGTCAGAGACTGGTTCAGTTGTTGATATCTGTTCCCCAATTGGCTGTTGCCAATCTGGGCACATATTTCATCCACTGTATCAATCAGAGCCAATCGGAGAGCTCATAATAATGCAGACAGTGCCTCACAACATTTTCATGTTTTTTCTGCTCCACACTGCTGTAATAGCTCTTGAGTAATCACCTTCTTGCGGAGTAACCGTCATGCTTTATCAAGATTTCTTACATACAGGGGCATGACTACAAAGGGTGCAGTTATAACGAGACCAGCGTGCAATGGAGTCTACCATAGGGTCCCATAGGTTTTCGGTATGCCTTTGTGAAAATATTTTTGTGTTGGTAGGCCCAAAAAACGTTTGCATGAGGCCTTCCAATGACTAGTTACCGGACTGCTTATAGTAAGTGCTGTGGGCAGAATATGGTGTCAGTGGGTGAGAGAGATGGGACCACAATGCAGCTCTGTATTAACCCCTCCATTGTAATAAAAGTTTCTGACTTTCTGTTATGTTCATTAAACTTTTTAATAAACGACTCTAATAACTTTAAAGGGATAGTAATACTTAAATATTACTAAGCCCCATATTGTAGCCATGTTAAAAATAAATGTAATTGTCCCCAGTGTCATCTCTTAAACCTTTATGGTTTGAGAGATAACCACCAGCAAAGTTCCCCCTCCCTCCCCCTTCCCTGAAGTCAGTGTCGTAGCTGACTGCAGGGATATCTGGTCTTATTTGCATCAGGCGGCTCTGCAGAAGAGCCGAGATCTCGTTAGTAAAAAATAATTATTTCACTGAAACGGTCTTCTACGTGTAGAAGACCTTATCAGTGAAATAATTATTTTTTACTAACGCGGTCTTGGCTCAGCTGCAGAACTGCCTGATTGTCATACGACAGGCTTCCCCTGCAGTCAGCTACAACGCTGACTTCAGGGGGAACGAGGAGGGAGGGGGGAACTTTGCTGGTGGTTATCTCTCAAACCATAAAGGTTTAAGAGATGACACTGGGGACAATTAAATTCTTTTTATCATGGCTATAATATGGGGATTAGTAATATGTAAGTATTACTATCCCTTTAAACATGCATAGTAATATAGTGTTAGGTTGCCATCCAGCCGGTATTTTACCGGCAGGCCGGTAAAAAAATTGGCTTCTGTCCAATGTTAAGTCTATGGAGGGAATGCCATGGCTGGTGTTTTTTTGAAGAAAAGGTGGCAACCCTAGATAGTGTCCTTAAAGATAGGAAGGCTATATCAATCAGAAAATCTGTGACTCGTTGAAGAGCCACAGGTTATGTCTTCTATAGTGAATGGGGGTTTTAGTCTGCTAAAAATTCTACAGTAGTAAGTCTTGTAACAGAATGTAATCACCTTGAGCTGGTAAGAAGGTCACTCATTTCCTTTTCAGCATTCTGTTATTGGTCAGTGTGGAAAGAATTGAATGAGTTGGTAACAGAAGCTCTGAAGATTATACAAAACATGCAGTTATAAATGTAATATATTTGCGTACAGTGTAGAAATGCTAATGTGTGTACATCTTACAACATAATGAGGCTTATGAGCCTTATGAAGAAAGAGAAAGTAGAAATGTTGTAATAAACCAAATGTAGGGTGACCATATTCACTTTTTACTAGTCAGGAGCGCAGCTGAGAACAGGGTGTAAAAGCACTTCTGGACTCCACTGTGTCTATGTGGACAGGGTCACATGACATTGTGTGACCCAAACCCCCCACTGTAACATCACTGAGTGTCAGTTTGCAGCTGCAGTTTCTCTAGGGCACCATAAAGTTCTAAACACTAACTAGAGAGCTATCCACTGACTGCCAAAGGTAACCTTCCAGGACCCTAGGAGTGGGAGGGCTTGACTGCTGGGGGCACAGCAACTAACTAGGGTTGCCACCTTATCTTCAAAAAATACTGGCCATGGCATTCTCTCCATAGACTTAACATTGGACAGAAGCCGATTTTTTTACCGACCTGCCGGTAAAATACCGGCTGGGTGGCATCCCTAATGGCAACATGCTGAGTAGTGTTGAGCGAGCGTGCTCGGCCGATGCTCGGATCGGCTCGAGCATCGCTCTGCTCGGCACATGGCGGTACTCGTCGAGTACCACCATGTGCTCGCCCGCCATGTTCAGGTGGCGGGGATCTGTGCCGGAAGAGGCACAGATCTGAAGACGCTCCGCTGGACCACCAGGGACTGGAGGTACGGGGGCATTGCGGAGATGAAGGGGGCATTGCGGAGATGAAGGGGGACATTGTGGAAGAGGGGCATAGACTCTATGCCCCTCTTCCACAATGTCCCCCTTCATCTCCGCTATGCCCCTCTTCCACAATGTCCCCCTTCATCTCCTCTATGCCCCTCTTCCACAATGTCCCCCTTCATCTCCGCTATGCCCCTCTTCCACAATGTCCCCCTTCATCTCCTCTATGGCATAGAGGAGATGAAGGGGGACATTGTGGAAGAGGGGCATAGCGGAGATGAAGGGGGACATTGTGGAAGAGGGGCATAGCGGAGATGAAGGGGGACATTGTGGAAGAGGGGCATTGCGGAGATGAAGGGGGGCATTGCGGAGATGAAGGGGGGCATTGCGGAGATGAAGGGGGGCATTGCGGAGATGAAGTGGGGCATTGCGGAGATGAAGTGGGCATTCGGAGATGAAGGGGGCATAGCGGAGATGAAGGGGGGCATTGACCAGGCACCCTCCCCTCATCAGAGCAGGGGGTGCCTGGTGTAATGCTCGTGTCGCCCCATGCATTTCAATGGGGCTCGGGTGCTCGGCCGAGCACTCGAGCCTCAGGGGGTGCTCGGTCAGAGCACCCGAGCACCCGAGCATCGGGGTGCTCGCTCAACACTAATGCTGAGCAGTCTGAAGATTTATATTAAATTGATTGGCTGGAGGGTAAAAGGGGGTGGGAAATGTCTAAATATCATAGACTGCTGTTGCTGGGCGGCAGCCATGGGTCCTCGCCAGTGGAGGAAGAATTGGCACTTACCCAGCAGGGCTTTGGGGAGTTAGACCCTCACCCGCTGGCTTATGGCGCGGGGAGGGCAGAGACTCTTGTTGTGGTGGTTTGATCGTGCCCCCAGCCTGTTGCCGGGGCTCGCATACTCTTATGGTTTTATTAATAAATGTTGTGGCCTCTTCGCACCCAAGCAGGTGTTGCATGTTTTTATTGGGTGGAAGGGGTTTAATATAATGGGGTCTGTGCCCTTCCCTCAGCAGTCATGGGAACTGCAGCACTATTTTCTTGTAGAAGTGGGCTATGTTAATGCTTGGTGGTCATTTCCTTGTAGCCCAACCAAGACACACTTTCACATTAGTTAATGGGTAGTTCTCCCTTTGGTATTTAGGACTTTGTGGTCCAGAGTGTTCAGTGTGGGACTGTGTGTTGCTACATGGTACTCGGGACATTCGCTTAAAATACAGGATTTTCATAGCTCACAACAGTTCAAATGAACAAAGAGGGAAACTTTTTTTAGCTGGTGTTGCTGGGGGCGTGGCTAGTGGGTGGGGCATTGCCAAGAATGTTTAGGTTATTTCATGACCTACTGACACCTCTTTGTATAAGTGAATAAATGGTTTAGAGCAAGAGTTAAGTATTTTATTTACACAGACTGATCTATAAACACATATAATGAGGTTTAAACAAACATTAGTGTGAGTTTTATTTCTGTGGAACAGTGTGATTCACATATACACACCACACAGTGTGATCTCCTAAAAAGGGGCACCAGGGTGGGAAAAAGTGACAGTGGGATTTGGGTTACAAAGAGGGACTGTCCCTCCTATAGTGGGACACTGGGGAGGTATGGATTTTTCTGGGTAATCTGGGACAGGTAATCTCTCTAGCCAACTGCATCATGGGATGAAAATAAAAATTACCACTGACTTTTAAAGCAATGTGTTGCATACCATTCTGGCTATACTGTAGATGTCTCTGATACATTGCAAAGCAATGCATTGAGACCTCCCTTGCATTCAAGGGGTTAAAACCCAAATTAAACGAATGTTAAAGCAGAACTTTCACCTGTAATAAACCCTGTCTCATATTATTAGTGTAGTGTAATTGTTTCTAGATCATAGTTTTTTTTTGTTTTTTTTACAAGTCCATAGTTAATGAGAAATTTGTCATCAAAATTAGATTCCTGTACCCACTGCCGCATTCTGCAGCACAGGGTAATGGTGGCACAGCAGCGCAGGACTTCCCAGTCCTGAAATTCTCATCCCACCTCTACCAGGGAGCACGTTCACGCTTCCCTTCGTACTGGTGTGCTTCACTTCTATTTTTACAGCAAGCTCCATTTATCTTTATACTGAGCTTGCTGTAATGACAGACGTGATGCACATCAGTATGAAGGCTCAGTATAATGATAAACGGAGCTTGCTGTAAAGATGGATGCGAGACACACCAGTACGAAGGGAAGTGTGAACGAGCTCCCTATTATAGGTGGGAGGAGAATTTCAGGATTGGGAAGTCCTGGCACTTCTGTGCTGCAGAATGCGGAAGTGGGTACAGGAATCTAATTTTGACAGAAAATTTCTCATTAACTATGGACTTACAAAAAAAAAACAAACAAACAAATTCTGCAATCTAGAAACAATTAAGCTACACTGGTATTCAGGGCTTATGGAGACAGATAATGATAATGCATTGTAAACGTGTGGGGTGACGGGAGTGTGGCGTAAATCCCTGGGCCTTGCTAACCCAAGGGTTGTGAGGAGCAGTAAGGCGGTTAGAGGCTTCACCTTAAGGAAATAGTAAGAGAGAGGGTGTAGGAGGGTGCGGTAACGTAGTGGCGTGCACGCGATACTGGAGGGTTTATAAAGCCTCCAGCCCCTCCTACAAAATCAGGCTTTAAGCCTTAAACTAATAATATGAGACCGGGTTCATTGCAGCTGAAAGATCTGCTTTAAGTCGGGGTCAGGGATGAAAATGTAATTCTGTGGGACTGCATAGGAATCGAAGGAACCCTGCAGTGTGTTTTATTAAGTGTCCCTGATGTAAAGGGTATGTGGTTAACCTTTGGGGTGGAGACTGCTCAATATTTCCTGTAATAGCAAGTTGCAGTTAAGCATTCCCTTTCCTTTACACAAGGAACTAACCGTGTTCAGGGGAATTTATTTATTTTCACTTGACTTAAGCAGTTATCAATGTGCTTTCAGACAACACATGCAGATGTTTTTTTTTTTTCTTTTAATCTCAAAGTTTTTCCAGGCTAAAAAAAGAAAACTAAAGTGGTTTTTCCAGCCAGACTGGTTTACTAGGCCACGTCCTATATTTTCATTACAGTCACGTCTGTAGGCCCCAAAAGCTGCTGGTGTTGCCATGGCAACCTTTGATTCAGTGCGTTGTGTGGAAGAGATGAGATGTTGAAAGTCCAATGAATGAATGACTGGGATATAGGTTAGAGGTCAGGGACGGGCAGCTTGTGACTCGCTTGCTGCTGTTGGACTACAGCACCCAACATCCTCAGCCAGCCTATGGCTAGTTGAGGATAGTGGGATTTGTATTCCAGTAGCTGGACAGACACAGGATGAGCACGTCTGACATAAGTCTTAATTCTGCTTACTTTGTCCTTCTTTTACCATGAGTGGATAGAAGTTGGAGCAATTCTGGGGAAAATAAAGTGCACTATAGAGCAGAAATAGAATTTCCCTGTGATTTAAAATGGAGCTTTTAATTTCTTGAATGCTAGAGGTCCCCAATGTATTCAAGGGGTTAGAAGACCCATTTAAAGGGCAGTTATCACATTTTACAAAGGCTGCACCTGTTGCGCAGGACAGGAGACCAGATAGCACAACTTCAGTCTTTAATTTCCTGCTGAACCAACAAGGGGCGTGGCCTCATGGGGGATGTTGGGCAAGATTCCCACTACAGCCCCAGCTTCACTGGTAGATATGCTGGTAGGATACTATCCTGGAGATAGTTTTCCTTTAAATCTGTGGGAATTTGTGGAGCTGTTTTTGTCCCCATTGATGCAGTAGATTGCTCCAGAATACTCTAGTTCTTGCACATTATCCTCACTATGAAATAGATACTTTGAGCCCTGGGTCATTGGTTTGGTATTTCAGGAGCTGTATAAATCAGTAACTTCAGATTATCTGCTTTCAATTCCGTTTTCTACTCCCTACAGTATAAATCCCAAAGGATTATAAATTCCTGGTTGTTAACCATTTCTGTTCTAGCAAATCCTTCCAGCAAGGAAACAAACTGTCAGCAATGACCTCTGGTCCGTAAGGGTTAAGGACTGCTGCATCCTCTATATATATATTATGCTAGGCTGGATTTAATTGTAGGTGATGAATTTATTGCTTTTGTTTTATCTCCAAATCTCCCCAAAGACTACAAAAGGACCTTTTCATTTAGATAAAATTCAGACACATATATTGCTAGCAAAGTACTGGATAACCTTTGGACCCTTAATAATATAGAAAGTTATGACCATCTGTTAAAGAGGAACTACCAACATAAGTAAAGTTGCCCTGCAATAATTAGGCAACCCTTAATCTTCTGAGATTGACGGCCAGGTTAGTGCAGTCTGTGCGCTAGGGTGACCACATTTCCTTTTTGCCATTCAGGGACACTGTCGGCAAGATAGTGGTAAAGTACTTTTCAGCTCTAGTGTGGCTGCACTGGTAGGGTCACATGACATCACGTGACCCGCAGCGGGCACAACACATTGGGACTTATGTGCAGGGACAAATGTGGTGCACTTCTGAAGCAAAAAATCCTGCTCCATATGTAATAAAGAAATATTTCAGTTGAGTAAAATTGGATTTTTAACAATTGAATGGTACAGAGGTATTCAACACACAAAGTGTTGAAGACCTCTATAGTATCCAAGAGCTTAAATAAATATTGTGTAGTGAAGCAAATCCACACCATCACATTCCAATGCGATTTATTTCCCTCAAAGCCTCTCTAATACAAAGTTAACCCCTTGGATACCACAGTTCTCGCAATGACTTGGGTACAAGTACAACACTTTTGCTTCTCAAATTGTGTTGCACATCCTGATCCCTCTTTTGTGCAAGCAAAGGGTTAATTTCATTCAATTGTGTTTTTGAAAGATGATTATTTTTTTATGTTAGTTACATGCTGATTTTTTTTAACCCTGAGTGCCAGAGGGGTATGCAACACATGTGAAGCAATGTATTGCATTCTGTCTGGCCTGGCACTCAAAGGGTTATTAGTGTATTTATATAGTTAGTAGTATTGAGTGCCAGCACCACAGGGGGATGCAATTTGTTGCTTCACAATGTGTTGCATACCCCAGTCCCCTCTGGCACTCAGGGGGTTAAAAGAATCAGCCTGTATGAAACAAACAGAAAACAATATTCAGAATCATCCTTAAAAACAGAAATTAAACCTTTTCTTGCACATCAGAGAGTTCTGTGCTGCTGTGCAAAACATTGAGAAGCAAATGTGTTGTTCACTGGTACTTTACTTGTATATCCATGCCTCTGGTGCAATCAAAGCGTTCTCTCTACACACTGGCTATTTGAATCTGAGATACTTATATTCTATGTGACCTAAACGTGGCCAAAACTGTGTGACTTACTCAATCTCATGACGTTCTCAGACTGGTATGGGAGTCAGCACCGGCGGCACTGCAACTCTCTCACTGCACTCCAGACCGTACTGGAGATGTTGTGAGTGACACGCTACCTCCTGCTACAGACACTTGTCATACTCGCATTCTCATCCAGGCATGCATTGCAGCGCCGAGTTACTGCCGCCGTCTCACATTAACCAGGCAACCAGCCAGCCAATGAGGACCATTGAGCAAATACTCTCCTTTCATTGGCTGGTGGTTGTGCCTGTTACTGTAGGTAGGCTGTGAGAATGGAAGTTTCAGTGATGTTGAGCGAGTCACAGCGCAGGAACAGAGTGGAACAGCTGAGTTGCAGAGATGGGTGCTGGCAATGTTATTTCATTCCGGGACTATTTAATGTCCCGGCGGGGGGTAACCCGGGACGCGGGACACAGATCTCATTTAAGGGACAGTCCCGGGCGTTCCGGGACACGTGGTCACCCTACTGTGCGCTTGTGCCATCAGTCCCTTCAGGTGCCATTTGGGTCTGAAGGGAGACCGCATACCTCCCAAGTGTCCCTCTTTAGGAGGGACAGTCCCTCTTTTAGACCCAAATTCCTCTGTCCCTCTTTCCCACCCTGATGTCCCTCTTTTTAGGAAATCAGACTGTGCGGTGTGTATATAAATGTATCATACTGCTCTACAGCAATAAATCTCACATTAATGTTTGTTTAAACGTCACTATATGTGTTTATAAAGTAGTCTGTGTAAATAAAATACTTTAGTCTTGTTCTAAATCATTTATTAGGTTACACATGGAGGTGTCAATAGGTCGTGAAATAGCCTAAAAAATTCTCGGTAATGCCCCACCCACCAGCCACGCCACCAACAACACCCCCCTAAAACACAAGTGTCCCTCTTTGGCAATTTGAAATGTTGGGAGGTATGAGACCGGGACTGACAGCTCAGGTGCGCAGACCAGATGTATGCGCTGATGCCTGGCTTCCAGTCTCGGAAGATTAAGGATTTCTGTAGAATGGTGCAGTGCTGAGAGGTAATATAACTATTATTAAAGAGGAACTACCACCCCGCAATAACTTAACATGCATTCATTCTTCATCTGGCGACTAGCTGCTTAGTAGCGCTAGTCGCCAGAAATATTACCTGGTTCCAAAGATTTTGCCGTTTTACCGATGCTCACAGGAGCAGGAAGCACGGACATCTCGTCACAGTGACGGTCGTGCGCCTGCGCTGTCAGTCCCTTTTGGAGCCAAGCTACTAAGCAGCTAGTCACCAGATGAAGAATTAATGCATGTTAAGTTATTGCGGGGTGGTAGTTCCCCTTTAAGCTAGTTACCACGTGCCTAATTATTGCAGGGCGACTTTACTTCTGGTGGTAGTTCAGCTTTAAACTGCAATTGGATGTTGATGCGAGGAGAGATTTTTTCGTCACTTAATTAATACATGGAAATTGCTTCAGTTGTGCCCCCATTCCCCATCCCACCTGCCTCTTTACTCTGGATCAACCAAAGGTGATCTGGCTCAGAGTTCTCCAACCTTTAATTTAACGGGAGCTACTTTTAACCAATGAAACATTTACTGAGCTACTATAAAACATAAAATGAAAATATGTGGATTTACAGTTGTGTGTATTAAACCATCCATTTCAATAAAAGTGTTGCACAGAACTCAAGCTCGAGGTGATAAAATCCTGTATAGTTTTTAGCAGAAGAAATCCTATATTTACTATAGAAATGAACCACGTAATTTCTGATTGATAGTGCTTTCCCATCCTTATCAACAACACTCCCATATTACTATGCATGTTTAAAATTGTTAGTGTGGTTTATTAAAACATTTAATGAATATAACAGACAGTTGGCAACTTTTGTTACAATGAGTGAGTGAATATGGAGTCGCTCTACGGCTTTTACCCCGTTTGACACCACATATTTCCCATAACACTTACTATATATGTCCCCTTTACAAAGCATGTGGAATAATATGTAAACAGCTGTTATGACAGTGGAGCAAGAAATCAATGAAAATGCTGTGAGGCTAGTAGCTGCATTATTATTGGTTCTCTGACCTCTGTTTGGTACCACAGATGAAAGCTGTGCCTGGATTGGCTGTAGCCAAACAGGGAATAGATTTTAGCCACTGGATTGCTCTCTGGTAGGCCAGATAGCTTGATACCTGATATGACTGGAGCAAACTACTCCAGGTAGAGAAAAAGAGCCACTTTTTGGAGACTCTGGGTTTAGATTGATTGATTCTCAAATATAAAATATATCCCACAAGAAGGGTGGCAGCAGTGCCAAACAGCCACTGTTATACACTTCTATGCTGCAGGGTAATTGCTCAGTTTCAGATGTAGCCCAAATCTTACAGCCCAGTTTCACTATTGGCATCAAGGAAATCCGCTCAGTATTACTTTTACATACCCTGGAATGCTAAATTTTTTTTTATAAGCTGTAAACATGAGTTCTGGGGCTTAAAGGGATAGTAATACTTCATTTTAACTTTATTTTATTTTGTAGGCATTAAAAAAACATGAAGAATGATATAAGTCTTATCTCTCAAACCTTTATGGTTTATGAGATATTCACAAGCAAAGTTCCCCTCCCCGCCCCTTTTACCTAGTGTAAGCCATCGCTTCTCAGATGTGGATCAGGTTGTATGACAGGACAGATAACAGAAGGGGACAATTTTCTTTGTATGAAAACAATGAAAGCCCTTCCCCCCTTGACAAGTTTTTCAGCTTTTTCTCTTATCTTAATAGAAGATTGTCCCTCTCTGCAGTCTACCTGGGCATCTCCCTTCTAATCTGGTTGAACAGGGAAGGGATACTTTGTTTGTGAATATCTCTTAAACCATAAAGGTTTCAGAGATAAGACTTATATCATTCTTCATGTTTTTTTAATGCCTACAAAATAAAATAAAGTTAAAACAAAGTATTACTATCCCTTTAAAGCCCTTCATTCTATACCTAGCAACAACCCAGCTACACCCTTTCTTTTTAAAGGGGCATTGCCTTATTGATTAAAGTTAAGTGCAGCAGCATGTTAACCTACTGAGGACCAGAAATGTGAAATGCATTGATTCACAGTCCAGTCCTCAAGGGAAGAAAGCAATATTGTATTTATTTTTACACTCCCTTTTCCTACATCCTACATAATAATTCCTTAGGATGTTTGTCAGAAGCCCTCATGCGCAGCAGAGACTGCCCAAACGCACACAATTCTGGGAGCACGGAATTCTGGGAGTTCTGTGCTTTCAGGCAGTCTCTACAGTGCATGACTGTGTCGGTGGCAGGACTCCGAGCAGGACCGGTTTCTTAACCATTTGAGTGCCAGAGGGGCGTGTACCCCTCTGGCACTCAAAGGGTTAACATCACCCGGACCTTGGCCTGTGTACACGGGCTTTTACACTAGTAAAAATATTTTTTTAAAATTACCAAGATTCTGTTTGTGTAGCAAAAGCTGCTTCTTACAGTTTTATTCAATGGATTTGCCTTTGATTGTTAGCAGGCAATGTAACAATTTAGCTCAAAGGGTTAAAGGGAGAAGGGTTCAGTAGGAGGAGATGAGGTGAATTTACCAGACCCAGTGACGTTGGAAAGGAGGAACATTAAAAAAATGCACAGAGGTTTTTTTTTTTTTATAGGTTTGTAAGGTCCCTTAAAGGGATAGTATTGTCCCATAAAAAATGTGTAGCGTTTTGTAGAGATTAAAAAAATAAGCTAAATGCCACAAATTATATCTCTCAGACCCCCATAAAATCGTTCTATAGTTTTATAGAGCCTTAGAAAATAAGCAGAATGGTGCAAACCCTATCCGCTATGGTTTGAGAGATATAGGGATTCAATGTTCCGCCCTCCCTCCCCTTCTCCTGATGTCCGCTGTAAAGCTGACAGCAGGAGATTCC
This sequence comes from Rhinophrynus dorsalis, assembly GCA_037306005.1. Taxonomy (NCBI): domain Eukaryota; kingdom Metazoa; phylum Chordata; class Amphibia; order Anura; family Rhinophrynidae; genus Rhinophrynus; species Rhinophrynus dorsalis. Next base: position 501,843,328 of record CM074721.1, on the reverse strand, counting down.
AGGCGTACGACTCGAGGAGGCTCTGCAGCAGAGCCGAGATCAGATTATTGCTGAAGAATTCATTCATTGGAAAGATCTATATAGTGTGCCTGGTTTGCAAGCACATTTTGTAGAAATTTCCAGTGAATGAATTCTTTATAGATATCACGATCTCGGCTCTGCTGCAGAGCCGCCTGCTGGTCCCCGGACCGGAATCTCCTGCTGTCAGCTAGAGGCTGACATCATGAGAAGGAGAGAGAGGGGCAAACTTTCAATGCCTATACCTCTCAAACCATAACGGTTTGAGAGATAGGGTTTGCACCGTTCTGCTTATTTTCTAAGGCTCTATAAAACTGTAAAAAGTTTTTATGGGACATTACAGTCCTTTTAAAGGGACACTGTCGCCTAAAAATGAATAAATGTCATATCTTTTTAAGTATGATATACTGCTAGCAAGCTTTTGAAACAAACAAAAAACAAAACAAAAAAAAAAAAACGATTTTCCTATTTATTTGAAGGCAGGTGTGCATTGCCGTTTTACCCTCCTTTGTTTGTACAAGTGATGAGGGCAACCCTTTGAGTGCAATGTGTTGGGTACCTCTCTCTGGCACGCAGAGGGTTAAGTTAAAGAAATAGGTGATAAGTCTGAACTAAACTGGATAGGTTCTTATCTCAAAACAATCATCACTGATTATTATTAATAATAATAATGATAATGTCCCTTTAAAAAAATAAGTCCCCCGACCCCTCCAAGCAGTGGGCAGGAAGCTCTTTGGAAACTGCCCTCACACACAGAGAGATACACACACTAAGGGTATGACATTGACAGTTTCTGTGCAAATCTACTCAGGTCTAGTGCTATGTAGGTACTAGTAGTTCTCAAATAATGTTAAGTGGCACTTTAGTGTGCTTTGGATACCAGCTTAGTGGGTCTCACATTTTCTATGAAGACTTTAACAAAACATTTAAAGGGATAGTAATGTCTAAAATAAAGTAGATCTCCAAGTCTTCATTATGGTAAGCGTAACAATTTGTGCTATGTTTAATAACTTACTTTGCTGTTGTTTTAAAAATATTCCATGTAAAAGGATCACCCTCTTGCCCCTTCTGGCCTAGGGTGACCAGATCTCACCTTTAATCAGGGAGACACATGAAAAATACATGCTGCAGGGGTGAGTTGATTTCAGCGCAGTCCTGAAATGTGCCTATTTCCTATGTGTCCCCAGTTAAAGGTGATGTCTGGTCAGCCTACTTTGGCTGCCTCCCCTTGAAGCTGCAATCCGGTCGTGGGACTGGATGGACGCAGTGAGAGACAATCTTAGACAGTAAGGATAAAGAAAACCCTTCCTCCTTGACAGAGAAGGGCAGGATTTTCCTTTGCTTACTGCAGTTTGTCCCTCGCCGCTCTCCATCCTGCCCACACTTAGATGAACGTTACGTGGCCAGAAGGGGCGGAAAGGTGACCTTTTTTTTTTACATGTCATATCTTTAAGCTACAGCAAAGTAAGTTATTAAACATAGTGCAAATTGCTATGCTTACCGTAATTAAGACTCTGCGTCTACTTTATTTTAGACATTGCTATCACTTTAAAGATGAGTTTCTAATTTATATTTATGGAAATTATTATGCACCATCTGCTCTTCATGAATCGTCGTCATTCTGACTGTGAGAACTAAGATTAATCTTTTGTACCATTCCTTATGTCCTAAAATTATATATATATAGTGCTAGGGGTGCCCTGAAAATTCTAGATTTCCTTTTATGGGCGCATTAAAGGGATAGTACTACTTCTTTTTATCTTTATTTTATTTTGTAGGCATTAAAAAAACATGAAGAACGATATGTCTTATCTCTCAAACCTTTACCCCTCACTGACCAAAACGGTCAAGTCTGCCATCTAGCTGTCAGATTTGGAATCTGGTCCAAGGACCCGCTGTGGCTCTACAGCAGAGCCGAGATCGAGAGATATAAGAATAACTACTTCATTCGAATAGTCTACAAAGTGTGCCTGGTTTGCAAGTACACTTTTTAGACCATTCCAATGAAAGTTATTTTTATATATTGCGATCTCAGCTCTGCTGAAGAGCCACCGGTTGATCTGAGGACCAGATTCCAAATCTGACAGCTAGATGGCAGACTTGACCGTTTCGGTCAGTGAGGGGAAACTTTGCTTGTGAATATCTCTCAAACCATAAAGGTTTGAGAGATAAGACATATTGTTCTTCATGTTTTTTTATTGCCTACAAAATAAAATAAAGATAAAACGAAGAAGCTTGAGAAAAGCTGCTATACACAACCTCATTCTCTTTTTCTCTCTCTCTCTGTTCTAGAGGTTCCTACGGAGCTGTGCTCTCCCTGCTACACAGACCAATATGAACAGGAACACGTGAAGCCTGCTGTGATCAGCCTCTTGCTCACACCAGATGTGTACTGCAGAGCATACCGCAGAGTGCTGCTCCATGACACTGCTCCACCACGTGACAATGCTGGGCTGCTTCTCATGCTGGCGCGGAAAGGCTTGGCCCCGACACAACAGGGAGAACCGGTGAAGACCAGTGATCTGAGGGAAAAGCCTATCCGGATGGTATGAGTTCAAGTCATTGGGTCTGAATGGTTAGATTGGGAAAAATACATAGGGGAACTGGAATAGCAGAGGAACAGGGAGGTGTAGTGTGTGTGCTGGAATAGTGTACACCAGTGTGTTTCAGCATTATCTCTCAGGGCACAGAAACAGTTTAGATTTTCAAGATATCCCTACTTAATCACAGGTGAGTAATCCGTGGGGATATCCTGAAATCCTACCTGTTGGTGCACTATGAAGACTGGAAATCACTAGTGTACACCATGTAATCTGTGGCTCTCTGGCAGTTGTTGGGCTGCACCTTCTTCAACATGATGGAGGTTGTAGTCCAACCCAACAGCCAAACTACTACATTTTCTCAAACTTGTTGTACCCAGATGAAGGGAACCAAGCAGATCTGGCTTTAATCTGGAGGTGTGAATATTTCTCTATGCCGATTAAAGGGACAGTAACATTTAACTATAATTTACTGTGGGATAAAACATGGTATTTCCATTGTGGGAGATGTTTAATTCAAATGTTATTACATTTCACTCTGTTTCCTTTTTAAATTGTGAATAACAGCCCAGCTGATGTCCAGATGGCAATTTGTTTTCAGTCGATCTCTATGGGAGACGGTAGCCTTCCACTGAATGGGATGGTCACAGCTCTACCTATTAATGACAGTTCGAGTTGTAATAACTTTTGAATGAAGCTTCTTTTAGCAGGAAAAGTCCTATGAAAATTTCTTCATAATTAAACGTTGCTTACCTATACAAGCAGCATGTATTTTAACATTAGAATGTATTTCAATAATAATGGCTGTAAGTTTGTGTATGTGCTCCATGGCAGGATATATACAAGTATACTTTATAATGAAGACTCCTATTGTAGAACACCCAGTTCTCAATGTTAATCTGCAGAGCGCACCAACAGTACGTATCACTTCATAATCAAACGTGAGCAATTGGTAGCTCAGAGATTATAATTAACGGAATACTAGTGTCCAATGATAATTTTATGTTGTATTGTAAATTTAAAAAAAAAAAAAAAAAAAAAAGTTACTTGGAGCAAATCCCATCTCTCAGACCTTTAGATGCAAATATCTCTCAAACCATAAAGTCCCCCCTCCCTCCCCTTCTCCTGATGTCAGTGCTCTACTGACAGCAGGAGATCCCGGTCCTGGGACCAGCTGGTGGCTCTTCAGTAGATGTGAAATAGCAGTATTTGAAAAGAATTCCTTAATTGGAATGGTCTACAAAGTGTGCCTGTTTTGCAAGCACACTTTGTAGACCATTCCATTGAAGTAGTTCCTTTTAAATATCACTATTTCGGCTCTGCTGAAGAGCCACCTCAAGTCGGCCGTCAGGAGAAGGCGAGGGGAATTTATAGATGCGAATATCTCTCAAACCATAAAGGTCTGAGAGATGGGATTTGCTCCACATAACTTAATTTTATTTTGTGTTGTAGATTTTAAAAAAATATTATTGGACATTAGTGTTTCTTTAACCCACAAGTGCTTAACCCTTTAATGACCAGCGGTCTGGGGGAAGTGACCTTGCCTTAAGGACCGCTTTGATCACTGTAGGCGCTCCAGCACACGTGACTGAACAGGGGTCTGAGAGAGACCGCTCTGGTCTTGGAGAGGTCAATTTCAGAACCCGTTTGTGTTTACAGCTCTCCCGCAGGAGTGCTGTAAGCACAAAGTACGTGACATGCCACGACCTTCACAGGTCCTTAAAAGAAAAAAAAAAAATGGTGACGGTCCTGGCACGTCACTGGTCATAAGGGGTTAAGTGGGGATATCCTGAACAACTAGGTCAATGTTGTACTCGAGCATTGGAGCTGAGAATTCTGATTTTATACATTAGCAGTGCCTTTTGTGTCCACATATTTTACCTACAGTTCAGACATTTATTCTGATGCAATCTATGGGGAGAGGTGAGTCACCGACTGCAGTTCTCCATAGAATATGATAGTAACAAATTTTTATTTTGTGATAATATGAAGTTACAGCTTCAGCAGGAAAAACCCTCTAACAAAAAATTACTGCGTATTTAACCCTTTGAGAGTCAGAGAGGTATCCAAGCATTGTGTTAGATAGCTCCCTGGCACTCAAAGGTTAATGTTTTCCATGTCCAAACCAAAGCAGTTTGAGAGATTGGGTTTGCGGCAATCAGATTCTTTTTTTACCCTCTACAAATCTATAAAAACATTTTATGGGACATTACTAACACTTTAACCCTTTGATGCTTGAGCAATGAGATGGAGACCTCCAGCATCAAGGGGTTAATTTGTAATCCATGACCATTAGGTGCAATAACATTGTAGACCATAAAAACTGCAACATCTCCATGTTCTGTATCCTTCTGGCAGAAAAGCTACAAACTAAGGACTATTAGGAAGAAAGCATTGCCTGACCTGAAGATTTGTTACAGCACAAATTTATGGGACATTATTAACACTTTAAAAGAAAGATTTGGAAATGGGAGGACAAGATGGGAGAATTGCTGCTGCACAGAAATAGTGCACTTGTCACCATAAGACTCCTTTAGTTTGTTTTTGGGGAATTAAAATCCTCTTTGTTGTACTAGCCAGTTTTGAGAAATGAACCTTTATTTTGGTGGTGCATTGTGGTGCTTTTTGTTAGTTATGTTTGAGGCCAGACTTACCTCTCATTATGCTATTAGAAATGTCCCCTGTGTGTGGGCTCTGCTTAGATTCATTCATAGCATTGGCCTAATTAACATAAAGTGCCACAGATGGCTAGTACAACATAAAATTAACTACATTTATCCTAACGCTTTGAATGCTACCAGCGTCTTGGTCATGCCTATTGGGTCAGAAGTCATCTGATGCCTCCTAATAAGTCATGGGCAGTCATGGGCTCAATCTGCTGCTTAATTAAGGGTATGTGGGGGCATAAATTGCCTTCTGCTTCAGGCACATGTTCCTTCATTGCTGTGGACCAGAGGGTCTAGTGCCTCCTAGTGATATCCTTACTCGCATGTGTGATGACATCACATAGCACAACTAAACTCCAGAACAACCAGGAGTCTGTAGCGGGAAGGATGGGTGCCCTCTAATACCTTCTATCCCACACCCTTTCTGCAGCCAATCCCAAAGAAACCTCATCTGATAGAGATGACTCTCCTCTTTAATGTAAGGGTACTTTTACACCCCTTGTGTGTGGCTGACATCTTCGGACTTCATATTTTTCTAGGTCTAGAGTGTATTTTTTTTTTAGTGCCAACTTCTTAAAATATTTATGCACACTAGCCTAAGGGTAAAAATGAAATGTAAATGATGCTTCATTTGAAGCAGACGGTTGTGTAGTTTTAAAAATAGAATTCTTGGTCTGCCTTAAGTGTGCAGCTACAAACAGGTCTGCAGATTTTTCCCATTCCCAATTTGCTTGGAAGCAGGTAGATTGTGGTAGGTGCAGGTTATTGCTTCTGGCATCCCTGCTGTATGTCAACCCATGTCATTTTTCTTGAAGGGACAGTAGAGACTGAATACAGCAGGAGATTCCTTTGTTTTCCAAAATGATAGTATCTTTGAAATAGTGGAAATGTAAAAATAAATAAAGCAAAATCACCGCTCATTAAATGACCTGGTTGTTTGTTTTCTTTCCAAAATGGAATGACTTGTCTCTCTAGTTTTTAGTTGTTTTTATAATCCTTTTAACGCAGGTATGTTCTATTTCAAATAATGTAAGAAAACAAAGATTGCTGTAGGTACAGTTTTTTGTGCTCCTGCCAACCCATGCAGTAAGTTACCCAATACCAGTGGGGTACCATTTTACTCAGGTGGCGTCTAGCTGCCTATCATGAAATGAAATTCCATGAATTTAAAGCCTCTATTTATGATGCAATGAAAATACAAAATTTTTGTTACAACACTATATTCTGGAGATCTCTTTTCAGTTTTGAAATAGAAACTCAAATTGCCCCTTTGTGACATTGGAATTTTGTATACTTTTCAAAAATATAGATCACCTTGATTTGCACATTCGAGTCTATCCAACCTATGTCCACATGGCTATTTCATCACACAACAACCAGTTGTGTATTCCATGTGTTTGAATGATCTAATGTAAAATGTGGGCAATTGCTAGGGTGTGTTGCAGAGTCGCCCAGATTATGTCATTGTAGTGACACCTGTTCTGGCAATCTGTAGTGTCAGTAGGAGTATATTATTGACTAAGCAGATTATTAAAGTGACTGACTCATGAATGAGCCTGCGTAGCCTTCTACTTTCCTGCAGAGGACTGTTCTACTCTGCACTGCTGCAGCCATGTTTGGCCACTTGACAGGAGAGTAATCATATACTGGAAAAAAACGATTCCTATTGAGTAAAACAAGATAGCTCCCGATGCTGTTACATGCATCAATCAAAAGTTATTACAGTTAAATATTTTTATTATTAATGTAATACAAAATTCAATTCACCTCTAGAGGGTTCTGATACTATTGCTTTCCAATGGCATCATAACTAGCAATTGGAGGACCCCAATACAAACATTTTTGAGGACCCTAATACAAATATATTGGAGAAGAGATATAACTGGAGAAGTCATGTCCACTTTATCACCTCTTTATCACGCCTTAGCGCATAAGCCCACTGTCTTCTACCAAATAACAAAATTCCTTGACTCTTTAAAAAAAAAAAAAAAAAAAATAAAAATCTTTTGAACCCATTGCAATTTGGAGTGTTATCAACTGAGACAGCCCTCTGTAAAGTGGCCAGTGATCTCCAGATGCAAAATGCAAAGGCCACTTCTCTGTACTCCTACTACCTGACATAATCTTCCTTTGATAAAGTTTACCCTTCTCTTCTTATTTAGATTCTACACATTCTTGGCTTCCACTATCCACTATCAAGTTGCTTCATGGCTTTCCGCCTATCTCTCACAATATTTGTGTCTTCTGGCAATAAACTCTCCTCTACAGCCCTTCTGCCTGTGGGGATGAGGTGCCTCAAGGCACTATCTAGGTCCTCTACTCTTCTCCCTGTACACCCTTCATTGGGTGAGCTTATAAACTTGGTTATCATCCGCATATAGATGATACATGGAGACAAATGTATTAATATATCCGCTCCTGTTCTTTCACCTCAAATTCAGTTACAAATTTCAGACTGCCTCTTGGCCATGTCCACTTGGATGGCTCACCAGCATTTTAAGATAAATATATTAAAACTGAACTTCTCACTTTCCCTCCAAGATCTCACCCAACATTCAGCTTCACCATTACAGCTGATGGAATTTACATTCTTACCATCAGCTCAGCATGCTGCCTTAGGGCCATATTTGCTGCTTCCAATTCCTTCTCCCCTCATATTAACTTATTGGCTAGAACCTGTGGCTTCTTCCTCTGCAACATTGCTAAAATCTGCCTGTCCCTCATTCTAGCCATCTCAAAGTACTGCTATTTACTACTAACTGGCCTCCATCTTTCCCCTATGTAATCTGTCCTAAGCTCATAAATCAGCACATTCTAACAAAAAACTCCACCTGTGCACGTCATTCACAGATATCTGACATGGCTCCCTCTTCAGCGCTGTATCACTTTAAAAAGTACTCCTTCTTAACTTTAGATCTCTCCACACAACTGCTCCCTCCATTACATCTCTTACCTCATTTCCATTTACGTGATCCGGATTACCTCAAAAACAGCGAGAAGAGCATCTAAGTATAGTAGTTTTAATAATTTCAAATATGAACGATAAAAGTAATGTACTTACATTGGCCCTTCTTGGGCTTTTGGCGTTAAAACAGGTCCTTCCCCAAATATCCAACGAGCTGTGTCCTCCGTTGCTCCTGCGCACCGTAACCTCTTGATTCTCCTTCGTCTATTTAGTCCAGAGGTTAGCGTCTCCACTAAGAAGGTATTTATGGTGCTGCCTTTAGATGTGGGTCCAGCCAGTTGTAAGATGTCCTTTAGCGATAACGCTAAAGAGTGGAGATATGTCGGTAGATTTTAACAACCGAAAGCCTCGTGGAGGCTGCTGGCCTGGGACGCCGGGTATCGGAGATGAGTAGGGGCGGAGTGGGGGAACTCACAGGGGGCGTGGGAAGGACCTGAGTAAAAAATGGGCCGGAGTATGGAAGCCCATTTCCATTTTTGTTCCCATACACAACCTTCGCTGAGCACACAACACCTTCATGTTATCCATCCACATTTTCTGCCTTCTCCATCTCAAACTTTTTTTAATTTCCACTCCTTTCCTCTGGAACACCATACCTCTCTCACTCTACATCTAGAATTATCCTCCTCCATCTTTAAATCTACCTTGTAATCCTATCTTATGGAAAACCAGCACCATCTCCTATTGATAAATTCAGCACTATAACTCACAGCACGTGACACCCTCGTACAGCCGATTACCCATTTAGACTGTAAGTTCCTTGGGACAGGGGCTTCTTTCCTATTGTTTCTGTGATTGTGACACAAATTTTATCCCCATTTATTTACTGTAGCATGCAATTGCTGTTAGGCACTGTGTACACTATGTGATGCCATATAAATAATGATACATACACACAGAACACAAATAAAATCAAGTGTTTTCTTCATGTTAACCTCTTGTCCTCAAGTTAATGTTCTTGAGTTCAATGGCCATAAACCACTGGCTTTTTTTACAGCAACTTCCTACATATAAAATTGTTGTAATATTTCTTAAAATCTTGAAAAAGCTTTTAGTTTACATAGCTTGGGAGTCTGATAAACGTTCATGGAGTTCAACCTTTCCCAGATATAATTTCTGTTGACCATGAGGAAGGCAAACAAACCCCCCCACACTAATCGATTTCTGTTTAGACACATCAAGGGACTACTATCATTCCTGACTCCAAAAAAAGACAATGTTGTTTTCCCTGGATCCCTACTCTACTGTGATTGATTAACTTTCACAGCCATGGAAAAACCTTATAAAGGTAGCAATGCATTCCTCGTGGATAGGCTGTGTATTTGCTTCTCTGTAGTGAGCTGTATAAAGCAAGCATAGATCCAGTCATTCATGTTAAATTTGCGCAACGATCCTATAATCCAGAAGGTGCTGAAAATGTTATGCTTTGAACTCGGGAAAGTTTCAGCAAACTGTGTTAGGGCTGGGTGATAAAACTGTTCATGTGAACAGCCAGACCCACAGCAATGTGCAGAGTCTTGGTGCTTTCAATGCAACATATAAATGTGTGTGAACTTTGCCTAAAGGATTAAAGAAAAAAAAAAACTCTTAAAGGGATAGTAATGTTTCACAGTAAAAGCAGATACAATTAATCTTCATCGTATTTGGGCCATGGAGAGTGTTATTTTAATACTGTCAGAGTTGTAGTTCAAGAGTAATTGAATGATAAAGTATTCCCCTCCCGCACCTCAGAAGAGCAAGACTGTCTGGATGGATCACAGAGAGGGAAAATCTTCAGTGAGCATAAGGGAAAAACCTGTCAAGGGGGGCAGGGTTTTCCTTATGCTCGCAGTAAGAAGATTGTCCCTTGCTGTGACTTGTCTGGTCAAGAAACCAGATTCCACATCTGAGGGGAGGTGGCTTACACTAGGTAAAAGGGGTGTGAGGGAGGATACTTTACATTCAATTACTCTTGAACTACAACTCACTCACTATTGAAATAACACTCTCCATGGCCCAAATACAATGAAGATTAATTAGAGCTGCTTTTATTGTGAAACATTACTATCACTTTAAAATGTTGTAGGGTTTATCTCCCTAAGTAAAGCAAGGGTACTCCCACTGCTGAAAGGTGTTTTATTCAAAAGTTATTGCAGCTCAAACTTGAATTTTTCTAGGTGCAGTATCACAATGGCCTGAAATTGTACAGAGGTGCTGTTGCTATACCATCCTATGGACCGCTCCAGTCAGTTGCTACACCATCTCCATTGGATGGTTTAGCAACAGTGCCACTGTACAATTTCAGGCCATTGAGAAATTGCACCTAAAAAAATTAAAGCTTGAGCTGCAATAACTTTTGAATAAAACACCTTTCAGCAGTGGGAGTACCCTTGTTTTACTGAAGGGGATAAACATTACAATATATATATTTTTACATTTTAAGTATTACTATCCCTTTAAGATTATCATTATAATCCAGCCCCTTAATGCACCCTGATGTTCTCACCAGTCATTTTTGCTTCACTGGCTGGTTCAGTATGAAGGGAGTTGTAACTGGTGGGCCAATCTGACTACCCCTGCTTTATAGACTTAACCCTTTGAGTGCCAGAGAGTTATACCTCTCTGGCACTTAAAAGGTTAAAGTGGACCTAGTATGCTAAGATAAGTTAGTTCTGTAGAGAATACATGTCAAAATGTTATGCAATAGCAGCAGCTTCAGAACAGAAATAGTTTTAGAAATGAACCTGTATTTATGGCAAGTTGTGGCACTTTATTCTAATTAGTTTGTGCTGGGCCAATGTTATCACACTCTGTGCTATGAATGAAACTGGGGTCCGAATAACACAGTGAGCAGGTAGACTGACCTTGAACAGAACTAATCTGACCTTGAACAGAACTAATGTGTGTGCTTTGAAGTGTATTGGCATAAAGTGACACACAGTGTCACTGATCCGTGCTTTGGTAACCTCCCTGTGGTTTTAGTGATTTTATGTTACTTGTTTGTTTTTTTCCCACGTGTACATAACATTAATAAAGTAAGGTAAATCTCATGTGGCTTCTCCCTGGGTATAAATGGAGAATTGTATTTATCACTTGGCATTTGGTAGACACTCAATTATAGTTTTGAGCTTTTATTTCTGTTGAGATTTTATCCTCTAGATCCAGCCTCCTCAGTCTCCGAAAGCCAGGTCTCCATGGCGACTAAAATCGACTTTGACGTTACAAGTGAAAGCTGCGTTATTCTTTCTTTTCCAAATTAGCATCTTTGAAAGTGGAAGTTTTTTGTATAATTTCATTTTATAGGGTGATTATCATGATTTACGAAATGAACAAACTTGGTAAAAAGCCCAAAGTTGCACTGAGCAACCCCAGACCTGCTCCTATCTGCTGTCTATGGGGAGGTCAGACAAGTGATATTCTCCCCCCTGTGCCTGGCAGTGTGCTGAAATGCAACCCGGATGCATGTAGCTCTCCGCTGCAGTGTTTATGGATTTTACACGTAGCCTACATAGACCCAAGCACAACACAGAAGTTCTGTGGGAAGTACACACAGCCCAACAAGGCTGATTTGAAAAACTTTAGTCTTGAAGTTGAGTCTCTTCTTGCCAGACCAAAGAGCTAGCCCTGCAGGTCAGACTCCCCTTTTGTGCCCCTGTTGGTCCAACTGGGCTCGCAGAGAAGCTCGTCTTCATCTGCGGGTCTTCTACCCTTTATCTTATGTTCTTTATTTCATGAGCATAAATTTATAGTTATAAATTTCCTGGATCTGCCATGTGTGTGTTGTGCTGCTGTGGGGGCCTGCCTCTGCATCGGTGCTGACGTTGGGTGAGCCTGCCTCTGCATTGGTGCTGACGTTGGGGAGGGTCCTGCCACTGCATCGGTGCTGGCGTGTGGGGGCCTGCCACTGCATCGGTGAGGGTGTTGGGGGGCCAGACTCTGCATCGGTGGTGACGTTGGGGGGGGGGCAGACTCTGCATCAATGGTGATGTTGGGGGGGGGCTGCCTCTGCATCGATGCTGATCTGGGGGAGGCTGCCTCTGCATCGATGCTGATCTGGGGGGGGCTGCCTCTGCATCGATGCTGATCTGGGGGGGCAGCCTCTGCATCGATGCTGACCTGGGGGGGGCAGCCTCTGCATCGATGCTGACCTGGGGGGGGGCAGCCTCTGCGTCGATGCTGACCTGGGGGGCAGTCTCTGCAAGATGCTGACCTTGGGGGGGGAGCCTGCTTCTGTATCAGTGCTGGGACGAAGCCTGCTTCTGCATCGGTGCTGACACTGGGACGGGGCCTGCCCCTGCATCGATGCTGACACTGGGACGGGGCGTGCTGGCACTGGGGTGGGGCCTGCCCCTGCATCGGTGCTGGCACTGGAGCGGGGCCTGCCTCTGCATTGGTGCTGACGTTGGGGAGGGTCCTGCCACTGCATCGGTGCTGGCGTGTGGGGGCCTGCCACTGCATCGGTGAGGGTGTTGGGGGGCCAGACTCTGCATCGGTGGTGACGTTGGGGGGGGGCAGACTCTGCATCAATGGTGATGTTGGGGGGGGGCTGCCTCTGCATCGATGCTGATCTGGGGGAGGCTGCCTCTGCATCGATGCTGATCTGGGGGGGGGCTGCCTCTGCATCGATGCTGATCTGGGGGGGCAGCCTCTGCATCGATGCTGACCTGGGAGGGGCAGCCTCTGCATCGATGCTGACCTGGGGGGGGCAGGCTCTGCGTCGATGCTGACCTGGGGGGCAGTCTCTGCAAGATGCTGACCTTGGGGGGGGAGCCTGCTTCTGTATCAGTGCTGGGACGAAGCCTGCTTCTGCATCGGTGCTGACACTGGGACGGGGCCTGCCCCTGCATCGATGCTGACACTGGGACGGGGCGTGCTGGCACTGGGGTGGGGCCTGCCCCTGCATTGGTGCTGGCACTGGAGCGGGGCCTGCCTCTGCATTGGTGATGGCAGGGGAAGCCTGCTTCTGTATGGGTGCTGACCGGCAAGGGTGTACCTTGTATCTGTGCTGATGCTTGCTTGCCTTCTGCATTGGCGTCAGGTAGTGGTGCTGGTGCATTTGTAACAGAGGGGTCTGCCAGTTCATCTATGCCAGCTGATCATGTGTGTGGTTGCTCTGTACCAGCCTGCACTGGGAGATATATTTATTGTTATCTTTGTGGTCTTCAGTTTAGATATTAAAATTGCTTTAATGACAGATCTATACAAAAGTGAATCAAAGTTGCTTTTCCTTAAGAAAAAAGTTCTTGGATATTTTTGGGAAGTGTCCCTGGGAAAATGTAGTGAATGTTGGCAACTATGTATTGTTAGAATGCGGAATGTTAGAACAAAAGGTCATGAACTGAATGTTGGAGGACTCGGGTAATGTTAGAAAATATTACGTTGGAGAAACTGAGAAACAGCATCCCAGCAAAAGCAGTATAGGTATATACAGAAACATTTATAAAAACGCTGATCTGACCTGTCCAGAACAGGGAACAAAGAAAAAGAACTGCATTAAAGTGTAACTTTCATTCTCTATAAAGTCGCTCTCCAATAATTAGGCATATGGCGACTAGCCTCATAATGGTGCTATTACCTCTCATAATTACCCGGTTCTGTAGTAATCCTTAGTTTTCGGAGACTGACGGCCAGGCTTCTTGCTTTAGTGCCTTCCGGACAGGTTATGGAAGCTATTTGGAGACAAGTGAACTGACGTTACCCTGGAGGATATGTGTAGTTTGAAGATGAAGTTGGTGATGCAGATGAATTTGGATACCACTATAATTGTGGCAACCTGTGAGTGGCGTTGTGTAGGTACTTGGAGGCACATTAAAATCAAGGACCCCGATGAGTGTTGAAGAAGGTTGAAAATATCACTATGTATGTTTACCTCTGTTATACCACACGTACCTGACGATGGGCCAGACTCGGTTGCTAGGTGGATATAATCGAGAATATTAATTTCTGCAGTATATCACCATTTCATCTCTATTATTCAAGTGTGTTGTGGATGTGGAAGAGATCCTAACACATTGTCTCATCATCAATTCATCCTCATTAATTCTTTACTTCCATTTCATATAATATCATCTGTATGCTAATTGGATACATCCGGAACTATATGAGCCAGCATGAGTAGCTTGACTTTTTTCAATTTAGGCTATTTTGGAACATATATTGGCCTTAGGATACTTTCTATTTAGCATGTAGGGGCTGGCGCCAGTCTTGGGGTCTCCTTGTTTTTATTATTGTGAGGTTTTGCTTTTTTAGTATATTATTTCACGTGTTTGGGTATATTGGTGGCGGTTGGAGGTGCATGATCTATGTTCTTGGGGGGGGGACTTTTCACTCCACCATATTTATATTTTATTGGTGTTTATGTGACTGTCACCAGATGGAGTGATTTAGGACTATACCACTTGAAATATTGATCACTATGTTATACATTGTGTGACATAATGTAAGTCCTGTAGTTGGAGCTAGAGTGCAGAGAAAATAAAGGTTATACCCAGCACTCTGGCTTGCTTAAAGGGATAGTAATACTTCATTTTAACTTTATTTTATTTTGTAGGCATTAAAAAAACATGAAGAATGATATAAGTCTTATCTCTCAAACCTTTATGGTTTAAGAGATATTCACAAACAAAGTATCCCCCCCCTGTTCAACCAGATCAGAAGGGAGATGCCCAGGTAGACTGCAGAGAGGGACAATCTTCAATTAAGATAAAGGAAAAAGCTGAAAAACTTGTCAAGGGGGGCAGGGCTTTCATTGTTTTCATACAAAGAAAATTGTCCCCTTCTGTTATCTGTCCTGTCATACAACCAGACTCACATCTGAGAAGAGATGGCTTACACTAGGTAAAAGGGGCGGGAGGGGAACTTTGCTTGTGAATATCTCATAAACCATAAAGGTTTGAGAGATAAGACTTATATCATTCTTCATGTTTTTTTAATGCCTACAAAATAAAATAAAGTTAAAACGAAGTGTTACTATCCCTTTAAAATAAACTTCAGATCTATGTAACTTGGCTAGATAATGACTGGAATGTTGATTGACTCCTGCTGTGTTTGCTTGACCAGTCAGGGGAAGTTGTTATGGTCCAGTCAAAAATCCCTTTTTTCAAACCCTACTTTGTATTCTTATCTTGATAAGAGTTACTGGAAATGTAGCCCATTATCTGACTGGTCAAGCATAGCAATACTGTCCCATGCACTAATTTACATTCTAATCTTGATAAGAGAGTCTGGAAGTGTATATAAGCAGTGTGTTTCATCAATAAAGCGGTTCTGTTCTACCCTCCTTAATACAAGCCTCGGCTGTATTTCTGGAGGGGACTTGGGCTGGGGATTCTCACCTTAGCCACTGCAGAAGCGAATTCACTTGCCTCACCGGTCTACTGGCGTAGGGCCTCTGGAAACCCCACCTAGGATTCTGCATCTAAATTCACTAGCTCTGCCAGTCTGCCAGGGGGCAGCATACAGATGTTCCTGCCTGAGTATCCATGACTTCCAGACCAGGAAGCAGCAGGGTTCCAGCCGGCTGTGGAAGAGGGGCAGCAGCAGCGGCGGATCAGGAACCGATGACCCCAAAAGGGTCCAGTAAATCCTGGTACCGTCACAGTGACATTATGTCATTAATACATTTTCTCATTTTTTTTATATATTAATGGTTTAAGATTATTGGTAGTGTGCCTCATTTAATCCTCATCTTCTATTTTCTTTTTGGTATACATTGAATTTATTAGGGGATTGAGTGCACTCCATACTCTACTTGTATGGATTTACTACATTTGATTATTTGAGATGCTCCTTTCATTGGTTTTTTGTTTACAACTGTCAATTGTAACTAACAGAAACAGCATGGTATCTACAATAAAACACTACAGTTTATTGTACTGTAATTAATTTTTAAGTATCTCTGAGCAATGGGTAATATAAATATTTTCACGGAGGAATGTTTACTGATCCTTTAATTATAAAGATCCTGCAATACTCCTTAGCATCCTACTTTTGTATAGTAAGATGTACAAACGTGTTTCTCTGAATGTATATACCAAGCTGTTGAACTACATGTCCTATCATCCTCCGCTAGTAAATGGTTGGTTGAGGATGTCAAGAGTTACACTCCATCAACAGCTGGGAGCAGACGTATGTTGCTTAGCCATGGTGTATCTGGGTGCATTATATACCAAGTGTAAATATCGTTTTTCCCTGCTGTCTACTGTGATCATTGATTGAAACACTTCTGGTATTTTTACTTGATTGACCATATTTTCTTGTCTAGTATATGCAATAGTACTCCAGGCCAGGAAGTACATATCGTATTGGTCATTAGTTGCACTTTCCTTCTAGTAATTCATATGTTACACCTGCTTCATGCCTATACAGCATATATTCAGTTTGCATTTATTTAATAGTATGGCCTTGCTTTTTAAAACCCGACTAATGGAAATGGTGTATTTTTGTGTTGTGTACTTGTATTTGCTTATTGTTCACTTAGAGAGTATATTTTTACACCACTCTAACTCTTGAATGTCAAAGGGGTACTCAACGAGCTATTTACTGTATGTACAGGACTCTTGGTTGCACAAGCTGACTCTAACCTCTCCTCCTCACAGGCTGCCCACCTTGCTGTGATAGACTCGCTGATGACTATCTACTCTGTACATTGTGCTGAGCCCCTCCCTCCTGGGGCGGAGCCAGGCCTCAATGGTGTGGAGATGAAGCTTCTTGATTGGGTGCAAAAGGTAGGTAAACAAAGCCAAACTCTCTCCAGACCTTCTTCACCAGAAACATGTCTCCTCTTCATTTCCCTCTTGCAAATTCTTGACCTGTCCTGCGGCCACCTGTTAAATATTTATTCCATTTCCATCCTTTCTGTTTCTTGCTGTGGGTAACCTATTCTCACTTGTCTAGTATCTGTTCCCAGATAAATAACCAGCTGCTGGAAGAAGCAGAGAGAGAGCATGGGCAGAAACAACTACCTGCCCCAGATGGGCAGAACCAGGCAGGGGTAAGTTCACCGAATACATCACTCCTTCCTTAACCACACAGCCAGTTTTTTAGATATCTCAACATTCAGTGCAGCTTTGTGAGTGTGTAGTCCTAGAGGGTTTGGAAAATATATGTCCCAGTAAATCCAGTCCTATAGGTACAAAGGTATATGTTTCCTCTCTTTATTACCCCACCATGTCCTGTCTGATTTACGTCTTTGTACGTCCCACTGTAGCAGGTCATATGGAGAAGCCAAAGCTGAAATTCATCAATCAGTGAATGGCCCGATGTAGAAGGAAATCAGAAGATTTAATTGCATGTTAGCCAATTCCCCTGGATCATGTCTGGCCATCGCTTATTTATCAAGGAGTGTTGGCCAGATAGATCACACAGTTCCATCTACCAGCATCATGGTGGTGGATCCCATTGTGGGCAAACAGGATGAACACATGCATACATAATGTGTGTGTGTTGCCAGAATGGTAACATTTACACAATTTTTAACCCTTTGAGTGCCCAACGCATTGCAAAGCAATTCTTTGCATACCACTCTGGCACTCAAATGGTTAAACCTTGATGAATAGCAGAAGGTATCAATTAATGATAGTTAAAAAGCTGATGAAGAGCAGCATATCTGATACTCTGCTTTCCCCTCAGCATGACTAATTGTGGCCTAATCCCCCAGCCCTGTATCCAGACCTAAAAGAGTTTATCCCATCCTTCTTCCTATATGAGATGCTCCAGGCTCTGTATTCTTACCCAGTCATTGGGGTAAGCCTGGTTCTATTAACCCTTTAAGGACCAGAGGCGGTGTACAACCCATTTATTTTTATCACACAGCATGTGGCCATTGAGCAGGCAACACAAAAGTTGTTAATCTGCAACTCCCACCATTCTCTGATGTCCAGCAGCAAGTTATGATGGGAACTGTAGTCCAGCAACAGCTGAAGAGCCACTGTAGTCCAGCAACAGCTGAAGAGCCACTGTTGTCCACCTCACCCCTGCCTTAGAGGACCATATGCAAATGACAAAATGGAGCAGTTCTAGGGCAAACAAACAGAACAAGAATGGACAAATGAACATTTGCAATGTGCTGGAGACCTCTCTAGCACTGAAAGCGTTAAAATCCCCATTTATATCAATGGAAATGTGTATTTGTTCCTCATGGGCAGTCTGCCCAATAATTGTCCCACTTTCTTGGTGGATAGGCCCAACACTTCCTGTGCTTCTTCACTAACACAGACTTTCTAGGGCAGGGGAGGGAACCTGAGGCCCTCCAGCTGTTGAGGACTAGAACTCCCATCATCCTCATCCAGTCAATGGCTGGCTAGGGATGATGAGTTATAGTCCTCAACAGTTTGAGGGCCACATGTTTCTCCTCACCCTTCTAAACTTGGAATCCTACTCCCCTCCCAATCAGACATCACAAACTGAACTTTTCCAATTAGCCCCAAAGGACAATACTAAACCCCCATGTTCGGAGGAAAACGGAAGTCCTTTGGGGCAAAACCAACCACTCCAGTTAGTACAAACACACATTCCCAGAACCCCCACTGATTTAAACTGGATTTTAACTCCTTGAATGCTAAAGATGTCAAGCTGGTTTGCCCCAGAATCACTAATTTCTTGTAAACCTAGGGCTCCTATTAGATGTAGATAACTGTACCCTGGTATTTCCTGATATGTATTCACACACTCTGCATCTCTCCTTCTTTCTCCTCTTTCTGTCTCCCACTTCTCTCTTCCCCCTCCTTTCTTTCTCCTTCTCTCCCCCTCTTCTCGCTCTCCTCTCCCCCTCTTCTCGCTCTCCTCTCTCTCCTCTTCTCGCTCTCCCTCCTCTTCTCGCTCTCCCTCCTCTTCTCGCTCTCCCTCCTCTTCTTGCTCTCCCTCTCCTTCTCGCTCTCTCTCTCCCCCACCTTCTCTCTCTCCCCCACCTTCTCTCTCTCCCCCACCTTCTCTCTCTCCCCCTCTGCTCTCTCTCCCCCTCTGCTCTCTCTCCCCCTCCTTCTCTCTCTCCCCCTCCTTCTCTCTCTCCCCCTCCTTCTCTCTCTCCCCCACCTTCTCTCTCTCCCCCACCTTCTCTCTCTCCCCACCTTCTCTCTCTCCCCCTCTGCTCTCTCTCTCTCCCCCTCTGCTCTCTCTCTCTCTCCCCCTCTGCTCTCTCTCTCTCTCTCCCCCTCTGATCTCTCTCTCCCCCCCCTCTGATCTCTCTATCTCTCCCCATCTTCTCTCTCTCTCTCTCTCTCTCTTTCCCCATCTTCTCTCTCTCCCCCCTCTGCTCGCTCTCTCTCTCTCCCCATCTTCTCTCTCTCTCTCCCTCTCTCCCTCTCTCCCCCTCTTCTCTCTCCCCCCTCTTCTCTCTCCCCCCTCTTCTCTCTCCCCTCTCCCCCTCTTCTCTCTCTCTCTTCCCCCCTCTTCTCTCTCTGTCTTCCTCTCTCTCCCCTTCCCCATTCCCCCTCCTTCTGCCACACCTATCTCTATATCTCTCTCCTCCCAAACTTTCTTTTCTTTCTCGCCAATTTTTTTTTCTATAACTTTTTCTCTTCTTCCTGCTTCTCCCTCCCCTTCTTTCTCTCTCTCTCTCTCTCTCTCTATCCCTCCCACCCAATTTTTTTCTCTCTCCAGTGCCCTTCCCGCTGGTACTGGAAGCTGGTCCCTGTAAGTGGCTTTTCTTGTCTCCTTTACACCCCTCTGCTACCTCCCTGTCCCTCTGTAGCTGTATCATTTATTGTTTCTCCATACCACTGCAAGTTTATCTGTAATTGCCCAATTATCAAAGGATTTGCATGTGACAGTACACCGCATTAAACTTGGCCAGTATCTAGAGCAAAGGATTATGGGATATAGGAGTTTGGATATATATATATATATATAATTTTATAATCCTTTTTGCACCTGCTCGTTAGCTTGTATGTATATGTGCGAATAAGCTTGTTTGTATCTGTATGAGTGAGCTTGCTTGTTTGTGTTGTGCACCAGCTTTTGATGTGAGCAGACATGTTTATTAGTGTATGTGTAAGCCTGTAAGTTTGTATGTGCAAGCTTGTTTGTGTAAGATTGTTTGAATATATCTGTGCTTGTGAGCTTATTTGCATCTTTGGGTATGTGTGAGAGCTCGCTTTCAAGTGCTAGCTTGTTTGTGTTGTGTGTGTTTGTGTTGTGTGTGTTTGTGTTGTGTGTGTTTGTGTTGTGTGTGTGTGTGTGTGTGTACGTGAGACCTTGTTTGAGTATGCAGGCATGTTTTCTATCTGTATGTGTGTGTCTGTATAAATTTGTTTGGATGTGCACACTTGCCAGCCTCTGTGTATGTTGGATCTTTCTACATTTGTACGTGCTCCTGACAAGTGCACTTTTCTGTATCTTTATGTGCTTGAGTGCGCTATTTGTATCTAGGTAGTAGTACAAGATTGTGAGTCTACCTGGATACTATCTACTCTCTCCCTTACACCTGATTGTGTTCTGTTTAGACCAGGGCTAGATAGCCTGTGGCCCTTCAACAGTTGTTGCACTGCAATGCCAGTCATTGGCTGATTAAGGTTTATGTTATAGCTCAATAACAGGTTGAGGGCTGCATGTTACCCATCCCTTGTTTAAACCTTGGCATTCTTTCTGTTTTCTCCATCTAGCACACCTCCTCATCCTTCTCTCCCATTGTTTACCTAACCCAAATAATTGTTGTGTCCATTGATTTTTCATTTTGATATTGAAAGCTCTGTCTCGATATCCCATAACCCTCTGCAACTGGCCATGCCTCCCTCTTAGCTCCTGGTGTAAAGAACCACCTCTGTACGAAAAGAGAGATGACAGTTTTCCCTTTCCCAGGGGACCATGACTGCCCTTGTTCATTTGATAAACTCTCAACATTTGAAATTTAAATATTTGATGAGAATATGGTTATCCCTAAAGGCGTTGCTTCCTCATCAATTCTGACTTGGGAAAATACTAAAGTATGCCTTTTAAATGTTGCTTTTACCTGCACCCCATGGGCTAAGAGGTAGTAGATTAAGGTAGAGTTGCTCAACCTCAGTCTTCAAGTATCTGTACCCGTTCTAGTTCTAAATCCTTGGATAACAGAGGTGCAGAACAATGTACTGGAGAGTTTCCCAGCATACAGTGGGTTTGGGGAACTTCTGCCTGAGCATGGGTGAACTAGTACCTATCAGAACCTCTAATTCACACCCCTGTGCTCAAGCATTGCACCGTTAACCCTTTGAGTGTCGGAGAGGTATGTGTCGAATAGCTCTCGGGCACTCAAAGGGTTAAGCGTACTTGATACCTGAGGATGACAAACTCTGCCTTAGGAAACCCCTTACTTCCTCTTGCTGTGACCAATTACATTACAGCATGTGTAGCATTTGGACAATTTTTTTCCTCTACGTTTTATTTGTCTGGGTATATAATTTTATTTATTTTTACGTTTTCTTCTTTTTTGTTTTCCCTCACTTTTGTGAGAGGGTGGTCTGGTGCTGAAGGTGTTAAAGCAGCTATGTATTTTTACGTGTTGTTGTCACAGATCGGTAACGTCTATGGCCCCAATGCTAACAAATACAGTTTAATTTAATGGGAAGTGCTAGGGTTATTATTACACGGGGTGCTATTCTTTTCGCAGGGTAACCCTCTTACCCAGAATTGAGTCCAAGGGTTCAGTGTAAACCTTTTAGTGTCAGAGAGAGGTGCAACGCTTTGCAATGTGTTGCATACCTCTCTGGCACTCAGAGGGTTAATAAAATTGTACCTGAAAAATGCATGGCAAATAGGACGTGCACTGCTTTTCTTAATACATTTAGCTGCCGTTTTGTTAATGTACTAAAAGGTTTGTTGGCTTTACAAAAAAACAACAAAAAAAACCCCATTCACACTGCATCCCATAAAATTGCATAGCAACACACATATATCCTTTTCTACCTTGGGATGCCTTATCACCATTGATTAGCTTATATAGCGAATATCACAATGTCTTTATTATTTTCAGATTTTAAATCTCTATTTCGCCAAAAAATAACATTTAACAAGTGCCCTGCACCCTGCTTCCGGATAGACTGCGGTTACAGCTCTCTACCCGCAGTCTATCACTCTGCCTCTGCTCCCCTCCCCCTAGCCAGCCTCCTTCGGTGACCAAGGCTTCTGTCTGTAAGCTGGAGAGCGCTCATTGGCTAGATATCGATCTCTGCCAGTGAGAGCTCTCCAGCTCTGGATAGAGGGAGGGGAGCAGAGGCAGAGTGATAGACTGCAGGTAGAGAGCAGTCTATCTGGAAGCAGGGTGCAGGGCACTTGTTAAATGTTATTTTTTGTCAAAATAGAGATTTAAAATCTGAAAATAATAGACATTGTGATATTCGCTATATAAGCTATCATTTCAATCAAACTTGTACAGGGGTGATAGATCCCCTTTAAGAAGATGTTCCATTGCACTGTGAAGGAAGAAGAAGGTGCAGAATATGACGGTGGAGGTGGTTCTGTGACAAATTTACTTTTTAAACAGTTTTACACTTGGGACGTGTGCGCCCTCTCTTTTTTGTTTTTTGTTTTTCTCAAATAGGGTAACAGCCTTTCTGAATAGAAGAGAAGTGAATGCTAATCTCAAGACATTATTAGTATTATCCCTGCACAAACAACTAAGCAAACTGCGTGTATATGGGACAGTCTACATGTGCATTAAAAATGCAAGTTTAAAAGGATAGTAATACTTCGTTTTATGAAGAACGATATAAGTCTTATCTCTCAAACCTTTATGGTTTAAGAGATATTCACAAACAAAGTATCCCCCCCCCACCGGTCAGCCAAATCAGAAGGGAGGTGCCCAGGTAGACTGCAGAGAGGGACAATCTTCAATTAAGATAAGGGAAAAACCTGAAAAACTTGTCAAGGGGGACAGGGCTTTCATTGTTTTCATTCAAAGAATATTGTCCCCTTCTGTTATCTGTCTGGTCTTACAACCAGATTCACATCTGAGAAGAGATGGCTTACACTAGGAAAAAGGGGCGGGAGGGGGAAACTTTGCTTGTGAATATCTCTTAAACCATAAAGGTTTGAGAGATAAGACTTATATCGTTCTTCATGTTTTTTTAAAGCCTACAAAATAAAATAAAGTTAAAATGAAGTGTTACTATCCCTTTAAGATTTAATTTTAGGAATCTAACTTAAAATATCAAAATTTTAGATATGCTAGCTGGACGTACATGATTTTTAAAATGTCATAACCCAATTTCATTTTAGATTTAAGTGTCTCTCTAAATCATCTTCTTAAAGTAGGTATCTTTGTTTTCATCCATGAAACATCAACGCGTTTCATGCAGACTGGCTGCTCTTCATTTCAGTGCCAGGTTTCTGAATGGAAAGATTGTGATACCCATCCAGATTCCCTCTTTGTCACTTTTTTCTACGTTTTTTTATATTTAAAAACAAAAAACAAAACGAACATTCCATTTAGGAAAGTAACCTTTTTAACCCCTTGACTATCAGAGAGCTGAACTGTTTTGGAATGCATTACATACCCCTCTGGTCCTTAAGCTTAACATTATACATATTATATTAAACCTTTGTTGCTAGAGGTCTCCAACACATACCTTGGCACTGAATTGGAGCCTAGCAAGCCAGTAAGTTAATTGCTGCTACGCTCCAGTGATGATCTTTAGGGAAATTTACCAATGATTATGAGAGGTCTTCATATATCTGAATTTGCTTTGAGTCCTTCATGTAACAGACCTGTGTATTCATTTAGATATTGTTTTTACATAGTGCGTGCAGTTCCATGACCACACAGATTACCATTTTAGATCTGAATTTAGTTCACTCGAACAGACAGTAGGCTTCAACAGTCTGACTGAGAGAAGCAATTGAAGAAAAAGCCCAACCAATATTTTGCAGAACCATGTAAGCATCTTAAAATGATAATGCCAGTGGGTTCAATGAGGTGCCTATCCCTTTGGCACTCAAAGGATTCTAAAGGACCACTAGCTTGTTAAGCCTTTCTGTTAAAAGGACAAAGACCCCAAAACAACTGAAAAGCACACACTGTGACCAGGTAGCAATTTGTAATACAAACCTTGTTTCAAAACTTCCTGCAGATGTAGAAGCTGAGTTTGCACATGTTCCTGAAGCTCTCACTTAAGCAGCAATACGTGATACTTAATCCTAACATTTTTTTGTGATAGGAGTATGGGATATGCTTTATCAGCTGCACAGGGTATTGAAGATATATCAGTATAGCTTAAATACATTGCTTAGTGCATCCACCTAGAAGGGCTGATGAGTGTAGAGCATAGCTGCCTATCCCCTTACTCCCAAGACTAGCCAGAGCCTGAGAACTCTCATGGTATGATCTTGAGACTCAGGAGTTTGACCCAAAACTCCTGGTGAAGGGCCAAACTCTCAGGGTGAGACCATATTACCTACTACAGGATTGGTGCCACTTACACCAGAAAAGCAAAGGGAGAAATCCTGCGTGTCTTCTGTGTTCAGGCAGTGATACCTTTAAGTTATATAACCCTAAAGGATAACTGAGGAATCATTGAAGGACCTCCGAGTTAGACAAGCAGGGGCCTATTGACTATAATCTGTTATGAGAGGGCTAAGGGTTTATCTAAAGATCAGCTCATTTTAAACTTTTTCAGATACGTTCACATCCCTCCCCAGCTCCCATTAACAGCTGTTGAAATCATTGAGAAAAAAAAATCCTAATATGATAATTAAAAGCAGTGGTTTAACCCTTTGAGTGCCAGAGAGGTATCCAGCATATTGCAGTGCACTCAGATATAATAAGAAATCACAGGTGCTTAAAACCTTTGAGTGCCAGAGGGATGCCCGACACCTTTGCAATGTGTTGGACACCCCTCTGGCACTCAAAAGGATTAATGCCATGTATTGCTTGGTGTGGAGGTTAGTGCTGTGAGCGTCTATTTAAACAAATGTAGCCCGTGGTCCTGTAGATAGAGTTCCTTCCCCTTTAATAGCTTCCTTTTCCCTCCTGTTTCATATCTGGTCACTTGAGTCTTTCATAAGTCCTGACTGGAAAATGATGCCGTTGTTGACATGGCAACAAATATAGTTTGAAAATTATTACGTAGGCCCCAAAAATATGTCTGAACTTGTCACTATAGCAACACAGCACCATCTGAAGGAAGACTAAAAACCTAGCTTTGACTAATGATCTTAATGTGGCCATTAAGTAAATTATTATAAATGTTACTTTTGGAGCCTATGTGTTCAATTGTTTATATTTGTTTTTGGACATTTTTTTGTAAAATCAAACTGGAGTTATGAATCTATATCCGACATACAGTAAGTGATATGCTTAACCCTTTGCGTGCCAGAGAGATAGATAATGCATTGGATACCTCTTTGGCACAGAGGGTTAACGTTTATATTTTGTCAAAATCAAACTTCAAAATGCCTACCTTTTAAACAAACAAACAAAAAAAAAAAATAAAACCAGTGATTCTTCTAGCGTAGCGATTCCAATTTTTAAATATTTCATTTGATATCCCTTAACCTTTTGAGTGCCAGAGGGGGTGTCCAATGCACTCAAAGGGTTAAGACACGATACAGAAGTTAGAAAATGTACATTTCTGTAACGCGTGAGAGGGCAAATGAATATAACGTAATTAATACAATTGGGACTGTGTGATACATCTGCTGGAGCCATTTTCTCATGTACATTTACTCTGTAAGCGCCAGAGGGGAACGCCTCTGCAGATGTGTTGCGTATCCCTCTGGCACTCATAAGGTTAAAGGACATGCTTAGGAAATATTCCTTACTTTTAATGGATCAATGAAGTCTTATTATGAAAAAACATATATTTTTTGGGTATTCCCTGCTGAGTAAAAGGATATTCTCACTGCTGGCAGTTGCTTAGTCAAAACTTATTATAGTTCAATATGTCCTCAAGTGGTGGAGCTGTTTCTATTACATTCCTATAGCCTGAGGCTTATCCCCCCCCCAACAGAAAGCAATAGGGAAAACTGTCTGGACACCTGGTGAACCAAAACGTCTCTTGAAAGCAGCAGCTTGTAGAAATAGGAGTAGTCATGCTTTACTCCAAAGGTAAAAACTCTCCAGTATATGTGTTTTCATAATAAAAGTTGCCTTAACCCCTTAGTGACCAGCCGCACATGGTCCGGCACTTATCGCCCGCTGAACTTTTTTCCCCATTACTTACAATGACTTCCTGGACGGACATGTACATCCTCTGTCACTAAGTGACAGTTTCTGCGGGACGTACATGTATGTCCGTTGTCGGGATGGGGTTAATATTAAACAAAATTAGGATTTCCAGATCCTCACTGACCAAAATTCAACATTTGGCCATATGTGACAAACCTATGCTGCCAGTTTTAACCCCTTCTCCTCCAGTGAGCTCGGGAAAGGAATTTTGTGTTAGTTACATACTGCTTTAGCCCCGGCTGCTTCCGTCCACCTCTCTCTGTGTCTCCTTTTGTCGCGCCCACCAATATGAAGCCGCCCTGACTCTCCGTTGCTCTTTTCTGTTGCATTTAGCATGCCATCGCTTTTTGTTTAAAGGAGTCTGGAAATAAGCCTCCCGTGGTAACGTATTGTGCACGCCTGCATCATGAAGTGTCCGAATTTTATTTCCTTTTAACCCATTGAGTGCCAGAGGGGTATGCAACGCATTGCTCTGCAATGCATTGCGTACCCCTCTGGCACAAAGTGTTAAAAATATTTAATTTTTATATATACACAATTTTTTTGTAATACATACTTGTTTTAATTTTCAAATCTGTGTTTCTTCCTTTTTTATATCTACCCATAGGCTCTTATTGGGAAAAAAATCCTATATAATAATTCGCTAGGATGTTTGTCAGAAGCCGTCATGCGCAGTAGAGACTGCCCAAACGCACAGAATGCTGGGAGTTGTAGGAATGCTGGGAGTTCTGTGCTGGGAGCATTCTGTGCTTTTGGGCAGTCTCTGCAGTTCATGACTGCGTTGGAGGCAGGACACAGAGCAGGACTGGCCTCTTAACTCTTTGAGAGCCAGAGGGGTACGCAACGCATTGCAAAGCAATGCGTTGCGTACCCCTCTGGCACTCAAAGGGTTAACATCACCCGGACCTTGGGCCATGTACACAGGCTTTTACATTAGTATTAAATATATAATGAATGATCTTGTATAACTTATGCAATATAGAATTACATTTAGTGTTTTGGCATTAAATATAATCTCCTCATGTATAAAGTACAGATCACATTGAGTTCAATGGCATTACAAAGTTTCCTGCACATAACCTCAGAAATACAACACAAATACATATCCTAATATGACACTACTCCCCTGCCCTGATCCATATGTACATCTTATGTGCCCCTAGGCAAGGCATATTATGTTTCCCTAGCCCCTCACACCCACGCTCCTATCGAGACCACCAGCAGTCGCATCCACTTTTACTGGCCCAGGAGATACCCTTACAAGCATTACACCTGTACCAGCCCGCAGTCCCAGATTTTCAGAGACAGTCCTAGGATCCTGCTGTCCTTGATATTAAAATGTAACTTTATCCCTGTGTTTATTATTAACCCTTTTTAGTGTCAGAGGTGTGCTCAATGCATTGCTTTGCATCCCAGTCTGGCAATCAAAGGGTTAAATGTTAATAAGGCTATGACCTTTTCAAGTGAGCTAATGTGACTTATTTATATAATTTATTATTAAGCCAACCTCAGGGTCACAGGTTCTAGTCCTGACAAGATCAACTCAGCCTTTCTTATGACGGAGATAAAATGAATACCCAGGACATACTTCAAACTGAGAGACAGGGGAATGTAAATGACATGATTTGTGTAATAAAGGAGCAGGGCTTAATTGAGTGGGTGGATCTTACCATCATTGTATCATAAAGTGGGCAGAACATGGTGGGAAGTGGGAGGAACAGGGTGTGAAGGAGAAGTTGGTAGGAAGAACAGGG
Source organism: Rhinophrynus dorsalis (assembly GCA_037306005.1). Lineage (NCBI taxonomy): Eukaryota > Metazoa > Chordata > Amphibia > Anura > Rhinophrynidae > Rhinophrynus > Rhinophrynus dorsalis. Next base: position 501,815,270 of record CM074721.1, on the reverse strand, counting down.
TGGGAAGGAGGAAAAGTGGGTGGGAAGTGGGAGGCACAGGGTGGGAAGGAGGAGAAGTGGGCAGAGTTTCAGACAAAGCTCACCACCGCCAAAGAATTGGCCTCTGTCCCTGGAGACCCGGTAATTAGTTGATTAAAACTGGAGTCTCTGAGGCAGATCAGGAGAGTTCTACGGTATGCTATTCTGCTGTAGAGATGCGGTTTGGTGGTGTTGAAGACTTGTTGAAGTCTTGCTTCATGGTATTTTGGGTAAAAGTGTAGCTGGAATTTTTTTGTCAAAATGTTGGCAAGTATGCAAGCACACAAAAGCCCAGGCTGGCCTGTATAAATGGAAAAATACATTGGCTTAATTAATATGTACACTGGTAACTAATATGGCCACCATGAGGAGTCCTTCATAACTAAATACTGTAATTGGTTGCTTTGTGAACTGAGATAGATCAAGGTTATTCTATTATTTCCTAGCATCAGAAGCGAGAAGCAGATATTTTACTTGATTTGTTTATATCTTGCAGTTTAGCATTTGTGTTACTTTTGCCAGGATTGTTCATCAGATGGGCTTCAACCAGCCTGTCAGATGGGCTGAGCTGTAGTCTGGTCTTCAGTTATTTATAAGGGAGTCTGGCCTTCTCCAAGTTGTTTTGACGTAGAAACTGGCCACATGAGCAAATAAGTTGAACATCATGGATTAGATTAAAGTGGATGTATCGCCTTATAAAAAATTTTTACCATCGGTTTTGTTACTAAAGTATTATTAGGAAAGCTATTTTTTTTTTCGGTGTTTTTTTAATGTTAGTACTTTTACAGATATTCTGTTTTCAAGCTGTGCCGGTCAGCATAATGCAGCACGCTGATTCTTCAGCACAGCTCTTCTTGACTTCCTAATTCTCCTCCCACCTCCCTCCCAACTGCCCAGGTAGTGGTTCAAGCTTCCCTTTGGTGTGCTGTGAAAGTCTTCTATCATTATAACAAGCTCCAGTTAGCATTATACTGAGGTTGCAACGTCAGTATAATGCGATCAGGAGCTTGATATAATGATAGCCATTCACAGCACACCGAAGGGAAGCTTGAACTGGTAACCTGGGGTAGCTGGGAGGGAGGTGGGAGGAGAAGACTAGATGTGCTGTGCACATTATGCAGACGTGCACAGCACAGAACATAGTATATCTTTTAAAGGAGCAGTAAACTTTATTTAGGAAAAAATATATATTGTAGGGATTTTTTTACAGTTTAAACCCATGTTTGTCTACATTAGCAGTGCCCTCTAGTGGTCAAATTCTAATTAGATTTCCTGTTAGATTCTAATGGAGAGGAAAGTCAGAGACATACAGTTGTCCATAGAATGTGATAGAAACTGCCTGTCACTTCCTGTCAGTTAGAACTATCAGGAAGTAAACACAGTAAATTCACTTCCTGATTATTTAAACTGCTATAATCTTTGAATAAACATCTGACAGCTATGGGAGGGACCTTGTTTTATTCAGCAGGAAATGCTCTATAAAATGTGTTTTTGTAAAAATAAGTTTTTATGCAAGTACTTTAAAGTAGCAGTAAAAACAGCTGCCCTATGACTACTTTATTAACAAAAGCTATGGTAAAACATTTTTAATAAGGTGATACATCCACTTTCAAGGGGCATATCATAAAACAGATGGAATGGACTCAAATGCAAACTGAATTCAATTTTTTTATAAGAAATTTTTAAAGTATTTTTTCAAAGATATAGGCAAGCCTGACCACTTTTTGACACTTTATTGTGTCTATTAAACAACAGATAAAACCATAAACAGCAATAATTTATTTGAGATTAGAACCCATCGTGTTCAGTTCACTGAAACAATTATCTCGTATTTACTTGTCTAACTCGTGTCATACATTGCCTTATCAAGTGTATAAACAGAGAGGGGTCAAATGGTCTTACACAGCTACCTATATGTGAGTAGGAACATATATTTTGTGGTCTATGCACCTAAAAAATATTTATTTTTCAAATGCTGGCTAGGAATACGCAAACGCTACACAGATTTAGACCATAATGTCCCTCCATTTAAAGGGATAGTAATGTTTCACAAAAACAGCAGCTCCAATTAATTGTTATAGTATTTGAGCCATGGAGAGTGTTATTTCAATACTATCAGTGTTGTAGTTCAAGAGTAATTGAATGATAAAGTTTCCCCCTCCTGCCCCTTTTACCTAGTGTAAGCCCCCTCTCCTCAGATGTGGGATCTGGTCCATAGACCAGACCACTCACAGCAAGGAACAATCTTCTTACTGGGAGAACAATGAAAACCCTGCCCCCCTTGACAGGTTTTTCCCTTATCTTAATTGAAGATTGTCCCTCTCTGCAGTCTACCTGGGCACCTCCCTTCTGATCTGGCTGAACAGTGTTACATCAGTAAAAAGGGGCGGGAGGGGGACACTTTGTCATTGAATTACTCTTGAACTCTGACAGAATTGAAATAACACTCTCCAAAGTCCAAATACTATGATGATTAATTAGAGCTGCTTTTATTATGAAACAGTACTATCCCTTTAAATTGTTTTACTTATATAACTAAAGCAATGAGGACACCTTGTGGTTGTTTTTGGTGGTGCATGTATATTTGGACTACATAGATTTATCTTTCATTCAGCTACAGGCCAGGTTTATGCCGCTTTATACCTCCTCTGTCTTTCTCTAATAATCTCAATCTCCCCTTTTCTTGCTGCTACAAAGTTTCTCTGTTTTTTACTTTTTCACCTTTCATTTTCCACGTTCTATCGCTTTTCCCTTGCTCCGTTTCCTTTTCTTTCTCTTGTTTGTTTATCTGTTTTCTTTTATTCTCTTTCTTCCTTCCTTCCTTTCTCCCCCCCCCCCCCCACACACACTGTTTTGTTCACATTGTCCTCTCTTTCCCTCAGCTAGGGTGGATTTAAGATACTGGTGGACCCTGGGTAAAGTGTAATGTAGCCAGACTCCTTAATTCCTTGGATGCTAGAGAGGCCACAAACACATTGTTCTGTGATGTTTTGGAGACCTCTCTAGAATACAAAGGGTTAAGTAATAAGGACACTTGTTTTTCCTCTCTGGTAAAAGTGAATATAGAGAGTGCAGGATAGTGCGAGTGTGAGAGAGAGAGCAAGATAGAGCACACATGTGCTAAACAGAAAGCGTGTGCGAGACGGCACATAAGAGAGACAACGTGTCTTAGAGTGAGGGACAGCGTGTGTGTGTGTGTGTGTGTGTGTGTGTGTGTGTGTGTGTGAGAGAGGGACAGCGCGCGCGCGCGTGTGTGAGAGAGTGAGGGACAGCGTGTGTGAGAGAGTGAGGGACAGCGTGTGTGAGAGAGTGAGGGACAGCGTGTGTGAGAGAGTGAGGGACAGCGTGTGTGTGTGCGAGAGAGGGACAGCACGCGTGTGTGTGTGAGAGAGGGACAGCGCGTGTATGTGTGTGAGAGAGGGACAGAGTTGTGCATTTAAAACCTGACACGATAATACATGTAGGTTTTTATCCAGTTTTTAACATCTTAAATAGTATAATGCTATTTGCGTGATGACTGTGCCAGTGTTTGTGGGATTAGGTGGGCCTGACTCCACTAATTTCACTTTATTTTCTATTGTCTTCTCAATCCCACCAAATAAGCCTCTCCAGAGTCTGTCTTAAAGGAACATTAACACCTAAAAGTTAAGTTGAGTTATATAATTTTAAATATCACACATTTCCAGCTGGAATTTGTAAAAATTAGTTATTCTGAATTGGAGCCATAAAATTCAGCCCTAAACTTATAATTTTTAATGCATGTGTAGCCTGTGCCAGACACCATTTGATTCACTGTTTGTGCTCTTTGTAGTGAGCAATAATAACAAATGCTTTTAATGTATTGAAATGAGTAGACTCCGCTCTTCGATTTATAACTGCTGTTTTACCTTATCACAGCCCATTTACAGACAGTAAACACTAGCACTTCACCTATAATGATGGTTGTGTTCATGGATGTTAGTGTTCCTTTAATTCAGTGATGTACAGAATGAAATATCTGAGTTTAGTGCTCTTCCTGTTCACAGTTTTCCACACAGAGATCCAAAGCCAACTCTGACTGAGCAGAACCCCCCCCCAAAGCATGACCCCAAATAAAGATATAAAGTATAACATATTAACAAATTTGCATACTACTATAGACTACTTAATACACCAAAGATCTGAAGGCATATTTTTCATTATCATTCCTGAAGAAGACTTATGACAGTCATGTGAAACGTTTTTAAAATATAAATAATATGTATACTAGCATTACAGGTCCGGCATTGCCTGGTATGTGTGTGTATGTGACATACACCAAATAATTATACATCCACAGTGTCAGTCCGGTCTTGCATTCTTCTGTCTACTTTCTTCTGTTTGCCTCTTTCCTTCTATCTGTCTCCTTCCTTCTGTCTGCCTACGTTCTTTCTGTCTCTGTTTTATACTGAGGGTGGTGGGAATTGAAACACAACAGCTGGGGGCCACATTTTACAAACGCCTACTTTAATATGTAGTATTAGAGCTGTGGGTGTCCCTCTAACAATCTGAGGACATTGAAACATTTTATCTTTTTTTTTTTTTTTATTCCGGGCACAAGGCCAAATTCCAGAACAGTTGTAATTGGGATGTATAGTTTTTTTTTTATTTCTGGAAATAAAGCAGGCCCTAGGACACCAACACCACAACCCTCATAATGCATTTAATATGACTCCACCCTACAGTAGCCCCAAAGTGCAATGGGATCACTTAGTTTTTATCATGCTGTGTAGACATGCCATGGTAAAAGCCTAGCAATAATGTTGCCCATTTGTTTAATCCTTTGAGTACCAGAGGTAGCCAACACATTGTTAACATTGCTTTGGGTGTGCCTGTGGCACTGAAAGGGTTTACCGCTTGAGAGCCAAAGTAGTATTCATTCATTGCAATGCACTGATATCTCTCAGGCACTGAAAAGATTAAAAAAGGAAAAAACAACAATAATATTATGTTGGGTTCCTTGGGTACCCTTGTGGTACTGAAAGGATTAACTATCTGAATACTAGAGGGGTATGCAACTCATTGCAAAGCAAGGAATTGCTCATCCCTCTAGCACTCAAATGGTTAAGTCTTTTGCATTGTAAAATGCATCCAATACATTAAATACCTAGCCTGTGGCACTACCACAGACCTACACATACGCACACCAGTGCCTTGATCCCTGCAGTTGAGTGGAGGATGCCCGCAAGTATATCAGGTGGTGCGATCACATGACAGATATCGACAGCCTTGGGTGGGGATGTTACGGGGATAATGGGTAAATAGGTAGTCAAGATAGAAGGTGCTGAGGACGGCAAGACACAAAGAAGAGACGGGAAGCACTGTGAGCAGAAGGAGAAGGCTCACAGTAGAGACGGAAAACTTTATGAACCATTTCCATGGCATTTTAGAATGCATGTTCGAGTTAGGTGCTCTCCCTTTGAGTGGTGAAGCTGTGTTCATTGCATTGCTCTGGATTAATAAGGTTTTCCCTCTGGTGGGAAGGACAGGGGAGAAGGCTGAATGGGGAAGGTGAGAGGGACAGGGGAAAAGGTTGAACAGAGCAGATGTGAGAGACAGTGTAGAGCAAAGAATGGGGAGGGTGGGATGCTGGAGGCTGTGCAACTCCTTGTAGAGATTTTCACAGTAGTCACAGCCCCATATGTGGACCTATGGGAGAGCCAGTATGGAGGATGTTTGCATAACTCCTGCTTCAGCTACCCCTGGGATTGTGCGGCAGGGATGCAGAATGTTGGTTATGTGGTGCTGTTCATACATTATATATATTCTATAAAATCTATACACACACACATATATATTGCATTATTTATCTAATAGGAAGCTAGAGATGGTTCTACAGGGAAAATAGTGGTTACGTTGAAGCAGGGTGTCCAGGTTCAGTCCTCAAGGGCCACAACAGGCCAGGATGTAAGGATTCCCCTTATCATGCACAAGTGAGTCAGTCACAATGAATGAGCCACTGATTGACTTGCCTGTTCTTAATCGGGGAAATCCCCAAATCCTGGCCTGTTGGTGGCCCTTGAGGACTCAACTTGGACAGCCCTGAGTTTGAGCATACAATAATTGGATATATCGGTCTCCACCCATTTATTCCTTCTTAAAATCTCAAATTCCAAGATCTCTTCTTTCTCTTCTGATTATATCTTTTTGATGCTTTTGTCCTACTGCATGACATTAGGTGGCTGTGATGACATCAACTTAGGCAGATGTGGGAGTATACAAGACTGCAAGTATTCAAACTGTTATTACTATTGTACATTTCTAAAGCACAAACATATTCAGAAGTGTTGTACAACTAAGGTACATTCATTACCAACACAACACTTTTGTCGAAGCGGACACAAATTGTGGAGTGGGACCTGACAGTGTAGAGAAAGAAAGGGACTAAATTAAACACAAGGTGCAATCAGATGAGACTGTGTCTTTGAGTTATTTACCTTTTTAATAAGGTGGGGAATATACTGCAAGAAAATGTCCTTATATAGACAGAGACATAGTTGAGACCTTGTCCCATCTAAGCTGGGGCAGTTATCTCAGTAATGGTTGGGCTATATAATAAATGTATGTACACCGCATTTCCAGTCTTGAATTTAGTAAATAGATTGCTTTTATAATATAGATTCTGATTCCCCTGTCCTGCTGCAAGACATTAGGTGGCTGCGATTACATCATCTTGGGTAGACGTGCACGGTGTATGTACACTGTACAGGGATGATGGTAAATGTAATCTCTGAAGTATACCGGCTGACAACAAATATGCAGTGCTAAATAATCTTATTTCATCACCACTTTAGGAGAGTGTGTTCCCCTAACAACAAGCATTAACATGACACATCAGCAAAAGAAATAAAATCTACAGGTGTAATCTAATAATTTCTTTTATCTTATTGCGTGTCTTCATTATCAATGAGCCTACTCTGTTTGTGAAGGGAAGAAAAGCAGATTTGTTGAATGCATTTATCATTTCTTTGGATGCTTCATTAATTCCCCCCCTTTTAAGAAAAGCAAATCCATTTTGTACACCATCATTTTTTATTTATGCCTGCAGCTTGCTAAATGTGTTGGCATTTGTTGTTTGTGTACGTACCATTTCAGTAACTGCATGTCACATACTAGCTTGGATGAAAGTGTTTTACAGTGTATAATTCAACACCATAGAATTGAGAAAATAGACCTGTGTATCACCACTACACTGTCACTCTATAGGTTGGTCTTACTTTCTGTTATCCTTTAGATGCTCGAGATCTCCAATCTATTATGGAACAATGTGGTGGTGATGGACACTTAGCATTACATGGGTTAAAGGATCAGTAAAGTTTTATCATGAAAAAAACGACACTGTATGTCTTTTTCCTGTAGAGTACATCAAGGGTACCCACACTGCTGCCGCTGCTTTGCTCAGAAGTTATAAACTTTCAGACTGTCTCAAAAGCATGTTTCTGGTAATATGTTCTATGGAGAACGGTAGGCAATGTTTCGCATTTCCTACAGAATTCGGTATAATAGTAGGGCTCTACATGAACTGTAGGTGAACTGTCTGGACACCAGATGACTCTGTTAATGTGATGCAACAATTCAAATTTTAATAGCTTTGAAACAAAGCATCTTCCAGTTGTAGAGGTATCCTTGTTTTACTCGGTAGGAAACTCCCTAGAATTCACTGTTTTTCATAATAAAGGTTTACTTTAAAAGCAAGGTAGTTTATATTAATGGGAAATAGACAATTCTAGTTTGCAGAGGTCAAAGAACGCCATGTTGGCAGGGTGGGGCAGACAAGCCAAACAATCCTTTCAACCCCAGTTCCCACCACCAATTTATTATTTTGTTTAATCTTAATAATACATTGTACACAGTCGTCCACCAGATTAGAGTAAGTATGGCCATCATGCAGCTCTCTTTGCTGTTGTTGGTCTGCCACTCCCATCATCTTCAGCTGTCAAGGAGCAGCTAAGGATGATGGAAATTGTAGTCCAATAACTAAGTACTGCAGGTTGCCCACTAGGCTGGCTCAACATGGGCCGTAAAGTTGGTGGGTCCTATACCTTGTTGGCTCACCTCTTTCCGCTACCTAGTACTGTAGGTTTCAGATAGAACACAGGAAAGAGAAGTACTAGCTTGAAAATAACCACATTTAAAACCCTGTGTGTGTATAAAACTAACGTAAGTGTAACAAATGTCTAACTCGTTCTTTGTCTCTGTAGATCCGTTATCGGAAGGATAAAGCACTCTCCAGACAGACCCCTTGCTTCACATCCGTCTCATCTTTGAGGGATTTGTCTAATGGCAGCGCTCTTGCATCCACCATACATTACTACTGCCCAGCAGAGCTTAGACTGCAAGGTGAGCACCTCTTCAGGGAGAGGAGTTGTGGGGTGTGAGTTGTGCTTCCTTGGTTGTAGAGGCCAAGTTATGAATTTTTGGTTGGGAGAGGACAAAAAAATAAGTGTGATAGCCAATTTCATACCTTAAGTTTGTTTTTAGTTTGTGTAGTATATGTGTTTTTGTAGTAATACATGTGGATTATAAAGTAGGTACGAATAATAACTGTACCACAACAGCATAGATCAAAGTTGGGTGCCTGAGGATTTTTAGACTTGTAATCCAGCAACATTTGGGAACAGCAGGGACATTCGCTCTTGGGGGAGGTGTCAATGGCTTAAAGGGATAGTAATACTTAAAATGCAAAAAAGAAAAAAAATATGTTGTAGGGTTTATCCCCCTGAGTAAAATGAGGGTACTCCCACTGCTGAAAGGTGTTTTGTTCAAAAGTTATTACAAAGTTGAAATTTTTTAGGTGAAATATCACAGTGGCCTGAAATTGTACAGTGGCGCTGTTGCTACACCATCCTATGGAGATTTATGGTCCCGGGACAAAGCTGTCCATAGGTTGGTGTAGCAACAGCGCCACTGTGATATTGCACCAAAAAATTCAACTTTGAGCTGTAATAACTTTTGAATAAAACACCTTTCGGCGGTGGGAGTACCCTTGTTTTACTCAGGGGGATAAACCCTACAACATATATATTTTTTTACATTTAAATATTACTATCCCTTTAAAGGGCACATCATGTCATACAAATAGGTGAATAGTAAAATGTATAATGGACACGTAGTCTCAATACACCTGTTGGGTCATATACGAATACCTATGGTCTATTGTGGTTACTAGAAGGGACATCTAGAGTTACAGATGATTAGTGAAAAAGGAATGATTTTTACATTTAAAGAGACAGGCATCAGTTGTATTAGTTCTACCAGAGTGCGATCAGTTGAAGATCCAAAGGATTATTGTAAAGAGTTAGGGGATAGGACTTAACTGAAAGGCTTTCTGCCTTCACAGGATTCCGGTGTGGAGAGACTGGGCTCCTTATTCAGCAAGCTAAAGAAGGGTAATTCTGGAGTAAGCCAACTGCACCACAGGGGGAAGAAATATTTCCACTGATTTAGGGTGTTTTAACCCCTGGAATGTTAGGCAGGTCTCCAATGCATTGCAAAGCAATGAGTTAGAGATCTCTCTAGAATTCAGGTGATTAAACTACCCACTTAAATCAATTCGTATCAGGTTTTATTTTGTCCCTATAGCACAGTTGGTTTCCTCCAGAATGAAAGATCTTTGTCTGACTAATCAGGACCTAGGTTAAAATAATTGTCCTCTTCTGCCATAGGTTCTCGACTGACATTGTGAGATTGGGGCTTCCAGAGATCAGGAGCAGTAGTTTGTTGAAGTGACAGATCAGTTGTTACATGGGGTTTGGAGAGGAGGCTTGGAAAGCGAGTACAGTTCAGCTATTGATGCAGCAGTAGATTAACTCTGAGATTTATGGAGGGACAAAGGAGGAAATGCAATTATAGGAGAAAATGCTATTATCAGACAATAGAAGAAGTGGATGCAGCATTCAGTATGGAGCCTAGTCTACAGAATGAGATCAGTATGAGTACCAGAATAGTGACAATGTTGTTATTCTATCAGCTCCTTTATGAATAGACTGAAGAGTATGAGATGAGAGGCATGTAGGTTAGTAGGCAGTATGTATTGGTAGTCCAGATGAGTAAGGTCATGCAGTTTTGTGGTGGTGAGACCAAGCAATATGTTGATTTTTTGCAGTTCTCTGGTAGAGAGAAGCACATTTTATACTTACATGTTCTTTTGCTTGTGTATCTTCCCAGCTGTACACCAACACACATCCAAAAAGTTCAAGTTGTCAGAGGTGGTGTTGCTGGGAATGCGACTGGTGGGTGGGGAATTACGGAGAATTTATAGGTCACTTCATGACCTATTGACAGCCTTTATGTAACTGAATGATGCCTTATGACAAAACCCAAGTATTTTATTTATACAGAATCATATCTAAAAATATATACTGAAGTTCAAACAGAGAAGTGTGAGTTTTATTACTGTGGAGCAATGTGATAAAAGTATATGGGCATTACACTTTTTGACGTACTAAAAAGAGGGACGCCAGGGTGGGAAATAGGGACAGAAGGGATTTGTGTCTCAGAGGGACTCTCACTCCTAAAGATGGACACTTGGGAGTATGCACAAATAGTTGTCTCACTATTTCTCTGTGGGTAAAGTGTGTATGTAGAAAATGCAGGAGACTAGTAGAGTAACAATGATACCTTTATTGACTGAGTGGCTTGAGGATAAAATCTTTCAAAAAGATTGCATCCTAGAACAATCCAGTAAAGGTATCATTTTTACTCTACTAGTCTCCTATATTTCTCTAGTGGCCATCTATTCTTTAGCTTGACTTGCCCCGGATCATGTAATTCGGAGCCTATTAATTTTGAGTACTACACATGGGTACTGCCTATAATCCCCTGATGGCAGCCCTGCTTCAGCTTCTCTATTTGTAGGTGTAGTCGGAGCTATAATCATCTCTGTGGACCAGAATCCTACTTCTGGTTTATAGCATTGGATTTATTAAACAATGTCTATACCAATTTGCTAGCCATTATTTAACCCTTTAGATGATACAGCAGTCTCTATGACTTCCTACTGAACACACTGGAGATAGTAGCAACCAAGATATTACAAGCTATTCTTGTGTTTTGTATATTATGAACAAAAAGTATTTTTTGTGCCAAGGGATAGCGAATAGGGCTGGGCGTAATGCCACGTGAGGAATTGGGGGCAGACCTTAGAGAACCAAGGGTGCCTTGCCTAGGGTGTGCCTAGATCCAGTCCTGAGTACAATGTTTCTGGGGGGAGATCACCTCCTTTCAGCCTAATCGAGGGAGACAGACACCTCTTCTATCGCTGTGCTCGTATTGCAGAATAAAACTGGGTAGATCACCCTAAAGGTAAAGCTCAATAAGGTTACGAGGTGCAATTCTGGAACAAACCAACTGCATTGTCTTGGGGACCTCTCTAGCATTTAAAGGGTTAAATGCACCATTTAATTCAACGGGAATGTTCATTGGTGTAACTGACTTGCTCTGGCGTGCCACCAATGCTGGATTTCCCAATAGGCAGAGTAGGTACCTGCCTAGAGGTCCAGATTTTGATGTGCGCCTCAGCTGTGCTGGCCACACCCACATTCTGAATTGTGGGTGTGGCCAGAACAAGCTCATGTCCAGTTCTAACACCCCTTTACATGCTATTATTTATCCCTTGTGGATGCTAGAGAGGGGTTAAAACCATTTTTTTTGTCCTTGCTTGTTATTGGCCAAGAGTATTTTCTGTGCCAGGAAATAGTAGATGGGACTGGGGGTGGGGTCATGTGAGGAATGGGGGGTGTGTGTGTGATCATGGGTGGAGCTAAGTGCACCTAGATTGCATTCCTGGGGGCAACTGAGATGTAAATCCAGGCCTGGGTGCCACCCCTCCAGCCTATTGACTTGGACAAGAATGAACCAGTTCTGTTGCTGATTAGTCAGAGTTTTGTGTCACAGTGCTGACACACCACCTGATTGTGTTCCTTTTTTGCAGATATCTGTTTGAAAGACACCATGTCTGTGGCCGACAGCCTCTATAACTTGCAGCTTCTGCGAGAGTTTTACTCTCAACACATACCCCCATCCTGCCCCCTCTCCCTGGAGGACCTCCTGTATGTGCCCACTGCCCTGAGGGTGAGACTCTGATAAGCAAATCCCCATAACTCTTGATATAATGAAATCCTTTATATACATTGGCATTTTCTGGATGTCTCGATATTTAAAGGGGAACTAACACCTAACAATAGCTTCTGCTTAACTTAGTGGTGAATGGTCAGCTTTAACCCCTTAAGGACCCTTGACGTTGCAGGGCTGTCAAGCCAGTCTTGGGACGTAACGACTGGTGAGAGTTCTGGCACGTCATGGAATTCTGGGATGGCAGCACAGCTGCACGCCTCTCTGCCATCACACAATTCAGTTCGCAATAAAAAAAAAAAAAGCTCCACTGGATCGGGTGGTCTTTAAGGGGTTAATCAGTCCTGAATGTCTTGTTTATGGAGGTGGACACGACAACTGCTAGCTGGACCACAGAGGTCCTCAAACTCTGCTCTCTACACATGATGATATAATACTTTAAAGGGATAGTAATACTTAAGATGTAAAAAAAATATATATGTTGTAGGGTTTGTCCCCGAATAAAACAAGGTAATCCCACGGCTGAGAGATATTTTATTAAAAAATTATTTGAATTTTTTTTAGGTGCAATATCACAGTAGCCTGAACATTTACAGCAGTGGGTGTACCATTATTTTACTCAGGGGGATAAACCCTACAACATATATTTTTTACATATTAAGTATTACTATCCATTTAAAGAGCAGAGGAGTGTGCAAAGCATTGCTTCATATGGTTCTTGAAGGGTTAACCCTTTGAGTGCCAGAGAGTGCCTCTCTGGTAGTCAAAGGGTTAATTAGGCTCATGTATGCTGCTTGCTTCTGTTTGAGGAAAAACTGTTCCAGCAACTGTCATTTCCACCTCCATGGACACGACATCCAGCGCAGACACACAATTCATGGGGCTTTTCACAAGGTATTCATTTTGTGTAAACCTACTGGGTGCCAGAGAGATCTCTAGTGCACTGTAGAGAGAAGATGGAGGCCTCTATAATCCAACCGTCTAATAATGTCCCTCTTTTTATTTCTGTCCCTCACTTACCTGCTCTGTTTATTTTGCTTCTTAACACTCTTGTGTTTTGTCTCAGGTGAATCTCGTCGCTCTCTTAGCTGAGCTATACCTTTGCTTTGAAGTCACCAAACCTGAATTTGTTCGACCCAAAGGTACATCTGCAAACTTTCCTGGGGAACACAGAGAATGAAAATGCTTTTGTATAAGGCATATAAAGCCTTCGTAGTCCTAGGTTAATACATTTCTATAGAAATACAAGCACTACTTATGTATGTATCCTAGGTATAACCATGTATATCATACATGGGGTGCCATGGTCCTACAAATATCCAATGTGAAAAGGACCTTAAACAGGCACACAACTACATTAAAATAATGACAGCACCACCCCCCACCACTACCACCAAAAATAAATAAATAAAATAATTACAGCCTAAATTTAGAAAAATATAAAATAATTTATTAAATATTCCAAATAAAATGAATCTATACATAAACCAAGGTGACATATATGGCATAGCCAACCCCCACAAATTGTGAGATCTCTGCAGATCATGACCTGTGTAAGTGAAATTTATAGCATTAAAGGGATAGTAATACTTCGTTTTATCTTTATTTTATTTTGTAGGCATTAAAAAAACATGAAGAATGATATGGTCTTATCTCTCAAACCTTTATGGTTTAAGAGATATTCACAAGCAAAGTTTCCCCCTCCCGCCCCTTTTTCCTAGTGTAAGCCATCTCTTCTCAGATGTGAATCTGGTTGTAAGACCAGACAGATAACAGCAGGGGACATTCTTCTTTGTATGAAAACAATTAAAGTCCTTCCTCCCTTGACAAGTTTTTCAGGTTTTTCCCTTATCTTAATTGAAGATTGTCCCTCTCTGCAGTCTACCTGGGCACCTCCCTTCTGATCTGGCTGAACAGTGTTACATCATTGAAAGGAGTGGGAGGGGGATACTTTATCATTGAATTACTCCTAAACTACAACTCTGACAGAATAGAAATAACACTCTACAAGGCCCAAATACTATGATGATTAAATAGAGCTGCTTTTATTATGAAACATTACTATCACTTTAAGCATTGTAGCATTAATTGCCATTCTCTCCTGTCTCCTTCTCTTCCAGATTTGCACCCATACAATGAGAGCACCACCCCCTCAAGTGCACACAGTGGAGGGTATGTATATACAAGGAGATTGTGCATGGAAAACATTTTCCAAAAAATGAGATCCTGGTTACTGATCGGTCTTGTTCCTACTCTCTGATCCTGGTCTTGCTCAGTCCCCTCTCCCTGAATAATCTTCATCCTGTGTCTTTATGATTTTTTCTTGTAACCTTTCCTCTTCTGTCTTCTCAGAGGCTCTCCAGTTTTTAACTTCCGACCTGGATCATCGGGTAAGTCAGTTAATCCGGGAGTTAATATGTGGGCAAGGGGCACTGACACTGTTAAGTAAAAAGAAACCGCCTTTCCATCAAATACTTTTTTTTTGTCCTAGAATACCAATTGCCTTGTCGAGCTCAATATGACAGCAGTAGGGCACATTCCTGCACTCTATTTGATTCTTCATCTTTCCTTCACTTCTCTAACATGATTCAAACTCCAAAAGGACAGAACTGGAAGGCCCATACTTTTTATTTACCTCTGTTTACATTGCCAGTTTAGGTCATATTTTTGTTTTGTGAGAGGATATTTAAAAATTAGCCATTCTCTAAATTGCTTGCTTTTTTCACAGGATCTCTTCCCCACTCCTCTTCAATGTCCCACATGGAAGGATTCGGAAAGCCCTGGGTGAAAAGCCCACTGAGGTATTTGTCAGTTCAGTACTATGTGGAGTAGGGAAAACTTCATTCAGGGCCGCGTCTAGGACACTAAGACATGGGACACTAGGCAGCAGGTGGCATCCTTCACTGAAAAAAGTAATTTGATTGATGCAGGGGAGCTATTTTAAGATAGAATATATTGTCTGCCCCAGCTCAAATAGTACAGTTGGAAAGGGGAGAGTCTATATCAAGAATGTTGGGGGCTTTGGTAAGAAGAGGGCAAAGTAGAGCAAACTCTTAACTATTAAACTGCTACTGCTCTTCTCTCTGGCAGCCATGGGATCCATGGTCTAATCATGTGATCCGCATCACCTGCTCAGGTAACATCGCATAGCATTTGCCGAACCCTGTGATTGGTTGTTCAGGCAGTCATGTGTACTAGGTGCTGAAGAGATGTGAGTGCACAGCAGTTCTCTTATCCTCCGTGCTGCAGGAGTTAATATAGTTACAACCTGTGTAACCACGTTACCCATGGAGTGCTGTAAGTTAACAGATCTGCCATTTAATAAGCACTATAAGGAGGTAGGCCTGTCTTTCCAGAAAAGCTGGAGTTAACATGGATATGCAGTCTAACAATATTAACTGATGCGTTTCCAGAAGTTACAAGACTGTTTACCCAATGAGCACTGTAAGGTGGTAAGTTTTATGTTCCCTTCCAAGATATATATATATCTGGCTAGGAGGAGTGAGACTTAAGGGGATGGGGTTGATGTATCAATATACCTTGAGTGGGAGGTAATAGGGTGCTTGTCAGTGTGCTCCCCCAACATCTTTACATTGTACCTCAGTTACTAACATAATCCTGTATTGGTCTAAAGTGATGATATGCTGGTCTTATGCAGTCACACAGAGCTAGGTTGAGAGAAGTCTCTCATATGAGGTCGTGCCCTGCTGGTCTTATGTATAGATATTTATTTCAGTGCTGGTCCTATAAACATGCTGGTCTCATGTAATACTGCTGGATTCTTGTGTTAGTGTATTGTCCTGCTGGTGTAGTCTCCTGCTGAACAGGTGATACTCTGCTAGTCTCATGTAACAGAGGCCCTTTCCAAACAACCTGGGGCATCAGCTTTGCAGATGGTGAAATCTCTTCTCTCTAACTAATGGAATTCCATGATATGATCACACCCTATGAGAACCAATGCCACCAATCTCAATGACCATTTGCTTGGTAACATGAGGGCTCGGCATCTTTATAAAAGCCTTTGCCCCCCCAGAAAGGTTTTTCTGTTCCTGCTCACTTGCCACACAGCTTACATTTTAGAAGGAATTGCCCAGAGTGGGTCACTTACTATAACGTGCGAGCTCAGTGGTACCATGAGGCTCACCCACATGACACCGCAGATCTTACAATCTACAATATGTCACCCACTTGGCTTACACTTCACAGGATGACCTGCAGTGGGTAACTCTTTTTAGATTGCTAGCTCTGTAGTGTCATATGGGTTAGATTGTAAGTTCTTTAATGCCATATTGGTGACCCACATGTTACTGCAGTACTTGCACTTCACAGGATATGATGCACTTAATTCCTTATAAACTGTAAGCGCTGTGGTGTCATATGGGTCAAGCATTGTAGAATGACAGTTCAGTGGTCATGTGGGTAATAAGTTGTAGATTTTAAACTCTGTTATGCAATTTAGGTGACCCTCATTGCACCACAGAGCTTGCATTTCACAGGAACTTCACCACAGTAGGTAATTCTTCTTACGGTCTGTGGTGTGGTAGTCACAGAATCACATATACATGATCTGCTTCCCCATCCTTTTCCCCTCTGCTCCCTTCCCCACTGCTCCCTGGAAGTCACAGAACCACATATGTACTGTCTGCTCCCCCAGCCTTGTTCCACTGTCCCCGGTAGTCACAGAACCACACACATATCATCTGCTTCCCCAGCCTTTTCCCCACTGTTCCCTGGTAGTCATCGAACCACATATACGCTATTTGCTTCCCAGCCTTTTCCCCACTGTTCCCTGGTAGTCACAGACCCACACATACACCGTGTGCTTCCCCAGACTTGTTCCGCTGTCACCTGGTAGTCACAGAACAACACATACACTATGTGCTTCCCCAGCCTTTTCCCCCACTGCCCTCTGGTAGTCAGAGAACAACCCTTGTTTTGCTGTCACCTAGTATTCACAGAACCACACAGATACAGTCTGATTTCTCAGTCTTTTCCCCACTGTCCATTGGTAGTCACAGAACATACACTGTCTAACACTCCACTGGTAGTCACATTGTCTGCTTCCCCAGCCATACATATACTATATTCTTCCACAGTCTTGTTTCACTGTCCCACATACACTGTTTCCCCAGCCTTGTTTCACTGTTCCACTGGTAGTCACAGAACCACACACATACACAGTGTCTAGCAATCCAGCTTTTTCCACTGGTAGTCACAGAACCACATACAAACAATCTGACACTCCAGTCCTGTTACACATTCTGCCATTACTTACATTTTTCCTTTCCTTTGTATCTTATGTAATGCTGCAATATTCTGCTAATTCACTTAATGTGCAATGCTCTGATTATTTCATGTGCTAAATTTAAAGCTCTGTTGGTCTGGTGTAATGCTCTACTGCCTGTATAATGATGTAAAAGTCCACTGGCCATTCTAACTGTAATGATGAATGTGTACCCCATATCCTGTGTCTAACGTGGCTCTGACACTGTATTTGTTTCCTGGAGGTATGCATTGCTTCTTGATGCATAGACACTATAGAAAAAAGAAAAAAAATGGGGGCGTCATATTAGAATTTTGCACTGGAAGCCATATTGCCTAGAAACGTCCCTGACTGCAGTCTTGAGCACTTAGGGTTGGATAAACAAAGACAAAAGTGCAGCATTTATTGGGAAAACCATTAGCATTGTAGGTAACAAATAAAAATTCCCACTGATTTAAATGGGGACTTTTAACTCTTTGAGTGCCAACTGATGCCAACCTTTGTTGTTAATGGGTTTTCCTGTAGAATTAACAAAGCATTTTTCATTCAGACTTTCTTACAGCTCAGACATTTTTTATTTATTTATCATACTGTTAGCAACAGCGCCAACTGATGTTCAAAAAAACAAATGTTATTATGTACTCTTGAGTCACAGATTAGAGCTCTACTTTGTAAGCGCTAAGAACCGCATCTCATTGTGTCAGTATAGTTTTAAAAAATGTAAAAGACTTTGAGCTATAATGACTTATGAATGAAAAATCTCCCAACAGTGGCAGCATCCTTGTACTCAACAGGAAAATAATTGTTAAAGGAGCAGTACACTTTTTTTTTTATGAAAACATGTATTTTACAGAGCATTTCCTGCTGAATAAAACAAGGGCACTCCCACCGCTGTCAGATGTTTTATTCAAAATTTATAGCAGTTCAAATAACCAGGAAGTGAATTTACTGTGTTTACTTCCTGATAGTTCCAACTGACAGGAAGTGACAGGCAGTTTCTATCACATTCTATGGAGAACTGTATGTCTCTGACTTTTCTGACTTTCTTCTCCATTAGAATCTAACAGGAAATCTAATTAGAATTTGACCACTAGAGGGCACTGGTAATGTAAAAAAACATGGGTTTAAACTGTAATAACTCTGGAAATATAAATCTCTCTGCAGTGGGATTGCCCTTATTTTACTCAATAGGAAAATCCCTACAATGTATATTTTTTCATAAAAAAGTTTACTGCTCCTTTAAAAAAAAACAAAAAAAAACTCAGTTTGGTTTATATATCAGAATATTTCCATGTTTATGTGTATGACTGTTTATGGCTTAAAATAAAAGTTTGTGGTGTTATGTAGGAATCAAATAATCACTTTCTTCTTTTATTTTTCCCAATACAGTAATCCCCTTTCTCATGCGGTCTCCTTCAGTATTCCCTTTGGCTTGGACAGTGATGTAGACATTGTGATGGGAAATCCTGTGAATATCCTGCGATCTGTCAGTTCTGATAGCCTCACACCTCCAACTTACCCTCCACCCTCCCCCAAATGCATTACCAGGGCAACATACACCCCATCTGAGGATGCAGCAGAATTTCCAATCACACCACGCACTTTCAAGAAGGTCCCACTCACTGGGAAGGTAAACTCAGACCTGCAAGCTCAGGAGAAACTTGGTAGCAGCCCAGGAGGGCAAGCAGACCTCCCCACCATTGAAGAGGCCCTGCAGATCATCCACAGCTCAGAGACCCGGCTCCTTCCAGATGGAGCACCAGATGGATTTTACCTCCACTCTCCAGAAGAACCAAAGCCTTCAAAAGTGGAAGAGGAGGTAGTAACACCAAATGTGGGCATCTATAGGACACATGATGGCTCCAGGAGGCTCTCACGAGATGATGACTCCGTGCTTAGGGACAACAGCCTGGACTCTGATGCAGAAGAAACTAGACCTGCTCAGGAATCAAGCCGAAGCTCACTCAGCTCACAGGCAGATTCATGTACTGGCTCAGGTGCAAAAATGACCAGTTTTGCGGAGCGCAAGAAGAAACTGGATGCAAAGGTGAACTCAGAAAGCTCTCCGTCTTCATTGCCCATCAACTCTACCCCTAACACCACCACCACTACATGGGCTCAAAAGGCTGAAGAGTCTCCTGTGAAGAGCCCAGCCTTGAATTCTGAAATTAACCAGCTGGGTGCCAGGCTGGAAGAGAAGCGAAGGGCCATTGAGGCCCAAAAGAAAAGGATTGAAGCTATATTTGCTAAGCACCGCCAGCGTCTTGGCAAAAGTGCATTCCTTCAGCTGAATAGAAAAGATGGAGAGGAGGATGGAGAAATGGAAGGAATAGAAGGAGAAAAGTTGTCTCCAGATGAAGGTCTTCCCAAAGAAGTGGAAGTAAGAAGGAAGCAAGATGGAGCAGATGATAAGAATGAAGTAAATATACCAGAAATTTTGACAAATAACCAGAGAGAGAAGCAAGTCAGCTTCTCCCCGGAAGTGTTAAAAGATGGGCTTGACAATAATTTGGGGGATTACAACCGTGCTGTGGCCAAACTGAATTCAGCATTGACATCCCTCCAGACAGACATGAAGAGGCTGTCTGAACAGCAGGATAAGATGATGAAGAAGGAGAGTAAGGCCTGGGTCATACCAGCCCCCAAGGCCTCTCCCCCACCTCACAGACCTAAATCTTCACCTCCAGCTAGGCTCACTCGGGAGATTCAAGCTCCTCGCTCCTCCTCTCCTTCATCCCCCTCTCAATCACCCTCACGCCTTGCCCCAAAGTCTCCCAAGCCCAACAATAGGCGATCCCTTCAACCAATGCCTGTAACCCCCAAAAGTCCCAAGACAAACCGGCCTGTTGAGCTTAAAATTCCACCCTTAAACAGAGTCCTCACCCTCCCACAAAATGTGGATACTATACCTCACCTACGCAAGTTTTCTCCTAGCAAAGTGCCAGTTCAGACACGGTCCTCCATATACTTTGCTCATGGATTGCAAGGGGAAGAAGAAGATGGGGAGACTGGCTCAGCTCTTGATGGTCATGGCAACTTACGCCCTGTTGCCTCTGTGGTCCCTCAGAGTAGTGGTGTAACATCACGGACTGCAGAGGAGACTGAGGGAAAGAGGAGCAGCTTGATTGAGATCCCACTGTCTGACCTAAGGCCCACAGAGGATTCAGAGGTAGAAGGGATGGACTCACTGGAAGGAACCCCGGGAGAGGAAGGAGGAATACAGAGAGGTGGCGTTGGATTCTTTTTCAAGGTAAGGAATGAATACAGCTGCAGTCCCTCCCATGAAACTGTATTCAGTACATTGAAGAGGTGTGGTTCTGGAGCAACTAACTTCACAATAAGGAACAGTCCTCAAGATTAAACAGGGCTTTAAACCTCTTGAATGCTAGAGAGGTCTCCAGTGCTTTCCAGATGAAGGCATTGGAGACCTCTCTTGCTTTCAAGAGGTTAAAAGCCCAATTTAAATCAATGAGACTGTTGGCATATTTATGTCCCCCCTATGGTGCAGTTGTTTTGATTATGACCTATGGTCTCTTACTTGTTGCACTGTGTAGCCCAATTTCACCATTATGCTAAGGGAGACTGGCACAATTACAGGCCCCAACCTGACAAGTCCCTCTGAAATATTTTTGCTTTCTAGGGTGAGGAGCGGACGGAGGATGAAATGGCACAAAGACGGGCAGCACTGCTGGAGAAGCAACAGAAGAGGGTGGAAGAGGCAAAGAAAAGAAAACAATGGCAAGAAGAGGAGAAAGAAAAGAAGGAGGAGGCCAGGTGAGTTCCACTGTGCAATCAAGAGGTGGGAAAAGATGGACTCTAGCACCTATTATCGCACTGCTAGTGCAGGGTAGACTACCATGGGTTATGGTGGGTCTGATAATTGTCAGCATTGGTTCTCAGGACACATCAGATTTTCCAGGATATCCTTACTTGATTACAGTTGGGTAATCCATCATTGATCTAACTGGTGTGTTCTAAAGACTGTATTTGAGAATCACTGGGCTGAAGAACAGAGACAGGTGTGTCGCTTCTTTTCATATTTATTACCGACTTAGTCTCTTCCTCTCTCCTTTCAAAGCCGACAGAAGGAGGAACCAAAGCGCAATAATGAAGAGGTCGTGACTCGTCGAGGTGACTTTACAAGGCAGGAGTATCAGCGCCGACAGCAGTTGAAAATTATGGAGGATCTGGACAAAGTCCTTCGGCAGAAACCCACGACTGTTCGGGCTGTTAAAAAACCACGGCCAAAGACTGTCTTCCATGATGATTCTGTCATTTCCCGGAGCCCTGTACGAGGCCTACTAGGTAAATGGGAAAAGCACTGGGGTGCGAGGGGGTTGTTGTGCATGTTGGGAAGGGATTGAGCCAATGGGAGCCAAGTATGACACACCAATCAATTGTTAAACCAAGGCTTTGTGCTTCACTTTCAGGTTCCAAGCTCAGTAAAGTTTACTCCCAGTCTACCATGTCGCTCTCCACTGTTGGGAATGATGTTGGTTTTAATTCCCTGAGGAAATCACCAAGGTAAGGATGTGACACACTGAGGGAATATTTTATTAACTTCTTGAGGACCAGAGGGGTGTCCAATGCATGGCAAAGCAATGTATTGCACTCCCCTCTGGTTCTCTACGGTTAATGCTGTTTGATGCATCCTAAATATTTCAGTCTATGCAGCAGAAGCCTCATATTTTTTATGAGTGCAGTTTCTCCTACCTGAAGGCATAACTACTCTTAATAAACACAACACTGAGGAGCTTATCCCTCATGTTCCTAAGTGCCCACATAAAAACCTTAATAATGTATTGTTCTTTTATATTTTCACCATTATCTGGGCTTCTTGGGGGCCTCTAAATTCAGATTGTGTCATTCTCCTGTTCCTTCTTTCTGTTAAACCTCCCACTAATAATTATAGACAAGCCCACAAATGTGATGAAGCTGAGAGGGCTGGGTGATCAGCTGACATTACTAGAGTAGAAGGTGAGAGCAAAAATTCTCTGTTACCATATCAGCACAAAAAACGTATACTTTATGTATCTGATCTGTTTTATCCTGTCCTGGTAACATGCTTCTTCAAAACGGTATCCTTTTAAAAGGTCGCATTTGAAATATCATGCTGCTGCATACCGCAATCAACGTGTCGCCTGGATGAAAAGGGCAGCATGAGAATGTCGCCCTCATATAAGCACAAGATTTTCATGTCACCTCCTTGAAGGGATAGTAATATTTAATTATTAGTAATCCCTATATTAAAGTAATATTAAAAATAAATGTATTTCCCCCAGTGTCATCTCTCAAACCTTTATTGTTTGAGAGATAATCGCTTCTAAAGTTGCCCTCTCCCTCCTCCTTCCCCAAAGTCAGCGTTGTAGCTGACTGAAGGGAAATCCAGTCTTATGATCATCAGGCGGCTCTGCAGCAGAGCCGCGATCGCGTTAATAGAAAAAAAAAAAAAAATCACTAAAACAGTCTTCTATGTGTGCTTGCAAAGCAAGCACACGTAGAAGACCATTTCAGTGAAATATTTTTTTTTTTATTAACACGATCGCGGCTCTGCTGCAGAGCCGCCTGAAAGTCATACGACTCTCTCTTCCCTGCAGTCAGCTAAAACGCTGACTTTGGGGGAGGGAGAGGGCAACTTTAGGAGCGATTATCTCTCAAACAATAAAGGTTTGAGAGATGACACTGGGGGAAATACATTTATTTTTAATATTACTTTAATATAGGGATTAGTAATAATTTAAATACCCCATCAAATTGCCCACATACCTGAATCTGGATCCAGCCCTCTTTAAATCCCTCGGACAATGGTGTACTGCTGCTGTTGAATCATTACAATGGACCTTTAGGTGGCTCATGGACTGCCTGAGATCCATTTTTTTGTGTGGCACTCAAACGGTTAAGTTACATATGGAACAAACATATCTTGGATTTTGAGTCCTTTGTTTGATATGTAGCTTAACCCTTTGAGTGTCACACAAAAAAATGAAACTGCTCACCAGGAGATCACAGGCAGTCCATTTTCATCCAGGCGACATGACTGCAGCCGCAAGATATTTTAAATGCGACCTTTTGAAAGTGAACCCTTAAAAACACAGATATGATATATTTTCTCCAGTTAACATGCTATTGTACTCCTCTCATCTGTGTCTTAGGAGGCACTGCCCTTTTATCAAACATTTATAATTCTGACCTAAATCTGTCAATCTACATTAGAGGCGTGCTGTTTAACCATTTAAGCACCATGGGTTGTCCCGTGCTTTGCAATGAGTATAAATGGATTAATGCATGCTGGAATATACAGAAGGAAAGGGAGTATAGAAAAGAGTACACATTTTTTTTTGTCATTTTTCTCTCTTTTCATACAGAGCCATGTCACCTGGGCCAATGTCTCCAAGCAAAGGTCTTTTTACTCAAAATGGAGACAAAGATTGGGACAATGGATCCACTGCATCATCCCCATCATCTGTCCCAGAATACACTGGTAAATGCACACTTTCTCTCCCTTATCTCTCTCTTGGTCTGTGACCCCTTTATTAACCCCTTGATGATCAGAGGGCTGTGCAATTCAATCTTTTGCATTGCACACCCACCTCTAATCCTCAAGGGGTTAATAGTCTGCACACACCAGTGGTATCTATCCTCCACTGTCAATGACTTTTTAATGGCTGTATTTATTTCACTCAGGTCCACGACTGTATAAAGAGCCAAGTGCTAAATCAAACAAGTTTATAATACACAACGCTTTGTCTCACTGTTGTCTCGCGGGCAAAGTCAACGAATCCCAGAAGAACAAAGTTCTAGAGGTTAGTGACCTCGAATGGTCTGCTTTCTAACTTCCTCTTGTCTCTTTCTCTCTACATGTATAAGCAAGGACTTTGTAATGTTGAATCAGAAGATCACTGTTATGAAGTTTTTACAGAAATGTCATTTACTCACACAATATGTACATGCTTTTCTTTCAAGTGCTTTATTCACACAAATACATAGGGTCTTCAATATGTGCAGAAATAATTTCCCTCAGGTGAAAACATTATCTGTGTTGCTTAAATCCGATTGTTTTCATATATAGACCAACAGGAACTAAACTGATTTAACACTTAGTAAAACATAATTACTATTACTTTACTTTAAAGGGATAGTAATACTTCATTTTATCTTTATTTTATTTTGTAGGCATTAAAAAAACATGAAGAATGATATGTCTTATCTCTCAAATCTTTATGGTTTGAGAGATATTCACAAGCAAAGTTTCCCCTCCCTCCCCTTTTACCTAGTGTAAGCCATCTCTTCTCAGATGTGGAATGCAGTCCATAGACCAGACAGATAACAGCAGAGGACAATCTTCTTACTGTGAGAACAATGAAAACCCTGCCCCCCTTGGCAAGTTTTTCAGGTTTTTCCCTTATCTTAATTGAAGATGGCCCCTCTCTGCAGTCTACCTGGGCACCTCCCTTCTGCTCTGGCTGAGCAGTGTTAAATCAGTAAAAGGGGCAGGAGGGGGATACTTTTTCATTGAATTACTCTTGAACTACAACTCTGACAGCATTGAAATAACACTTTCCAAAGTCCAAATACTATGATGATGATTAATTAGAGCTGCTTTTATTATGAAACATGAAACAGCCTCTTTAGGTCAGGCTGTAGAGACCAATGTACAGGGTCTATGGGGACTGTGTGTGTCCTTCCAATCAAGACTAAACTATGAGACTTCAGCCCTTCAGTTCAGTCTCTTTTCATGAGAGCAATAAAGTGCGCCCTGTTCCCCAAATGGGGAAGCATTCAGCCAAAAGGCCAGTATCCATGTGATAGATGACTTAATCCTCTGAGTGCCAGAGTGGTACGGAAAGCATTGCAAAGCAATGCATTGTGTACCACTCTGGCACTCAAAGGGTTAATATAGCCAGCCTAACAGACCATGTGACCAAGAGCGCTTGCTCAGATATGGATGGTACAAGCAAGTTGTAAAAACTGAGTGGCCACGAGGAGGCAGTTGCATCACAGATCCGTGATGCTAATACCTACAGATTTAATCCTTTTAATGTCAGAGAGGTAGCCAATGTATAGCTGTGGTAGGCAGGGTTAAACTATAATCCAGAGGACCTTACACCAACTCAAGAGATATTCAAGGCTTTAATCTACCCTACCTTTTCTCAGGGATACACTGCATCCCTGGTATTCACACTTGTAGATATTCTTAGTTTAACCCCTTAACGACCGGGGAACCCGGACCCGAACGCGACTGAATGACAACGGAGCTTTTTTTTTTTTATTGCTCTGTTGCATTCCGGACTCCTCGAACGGCGCACATCCGCGGGGGGAGCCCGGAATTCAATGACGGTCAAAGTACGTCATCGGTCGTTCAGTCAAATCGATCCTTGACGTACTATGACCGTCAAGGGTCGTTAAGGGGTTAAAAATGGAATGGCAATGAACGGTGTGTGCAATTCTACACGAGGGATTCACACACACTGCAGATCTTCCATATGGCTCATTGATTACTGCAGAGAATAAGTGGAGCGATTCTGGGGCAAACCAGTTTCACCATAGGGAACACACACACAAATCCTTTGAATGCCAGATTAGTAGCTTTTTTTGAAACAATCTAAAAGCCCCTTTAAAATCAATTGTCATTTTGATTTGTTCCCTATGGTGCAGGTGGTTTACCCAGAAATTGCTCCACTTTTGTCCTTATCCTCCAATGGAGTTTTCCAGTAACCTGTGTTGTAGTCCTAAAGTTACTCATATGCCTCCACACTCTGCTCTCTGGCACATCCGAAGCTGGACATTTGTAGAGCTGGTAGGAGGTATCTACATGGTGTCTATCGCTAGCTTGCCAACCTCACTCCCCATATCTCTCCAGTGCTAGAGTGGTTCTGTCTTCCATCCAAGTGTATAAATATCTAGAACTGTCCAAATACTGATCTTCAACTCGAATATTCACAGTCCTAAAAATACTTGCTTCAAGGTCCCTCAGTCTGCATTCCCAAAGGGCCTGGAGAGTGCATGTTGAACATCCCTGATGTTTGTACACATGTTTTAGCTATTAGTTCCATAATTTTTACTGAGTGAACTGTGCAAAATCAGGGATATCTAAAAACCTACATTGTCTCAACCCTTATAGTATGTGGCTTTCCACCTAAATATCAGTACCTAGATACCCTATACCACACTTCACCCAGATTTTCCTTTAGAACTGACTTACATACCTTTCTTGTTCCATCCTCTGCTTATCACTAAGGTTGCTTAGTACCCTAACCGTTTTCTTTTCTTATTTTTCAGGACATGGAAAAGAGCCAATCCAACCATTTTCTGATCCTTTTCCGTGACAGCAGTTGCCAATTTCGGGCTGTTTACTCTTTTTCATCTGAAACAGAGGAACTGAATCGCTTGGCAGGCTACGGCCCTCGTACTATAAGCTTGGCCATGGTTGAAGACATCTACAAGTACAGCTCTGACCGAAAGAGGTTCACACAGATACCGAGCAAGACCATGTCCATGAGTGTTGATGCCTTTACTATCCAGGGTCATCTCTGGCAGACCAAAAGGCCTACCACACCCAAGAAAGCTGGAACACCCAAGTGAAACACCCCACTGTTGTTTTCTATCATGTACCAATTTTGGTTTGTCTGGGTGATTTTAGTCCAGGATAATAGTACCTTTATCAGTTACAATCAATTAGCGGCCTTGTGGTGAGCTTTTGCCCAAGCGGTGCTCATTTTGAATTGAGTTTTGTCAGACTGCCATCCTCTTTTCTTTTAGTTCATCTGCTTCCACCTTGACACTGTTACCTGGTAACACTGCCTCATCTCAAGTCAGCTGGATCTCTTCTCTATCAGACTGTCCAATACTAATGAAAGTCATGGTGGTTCCTGCTCAGCCCACATTGTATAGACTGGTTACATCTTGACTAATTTCAATTGGAATTCCTTTTGTTCTGTTACTCTTTACTTACTACCTGCCCTGGTTAGGCCTAGGTAGGGTCTTCTGCTACCTAATGAAATGGGAACATAATTTTCTTCTTTGCCTACGCTTTTTCCATAATATGTGCCAAGCTTGTATCCACTGCCCATTCTTATTTAAGGCAAAGTTTGTTGCCTTACGGTAACATTTTCACCTAATTTTGATTTGCCAATTTCTGCTCGGTGCCTTCTATCATATGTGTTGTCTAAAGTCCTGTTGGGTGTCCTTTGAGTTAGAATATTAAGCAGCGTGGGACTCTAGCTATGGAGACAACTCCCTTGGTAGGAGTTGTAGTCTTTCAACAGCTGGAGTGCCAAACCTTGTCTACCATTGAGTTTTAACAAGGTGCTGCTGCTTGTTTCATTTTGGCCTTGTCTCATATCACACTTACATGCTTCCTTTATTTCTACTGGTAGTGTTACATTGACCATATGCTGCTGTTTAACAATGTAATGCTAAAAAGTAGTTTACCTGCTTGCTGCCCTTTAACAATCCATACCCTCACCATTAGAGCTACTGTTAACAAAAGTAAAGCAGGATGATGCAGGCAGGTTGCCTTTATCAAATGCTAGCCTTTAGAGTGGTTATCCCCCTCTCTTGATTTTAAGACCATGTCCTCCTTGCTTATCTACTGACTCTGAGGGGTTTTCACACTGCCTGTCCCATATTCTAAACCTGGATACACTGCCTGGTCTGATGTGCAGCTGAGCATCTCTTGATTCCAGTAGTCATGTCTTCATTTTATTTATGGCTTAGATAGAGTGGTCAATGTGCTGCTTTCCAGATTATATGTGATTCAAACTGCCCCTGTGTTTAAGAATATTTATAGTCCAATAACAACTGGAGGGCTACACTTTATCCAGCATTGGCTGATTTGCATTTTGTCTGATCTTTTGCTAGAAGAGGGATAATAAACATGTTGCTGTCCAGCTGTTGGAGATCACAGCCCCCCCATTATCTGTTTGGGGGTGATGTGGGCTGCAGCTCCCAACAGCTGGAGAAGCATGGTTACATACCATTAGTTTTAGCACTTTTGTTCTGCCATGGTCCATGGGTTGGCGTGTTAATGCCATGTGACCACTTTCAATTACTTGATATTCTGTGAGGAAGATTGTTCCGGGATTGACTTTAAAAATGTTTGTCCATGAATGTAAATTATTTTGTAGTGAGGGTACATTGTCTTAACATGTTGTGAGCCACTTATCCACTGTAACGTTAGGAGTCTCCAACTGTATTCTAAAAGGTTAGAGTTCAACCACCCTGACACAAGTGGTAAAGGCTACCCATGCTTTTGCAAGTGGGGCATAAGCAAAATCATTGCAAAATGGTGTATGCTATTGGCCCTTCTCAAATTCAGTTTGTCAGTGCTGTTTCTTGAAGATCTGGGCAATTAGCTGAGGAAGTTCGGTTGGCAGCTGCAGATAGTGGTGTTAGTGCAATTTTTGGATGTCCTGCTTAATATCTGTTGTAAACATCCAATATCTATACACATTATTGTGGATGAAGAACATCCTGGGTGTATAGCTAGCAAATAGGTACATATATTGCTGTTAGGTGTTGCACGTGGAACAAGAGTGACGTACAGGCACCTTGTGTGCATTGGGTCTAGGGTATATTAATGTGGTATACATACTTTTGTGGGTAGAATTATTTATATTTTTACAGGCAGATGCTTGAATAGACTACAGCACCTATAGAGTTTTATGTTCCAGTGAGGATTGGTATACACACACAATTACCAGTATGTCTAGTAGGGGTGCGCACAAACAAATTCTCACCTGTTTATTGGCCTTGAATACAGAAATATTCATTACCCAGCCCCTGTGTGGTGGTCAGAATGAATAGGGAATTGATCAGCTTAATTTGGGATATCTTTTAAATTCTGGCTTGCATCTGGCCCTATTCCTCTAGGAAATGCCCCAATTGTTGTTGCTGGGGTTATCAATCTCTGGACCTGCAACTGTTGGGAACTATCAATTCTATCATCTCCAACCAGCTGTTGGGGATAATGGGAGTTGTAGTTCCTAACTGATGCCAGGCTAAAGACTAAGTACCAGTGTCAATGCCCATTACATCTTTAGTCCTATTGGCTTTTTTCTTTCTTTCTATGGGGGAAGTGTAATCCATGAATGTTTCTGTCAAGCCTTTTTAACCCCTTAACGACCCTTGACGGTCATAGTACGTCAAGGGTCGATTTGACTTAACGACCGCTGACGTACTATGACCGTCATAGAGTTCCGGGCTCCCCCCGCGGCTGCACGCCGTTCGGGGAGTCCGGAACCCAACGGAGCAATAAAAAAAAATTGCTCCGTGGTCGTCTAGTGACTTCCGGTTCCGGATTCCCCGGTTGTTAAGGGGTTAAGCATAGATGTATTATTTAGTCTCTGGTGATTGAATAATCTGACCCCAGGAGATCATCTATGTCCGTATAAAAAGTGTTCCACCTCCCCCATGCCACACTGCTCTCTTTCTATACCATGGAGCTTCTTCTTCACCACACTTAAACCTCAATCATTCCCCCCCCCCGACTCATCTTTGAGTCATAGTACTTATGTTGCTTTTAATCCCTCCGAGCTTTATAGAGCAGGTGAAGTCATGGTCTTGTAGTTACTAATAGCTCCCATAGCATCTCTTATGGACAATTCATCCTATATCCATATTTTTACACATACATCTGCATTGTTATGGGAAATTAATCTATTGTTCCACCGCTACCCTAATTTCCACTTATTGTGTAGGATACACACTTGACCAATAGGGTATAGGCCTACTGGGGAGAATGATAGTTTGTCTGCAACAACCTGACCCTGCATGAGCGTGGTTGTTATTTCTAACTCTTATAGCCCAGCCCCTAGGGCAGATGAAGTCAACCTTTGTCCCCAAGAGCTAGCAGCAGTGCATGTTTTCAGGATATCCGTTGTGGACTAATTAATGGCTCAGTCAGTCATTTTAACTGCTACACATATGCTCATTCATGGCAATGCTGAAAACACGCACTGGTGGTGGCTCTTGAGAAACCAGGGTTCACTACCAGACCTAAAGCCATGGCTCCATTATGACTGCTGCACAGAAAATGGCATTCATAGCACCAGTTCTCCCTCAAAAGAGCAGAGTACATAAGCCTTTATGACCCCTGCCATAAGGGCCTGGTACCAGGACAGTATTTGTGGATTTCCTTGCTGGACAACAGCGGAGTTAATAAAAATGACTGCACTTATGTGATCTTGAAAGTAAATCCTGGCCTGTTCATGGGCCCTGAGGGCACAGGGCGAGAACCAGTGGACAAGAGCAAGTTAACTTACCATATCTTACCATAGAAGTTAACTATGTTTTGGAGTACTCTGCAGAGATTACTAAAACAAGCTTTTTTTTTTTTTTTTAATTTAATCAGTCCTGAAAGGGAGTATTTAATACAGTTTTCCTATTCTGTTGTCTTCTCAGTGAAGAAGAAAAAAAAATGTTTGGTTATCTTACCTTGCAAAGATCTGTCTGGTCAACCACCACTGTGTTGGGTGGGGAAGGGGGAAGAAATAAGTAAGGTCAAACTACACATCCATATGTAAAATGTTCACAACCATAAAGGGCTTTCATTTACCTCGTACCAATCTCCACCCTTAGTTAAGCCTCTAACTCTAATTTTACAGAGCACAAGTTTTTACCTAAATGTGTTTCTGTCTGGACCTTCAACGAGCTGGTTCCAAAACAGGTCCATAACCTTTCTAGACTGGAGCAGTACATTTGAGATGTCATCTAGTAAAAATGCTTGACAGCTTGCATGGTTGATATGTTTACCAAGAGAAACATATCACAAACTCTGAAGTAGCAGGTTCTTTATTATACGCACACGAAGTTGTAAAGGCTCCTGTAGACAGGAAACACCCCTGAGACGTCAGATCATAGTTCTTTTGTCTGTTCTTTCTTACTTCCAATATGTAAATTAAGCTGAATAATTAAGGGTAGGGAGTAGCTTTTCCCGCTCAGGTAAAGCCACTGCAGTACCCTTACCTATATGTTCTAAAGGTTGTGACAGCTTGGCTAATAGCTGTCCCTGAGGATCTCGGCCACAGAACATAACTGTTGCATCCGTACACTATTTATAATACTGCTACAGATTAATAATAAAGTGGGTGAGTGCTAGGCAGAGCTGCATCAGTGAGTCTGGACTCCACTGCTGATAAGCAGCCCCACACTTGCCTTGTATTTATAATATACATACAGATTTATTATAAATATCTATATTAAATGATTTTGCAATTATTTGTATATAAAAAGAATCAAGGAGAATGGATGAATGGTGTCTGTCTCTTTTATTAGTAAGCACAGTAAATAAAGGGAATTGGGGAAGTTGGTTCAGTCATCCGTGATTCCAGAGAAGACGGAGGCAGGGACGGATTTCTGCTCCAGTTGAACCTCTGTTGGGAGGAGAAAGGATTGAATAGAGTAATTGTTACACAATAAAGCCATGCACAAAACGTACCTCCACCCATCAATGACAGTGACTACACTTGAGTAAGTTTTCCATGGTGTGTCTGAGAGACAAACCCACACACCTCTGCTGATTAGAAGGATCAACTGTCACACTGCAACAAATGGGGTGATTCTGAAACAGCTTTAGGTCAGCCAGTTTTAACCCTCTGACTGCCAGCAGTATTCAGACACTGATACTTCTCTGGCACTCGAAGGGTTAAAACAATAGTCTTGAGATATGTAATTTCACTTGTGCAGGTGATGCAGATTAGAGAGTTCTGACATACCAGCCAGATAATACAATTCAGCAGTGCTCTCCACTCCAACTGCCAATCCCTGCTGCCTAGAACTAGCTAACAAATAAGCACAAGATCACAGTTCCACTTTAGGGAAGTAGACCATAAAAATCCTGGGCCTGAGCTGTCACAGGCTATAAATCCAGCACTAGCGGTTGGGGGTGAAGTGACAAGTCATAGCTCAAGTAAAGCAGAATTGAGACTTACAGTTGTGTCTAATGTGAGACCAACAGAAAAGCACTGGGGAATTTTTCAGATTACTGTTTGGCTCTTCCCTGGGTAAGGGCTCACAATATAGCTCCTCTTCACTGTAAGGTCTTCTCCCAAGAAAGCTGGCTATTTTGGGGACTGCAACTGGGTGTAGATGATGCTCTGTTCATATCACAAGCCCAATATGGTAGACTATGGCTCTTACAGAAACAGTTACACATTGTATAAGAATATTATAGTATCTCTATGGTGCAGCACAGTGCCTCTACCAGTCACTCACCATCTGGCTCCAACTCCTCCTCAGACTCATCATCTCCGATGTTAATCTCATCTGGATTTGCCTGAAGCGCCATTTCTGCTAGCTCAGTACGAGAGGCGTCTGACCTGTGGGGCAAGGGAAGGAGATAACATGAAATGGCATACTACATGCACCACAGGTGTAGGTGTGTGATGAGGGAGATAGAAACATCCAGATTCTAGATCTTCTGGCCACTTACCTGACAAAGAGGATCTTCTCCTTCATTTGAGGTTTATCTCTCTCCGCCTCGGCTGCCACTGTGGCTGCTCTCTGCTCCAGCGCCTGCATCTCATCAGCGGGTTCTATATAGGGACAGAGTGGTTACACATAGGAGGGGGGAGAGAGCAGGACTCAGGGCCATATGCACAGAAATAGAGAGGAGCAATTCTGCAAAACAATAAAAATTCCCAGAGACTTAACTGGGCATTTTAACCTTGCGAATACTAGAGGTTGCCATCTCACTGCAAAGTAATGCGATGGAGGCCTCTCTAATATTCAAGATATTAAAAGCTTCATGTAAATCAGCAAAGGGTTATTTGCCCCAGTCATGCAGTTTGTTTGGTCCAGAATGGCTCCACTCTTTCTTTGTGAATACAGCCGCCACTAATCTTCTGTCACACGTTGATGGATACATGTTGAGCCATATGCCCCAAGTGCAGTCTATAATGACTATGGACACTAGGGTTGGGTCCATAAGCACAAAGCTAAAAGTGGAGGAATTCTAGACCCAGGCATCCTCACCATGGGAATACACATTGCACTGATTTAGATGGGACCTTTAAACTAGAGATGTCTCAAAGCCTTCACAATGTGTTGGAGACCTATAGCAGTCAAGGGGAGGGGGGGGGGGGTTAAAAGCTAATCACTCCCCACTCGGTTTAACCCTTTGAGTCCCAGAGGGGTGCACAATGCATTACGCAGCCCTCTGGAACTGAAAGGGTTAACTTGTGCAGAAAATCTTCTACATAACTTAATTCTGTGCAGTTATGTTCCTCAAAATTTATATTTAAATGGGAGGAAACTCCTAATAACCCCCCCCCAACAACAGCATAAGTTTTGTTTGTTTTTTTTTCCTTGCGTCAAGGTATGTCACCAGTCCAGGAGGCAGACATGACAGTTGGTAGCAGAACCCCAGGACACACCCTCCTGTCACACTGCATAAGGTAACACTAAGTGCCAGACAGTTATCCAACGCATTGCAATTCTTTGGATATCGCTCTTGCACTTAAATGATTAAACATTTAAAGGGATAGTAATACCTAAAATGTAAAAAAAAATATGTTGTAGGGTTTATCCCCCTGAGTAAAACAAGAGTACTCCCATTGCTGAAAGTTGTTTCATTCATAAGTTATTAATTTTCAAAGTTGAATTTTTTAAGTGCAATATCACAGTGGCCTGAAATTGTACAGTGGCGCTGTTGCTACACGATCCTATGGACAGCTCTGGTCTCAGGACCATAAGTCTCCATAGGATGGTGTAGCAACAGCGCCACTGTAAAATTTCAGGCCACTGTGATATTGCACCTAAAAAATTCAACTTTGAAAATTAATAACTTTTGAATGAAACATCTTTCAGCAGTGGGAGTACTCTTGTTTTACTCAGGGGTATAAACCCTACAACATATTTTTTTTTACATTTTAGGTATTACTATCCCTTTAAGCACAAGGGGGTTGGGCACCCCTCTGATTCTTAAAGGGTTAAGTAGTCACAGGCTCACAGCTTGAAAAAACTGCCAGCAACTGTCATATCCGTCTCCATGGACATAACATCCAGGACACATAGAAGGCAACAAAGGCACTAGGACAAAATTCATAGGGGCCATTAGTATTTTGCAACCATAGTAAGGTAAATAGGGCTGCTTATTAGAAGGGGATACTTCCCCTTTAATTAGCGCTGGCCATCTAGTCCACAGAGGAAGACATTACTCTGCTGGAATATTGGTTCTCAAGAAATCCCCATATGCACAGCTGAGCCTTAGCTTACCCCGGGTGTCGTCTCTGGCTGCTCCTCCTTCTGCGCGCAGCCTTTGGGACACAAGGAACGTTCCTTGTGTGTTGTACTTGGCCTGCACACTCCGCTTCACGCGCAGCATCTCCCGCAGTGTGTCTTCATTTCCATGACGCACTTCAAAGTCTCTCCACGTCTGCCAGAACCCAGCCGTCAGCTGTGGAAGGAAGGACATACAGCACAAAGATGTTATACATTGTCATTCTCATCCCCTAGAAGAGGAATGCACATCTTGACTAAGGGAGAAGGCAAAGCAATGGCTGACAATTGAGTTAAAGTAACATTAAGAAGGAATAGTATCTATATATTTTTTGTTACCCTTGTGTTTCTGAGAGTGAGCTATCTGAATATCAGTTTCCAGAGCAAAATGTAATACAGTGTTAAAGTCGCTCTGCATCACTTATTGCTCTGTGTGGTTTCAATTTTACATAGTATCTCTACACCTGCATTAGTGTTCTTCCTCAGAAAGCTCTCTGCAAATACATCCAGGTAGCTCACTGTAAAAGGACAAAAAAAATTATATATAAATAAATCTACACAATTTGATTGTACATATTGAATATGTAAAGTCAAATTAAAAGTGTTACTATTCCTTTAATATGTGCAGAAATTCCTCATGGCCCTTGTGAATCAACTCTACATGGACTGGTTTTCCAAAACTAATCTGTAATTAGTAACTGGCATCATATCCATGGGGGTGGACATGATATTTAGGCCCACATGCACAAACATGTGTTAAAGTGATAGTAATGTTTCACAATAAAAGCAGCTCCAATTAATCTTCATAGTATTTGGGCCATGGAGAGTGTTTTTTCAATTCTGTCAAAGTTGTAGTTTAAGAGTAATTGAATGATAAATTCTCCCCCCTCCCGCCCCTTTTACTGATGTAATACTGCTCACCTCAGAGCAGCAAGACTGTCTGGATGGATCGCAGAGAGGGACAATCTTTAGTAAGCATTAGGAAAAACCTGTCAAGGTAAGAAGATTGTACCTTTCTGTGAGCTGTCCGGTCAAGAGACAGATTCCACATCTGAGGGGAGGTGGCTTACACTAGGTTAAAGGGGCGGGACAGTAATGAAATAACACTCTCCATGGCCCAAATACTATGAATATTGGAGCTGCTGTTTTTGTGAAACATTACTATGCCTTGAACTGGCTAATCAGTGTCATAAAAAGGTTCTTTTTAGCAAAAGTGACATCCATACATAACAACATCATTGTTTAATATTTATGTGCTAATTAACAATACAGCGTCACTGGCGACCCATCTTGAACCCAAGACCACCCAGTGTGAGCCTATTTTATAACCGCAAAAAATGTATAAATGTCAAACTCTGATATTAACCCCTTGAGTGACAGAGGGTGTACAATACTTTGCACACCCTCTGGTACTGAAAGGATTAAAACATGTCCCTAATTGATTTAATAAACAAGTGCACATGTCAAACACAATATTCAGAGCAATTTAAACTTGGCAACACTAAGGGGCACGTGTCCGTTTCCTTTTACTGTCGATTATATATTTCAGGGCTTTGAGGTGTACCTGCTCTGTATAATAGACGATGCACATAGACACTAAGTGGAGATCACTTCTCCTGAGGAATAAACCATTTTATTCTATGGAGCCTGTGCACTAAGATCTCAAGCCGGAGACACATTAGTGCATAGGTTCCATAGAACAACACAGGAACTGGAGAAGTCATCAACTCCCTAGCACACCTCAGTGCATCCCACCTGGAGTCATTTTGGGGGAAACCAAAAAAAAGTCACAATTTTAAACAGGACTTTTAAACCCCTTGAATGATAGATCACCAGTGTGATTCAAAGCCTCATTTAAATCGATGGCGATGAACAGCACTTTTGTCCACTAAGGTAAAATTACTTTACTCTGGAATTATTCCAGCTCTTCTTAGTACATTAGGCTCACTATCAACATATACTGATTAACAATAAAAAAAGGAATGGTGAAAAGTGAGGGATAACAAAAGGAGAGGCGCCAATAGTGATGTCACACTTTGCAATATGACAGAGACCTTCAGAGGGGAAATCCTACACAGCCTAGAAAAGATTAGAGCAGAGGAGGCAACTTCCAACCATTTACCCATCATCCATTGCAGAGGATGGTACAAGTTGTAGTCCAACTTCAGTTGGAATTCTGTAATCTCCTTAGGATGGAAGATGTACTAAAGGGTAGGTGTGGAGGAACTCACCCGGGGGTCGCACATCTGGGAGCAGTACGAGTAGACCGCTCGGGCTCTGTCAATCTCTCCAAGCTTGCACTCCATGTCAGCAAATCGGAGGCACATCTCCCGGGACTGCTCATCTGGTAACAACTGAGAGAGAAAAAGATGAACCCTTTGTGGATCCAAGATGTACACAACACATTGAGAAGCACAGCGCTGCACACCTCTCTGGTTCTCAAGGGATTAACAGCACTGGAATATTACAGAAATCACTGTAAGGATCATATGCAGAAAGAAATAGAGTAGGGATTCTGGGTCAAACCAACTAATCCCTGGCTGGGGAGAAAACAAAAATTAAAATGGATTAATATGTGCCTTTTAACCCATTGAATGCTACAGGTCTTCGATTCGTTTGGAGACATCTGTAGCATATGGCCCTCAACGCTCTAGAACAGGTGGTGTCCAACTTGTGGTCTGGTTGAGGCCTGCAATGGCTTCCACACAACCCCTGTATGCCAGGCAGCCTTTGGTATAGAGGCAAAGTAGAGCATTTTTGGGGACAAACCAAATCTGACCCTCCACTTGCTACTGTAACAACAGAGCCACTGTGAAGCTTCAGGCCATGAAGATATTTCACCCAAAAATGGAAATTTGAACTGCAATAAAATTTGAATAGGTACTTGTGATAGCCATTTCAAAATCACCTGTTTATTATAACATGACAGATCACTTTAAAGGGTGAAGAACCAGGACTGGCTATCAATCAACTAGATATTACCCAGCACATATACTGGCCACCATGAACCAAGAGCTGTCTAGTGCAAGGAACTGGGATTATGCTGGCCACACCACATCTTATCCTGGTGGGTGTGGACAGCACAGTTGAAGCACCAATCATAGAATGGGAAATCCTTTCCTAAAGGTAAGAGACCTTTTATACAGCAGCACGTACCTCAATGGCCCGTTCATAGATACTACGGGTGTGGGTAACACCATAGATCTCTGCTGCTCTCTTGATGTAGATGTTAAACATCTCGTATTGCTCCCCTGGCTCGACAGCCTGTGTAGCTCGCTCATATAAAGCCATAGCGTGCCGGGCTAATCCATGTTCCTCCTCCAGCTTGGCGTAAAGAAGAAAGATATCTGAAAAAAGGCAGAGACTTTTAGTTACTATGTACATACATTTGTCATCATGTCTGTGCTCCTTCGATCGTAGTGCCCTTAAATTCAGTTGAAATGGAAATAAAAAAGATCCCACAGTAAAACCTGCAGTTTTATTCTCGCAGTAAAAGTTCTGGCCATGTTGCTTTCCTCTGGGCAGTGTGTTCATGTGCAACATTTCATATAATTGGGGCTCCAATGTTTCAACGGAACTTCGAAAAATAAACCAAGTGTTCAAATAAAGTACTGCAGCACTTCACAATCATAACCATGAGTGTACTCACAATGCGCCGGTCAAGGGCTCTCTTTACCCTTACACGCATATACAAGTTTAGATGTAACCGCACCAAAAGAAAACACTACTCTTGGATTAAATAAAATCATCTATTCATACCTTTATTGTTGTTTTGATAAAACCACGGTGAAGTAAATGATGGGCTGTATGGCAGAGCTATACACTGGTGTATCTAGCAGAGAGGTGCCCCAACGTTCTGATCAACGCGTTTCGCGTGTAAAAGAGTAGTGTTTTCTTTTGGTGCGGTTACATCTAAACTTGGATATACAGTATGTTCATGTGCCCTGGAATCTTTACCATCCCCTAATCGTTATCACCCATTGCCTAGGATCATGGAACGCCTTAGAGGGATAGTAATACCTAATTTAAAGTTTATTTAATATTGTAGGCTTTAAAAAATATTAAGAACTATGTAAGTCTTCTCTCTCAAAGGTTTGAGAGATATTCGCAACTAAAGTTCTCCCATCCATGACGCCAGC
Organism: Rhinophrynus dorsalis; assembly: GCA_037306005.1. Lineage (NCBI taxonomy): Eukaryota > Metazoa > Chordata > Amphibia > Anura > Rhinophrynidae > Rhinophrynus > Rhinophrynus dorsalis. The sequence goes on along the minus strand of CM074721.1, from coordinate 501,776,543 downwards.
AATCTAGCTGACAGACTTGGATTCTGGTCCACGGACCGGCAGGCAGCTCTTCAGCAGAGCTGAGATTGCAATCTTTAAAAAGAGTTCCTTCACAGGAACGGTCTACAAAATTGGCTTACAAGTCAGGCACACTTTGTAGACTGTTCCAGTGAAGTAACTTTTTTCAAATATTGTGATCTCGGCTCTGATGAAGAGCCGTCGGCCGGTCTGCGGACCAGAATCCAAGTCTGTCAGCTAAATGGCAGACTTGACTAAAACAGCCAAGAAGAGGGAATTTTAGTTGCAAAAATCTCTCAAACCACAATGGTTTGAGAGAGAATACTTACATATTCTTAATATTTTTTTAAAGCCTACAATACGAAATAAACTTTCAATTAGGTATTACTATCCCTTTAAAAGGTAAACAGTTACCTCTAAAGTTTTCATTCTGATTTCTGTAACAAGTATCAGTGCAAATGCTCAACAATAAATCATTTACTCTCAGTCCAGTGGGGGACACAGGGTAAAAGCTGACCCCATGGTCCAGGTGTCACCCAATAAGAGTATTAGAAAAAAAACTAGTCCACCCTTACAGTTGTTACATGGAACCACTGATACTTCAGAGAACTCTGGGGTTCCATGGAACACCACGTGACTACCACTTGACATGCAAGGAAAGTCCATGTGACTATTTTTAATATAGTAATATACAATAACCCCTTGGTCCTGGATTCTGGAGCCCACAGATTTAAAATGACAGAAACCCTTCTTTTTTTCTTTACTATGCTAAATAATATATTAAGTAAAATGCCTATACTTTTTTTTTCCATCTTCACCTTGTTATGGTTTTGTGTGCCTGACATGAAGCTCACTGAATTTTAGTTTCCAGAGAGCTGTCAGGGACTGTGACCGTAGTGATAATGACAATATTGCATTATCCCAGCAGCAAGAAAACCTACCTCCAATGCAACATGCAGACCACTCAGAGTTGCAGGGATATTGCTGCATTGTATTACTATGCTTGTTTGACAGTTCCTGAAAGAAAGCTCTCTCAAAACAACAAATAGAGAGAGCTCCGAGTCATGGATGGAAAAGTGGAAAAAATAAATAAAATGAAGATTAAATAAAAAAGTATAGACAATTTAACTTTACATGTTCTGCAAGAGCACACACTGCAAAGTCAAAAACGAGGTTGACTCTCACTTTTAAAGATATGTTGTCTGACCTGTCAGGACATGCTACAAAATAAATAAATAAATAATAATTAAAAAAAAGGCATAAGAAGAGTGGATACGAGAGGAACCTCAATCATACTTTTAGCAAACTTGCGAGGACAGCCGTCCAGGGCTTGTTCAAAGAGATCGCGAGCTCGTTCCAGCTTTTTCCCCCCATATCGAGCAATGAACTTGGAGAGGTAAGTGCTCCAGATATCATAGACATTGGGCCATCGGAACAGGGCAATTCCACGCTCGTAGGCCTAGGGATCGAGAAAGGATAGGTCAATACAAGGATCTCTGTGGCGAGATATTCATTCCAAGGCCTGATCAGAAAAGGGTTTTTTACAGTAAGGTCTGTTAAATTGTGGAATTCCTTGGCCAAGAATGTGGTTATGGCAGATACAATGGATACATTTAAGCGAAAATTAGATACATTTCTTCCAAAAGTGAACATACAGGGTTATACTGTGCATTAGAAGGCAAAGCAGGAAGTTCTGATAAATACTAATGGCGGAATGCAAGAAATGTACGCAAGCGCTAAACGTGAAATAGTGATTTTATGGCATGATATGGAGGCTCCTATTATGCATTAAAACTCCATCTTTACTACTCCAGCAGCAAAAAATAAACAGTTACAGAAAGAAAAGTGTATACAACAGAAGGATAACCCCGCCCCTTAATGCTTATCCAATCACATCACAATAAGCTGTATAACTGGCGGGTCCAATACTCCCACTTCCTCTTCTTTGCTGCTCTTGGCACAAGATAAGTACTCTGTGGTTTTGTTTAATAAATTTGATAAAATATTTGCATTGTGTAGAATTGATAAAATGTGTATTACAATTTATCTAGTGTGTAGGTGAATTTTGTTTAATTTATATTGTCTATTTAATTTGTTTATACTTTCATTTTTAGTTTTTCTTGGTCCCCTGAGGCTATTGATTTGCCTCTTATGTCCTTGTGAGGATTGCCCTTTGTTTTGTATCCCTGGTATATTTATTTCCCTTCTCTAATGGTTTTTTTCCCCCTCAGCTTGCCTTTACCTCAGCTCCCTTTAGCTTTCTGAGGATACTTCCTACTTCAGTTAGCGGTTAGACTCCCCTCTTCTTCCCCTTTCAAATGATATATAGCATGTTAAGTGCCCTTTTTCTACTGTATATCCCTACTTGTGGTGGCCATCTTAGATTTGGGCATCTTGCCCTTTCTGCTTTTCTGAGCATGCGCAAACCTTTCTTTACAGTATACACCATTTCGTGATGTTTCCCATCACTACAGATGTTTTTTGCTAGACAACAGACCTTTCTTGACTTGGTTATATATAATTGGCATTGTTTTTATGCTTTTCTAGAATATATTTCCCTTTTTAGACATACTTTTTTGCTGTCCTTTTGGAATTAACTTTTACAAGACACTTCTGCTGGTTTAAAGTGATAGATTGTTTTTTTGTATCTTTCATCCCAGTTATGTCTTCAGAGTTTTGTTCCCTTGGACACTAAAAATGTCTCTCAAAAAAAAGAACCTTTGGTCTGTTGAGTAATGGCAATACGGCTCTCTCAACAGAAAGACGCAGGGTCATTTTACTTGGACCCTAAGTTGTCTGACATGATTTCCATGGAATCAAGACCATATGCTAATGGTCTTTTTTGGTGAAACATTCATAAAAAATTTAGGTAAATTCGTGAAAACATTCACAGCTTTGGATAAAGCCCAAACTTCAATAAAGAAGGTTTTCAACAGTAAGGTTTTCATTTAAAGGGATAGTAATACTTAAAATGTAAAAAAAAATATGTTGTAGGGTTTATCCCCCTGAGTAAAACAAGAGTACTCCCACTGCTGAAAGGTGTTTCATTCAAAAGTTATTAATTTTCAAAGTTGAATTTTTTAGGTGCAATATCACAGTGGCCTGAAATTGTACAGTGGCGCTGTTGCTACACGATCCTATGGACAGCTCTGGTCAATCGACCATAAATCTCCATAGGATGGTGTAGCAACAGCGCCACTGTACAAGTTCAGGCCACTGTGATATTGCACCTAAAAAATTCAACTTTGAAAATTAATAACTTTTGAATGAAACACCTTTCAGCAGTGGGAGTACTCCTGTTTTACTCAGGGGGATAAACCCTACAACATATATTTTTTTACATTTTAAGTATTACTATCCCTTTAAGGTCGGGAAAAGCAGGGGCCATTTCCCTGCCAGTCGATCAGTTCTTTTAAAGGGATAGTAATACTTTGTTTTATCTTTATTTTATTTTGTAGGCATTAAAAAAACATGAAGAACGATATAAGTCTTATCTCTCAAACCTTTATGGTTTAAGAGATAGTCACAAACAAAGTATCCCCCCCCCCCGTTCAGCCAGATCAGAAGGAAGGTGCCCAGGTAGACTGCAGAGAGGGACAATCTTCAATTAAGATAAGGGAAAAAGCTGAAAAACTTGTCAAGGGGGGGGAAGGGCTTTCATACAAAGAAGATTGTCCCCTGCTGTTATCTGTCTGGTCTATGGACTGCATTCTACATCTGAGAAGAGATGGCATACACTAGGTAAAAGGGGCGGGGAGGGGAAACTTTGCTTGTGACTATCTCTTAAACCATAAAGGTTTGAGAGATAAGACTTATATCGTTCATCATGTTTTTTTTCATGCCTACAAAATAAAATAAAGATAAAACGAAGTATTACTATCCCTTTAAAGGACAAACAGGAACTACCAAGACCCTTCTTATTTTGGGAGAGGAAATTTCTCTCACGACACCAGAGCTCCCCTTCCTTTCTTCCCTTTAGCAGCAGAGTCAAGAGAGCCAAGAGTTTGAGAGGATTTCCTCGTTCATGACCCTTTATAGGTAACTGTTTTTCCCACTCTTATTCTCTCTGGAAAAAATGGGTGGCCATTTTTTCTAAGCCTGGTGGTCAGATAACAGAAAATCTATGGGTATTACAGACAATGCAAAATTATCCGATAGAATTTTATTGCACTCCTCATCAAACCCCAATACCAAATTCTTTCCTGTACTCCAGAGAAGAAGCTTTGTTAATAGACAAAGAAATTCAGAGTTTACAGAGGAAAGGAGCGAATATTCCAGCCCAAATTTCAGAACCAGGTTGCATAAGCAATATTTTCCTGGTACACAAAAGAGACTCGGCTGTACGACCAGTCATAAATCTGAAAGAACTGTATTTGTTTGTCCTTTACAGGCACTTCAAAAAGGAAGGCATTCATTGCCTCAGATCTTTTAATGCTATCGGATTGGATGGTAAAGCTAGACCTCAAGGATGCCTATTTAACTATCTCCATGGCTCAAGATCAACAAAATCTCCTTCAATTCCTTCAGTTCACGTATCTCCCTTTTGGCCCATCATCGGCCCCTTGGTGTTTCACAAAAATCATGAAACATGTAATCTGTTTTCTGAGAAGCAGAGGGGTCAGCATGATAATTTATCTGGATGACATGTTAATCATGTCTCAGGACACAGATGCTCAAGGAACATCTCCATCTGACTATTTAAGCATGAATCAATTTTGGATTTAACAAACTGGAAAAAATTGCTCATTCTACCTATATAAAACATAGAATTTCTAGAGGCCTGGAATAGGCAAGTGATTTTTGGAATGTCACCAGGCGCCATCAACTCTGACGCCAGCAATTTGGGTTAGGGATCTTGTTGCAGAAGCCTCACCACAGGAGGGAAATGGTCTCTTTTAGAAAACTCTGAACATCAATTGCTTGGAGTTATTGGCAGGATTGTTCGCTGTCAAAAGCTTTACAAAAGACAAGTCAAATTGCTGCATTCAGTTAAAGACAGACAATGTATCGGCGGTGAAATACATCAACCATCAGGAGGGCACCAAATCCAAAACACTGGCAATTAGGGCCAAAGAATGTTGGCATTTTTGCTTAGACAAGAACATTTCAGCCCAGAATATCTACCTGGACTATCCAATACCATTATGGACTGGAATTCCAGGCACCTAGCAGATTCCAACGATTGGACGCTTCACTTTATGGTTTTTCTCTAAAACAGATGGTATTTGGGGTCCTCTACATTTAGACCTAATTGTGTTAAGACTGAACACTCGTATTCCTCAATTTTTCAGTTGGAGACCGGACCCAGAAGCTCTGGCTTAAAATATCTTCCTTCAAGACTGGCCTCTCCTCGGCCGTTATGTGTTTCCTCCTTTTGCCATGATTCCCGGAGGCATTCTCCAGATCAGGAAACAGCAAGTCACCACAGTCATAATCACACCCTTTTGGACAGCTCAACTGTGATTCCCTCCACTTCTTAATGTTCATAGACTTTCCTTGCTATCTAACTCAGCTTACTGAGTTGCTTCTCGATCCTTCAGAACCTGTTGCTTCAAGATCAATTACACCTTATGGCTTGGCGAATTTCACGACTCAATGGCTTATTGATGGGCCTTCGGAACTGGCTCACCTTCTCATCTCAGACTTGGACACCCGGTACTAGAGCATGTTACAAATCATGCAGGAATGTCTGGGCACATTGGTGCCTGGAATGGAACCTGAATCCCGTTTCTTCCATTTTAACTGCCAACGTTAACTTTTTGTCTTCTTACTTTCAACAAGGGAGAGCTTACAGAACTATAAATTGCTATAGATCATCTATTTCAGCAGGTCATAATCATATTGAAGGTTTCCCTTCAGGTCAACATCCTTTAGTATGTAAATTGATGACAGGTATTAAGTTGTCTAGACCACCTTCTACTAGGTATTCTGATCTTTGGGAAGTCAATATTGTCCTTCTTTTCATAGAATCCTGGCCTCCTAACAAGAGGTTTTCTTTTAAACAGCTTTTGGCCAAACTCACCATGTTGCTTTTTCTAATTTCATTCAAATGAGTGTCTGATGTTCATGCTTTGGATATTTCTAACAGATTTCTTGAACTTGACGGTGTAAGATTTTGATTTCTAGACGTACTAAATCTTTGTCTAGGGAAATCTTTTATCCAAGCTTCCTTCATGATCCTCAACTCTGTGTTGTTCTTTGTCCGAAGACATATGAATCTGTTACCACTAAATTTAGAGCTACTAATTCACAACAATTACTGATTTAATTTATGAAACCTTACCTTCCAGTTTCAACAGCTACTTCGGCAACATGGATTCGCTGGATCATGCAGTCATCTGGTATTGATAAAAAATACACTCCTCTAGAGAAGCAATGGCTTCCAAATAGCTTCTTGCAGGTGGCAGACTTTAGGACATTGTCAAAGCGGCTGATTGGTCCAGAGAATCCACCTTTAAAACCTTTTATTTCAGACCTAGTACTCATGTAACGGCTAATGTTATACAACAGCTTTGAACTTGCATAATAGGAGCCTCCGTGTCTTGCCATAAAATTTGAGGATTTTCCTAACTTCGTGAAGGAAAGTCAGGATTTTATTAAAGACACGGAGGTGAGTATTATCTCTCCCTAATTAACCCTCCTTTTTCTACTTTTATGTTTTTCTCCTTTAGGATAGAAGACCTTGGTATTTGGGGAATCATTAAGGAGTTCCAGAACCCTGTTTTTAGAAGCTGCTACAGTTGATGTTTTTGGCGGCATCAAAGAAGAGGAAGTGGGATTATTGGACCCTACAGTTATACAGCTAATTGTGATGTGATTGGATAAGTATTATCTAAGGGGCGGGGTTATCATTCTGTTGTACACACTTCTTCTTTCTGTAACTATTTATTTTTTGCTGTTGGAGTAGTAAAGATGGAGTTTAAATGCATAATACTCGCCTCAGTGTCCTTAATAAAATCCTGCCTTTCCTTCACAAAGTTAGGAAAATCCTCGGATTTTAACCTGCGCAAATAACTACTGTGCAAGTTGTAATCCAGGAAGTCGTTAACCGAAAGAATCTTGAATTGCGCATTAAAATTTCCTAATTTGAGCACAAAATATAGCATTTGTGACACATCCAAACAGATGTATAATATTGTTTGCAATATCACTTCCTGCATTAGCTGCATATGCTACTCCGCTCAGACAAATTCACTAATTTTAACCACACCCACAAACACAAAACGTGCACCAATTTGTTATTTTACATTTTTTATACGCAATTCAGTAAAGTCATGCGAAAATGCATTCACTAACAATTTTCCCTCAGAACTTAGCTCTTGCACGCATTTCCTGCATCCCGCCATAAGTTATTTGGTAGCAGGAAAGCCATATATTTCTCATGTCTCTGGGTTAGGAGGCAAAGGTTGAAGTTGATGGACTTGTGTCTTCTCAACATAATTTACTATGTTACTATGATAGATAGATGGAGTTCTTCCACTCAGTCAGGGAGATAAATTATTATGTACTAAGACTGGGAAAGCAAATTTTGGTTCTCCAGCTGCTAAAGACTAACATCCGTCCTACCTAACCAGTCTTTGATTGACTGTGGATGATGGGAGTTGTAGTCCCCAACAGCTAGATGTTGGCTACTCATGTCCTAAGGTGTTTTATCCTCTTAAATGTTCAATCTCTATATAGAAGGGGTTATACAGGGGCCATTATGAATTTCATTGCCATCACTTTGTCAGTCACCCACAGTTACCACTACTCCCCCAATTCCTTCTGGTCTCTCATACCTTCCACCTTCCTGGATCTTCCAATTGCCATCTGAGATTCACCATATAACCATTTAAGGCAGGTGCAGGAACAATGCTTTAGCTTTATGTATAAAGGAAGTGCTGGAGCAAACCAGCTGCACAATAGGGGACAAAGAAGAATTCCCATTGATCCAAATGGGTCTCTTAACCCCTTGAATGCTAAAGAGGTCTCCATAGCAATGTGAAGCAATGCAGGATACCTCTCTAACATTCAAGGTGTTAAAGGGATAGTAATAGGTGATATTAAAAAAAAAAAAAAATACTGTAGTGTTTATCCCCCCTGAGTAAGACAAGGGTACTCCCACTGCTGAGAGGTGTTTTATTCAAAAGTTATTGCAGCTCAATTTTTTTTTTAGGTGCAGAATCTCAATGGCCAGAAACTGTACAATGGTTCCAGACCAGAGCTGTCCATAGAATGATGTAGCAACAGCGCCACTCTACAAATTCAGGCCACTGAGATAATGCACCTAGAAAATAAATAAATAAAAAAAAATCAAGTTTGAGCTGCAATAACCTCTCATCAGAGGAAGTACCCTTGTTTAACACATGTGAATAAACCCCAAAATATATTTATTTTTTACATATTAAGTGTCACTATCCCTTTAAAAGTCCCATTTAAATCTATGGGAGTTTTGGAAAGGCGTACGTGTTCCTCATGGTTCAACTGGTTTGTCCCTGAATTGCCCCCACTTTGCTTTTATACCTAAGGCCCCTGGAGTTATGGGGGCCCATGAATGGGTTAATGTCTTTAGGTGGTTATAACAAAAAGGCCAAAAGTAAGCCATGTTAGGAGGCCTGGTTTCCCAGCACTGATTTAAAGTCATATGCACAAAATCAAAAGTTGAGCGATTCTATTGCAAGGACACCATGGGGGAAAAAATCTATCAAATCACTGGAAAGTAGAGACTTTTATTTGTACCCTTTGGTGCAGCTGGTTTGCCCCAGACTTTCTGCATTTTTGTCTTTCAGTGTTCCATTCCCCCTTCCATTTCCTCCACTCCCCAAAAAAGTCTCCTTTAGTAACTGGATAGCACAACACTGTCACCTAGTCTTTCACACGTCTCAGAACAGACTTACCTAACAGTCACCAGCAAGAACAGAAGCCAGTCAGTCTAGTTTCTTAACCCCTTAAGGACTCTGACGTACTATGACCGTCATGGTCCTTAAATACTTAAGGACCGATGACGGTCATAGTACGTCACATATTTTTTACTTACAGTGCTCCACTGGGATCGCTGTAAGTCAAAATAGGGCCTAAAATTGACCAAGACTGGAGCGATATCTTTCAGGCCACAAAGCGACGCGCCGATACACGCAACAGGTCACATGTACCGGCGCGTCGGCAAGGATCAAAGCAGTCCTTATGGGACGGAAACGTCCCAGGACTGCTGGTCCTTAAGGGGTTAAAAGGATTAAAATCTATACTACCATACAGCAAACTAACATGTTGCCACATAATGATGAGAAAACACACAATTTGCCTTACGTGTTTCATGAATAATGTCACTTAATCCCAAGATGCGGAGTAGGGATATTCCTTTGCCAATTGTATTTGAGGTCAAACTATATGAACTCACAGTCACCCTTATTTCCTACTCTTACACACATTAATTCTGAATTTTCCACCCTCTTATTTTAGACCATATCCACTTGTTCTAATATTCCTCTTTTTCCCAAAAATGCTTCCCTCCTGAATGGTTAAATATCTTAAATATATTAAAAGATTTCTATCATATCACCCGTCTTCATCCTTTCTTCCCAGCTGTACATATTAGGTTACTGGAGCCTACTCTGCTATCGTATCATAAGACCATGCATGATTTTAGTGGCTCTTCTTTGACAGCACAACAGCAGATGTCTTACCAGGGACCTGGTGAGGCTTTAGTACCCCTCTCTCTCCTCCTGCTGCTAATGTCTCTATCCCTCCTCAAAAGTCAACTTTGTTGGAGATTTTTGTATAATCCGCAAAATGGCTCACCTTACCATGAATACTACTAGGAATATTGCAGAGCAGAGACACACACTGCTTTTGGTGGCTCCACCTAAAATGAAACTTGACCAGTATTCTCTCAATCAAAAGGCCAACTAAACATTATTTCAGTTGCAGAGATTTTTCTGCCTACACTATTGTGATCTTTTCCTGGTCAGCCCAACAATACCGCACCAATCATATCCATCAGAAATACTGATGATTGACTCATTTACCTTTATCCAGTAGAATCAAATCTGAAATCATAATACTAGCCTAGTCATCTACAATCCTGTCTCCCTTTACAGTCCTAACATCTCTATACAGATCTCGAATTACCTCTGTGTTGGCTCCTTTATTCAGACTCAAATGTTAAAACAAACCATAATAACCACCTATACACAGCTTGACAATCCTGCTTCCCTGCGTATTTCCACTCATACGTATCTCGCCTCTAAAATGGTGTCTACTTCTCTCCTAAAAATAAATCTCTAAACACTTTTGTAAGATTCTCTCAGACTTTCCTAGAGTTTCTAAGAGTTGACTCCCCTAAAAGTGTTATTATTACACAAAACAAAAAGCATTTTGGGGCTTTCCTGATGAGCAAAACAAGTGTGTGCTCACTGCTGCGAGATCAAAGGGTATTTCAGTTCAAAATGTTGCAAAGAGGAAGAGTTGTACATAAAGTCTATGAACTGTAACCTGAGGAACTCTTATAGAATGCAATAGAAAAATAATGTGTGGCCACCAGGTGGCACTGTCGCAAACAAATCAATAACATTATTATTAACCCCTTGAGTGTCAGAGAGGTACGCAGCGCATTGCAAAGCAATTAAAGGTTATTAAAGAAGCAGTAAACTATTTATGAAATCCTGTTTTATAGGGCGTTTTCTGCAGAGTAAAACAAGTATTCAAACTGCGGTCAGATTTATTCAAAAGGAATAGTTAACCCCTTAACAACCGACTGCGCAGGCACGCGGTGGTCACTAAAGGATCACAGAGCTTTTTTTTTTTTTTTTTCTTTCAATTCCGGGATCCCCAAACGGCATGCAGCCGCGGGGGGAGCCCGGAATTCCATGAAGGTCATAGTACGTCATGGGTCGTTAACTCTGATCGACCCATACAGGTCTATGACCGTCAAGGGGTTAATGCAAAAATGTAGGGGTGGGGGTAAGTTTCATTCCAGGGCGCAGTAGTTTCTAATTACTCCCCTGATCCAACGGCTTAATTCCTTAACCCTCTGAGTACCAGAGAGGTATATAGTGCATTGCAGAGCAATGCATTGGATGTCAGGCACTCAAAGGGTTAAGGACCAGAATGCAATGTACTGATCACTCCTCTTGTCTTCAAAAGGGTAAATACAAGGTATATTAGTCTTTAAAGCCTTATATATGTTTACTTTCTATCTTTTACACTAAAATAAAACTAGGCCTGGTGGAATGAGTTCCACAGGGACAACAATCACATACCTTAAAACTTTCCTCAAAATAGTTGTGTTCCTCAAGGAACAGAGCATAATTGATGATAATCTGCGGAGTTGCTATTCGCAGGTCTATAATCCGGTCATACACTGCTTTAGTGGACTGAGGGGATAAATACAAGGATAATCCAATTAATCCATGTTACGTAGGGCTGAGTGTGTGATGAAAGATTCATGCAAAATTTAAGATCTGAAACAAAGTCTTCATTAAAGATCAGAACCACTAATTGCAATTCTGTTGTAGGTCTGACGAACAGCCCAGCCTCTGTATTGTGCCCATTGCAGTGCCTCATATGCTAGTGTGTAGTTTGGTGCTGTTTTGTCAATGTCATCTTACCCAACCAGTGTGCTGTTTGAGAACTGGGTGAGATGCACCAATGTTTGATAAAGAGAGGTCTTCTCCAGTGAGATAAACTCTCCAAGTTCTACGTTATTCTATGGACTCCAGCGTTACAAATCGTAGTGCACTGGCTCCATAAAATAACGTAGAACTTGGAAAGGTCATCTCTGCGATATGACCTTTTAGTGCATAACCCCCATGGAGTTCTGCTCAATGCATTTCACACCCCTCAAGCATTCAATGGGCCCTTACACATAAATGCAAAGTGGAGCAACCCAACTGCATCATAGGGACGTTATAAAATATCTCAAAATTCACATTGACTTAACCCTTTGAATACCAGAGGGGTATGCAACACATTAATTAGTAATGTGAAGCCTCTGGCACTCAAAGCGTTAACCCTTTGAGTGTCAGAGGCTTCTCAATGCATTGTTTATTAACTTAGCCTTTAACTTCTGGAATGCTAGGGTCCTTCACTATATCGCTTTACAGTGCAATGGAGACTTTCCTAAAGGTCACATCATAATATACGAACATCTTATGCGTCCCCTGTGGTGCAGTTTTTTTGGCCACAAAAATTTCTCCACTTTGCATTTAAATATAAAGGCCCAATCAGTCACGTACACAAAACACACCAGGAGCAATTCTGAGACATAAAATGAATAGAAATTCTAATGTTCTCAGTAGAGACTGATTCTGTGGGCATTTACATAATGGACTATGGACAAGCTGGGGGGGATAAGCAGGGCTGAGATGGAGTCTGCCTCCTTGTGCATTTGCCTTCTCACTGATTTAAATGGAGCCTTTAACCCTTTGACTAAGTGATCTCCAACACATTGCTTTGCAATACATTGGAGACCTCTTTAGCATTCAAGTGGTTAAAAGCCCCAGTGAATTCAGTGGGAGTTTGGAAATTTTTATTGCTCCCCTCTGCTACAGTTAGTTCACCCCATAATTACTCCTGAGGGGAGATTCACTAATTGGTGATAAAGTGGAGATAACTTCTCCAGTTTATCACTATCACTTATCCAAGTGCTATGTTATTCTGTGGAGCCAGTGCACTAAGATTTCTCCTTCTTTGGATATCTTAGTGAATAGGTTCCACAGAACAACATAGGAACTGGAGAAGTGATATCACTGAAGAAGTTATCTCCACTTTATCACCTATTTATCACCAATTAGTGAATCTCCCCTCAGTTCATCAGCCTTGATGAGTTACCCTTCTGAGTGTCAAAGGTGTATCCAACTCATTGCTTTGCAAAGCGTTGCATACCCCACTGGCAATAAAAAGGTTAATCTGTGACCATTTCACCCTGTGCCAGGTGTGATCCAATAGGTGGAAGACTTTAGGACATATGCACAGAGTCACATGGAACAATTCTGGGACAAACCAATTGGATCGAAGACAAATATCCCAAATTACCATTGATTTAAATGGGGCTATTAACCCCTTGAACCTAAGAGGTCTACAATATATTGTGAAGCAATGTGCTAGAGACTTCACTAGCATTCAAGGGGGTTAAAAGTCATATTAAAAAATCAATGGTAATTTCAGTTTGTCCCAGAAATGCTCCACTTTTCTTTTATGCATAAAGCCCTTGGTGCATTAACCCTCTGTTTGCCAGAGGGCTATCCAACACATTGTTGTGCAATGCATTGTATGCCCCTCTGGCAAACAGAGGGTTAACACCTTTGTCCTGTGTGTCTGCTTTGGCTGCTTAGATGTTAAAACCACTTTTGAGAGCAATCACGTTAAAATCTAAGGCTCCCTAACCCACTGAGGATCAGAAGGGTGCACCATGCATTGCTATGTGTAGAGCTATCCATCTGGAGCCCAAATCTATTCTGTTCAGATGCAGTCAGTCAGTGTCTACAGGAAGCAGTGGAGAAGTCAGACAGATCCTGCTGTGGGCACGAGGCATAACCAGATTTTATATTTCACTACAGTAAACATTCATTTATACATTTGCCACTTGTAAAATCTCTGTCTACTGAAGCAGATTTAGTCTAAGAGGCTCTGGTTATGTGGTTATACTTAAAAGGATCACCTCCTAATACTAAAACCCTGAAACGAATTTTGGGGGAGTACTGTGTACAGTACTGGAGACCCCATCTCCAGAACAATATAGATATTCTGGAAAGAGTTCAGAGAAGGGCTACTAAAATGGTGACTGGTTTACAGTATAAGAAATATCAGGATAGACTAAAGGACCTGAACATGTATATCTCAGAGGAGAGAAGAGAGAGAGGGGATATGATAGAAGCATTCAAATACATGAAGGGATTCAACAACGTGCAGGAGGGAAATACATTTCAAATGAGTAAAAATGTTAGGACAAGAGGCCATAGTGTAAAAGTAGAGTCTGGCTGAACAGTGTTACATCAGTAAAAGGGCCGGGAGGGGGATACTTTGTCACTGAATTACTCTTGAACTACAACTCTGACAGAATTGGAATAACACTCTCCAAGGCCCAAATACTATGATGATTAATTAGAGCTGCTTTTATTATGAAACATTACTATCCCTTTAAAGAGCTCACAGTAGAACAGACAGGAATTGCAATGAGATAACACTGTGAACATTAAGATGGAGAAGATACCTTGAACGTGCCCAGACTCTCCTCCAGGTCAGCCAACATGGACCAGACTTTCAGAGACTTGTACAGCCTGTTCTGGACTGGCTCCGTTGAGTCAAAATATTCAGCCTTCCTGGCTGGCACTGCTGTTGCTTTCTATAAGCAAGTGGAGAAGATTAGAGAACACACTTCCAGCAGGTGAGACCCCCACCCACACACACCTCATACAGATCACTTTTTTTGGTGGGAATACGGCATGACCTCTATAAACAGTAGGCCATACACAGCAAAAAGGGTATCCTTTTAAAATAGCGCTTGGAGCCGCATTAAGTAGGTCGCCATGTTGAAAAGGGAGACATGAGAATCTAGCCCTGCAATATCAGTGTGAGATTTTCATGCCTCTTCTTTTAAAAGGGTGATCGCCTGTGTTGTTGTTTTGGAACAAAAAAAAAAAAAAAAAAAAAAAAAAAAAAAGTATAAGCGAACATAGTGTCCACTGCCTTGCCTGCCTCTGTGTGTGTGTCATTAATTAAAAGTAAAACTACTCGATAATAACCCTTTTTGTACCAAAGGGGTTAATATGCATATTTTTTTTTTTTTATCAGGCAGCTTCACTTTTAATTAATCACACACACACACACACACACACACACACACACACACACACACACACACACACACACACACACACACACACACACACACACACACACACCTATCATTAGTAAATAGCTCAAGTTTCAAAACATTTTGCAAAGCTAAATCAGTTTATTATTACAGGCAAGGCAGTGAACACAGTGCTCGATTATACTGTTTGTTTTTTTTGTTTTTTTTTTTCACAAACCAGCCCTGCAGGCGATCACGCTGTTAAAAGAAGCGACATGAAAATCTAGAGTTGTTATGCAGGGCGAGATTCTCATGTCGCCCTTTTCTGCACGGCGA
The DNA here is from genome assembly GCA_037306005.1 of Rhinophrynus dorsalis. Classification (NCBI taxonomy): domain Eukaryota; kingdom Metazoa; phylum Chordata; class Amphibia; order Anura; family Rhinophrynidae; genus Rhinophrynus; species Rhinophrynus dorsalis. Next base: position 501,761,440 of record CM074721.1, on the reverse strand, counting down.
CCTGTTAAAAATACGCTATTCCCGTCCCCCAATCTCAGGCATTCTCTTGTAGAGTTCTCACCCCCAGTACACTCATCCTCCGTATCGTCAGTCCTCACCCTATACTCCGCCCTCAGTATACTCAATCCTCACCCTCAGTATACTCAGTGCTTCCTCGTAGTTCTCATGCCTCAGCTCCATCTCTCCGAACTGGCACCAAACAGAGGCCAAGTCATCCACGTGTGTGTACTGAACCTGGGTGGCCCTCTTTAGGATGGCTCGTGCCTGTTTGTGTGTTACAAGCATTATAAAGAAATAAGTAAATGTGTCTTATTTAATATTTCTGAAAACTTTGTTAAACATGCAAAAAACACACATACTTGAAAGAAAATGGAAAGTTTTTCTTAAAGGGGATCTATCACCCCTATACAAGTGAGTTAAATGTTAGGTTATATAGCAACTAGGTGGATTTCTTTATTATTATTTTTTTAACCCTATTTGGCCAAAAATTAATGTTTAAAGAGTGCACTTCAGGACAAACTGAAGTTATCTGCTCTGTACCGCAGTCTGTCACTCTGCCTCTGCTCCCCTCCCTCTATGCAGCCTCCTCTGATGACAGAGGCTTTCTGTCTGTAAGCTGGAGCGCTCTCATTGGCTAGATATCGATCATTGGCAATAAGATCACTCCAGTTTACAGACAGAAAGCCTCTGTCATCGGAGGAGGCTGGATAGAGGGAGGGAGCGGAGGCAGAATGACGGACTGAGGTACAGAGCAGATAAGTGCACTCTGTTCAGAAATGCGCTCTTTAAACATTAAAGTGGATGTGTCACCTATAGAAACCATCCCATAAATAGTTAGGAGACATATCCAATACCATGAAAACGTTATTTATTTTTTATTTTAAGTTTTAATTTCGTTTAAATTTAACTAACAAAAGTCTGGGCTGCAGCCACTTCCCTATAGACAGCAGCCCGCCGCTCTGCCTCTGCTCACCTCCTTCCTCTGATGACGGAGGCTTCTGTCAGTAAGCTGGAGCACTCTCATTGGCTAGATATCGATCTCTGCCAATGAGATCGCTCCAGCTTACAGACAGAAGCCTGTGTAATTGGAGGAAGGAGGAAAGCAGAGGCAGAGCTCTGTAACCGCAGAGAACCACAGTCACCCGGAAGTGGCTGCAGCACAGACTTTGTAAGTTAAATTTAAACAAAATTAAAACTTAAAATAAAAAATAAATATCGTTTTCAAGGTATTGGATATGTCTCCTAACTATTTATGGGATGTTTTCCATAGGTGACACATCCACTTTAATTTTCGACCAAATGGGTTTAAAAAAATAAATGAATAAAGAAGTCCACCTTGTCGCTATATAACCTAACATTTAAAGGGATAGTAATACTTCGTTTTAACTTTATTTTATTTTGTAGGCATTAAAAAAACATGAAGAATGATATAAGTCTTATCTCTCAATCCTTTATGGTTTAGGAGATATTCACAAGCAAAGTTCCCCTCCCGCCCCTTTTACCTAGTGTAAGCCATCTCTTCTCAGATGTGAGTCTGGTTGTATGACAGGACAGATAACAGAAGGGGACAATTTTCTTTGTATGAAAACAATGAAAGCCCTTCCCCCCTTGACAAGTTTTTCAGCTTTTTCCATTATCTTAATTGAAGATTGTCCCTCTCTGCAGTCTACCTGGGCACCTTCCTTTTGATCTGGTTGAACAGGGGGGGATACTTTGTTTGTGAATATCTCTTAAACCATAAAGGTTTGAGAGATAAGACTTACATCATTCTTCATGTTTTTTTAATGCCTACAAAATAAAATAAAGTTAAAACGAAGTATTACTATCCCTTTAACACACACTTGTGTAGGGGTGATAGATCCCTTTTAATATCTAGCATATAAAAGCAACCAACGTAGAAGTAACATCTCATAATAATAATACCCCACTTACCTTAATAAAGGCAGAAAACCCTAATGGCCCCTATGAATTTTGCCTTTGCATTTTGGCTCAAGAGAGAACATCAAAGTCTAATTGAAGATATTAAGTCCTTACAATTGGGCATCAGTTTGTAGAAGAAACACAGAACTCTAAGGGCGAGATGTTCAAAAAGTCTTCATAATGAAAAACTTGTTGGATCATGAGTTGGTGGTAAAAAGAAGGATGATATTTTCAGAAGTAAATCCGTCACGTTTGAAAATTCGTCTAAAGAATTAAAAATGACGGTAAGAAGATCTTAAAAATTGTCTTTCAATTTGTCTTTGAAACTAACATTTTCAAAGAAACAAGAGACTTTTTTTTGTCTTTGAAACAAATTTTTCTTCTTCAAGTTTAGACCATTTTTATTATGCCGGGAAAAAATGACGTTAATCAGACAAAAAAAACTGACGTTCAAACGAATATTTTTTTCTGAAAATACCTTACATTATGACGGAAGACTAAGCCACACCCACTTTTAAGATGACTTTTTCCCCTTGACGGAGATGGTGGAATTGGATGCAAAAAATGAGGGAAACATGTCTGAGAATTGACGTATCATGGTGTAAGAACTTTTTTATTCTGATTACAATTTCAGTTACCACCACTTTCTGAACATCTCACCCTAAGGGTCAAAGAGGTGTGCACATTGCTCTGCAATGTCTTGTGTACCCCTCTGGTCTTTAAAGGGTTAATTCTGCATTATGCCTGCTTTAGATTGGACTGCGTGAATGTTATCACTTGTATAAAAGAAAGGACAAAATTGAGAAGTCATTAGGATTTTCTGACAATAGGAATGGAAATGGAGGGTTGTTCTTAGAAGGTGTATGTTCTCTGTTAATCAAAAACATTACAAAACTCATACAAACTAACTGTCCCAAAAATCCAAGACAACAATTTGTTATGCATACCCAATATTATACATTTTTGAGTCCACTTACATTGTGTACATAAGTTAATAGATCAATATTGCTGCAAACACAATGAAATTCCACTTTACCAGCCAACCTCCCCCCCCTTGGCTGGGTAGAGAAATCTGAAAATAGACAGGGAACAGAGTCCCAGTGAGAGTGGTAGGTGCAAGGTTTGGATTCAGATGACTTTCTTTAAAGTACTCGGCCACCTGGTTTGAGGAGCTTTACCCTATGGTCCCAGTGTACACCAAGTGGATGTGAGAGCAATATGGCTGCTCCAAGGATAAAAGAAGCCTGCGCTTTCTGATTGGATAGGAAAAGTGACAGACTAGATTGGCCAACTGATTTTTTTCGTGCTGTCAAAGTCTATGCAAGCCAACTGCACTAAAAGGGGAAATAAGAATTCCCCCAAATTGCCATATTTTTTATGGAGCTTTTTAACTCCATGCTTCCCAATGTCCTGTGGACCACTAGCATTCAAGAGATTAAAAAAGTACCATTCAAGTCAATGGGAATGTATATTTGCTCCCTGAGGTGCAGATGATTTACCCCAGTCTGCTTTGCTTTGTCTTTATAAATAAGGCTCAAGATTTCCAAATATCTAACAGCAATTTCACCATTGATTCATTGCAGACATGAGTTTTCTTATATCCACGTTAATAAAACGGTGCAAGTACACAAAGTACTCTACTCACATCCTCTATCTGTCCATTGTCCTCATAGAATTTAGCAAACGCCACCCAAAGTGTATGGGGTTTCCCAGTTGCCTTTGCAGGGTCCACGGTCTGAACAGCTTCTGTGTAAGTGTTTATAATCTGTTGGAGTAAATAGATTAGCTTTTGGGCTCACGGTATAAAATACAATTCATGGTCTACAAGTACTACTGGGCAACCTGATGCCCTACAGCTACTGAGGACTACAATTCCTTTCATCCCTAGCCAGCCATTATTTGTCTGGGAATGATGGGAGTTGTAGTCAGCAGACAGAGGTCTTCAAGTTGCCCATCCCTGGTCTACAAGTCAAATCAAATATGGTTCTGCATTCAGTGATACAAAAGCAAGTGTGTATACCAATAGATCTATGGTTGACAGCAGGGATTTGGCTCTCCTTTTTGGAAGGTCTTGATTTTTCAGTTTGTGGTCATGTATGGATTTTAATTATGTACATTAAAAACTTTGTTTTATACATACAGAACTGTTGCTTTTATATTACTGACAGCAGAGATATCTTCAATGAGATATGTTTCTGTAACACGCGGACTGATGTTCCCTAACCATGTGCACCTCCTGGAAAATGCTGATCCAAGTTATACAACAAATGGTGAGTAGACACTTTATATACATGGGGAGAAGCTTGCTGTGTTTTATATTGGATTCTGCATTTGAATTGTTTATGGACTGAATGTTGTGAACCACCAAGCTTCTGTTCATATACCTTCACTTACTGTACTACCCAGAGGTACTACAAAACAAACAATTAATAGGCCAACCATTTAAATGCCCTTACTCCCAAGGGTGTGTGTATGTTAGAAAGTTCTTCTGCACAGATAAGGTGGCAGTGGAGCCGAATCACAGTGATTCGCCATCTTTAGGACCAACTCAGAACCAGTGTTAACTGTAAACAAGGGATTTACAACCTGTAGTCTGCAGCAGATGTTAGTAAAGCTTGCCTGCCACTGTTTTATGTTGTTGCATTATAGGCATATATGGGAACGTTCAGAGACATTTGAAATAGTAGTCATTAAGTTCAATAAATATAAATTATGTGTTATGGTGCTGCTTGCCCAGAGGTGCTCCATTCAGTCTTCAATGAGCCTTTAATATCTGCAAGTTAGAGAGATCACACACGCAGACAAGCAGGCCTTCTTCCCCTGCCTTTAAGGTAGAAATGGCATCAAATTAGAGACTAAAGAAGCAGTTAATTGGCGCAGGATCATGTACCTGGACCGTCACCCTGAAAATGTAACCTTCACCCCAAGAACCTGAGATTTGGATCAAAAGCCCAAGTCTTGGGGTCAAACCTTGAGAATTCGCAGGTAGAATAATAAGTCATCAAGATTCACCATTCACCACATAATGTACAATTCAGGATATTGGCAGCAAAAGATACATTTCCAGATCTAGGAGTATGCCTGGAATGGAGTACTTTGTTTTCTCTAGGTGTTGATCACCTGCATGCTATCTTTTTAACTAAAACACTTACTTTAAACAAACAAAATTTAACTTAAGATTCCCACTATACACACAATTTATACCTCATGTGGTTTGTCTTGATACAGCTGAACCCTCTTGTGCCACTCATGGACATTGTGGGGATTTTGTCGGAGCAGCACTCCATTTAGTAAAAGGGGACGTCGTTCTATCAGCTGCTCGAAGCGAGCCAATCGTAGTTCTAGATCCAGGTCATCTGATCAGTGAGAAAGAGAATCAGTTGGAATGCGAGCGAGATAAAAGGAATGAAGAAAGTAGAAAGGTGAACATAAATTGATCACAAATTGACTCTCACCCTCCTCCTCTCTACCCAGCTCACTGACTGTCTCCATCTTTGCCGCAATGACACTCTCTTCAAACTGTGCATAGCTATCAAACACTTGGGTGAAGTCTCGAACAGTTGTGACTGTTTGAATTGCCTCCTCATAGACATCACGTGCCTGGGGAGGGACAGATCTAAGAGTCAGGACCAGTGCACACAATCATATCTAGACAAGCGCAATGATTTTCATTACTCATCTTCTCTATTGTGGGGTAAGTTGCTCCCCTTAACATGTGACAGATGGCCATACAAACAATGCAAAAGCAAAGCAATTCTGGGGCAAACCAACTGCTCTACATGAAATAAAAAAAAATTCCCATTGACCGAAATTGGGTTTTAAACCCCTTAAATTCCAGAAAGGTCCCCAAAATATTAATTCATAATGTACTTAGAGACTATTATTAATCCTCTGAGTGCCAGAGAATTGCGTTGTTTATACATCTGGCAGTCATATGATTAAAGGGGATAAAAATTTAGAATTTTTAATTTGTTCCTTATTATGTAGTTGGTGTGCTCCAATTTGCTTTCATATATAAGCAGGGCTCAAAATTTCCACTCGCCACTAGCCAATGGCGAGTGAAAATTTAGCCCTAGTTGGTATGTTATGGCTTGTAGTGGCGAGTAACTTTTCAGGTCTGGCTAGTAGCAAAGGACTTCAACTTTTAAGCCCTGTATATAAGGCCCTATAGCTAGAAGCAGCTCTAATAACTGCCAGGGCTGGAAAAAACTGTAGGGGGCAGGTTTGTCCAATTACTCTATAAGAATAATGTACTGTAAATTCTCATGTATAATTATATGTCTCCATGTCTGCTTCCCTCTCTCCACCCACCTCAATATGCTGCCACCATCTCCTCCTCCTACTCACTCCCTCCAGAGGAATCTGGGATGTCTGTGCTGCAGGACGCATGCCTGCATTTGCAGCCCACTTCCTGTATTCCCCTGTGTGGACCTGTTAATTCAAGATAATGGTAGTGCCCTTTGAGGACCTGAAGGTCCTCGCAGGGCACTACTGCAGATTCAGTGCACAGAGGTCTTTGTATTGAATCTACTAATGTTTTTTTTTGGTGGGTAGAGTGAGGGAAAACAATAGTGCATATTATACATAGGCACTTTTGTTTGCCCCGTAAATCTTGGGTTAAATTCACATCTGCGTATTATACACAGGTGCGTATTATACCTGAGATTTTACAGTAATCACTGTTAGGGCTGGACAATGTGGGAGAGCAGGGGACATAAGATAGCTGATGAAGCTAAAACGGAGAAATGCATCATTCACATTTTGCCTTTGCTGATCATCTTTGTTGATCGAGAAGAATGCACACAAAAGAACAATTCCCAACTCAAAAAAAGGCAGTTTGATATTTCCCTGAATAAACATCCCCAATCTGCATCGAAAGCAATGGTCATAATTCTATATATTGTTCTGAGTCAGAGAAGAACCCAAATCCTTTTACAGTATCTGCAAACGCAGCCTTCCGAAAGTATTCCAAAGCCTTACTGTAAAAATAAAATATCCCTGCCTTCATTTCAGTTGAAAACTAATTTCCTTTAGTCTTAATGGATGGCCTTGTTTTTTGCTCAACTCTTGTTGTAAATAGCTCCTCGGCGTATCTCCCCTAAGACATATCGGATGTAAATAATCCCAGTTTGGCTAGTCTCTTTATAACTCAGATCCTCCAATCCCCTTATCAGTTTTGTTGCACATCTCTGGACTTTTTTTCCCAGTTCAATAATGCATTTTTTAGAACTAGTGCAGAAAAGCGTACTCCATATTCAGTATGGCCTGAACAAGGATTTATATAAGAGGTAGAATTATAATGCCATACCATGCATTTTTACATGATAGCACCCTACCGGCTCTTGCAGCAGCTGAGTGACTCTGCACACTGCTGTGAAGTCAATAGTCTATCAGTATTCCTAAATCTTTCTCTAACAAAGATTCTCCCAAGTAGAATCACATTTAATGTATATGTAGTATGCATGTTTCTGCAACCAAATGCATAACATTTATGTACATTATAACCTCAGCTGCTGCTTTTCTGCCCAGTTTATCCAAATATTTCTGCAGAGAAAACATACTGCTCTGTGCGTATTTCTTTACAGTGGTGTTATCAGCAAAGATTTAGACACTACTTTCAATACCAAATTCAAGGTCATTAACAAACAAATCATATATAATAATTCGCTAGGATGTTTGTCAGAAGCCGTCATGCGCAGTAGAGACTGCTCGAACGCACAGAATGCTGGGAGGTGTAGGAATGCTGGGAGTTCTGTGCTGGGAGCATTCTGTGCTTTTGGCCAGTCTCTGCAGTGCATGACTCTGTCGGTGGCAGGATGCAGAGCAGAACAGGTCTCTTAACCATTTGAGTGCCAGAGGGGTAAGCCAGTTGCATACCCCTCTGGCACTCAAAGGGTTAACATCACCCATACATTGGCCCGTGTACACAGGCTTTTACACTAGTTAAAAAATAACTGAGCCAGAACTGTATCCTGAGACACTCCACACACAACTTGAAACGGTTTGATTTACAAGTCTCTGAGTTCAATCACACTCACTGTCCCTCACACCTGGAATATATTACCTTCTCAAAATGTCCACTGCGTGTGTGATACTCAGCAAGAGCACACCATAGCTTGCCTCTCTGGTCTGTAAAACGGGTCAGACCCCCTCGTATAATAGCAGCAGCATCCAGGGATCGGACAGCGCTCGGGTGCTGAGACAGAAGGGTGCAGAGTTCCTGCCAGAGCTACAAGGAGGAAGAGGGAAAGACCTTGCAGTAACAGTGGTAAGTTTAAAACAAAAATGCTGACTATAAAGGCAGTCATATCTCCCTGGGTCAACATCCTATCTGCACTAACCAATAGTTATAATTCTCTTTATTGTTATGAACTAATATGATCTCCAAAACTGTACTAAAAGTATCTGCAAACACAGCTTCCCAAGGCAAATAATTACAGACACTTACTACCTTTACTGTAAAGAATCCCTGAACTAGTTTTAGTTGAATGTGTCTTTATGGATTTCTCAGCTGCAAGTATAGAGTTCATTTGTAAGGTTCCTGTATTGGACTTGAATGTGTGTGTAAATAGTAATCATGCCCCCCCCCAATAGATGCTTCTTAATGTAAACATACCAAATTTGGATAGTCTCTCTTTATAACATATCTACCAATCACACACATGGCCACATCTGTTCTGTTGAACCAGCTACACAACATTTGTTTTGTCTATATGTGCAAACCCCGCTGTGGCCCCTGATGTTTGCTCATTCTTTATACCAGGAATAATTAACTGTCAGACCATCACCTGTTCTGGACTATATTCCCATCATCCTCAACCAGCCATTGGTAGTCCCCCCCAACAGCTGAAGGTCCAGCAATTAAATACCCTGCTTAAGACTTTTGCCACTTAAAGGCATAGTAATGTTTCCCTTGACATGCAGCTTAGATCGTTCATCATATTTAATAGCAGTGCTGTCTGATGCTCTTACTCTTCAAAACTTGCTAGTGAGGCTGTAATGATTTGATGAAATTCACCCCTCCCGCCCCTTTTCTCTACGCAAGAATTTGCCCCTTGTTGTGATTCGTTGTTGGATATGGGACAATCTTCACACAGCATTAGGAAAAACCTGTTTTCCTTATACTGAAAGAGTGAAGGGGCTGGAGGGATCACACTTCATCATTATCATTACAGCCTAACTAGCAAGTTTTGAAGAGTAAGAGCTTCGGACGGCAGTGCTATTAACTAAGATGAACTATCTGAGCAGGTCAAGGGTAACATTACTATCCCTTTACTCCCTCCTCCATTAACCCTTGTTTTCTCCTCCACTGACCTCTCTCCATTTTCCATCTCCACTGTCCCCTCACATGAAGAGCCTTAGGCACAAATCAGAGGTGTTATTCTAGAGCAAACCAACTGCACCATTAGGCAGAAATAAACATTCCCCAAAGTCCCATTTATTTTAATGGGGGGGGGGGGGTTTAATCCCTTGAAAGCTCATTCATTTGTAATGCATTGGGGACAGTTCTAGAATTCAAAGGGATTGACGTGCCATTGAATTCAATGAGAATTTTTGTTTCCCCCTTATGAGGTAGCATTGCTAGTCTTTTCTCTTGTGCATAGATCCCTATGCTCAACAGACAGAGAGAGATTCATTCTGGATTAAACAAAAATGAACTATAGAGGACAAATAAAACTTCCCTATGATTTAAAGGAAAACTATCACCTAAAACTGGGAACTGGTGTTATATACACTAAAATCCCCTATAATCAATTCTAGCAATTGTAAAACGTCTATTTTGTTTTCTGAGGCATAAAACCAATTCTGTGAGCAGCCATTAATGCTTTTTCCAGGGCTCCAAGTACTAAAGCAATCATTAGGGGACTGTCTGTAGATGAACTGAGAAGGGATAACAGCCTTTCTAAATACAAGAGCAGATGACACTAATTAAAATAAAAGGACCAGCTCTTATTTCTCATTGCAAACAAAATGATATAAATGCTCTCTGAACAGGACAGTTTTCATGTGCTCATAAGCAAATTTAGGATTGTAACTTTCGAATAAGTTTTACTTAAAGGAGCAGTAAACCTTTTTTTATGAAAACATGTATGTTATAGAGCTTGTAACAGTTCAAGTAATCAGGAAGTGAATTTACTGTATGTTTACTTCCTTGAAGTTCTAAATGACACGAAGTGATTCCACAGATTCTATGGAGAACTATAAGTCACTGACTTTCCTCTCCATTAGAATGTAACAAAATAACTATTTGGAATTTGACCACTAGAAGTCACTGATAATGTAAAACACACACACACAAAAACAAAAATGTAGTGGGAGTGCCCATATTTTACTCAACAGGGAATGTCCTACAAATATATATTTTTTCATTAAAAAAAGTTAACTGCTCCTTTAAGCTGGCTGTAAGAGGTAGATGTTTCAAGGTGTTCCAACATATTTAACCCTTTGCGTGCCAGAGGGGTGTGCAGCGCATACCCCTGTGGCACTCAAAGGGTTACTATCTCACTTAAATCTTGAATGCTAGAGAGGTAAATCCCAGCATTCAACGGACTGAACCAGTTTACATCAATGGGAATGTGGAGAATTTGTATTTGATCCCTGGGGTCCAGTTGACTTGCCCTAGACTTCCTTCACCCTTGTCTGTGTAAATATAGTCCTTGAAGTTTCTCCTTTTGTCCTGTTGTAATGCTTGGTCTCTCCCTCCGCCCCAGTCTTAACATTAATCTCCACCATCTCTCACTCACCTGATAATTGGACTTGCCCTCTTTTGACACAAAGTCATCTTGGTTGACAATGGCTGCCAGTCTGGAAGCAGCCTCGTCCAGCCTGTCCACTGAGCGCAGATACTCTATGTACTCTTCTGCGTTTTCTGGAGACAGCTGTAGTGAGGGGAAGGTGCATTATAAAGATTAATCAATATCTTGTCTCTGCAGTATGATTGACTTCAATACAGTTAAATCCCTTGCAGATTCACAGATTGGATTAGTGATTAAGTATTTACACATGGGGGAGTCCATTTACATCTAAAGCACCCCTAGGCAAGGTATCTGCACCCTAGGCTTCCTTAGCCCCACCCATGGTCACATAAGCCCCTAGCCCCATCCACTCTTCTCTGGTACAGAAAATACCCTTAAACGCGTCCTCTGGGGCAGCTGGGAGGGATGTCGGATGAGAAGACGAGCTGTGCTGTGCACATTATGCGGAAGTGCACAGCACAGAAGAAATAATATCTTTTAAAGTACTTACATTAAAAAAAAATCATCATTAACAAAATCTAAGGTAAAAAAAAAATGTTATGAGGTGATACATCCCCTTCAAAAATGTTTTATAGTTCCTAATAAAAAAGAAAAATAAATTGGTGTTGATATAACATTCGAAATTGGCAGTTATGACATTAGTAACCTGAGAACGTGTTGCCACTTCTGCTCTAAATTCTCTTACTAGGAGCTGTAGTACAATGACAACTGGGAAGACAAAAGGCTGTGCACGTGCACACATGCAAGCGCACACAAACACACCTTTCATTGTGTGACATTGGTATGAGAGCTTGTGGCAGGGGAAGGCAACCTTTGGAACTCCAGTTATGGGAGTCTACAACTCCCACCATGACCAGTATGAGATATATAAGGATGACATCAGCAGCATAACATGTAAACAGTATTCTTAGTATAAGATCTTAGATTGGCATCATCAGTATGTTATACTAGTAATATTATCAGTGAGATACAAGAATTACATTATACCTTTCACATTGAAGATGATCAAACCAATGACTCATGAGTCACTCACCTTGAGGTATCGCCTGTATACCCGGACAGCAGTTTCTGGTAATGGGTGGGCACGGACAAAACGCAGGTATAGGGGCCATATTCGGTGGTGTTGGGTGATGGGCAAGGCACGCAGAGCTCGATCAAATGTCCTCCTACTGCGGGTGATTTTACACTGATCAACTAGAAATTGGCAGTAATCCAGCCAGATCCTGGGCATCTGAGGAAGTTTAAACGAGACAAAATATAAGCCAGTGTGGGTTTAGATAACAATTACACAATTTAGGAAGCAGGACAAGAGACACAAAAGTCCACCAGAACAAAGAAAACATATTTCTTCTAGACCATTGGAAAGCAGCTGAATGGAACAGAGTGAGGGCCTGGATCCATGGAATAGAGTGACGAAAAATAAAATGTACTACACATGTCAACATGGGAAGGCTGAGGCTTGGCACAATGTAATACAGTGAGAAAGAAGATATATTACTAAGTGCATGTGAAAGTGGTGGGGACTTGACATAATATAGAGTAAGATGTGAAGCTACTTCACATGCCCACACAGAAAGGTGAAGGCTTGGCCTAATGTAACAAAGTGAAGAATAATATAGTTTACTAGGTACATAGAAAGATGGAGGCTTGGCTCTGTGTACCAGAGTGAAAACGGAGAACAAGTTACTAGACACATGGGGAGGTGGCAGTCTGACAAATGGGAAGGTGAAGGCTTGGTTTAATGGAACAGTGAGGAAGAGGAGATGTTACTAAAACACATGGGAAAGTGGAGATTTGGCACACAGGACACGTGGGAAGCCTGGGGCTAGATGCAGTAGAAGGTGAAGGGTTAGTCTAAAGCAAGATCTAATTACTAGACACAAGACTGAACACATGGAAAAGTGATGGCTTGGCCCAGCGGAACAGCGTGAGGAAGATGAGAAGTTACTAACTTATTGTAACTGCTTTCAAACAGCTAATGGATACCTGTCCAGCACAGAACACTACTGATAATTATGATAGTTCCTTCAAAGCTGATAGGATGTTGATCCAGGGAAATATCTAACTGCCATTTGGAGTCAAGAAGGGTTTTTTTACCCACTTGGGGCTTAATTGGAAATGGCTTTAATGTTTTTTTTTTTGCCTTCCTCTGGAGCAGCAGGGGTGATTTGGCATGGGCTGGACTTGATGGATGCATGTCTTTTTTTCAGCCTCGTCAACTATGTTAAAAACATGGGAAGATGGAGGCTTGGCTCAATTAAAGAGTGAAGAAGTAGTAATGTTACTGAACACATGGCTAGGTGGATATCTGGTTCAGTGGAATGGTGGTAAAGAGGAGAAATTACTAGACATACAGAAAAGTGGAATATTGTAAGAGTGAAGAGAAATCACTACACATGTGGTAGTGTGGAGGCTTGACCAAATGGAAGAGAGTGAGGAAGAGTAGACGTTACTAGACAGGGAAAATGGAAGATTAGCTCAACAGTTGCTAGGCGTGTCCCCATAGTATGATGGAGGGCTGACTTTACGTGACATACTGAGGAAAAAAAATAAAAAATACTAGACATATGAGAAGGTGGAGGCTTGGCATAACAGAACAGTGTGGGGGAAGGAAAGAAGTTACTACACATGCATGAGTAGGTGGAGGCTTGGCCTAATGCAACAGATTGATGAAGAGGAGCAGTTACTGGATAAATGGGCCAATAAAACAGCTAGGGGAAGAAAATATGTTACTAGACAGATAGGAAGGTGGGGCTTGGCCCTGTGGAACACAATTGGATGGAAGAGAAGTTACTAGACATGTCCACACAGGAAGGTGAAGGCTTGGCCTAACGTGATAGACTGAGGAAGGGGAGAAATTACTAGACATATCTAAATAGAGAGGTGAAGGCTTGGCCTAATGAGAAAGCCTGAAATAACTACATGTTAGGCTCAGATTGTAAGTGTGAATGGAAAGCAGTACAAAAAACACAGCCAAAATCCACGCCATGGCAGGGAAAGAGAACCTGTAGGGAAGTGCTCTTACCTTGTGCATGAAGACCAGAGCTCTCTCATGGCAATTGTTCACCTCCTCGAAGGCTGGATCTGTGACACACCTTCTTTTCACCTGTTTCCTGCGCTGCTTCAGGTAGGCATACCACAGCTTGTAGCTGTAACAGAGGGAAAGTGGAGTGTGTGTGTTAGAAATGGACATACTTGAAAGCGAGAGAAAACTCGATGTATTCTTCCTAGTAAAACATTTTCTAAATAAAATAAAATAAATAAATGGTACTAAATAGCAGTGGAGGGAGAGAAAGAAATAAAAAGAAAATTACACATTAACACAAACTTTCTTAATGGGGAACTATAAACTAAAAAATAGGTGGCTTGATTTTTTTTTTTATTAGAAGGATTTATCTATGTAGGTGTCCTTTAGTAAGTCATTTCTACTTGCATTTGATTTGTTACAGACCACTGCTAGCTGTTTCAATTTAAAATCTGATAAAGACTTGTGTCCCTTACAAATCATCCAGGTCTACTGAAACCCACTGTTTGCTGTGGGGAGGTGTGACCTAGACGCAGACTTCAAAAGAGATTACTAAATGAAGGAAAGTACAGATATAATGCAAATATATACACGACTGCTGTATGAACCACACCTGCCTAGTTACATTATAGTTTTAAACAAATTAAGAGCCACTTATTCTGGAAGATAGGCCCACTCGAAAAGGTAGAACTACATACCTTCCAAGTGCCCCCATTAAGAAGGACAGTCCCTCTTTGAGACTCAAATCTCTCTGTCTCTTGTTTTAGGAGATCAGACTGTGTTGTGTGTATATAAGTGTATCATATTGCTCCACAGCAATAAAACTCACATTAATGTTTGTATAAACTTCAGTATCCCTGTTTATAAAATCAGTCTGTGTAAATAAAATACTTTGGTCTTGCTCTAAATCATGTATTCAGCTGCACAAAGAGGTGTCAATAAGTCATAAAATAACCTAAAATGTATCGATAATACCCAGCCCACCAGCCATGTCCACAGCAACCTACCTAAAACAAAAGTGTCTCTCTTGGCTATTTGAAATGTTGGGAGGCATGGAACAATACACCTCCTATGATCACGCTGAAGGTTCCCTTAAAGGGATAGTAATGTTTCACAAAAACATTAGCTCCAATGAATTTTCATAGTATTTGGGCCATGGATTGTGTTATTTCAATACTGTCAGAGTTATAGTTCAAGAGTAATTGAGTGATAAAGTATTCCCCTCCCGCCCCTTTTACCTAGTGTAAACCACCTCCCCTCTGGAATCCGGTCACTTGACAGGACAGGTCACAGCCAGGGACAATCTTATTACTGAGCATAAGGAAAACCCTGCCCCCCTCAAAACATTTTTCCTTATGCTGAATGCAGATTGTCCCTCTCTGTGATCCCTCCAGACAGTCTTGCTGCTCTGAGGTGAACAGTGTTACATCAGTAAAAGGGGCGGGAGGGGGATACTCTATCATTCTATTACTCTTGAACTATAACTCGGACAGTATACCACTCTCCATGGCCCAAATACTATGAAGATTAATTGGAGCTGATTTTATTGTGAAACATTACTATCCATTTAAAGGAGAACAAACATCTCCCAATAATAAATCCCTAATTATTGACTAGAAAATCAGACTGGACACTATGAATTTTGTGCTTATGTTTTTTGTTCAAGAGATAAGCTCTTCAATCACTCCTCTATGAAATGGTGATGGACATTACAGTTGCTGGTAGTTTTATTAATTCAAAGCTGAAGCAGGCAGAGTGTATGCACCTACTTCATGTGCAGTAAACAGAATATAATCATACTCTGTGTGTGAATCACACTCTGCTTATGGAACAAGGACAAAATGCATACAGGCCATTAGAATTTTCAGGTCATAGAAAGGCAAGGTGTGGGCTATCAATAGGAGATGTTTGAGTACTAATGTGTTGGACAACCCTCTGCCAATCAAAGGATTAATATTCCAGTGATGTGTCATGCTGGTGAGTCCTGCTATCCTCTGTATGCTCATGGACCTGGACTGACTACACATGTGCAGGCCCATAACAGATACACCAAGCCCAAATGGATGACTTGGTGGGCCTCTTGGGGACTGAAGAGGAGAAACAAATCTTATGGTAGGAGCATCCAGAGGACATGGCCCAACATGCCATTATCTATGGAGTATTGAGGGATTTTAAGGGTAGAGGAAAGCTCCCCTTGGAAATAATCCTGCCCAAGGACAAATGTAATTTATTTTACAGAGAAATCTGCCTAGATAGGGAGAAATTTACTTACCGATATTTCCTTTTCTTCTGTGTCCCCCCACGGCAATTGACCTCTATGGGTTTATCTCCTCCTCTCCAGCTGGTGTAGGACCAATCAAAAAACTATTTAAGGTAATGCTACTCCTCCTCCAACAGTCAACTTTTGTCAGAGCTATATAAAAAAACACAAATAGGTTAGATAAGGGCAGGGAGTGCCGTGGGGGGACACAGAAGAAAAGGAAATATCGGTAAGTAAATTTCTCCCTTTCTTCTGTGTCCCCTCCCACGGCAATTGACCTCTATGGGATATACCAAAGCAAGGTAAAATTGGGCGGGCTAAAAAAATATATAAATATATATGCCTATACAAATAGACAGACATACATGAACCGCCTGGATATCCCAAGAACTCAAAAGAAAAATGTAGATGCCAAGCACAGCTGCCCTGTCTGTGCAAACTTTCAGAGCAACATGTATTAACAGTATTCAATGGAGTAAAAAATCGGAAAGATCTTACCAAGTAGGAAGGGTAGCTGTTTTCAAGACTTTTTTCCCAAATTTAGAAGCCGTGGATGACTGGACATCTAAGTGGTAATGTTTTATAAATGTGGTTATAGATGACCATGTTGCTGCTTTGCATAGTTCTTCGGTGGTAGCTGAATTCTTTGCCGCCCAGGATGTTGAGACTGCTCTGGTGGAGTGAGCCTTAATGATCTTAGGAGGTACTTTGCCTGCCTCCAGATATGTTTCTCTAATGCATTCAGTAATCCATCGTGCAATAGAGGGCTTGGATGCAGGAAGACCCTTGAATTTCCCTTGGAAATGAACAAATAGAGAATCTGATTTTCTGAACAGGGCTGTTCTTTTTAAATATTCAGTTATACATCTTAATAAATCCAGTTTGTGAAAACGTTGTTCCTCATCATTCCTAGGATTAGGAAAAAATGATGGTAGTATTATTTCCTGGTTAAGATGGAAAGAGGACACTACCTTGGATCTGAATTCAGTCCTTGTCCTAAGGACTATCTTGTCCTTATGAAATATTATATATGGTTCTTTTGAAGAAAGAGCCTGCAATTCGCTTACTCTCCTGGCCGATGTGATGGCAACCAAGAATGCTGTCTTTAGAGTTAAAAATTTTGTAGAACTCTTGTTAATTGGCTCAAACTTCTGAGAGGTAGTTAACTGATTGAGCACCAAATTAAGGTCCCAGGGTGGAATGATGTTTTTTATTCTGGGCCTAATCTTTTCTATAGCCTTTAGATATTTCTTAATCAGTTCGTCTTCTGAAAATTGTTTAACTAGGCAGGCCGAGATGGCTGATACCTGTACTCTAAGAGATGAAGGTCTTAATCCTTGCTCAAAACCATGTTGGAGGAAATTCAAAACATGTGAAGTGGAAATAGAAAATCTATCAACTGCATTCGATGTACACCATGTTGAGAATATTTTCCATATTCTGTTGTAAACGGAAGAAGTAGAGGACTTTTTGGCAGAAACCATGGTGGAAATAACAGATTCTGATAGACCCCTAAGTTTTAAGGAATTCCTCTCAGCTTCCAAGCTGCTAGCTTCAAAAATCCCGGGTTGGGATGCCAAACTGGGCCCTGGAACAATAGATCTGGTCTGGACATGCTGATTAACTCCGAGTACCATACTCTTCTTGGCCAGTTCGGCGCTATGAAGATGACATTTGCCTTTTCCTGCCTGATCTTTTTGAGAACCCTCGGAATTAATGGAATTGGAGGAAAAATGTATGCCAGGTTGAAGTTCCAATCCTGAGTCATGGCATCTACTGCCAATGCCTGTGGATGTCTTGTTCTGGAAAAAAATAACTGGCATTTTGCATTTTCTGGTGACGCCATCAGATCTATTAGGGGATGACCCCATCTTAACTTGATCTGGTTGAAAATTTCCTGGTTTAATGCCCATTCTCCCTGATTTAGAGGGGTGCGGCTTAGATAATCCGCCTGGCAATTCTGAACACCTGGGATGTGGATTGCTGATAGTGCTGATAGGTTTTTCTCCGCCCATAACAGAATCTTTCTTGCTTCTGCATTCAATGCTGTGCTTTTTGTTCCTCCTTGGTTCCTTATGTATATTACAGCTGTCATGCTGTCCGATATTACTTGGACTGGTTTTCTTCTGATTATCTTCTTGAAGCTTTTGAGGCAGAGAAATATTGCTTTTAATTCCAGCAAATTTATGTGTAGCTTCTTTTCTCTCTGGGACCATGCTCCCTGGACTGATCTGTTTTGAAGCCATCCTCCCCATCCTGTCAGACTTGCGTCTGTTGTGATCTTTTTCCATTCTGGATTTCTTATCGATGAGCCCTTTTTTAGATTCTTCTGCATTGTCCACCACTCGAGGTCTTTTTTTACTGATGAGAGAATTGGAATAATCTGAGTTGTGTTGAATGGATTCTTGTCCCAATGAGACAGGAAACACCTCTGGAGGGGCCTCATGTGTAACTTTGTCCAGGGAACTACCTGAAGAGCTGAGACCATGTATCCCAGGATGGTCATGCAGTCCTGTGCTGTGTGAGATCTTGATCTCCTGAATTTCTTCACCTTTGATGAGATTAACTTTATTCTGTTGGGGGATAATGAAACCATCCCCTTGGCAGTGTCCAGAGATAATCCTATGAACTGCAGATGCTGTGTTGGGTTCAACTGGCTCTTTTGTTTGTTGATTAACCAACCCAATTCCTGAAGATGATTGATCACTATTCCCCTGTGCTTCTCCGCTTGAAACCTTGATTGGGCTATCAATAGAAGATCGTCTAGGTATGGCACTATCTTGATACCCTTTTTCCTCAAAGGTTCCAGGGCAAGTGCCAGAACCTTTGAAAAAACTCTGGGAGCCGACGTGAGACCAAATGGCAGCACTTTGAATTGCCAGTGCTGATCCCTGTAACAAAATCTGAGATATTTCCTGAACTCCGGAGCTATTCCTATGTGGTAATATGCGTCCTGCAAGTCTATTGTCACCAGGTAATTGCTTGGCTGAATGGCTTGGATTATAGACATTACAGTCTCCATCTTGAATTGTCGATGCCTTATTGATGTATTTAGGATCTTTAGATCTAGAATTGGGCGATACCCTCCTGTGTTCTTTGGTACCATAAAAATTGGCGAGTACCAACCTCTTCTCTTTTCTCCTGATGGAACCCTCTCTATGGCTTCCTTTGAGAATAATTCTTTTATTGCTTCTTCTAATTTCAAAGCTTTTTCTATATTCAATGGAGTCCTTGATCTTTTGAACATACTCCTTTGAGGTCTGTTCTGAAATTCCAGCGGGCACCCTGCTTCCAAGATTCAAAGAGTCCAACCATCCAGGTTGGTCAATTTTTTCCAGGCGGACATTTGTAGTCCCAGGCGACCTCCCACTGGGACTGGAAGCAGGTTCCGCTGCTCTTCAGGAGAACTCCTTCTTGAATTGATTCTTCCGAAACCCTTCCTTCCTGAAAGAGCCTCTGGTTGACTGAGAAGCTGATTGCTTCCTGGCTTCAAATCCTCTGGATGGCTGAAATTTCCTATCATACCGGAAGTTCTGCTTGCGATTCCTGAAAGATGTATTGACTGGGGGTGATCTTCTTTTTCTATCCTGGGGCAGAAAAGAGCTTTTTCCGCCAGTCATTTTCTTAATTATGTCGTCAAGCTGTACGCCAAATAATAGAGAACCTGTGAATGGTAATGAAACCAGTTTACTTTTAGAGGAAGCGTCAGCTCCCCATGTCCTCAGCCAAAGAGATCTTCTTGCTGTTATAGAAAGTGCTGATGATCTTGCTGCCAATCTGATAGCATCTAAGGATGCATCACATGAAAAACCAATAGCTTCCTTGATAGAAGATAATTCTTTTAGGAGCTTTGATCTTGAAACAGATGATTCTATGTGATCCTCAAGCTCAGTTAACCATATTCTGGTTGTTCTAGCAACGCATGCCAAAGAAGTAGCTATCTTCATGTTCTGACCAATTATGGAAAATTGTTTCTTCAGAGAACCTTCCATTCTCCTATCCATTGCGTCTTTGAGAGATGATCCATCCTCCATTGGTATGGTAGTTCTCTTGGCAATTTGAGCTATGGCGGCATCTATCTTTGGTGGGGATGTCCAGCTTGAAGTATCATCTTCCTTGAATGGATACATTTTTTGAAGCCGTCTTGAGGAAGATATCCTCTTGTCACCTTTTGTCCATTCTGCTTTTATTAATTCTGCTACAGAATGATGTACTGGAAAGGTAGGCATCTCTCTTTTTGATCCCATGAATGCCGTATCTAAGATGCCCTGTTGTTTTGGTTCTTCTACTAGACCCAGGGATTTCCTCATGTACTTTAAAAAAGACTCAATCTTCTCCAGATTAAAAGCACCTTCTTCCTCATCCTGAATTTCACCTTCCTCCTCAGAAGAGTCATGAGATAAAGCTTCAAACATGCTTTCTTCTTCTAATTGATCTGCTCTAGATGAAGTACCTTCATCAGGATCATCCATTCTTAATTTCTTCCTAGGTTGAGCTTGCATTGAAGCAAAAGTTTCCTGCATTGAACTTTTCATCCAGGTAAGAAATTCTTGGAACTGATTTGGCACTTCTGACTGAACAGATTTCTTTGCACATTCAGAACAGAATTTTATATCAGGAGCAACCTTTGTTTCACATCCTTCACATCTTTTAAGTTTGATGGTGGCTTCCTTTTCCTTAGATTCAGTCCCAGATTTTTCTTTACTGGGCTTGGGAGTAGTAGCCATTGTGTGGAAAACAAACAATGTCTAAAACTTAACTTTTAATAAAATATAATAAAAGGTGTGCAAATATATAAGCATATACGTATCTTCTAAAACACACAATAGGCTTACCTGGCCCTGGTGCATAATGGCTTTTATAGTAGTCCTACTGAGCGTGCGTTCCAGCCTGGAACGCAGAGGCTCAACCGGAAGTAAGGCAATTTTGGCGCTTGAAAAAGTTATAAATACTAACTTACCCCATCCAGAAGATGCAATGCTGTTGAACCAAGCTCCCAATATTGATATGCTGCCCATATCATAATGCGCCTCACAATCCGTGTCCCAGATTCTGCTGCTAAAGAGATCCGCAGCCAACGTGTAGCCGACCGACAGTCATCCAGAGGATCCCCGGAAGTGGGAGCGCGTCATCATGATGACGGATGCGGACTTCCGGGCGCCTTCGATTGCAGGACTACCAGCTACCAGGCCGGCTTGACAAGCGGAGCCTGGTCTTCGGGAGGGCATTCCTCCCGGTGGGGACAGCAATTCAATGCGGCCAAAAGGAAAAAATAAGGTACGCGAACGAAAAGAAATAAAATAAAAATAAAGCTGTGACTCCAATCGAGTGATGCAAAAAGACGGAGCCACTAACTCCTACTCCAGCTAGTGTAGGACCAAAAAAGACTGTCGGAGGAGGAGTAGCATTACCTTAAATAGTTTTTTAATTGGTCCTACACCAGCTGGAGAGGAGGAGATAAACCCATAGAGGTCAATTGCCGTGGGAGGGGACACAGAAGAAATTGCATTAACTTCTCACCACCACAAACATCGGCAGTTCTTACTTCCATTCAACTTTGGGCATATCTCTTTAAATTCCAAATCCAGATTTAAGTGACTGTTCCAACGTGTGTTTCATCACTGTTAGTGTAAAGAAATCATGTAGGTGCACTTATCGGAGCTATCCCCAATAGCTCTAAACGTACAATTATAACCACCTGAAAATATTGCACTTCCACAGATATCTCTCAAAAATAAAAACAAATGTATTGATATATTTTCACACACGATACATATAAAGTACCTCCATCCAAATGTTGTCACACTTTTCTACCACATGGAGAGACTTAAGTGTTGGTATCACAACCCAGTAGATGGCACCATGTCACATCCTATTGATCAACGCGTTTCGCGCGGTGAGCGCTTACTCATGATCATGATACCATCTACTGGGTTGTGATACCAACACTTAAAGGGATAGTAACACTTCGTTTTAACTTTATTTTATTTTGTAGGCATTAAAAAAACATGAAGAATGATATAAGTCTCATCTCTCAAACCTTTATGGTTTATGAGATATTCACAAGCAAAGTTCCCCTCCCCGCCCCTTTTACCTAGTGTAAGGTATCTCTTCTCAGATGTGAGTCTGGTTGTATGACAGGACAGATAACAGAAGGGGACAATCTTCTTTGTATGAAAACAATGAAAGCCCTTCCCCCTTGACAAGTTTTTCAGCTTTTTCCATTATCTTAATTGAAGATTGTCCCTCTCTGCAGTCTACCTGGGCATCTCCCTTCTGATCTGGTTGAACAGGGGGGGATACTTTGTTTGTGAATATCTCTTAAACCATAAAGGTTTCAGAGATAAGACTTATATCATTCTTCATGTTTTTTAATGCCTACAAAATAAAATAAAGTTAAAATGAAGTATTACTATCCCTTTAAGTCTCTCCATGTGGTAGAAAAGTGTGACAACATTTGGATGGAGGTACTGTATATGTATCGTGTGTGAAAATATATCAATAAATTTGTTTTTATTTTTGAGAGATATCTGTAGAAGTGCAATATTTTCAGGTGGTTATAATTAGATATTGCATTAGCCATTTTTCTGAAAAATAAATATTTTTAAGAAATTAACCTATATATATATTTAGGTGGCATAATATGCCTATTCTCTGCACTGTTTGCTTATTGATTCTCATTGAGGCCAGCGTCTCTCTCCAGCTTTGCAATTAGCAATGCCTGCAGCTGTGCAGGCCATACCTCGATTCCTTCATAGCACAGTGTGTGGTAAAAACTGGCCCAGCTGTGAAGGCCGTGCCTCGATTCCTTCATAGCACAGTGTGTGGTAACACTGGCCCAGTTGTGCAGACCATACCTCGATTCCTTCATAGCACAGTGTGTGGTAACACTGGCCCAGAAGTGCAGGCCATGCCTCGATTCACTCATAGCACAGGGTGTGGTAACATTGGCCCAGCACAGTCACACTGTGCCTCCAACAAGTAAAAAATAATTCCCCAAATAAATGGTAAACACAAAAGACAGGCAGTTTTTAAATTCTTTTTTAAAATGAATTTAACCCTTTGAGTGAAGGAGGGGTAAGGCTGCAATGCATTTGATACCTCTCTGGCACTCAAAAGGTTAAATACTACAGTCAGACATCTCTATCACCAAAAGGGGTCGCATCGCATTGCGAAGCAAAGTGTTGAGTAATCCCCCCCCCAAAACTCAGAGTTAATGGGATTGAAAACCTCTAATTTTCACTTGAAGTAGTCTGCAAGTGCATAACACGTGAAGTAAAATTACCTATACTTCTTATTTTGTATTTTATTTTTAAGCATTTAGGTCCCTGACCTGTTTGCAGAGAGCTTTCTGATAGAGACAATGAAGGAAGGTATAGCGATAGACCGTACACAAGGCAGAGGAGACTTTGCTTACACTTCTACTCGCCACTGGAAGGAGCAGCTGACAGATACACATCCTTATTTAGGGAGGAAAGGAGAGGGTTGCCACGTAAGACAGGAGATCACAACTACTATATATTACTTTATTACGCTTTTGGTACAAAAGAAAAGCGAAGAATTCTGAGACAAACCAACCTCAGCACAGGGGAGAAATAGAAATTTCATTGATTTAAAAGGGGCTTTTACCCCCTTAAGTGAAAGGGAGGAAACCAACACATTGCTTTGCAGTAAGCTGGAGACCACTCTAGCATTCAAGGTGTGAAAAGCCACATTTAAATCAATGGCATTTTTTTCCCCTGTGGCTCATACTGTTGGTTTTTGCCACAATTATTCAATTTTTTTTTTTTTTTT
Source organism: Rhinophrynus dorsalis (assembly GCA_037306005.1). NCBI lineage: Eukaryota > Metazoa > Chordata > Amphibia > Anura > Rhinophrynidae > Rhinophrynus > Rhinophrynus dorsalis. The sequence goes on along the minus strand of CM074721.1, from coordinate 501,737,685 downwards.
ACCCTTTGAGTAACAGAGAGGTAACCAACACACTCCAATGCACTTCTCTAGCACTCTAACAGTTAAACAGAAGAGCCTCTGTGCTTGGGATTTGTAATACAGTGTGTAACAGGAGACAGCAAGCTGTGTTTCCGCAGGTTGTGTTAGACTACAACTCCCATCTTTCTCTCCTAGATGATGATAATGGGAATTGCAGTCTGTCAGTTGGGGAGCTAAAGGTTGCATCTCTTTGTATAGTATTTATAGATTTGGGTTTGAAAAGCATAAACAATGGACCTCCACTGTTACATGCTCAGTGGTGGCAATGGACATGAACCAGCAGTGACAGAAGCACAAGCTCTAACTGACAGCCAGTATGACACAAAGATGGAGATCAGCTGAGGTGACTGGGGAACTGCCGGAGCCAGTACTAGTTGCAGACAAGACCCAAACTTCATTGGAACGTCTAAAAAGTGTGCTTGCAAACCAGGTACACTTTGTAGACAGTTCCAATTAAGTATTTATTTTTAAATATCGCTATTTCAGCTCTGCTGAAGAGCCGCCGTTCGGTCCCGGGCCCAGAGCCTCCTGCTGTCAGCAGAGTGCTGACGTCAGTGCAAGGGGCGGGAGGGGGAAACTTTAGCTGATAATATCTCTCAAACTATAAAGGTTTGAGAGATTATTTGAATTTTTTTCTTTTTTTAATTTCTGCAAGATTAAATATTGTTAAAATAACCAGATACTATCTCTTTAAGTTGGAACTATCATTCATATAAAAGTGCCCCACAATTAATTTTTACTATAGCGTTAAGCATATAAATCCATTTACAATACGTATTAAGTCTGGCATTATTTAGAAATGTAAGTTCTTCTGAGACTCACTGGAAGGTATCTTGCCGAAGAGGCATCTGTGCTCCTGCGCTATCCATCCCTGTCTGAACCTTAAGGTACAATGCAATTTCCCCATGCCAATCATTGAGGAGACAGGGATGGACAGCGCAGGCGCACAGATGCCTCTTCAGCAAGATGTCTGTGCTGTTGTCTGCCAGTGAGTCTCAGAAGAACTTAGATTTCTAAATAATGCCAGACTTAATAAGGATTTTAAAAGGATTTATATGCTTAACGCTATAGTAAAACTTAATTGGGGGACACTTTTATGAGTCATAGCTCTGCTTTAAGGGCATTTTAAGGAACTAATAATGCTAAAAAAAAGTGTGACTAAAAGTGTGACTGAGGCCATTCTCACTCTTTAAAAAGCAGCCCTTCTGAAGTTATTAATGCTTTATTCTTTCCACTCCCTCCCCTTTCTCTGACTCAAGCAGTGGCTCCTCTGATGGATGTAGGGTTGACAATGGAATCTCTACTATCTAAATAAACAAGACAGACTTTTCCCCTATATCCTGAACATGATAGCCATGTTGAATTAACGTTCAAGATACAGTAAAATAACTAATAGTGAAGGATTTTAAATATTGTCTGTTCACTTGTTGGCTGTTCGACCTTTTCGGTTCTTTCAGAGCTGAAGGACTGTTGTCAGCGAAAGAGGAGGTGGGAGAATAAAACAGTAATAACTTCAGATGCCCTGCATTTTGAAAAATGAGAACGTCACACTCTCATATTGAAAACCTACTTAAATAAAGTTATTTCCAAGCATTACTAGCTCTTTAAATCTAAAAAAGTGTGAAGGGGAAAAAAAAAATACAGCTGGTTTAAAAATAAAGAATATTCATTCCTTTGAAGGTTATTATTGAACACCAGGCTACAACTGAATATATTTTCAGTCTAAAATGTTAAAATGAAAAAAGATTCTCACACTTGGGAAGGTAGTGCCACTTGTGTTCTGTGGACCTTTTGTCTTCAACTCAGAGAAGACAGGGTCCAAATAAAAGATCACTATCCCCTTCTGTATAAGCCAGAAATTTAGAAAAAAAGGGAAAAAAGCATTCATATAATAAATTCACCAGACACTTACTGAGTGCTGTCTGTAAGATATATCTTCAGAAAGTAGCACTTGATACAATAACCACAAATCTATATCCCTTGTAGAAGCAAGCAGACCTGCTTCTATGAATGTTGTTGGACTATCGCTGGGCTCTGGCCTGCCGAGGATGATGGGAGTTGTAATCCAAAACCAAGTGAATGAAAGCAGGTGGTCCATCTGTGACAAACATGAATAAAAATATATACATATCCACAGGTTAGCATGTCACCTTTCATACCCACCTTCCTGGCAGTTCTTTGAGTGCTCGCTCGTACACCATATTGAGTGCATGTGTTGGGCCGGAGAGCTTGCTCTCTATGTAACGCATCCAACACTTGACCGAATAAGGATTTCGTAGGATTTCCTCCTCATACTGCAAGTCATCTTCCTCCTGCGTACCGAAACCAAATACTTACATAAATATACAAATGTGATCTTCAATTCATACTATATTCACAAGAAATAAACACGATATGAGCTCTGGCAAGCAAGTCCCTCTACTCAGAATATAACACGTCCATAACTTTCACTGCCTAACTATAAGGACTTGCTGAGCATGTTTCATAAATCATGAAAATAAGATTATTAGATTGTTCATAACATCTAATTGTACAGTGATGTGGAATATGATGGCACTTTATAAACTAATGATAATAATCATGGGAAAAAATAAACACAAACATAACCAAGGACAGAAACAAACATACCTGAGCTGTCAGTTAAAGAGGCAGGGTCTCCTATTCGGAAGAAAATGATTATTCTTAATCCCTTGAAGGCCAGAAAGATGAGCAATGCATTGCACACCCCATCTGGTTCTCAAGGGGTTAATAAATATAGGACTTGGGATCTTATCACTGAAACTCCAATTTGGTCCCACATACCTTGAAAATGTACAGTAAGATTTTGATATTTTCATACTTCTCTGATTTTCTCTGGGCTTGAAAATTTCAGTTAGTCTCCTCCTCTTCATGCCCCTTTCTTCCTCTAAACCTCCCAATGATGACATCAAAGGAAAGCCCACTGAGGGAAAAGGAAAGGAGCAGCATGGACTGAGAGGGTTGGGTGGTGTTTCAGCAAGTGGCATCACCAGGGGGTGACTGAGAACACAAATTCTCTCATGTTGCCACAGCAACACAAAGAACCTATTGAACTAATTATGTGACGGAAACACCAGACGACAAAAATAAAAACATCTGTTTTATCCTCAGCTTTTAAAAGTCTACTTTGTTTTTTTCCTCTCCAATTTCATTCTAGGGGGCACTGCCTCTTTAATTCATTGGATGCTAAATAGGTCTCAAATTCATCGCTTCAGAATAAGCTTGGAACCAATTTAGCATTCAGTGTGTTGAAGAACAAGCTGTATTCAGCAGATGACCAGGCCCCAATAACCATGTACAAGTCACATGACTGCCTACAATAAGGCACTCCAGAGAGACCAAAAAATATAATTAATAACAATTTTACTTGATGTTATCTAAGGTTTACATACATCTGTTTTCATATGCAACTAAAAAATTCAACAGAACCTCAACTCAACTGGAGCTAGATTTTTTTTTCTTTCTTCTATGGGCTTGATTCACTTAAGGTGGGTACATCTGGCAGATGAGAGGGCATTAATAATATAAACAAACATAGGATAATACAACAAATACTACAACAACATCTGGCAGCAATTCCAACAAGAGACAACTCTTTTGACAATGCACAAAGTCATAAAGCGGGACTAAACTACTTCAAAACAGAAAGGCAAGAGGGCTCTGATCAATCTATAGGCTATATGAATATATGGTATGGAGATCACATTCAGAATAGTTCTTTCTGTAATGTTACTTTCACTTCTTTACAAATCTATATGTAAATGTCTGTAGAGTATATCATTTGTTTAACCCTTTGAGTGCTTAGCAATGCACTGCATACCCCTCTGGCACTCAAAAGGTTAAACATGTACATGCCGCTGTATAGTGTGTGAATCACATATACAAAACTGCAGCTCCTTATGTATGCAATGCATATCAATTTAGCTCAATCTGTATATAGTCTGAGAATCACTTGTACAGTATATGCATTGATCTGCATACATTGTGTGCAACAGCAGACCACTATAGTTACCTACTTCTGTATATATTGTGCCTTATACATTGCTGCAAAGTGGAAATACACCACAGGAGAGAATTACAAATTCTCATTTATTTAAATACGTGCTTCAAGAGGTTTAGCCCTCTGCAGACTGCACACCTCTCTGGCACGCACAGGATTAAAGCCCCAATTAAATCAACGTGAGCAGTTGGTATGCCCCAGAATTGCTCCACGTTTCTTTTTACATAGAGGCCACTGTTTGTAACACTTGAGAACACGTGTAATTTCGCCTGTAGTATCATGTATATAAACAAATATCTCTGTATACAGTTTTTCAGCTGTATGTGTACGTGTGTGCCTGTGACAAGTTGTATACACATGTATCTCGCTATGTAAATAGTGTTAGTTTTTACATATATCTATAGCACCTTGCATATAACTACCACCTCTACTGTAGTAGTTATTTTTATATCAGATCCCCCACACTCCCTTACTGACAGCTCATACACACATCGTTCCACTTACGATAGCTATTTGTTTCTCCGGCATGTTTCTGCTAACCCCAGATTAAGACGCCCCCTGCGTCACTTCCGGGATTGACCCTCGCACAGCTCCGTACGCTCGCCATTTTCCTCTCACGTGATAAGCGTCATAGTCCAATCTGGGAAAGCCTTCTGGTCTGTGAGGCTCTGCTCACAATAACAACAACACGCCGGATGTGTTGCTTTTGGGAACGCGTCCCCAACTTTTCTAGGAGCAATACAAAATTTTTTAATGTATGAACATATATGTAATTATTTTCCTGCTAATACAAGGGTTCTGCCTTTTCATTTAACAGTCACTACAGAACAAACTATTAGAAATATATATTATAGCTCATAGGAGAGCAATAGTCCGTGATTCAAGCGCTCATAAAAAGTGCGTTATGCCGTTTGGACACCAGATGGCTCCGTTGATTAAAAATGGGCTTGAGCTTTAATTATTGGGTGGAGAGCGGGACATTACATACATTTTTAGAGTATTTTATGATCTATTGACATATCTTTGTGTACCTGACTAAATGATTTAGAACAAGACCAAATCATTTTATTTACACAGACTAATTTGTAAACACATAAACGGGTGTTTAAACAAATATTAATATGATGAGTTTTATTGCTGCAGAGCAATGTGATACACTTATGTACACACCACACATTTCTGATCTTCTAAGATGGACACCAGGGTGGCAAACGGGGAAAGAGGGATTTGGGTTATAAAAGGATAGTAATAGATTGTTTGCAACACAGCTCAGTTTGTTCAGCATTAGGATAGTACTGCTGACTGATAGTATTATTCCTCACAACTCATACCTCCCAACATTTCAGATTGCCAAAGAGGGACACTTGTGTTTTAGGGGGAGTGGCTGGAGGTGTGGCTGCTGGGTGGGCATTAGCGAGAATTTTTAGGCTGTTTCATGACCTATTGATACTTCCTTGTGTAATCTAATAAATGACTTCTAACAAGACCAAAGTATTTTATGTACACAGACTAATTTATAAACACATATACTGATGTTTGAACAAACAATGATGTGAGTTTTATTGCTGTGGATCAATGTGATACCCTTATATACACACCACACAATCTGGTTTCCTAAAAAGAGGGACATCGGGTGAGAAAGAGGGACAGAGGGATTTAGGTCAAAAAGAGGGACTGTCTCTCCTAAAGAGTGTCACTTGGGAGGTATGCAACTGTATAGCTTATGCTGAAGTTGATCCCTCCCTCCCCTATAGGGTGACCACATTTTAAAGTGATAGTAACACACTGATTAAATTAAATGTAATTCTGTAGATATTAAAAAAATAATAATAGCACCCAGTCCTATTTTTCAGACCTCTATGGTTTAAGGGATATAAGCTTACAAAGTTCCCCTTCCCTCCCCTTACACTGACGGTCAGCTTTCTTAGAGAAGGAGCTCCTGGTCCACATACCATCCTGTGGCTCTTCAGCACAGCAGAATTCGCGCTAGTTAGAAAGAAATATTTAATTTGAGCGGTCCACAACGTGTTCCTGGTTTGACCCATTCTCCTTGTAATGTTTAGAGCTCTGTCTGGAAGCCATTATTTTTGTAGCCCAGCAGAGGCATCACTTCCTGTCACAGTAGGAAATGGGCAGTTCTTCTAGTGCTTAGACCTCTGTGCTCTGGAGTCTTCATTTCGGTACTTAGTATTGTCCCAGAAGGAGACTGCACTGAACAAGGACACACACTTAAAATCTGGGACTGTCCAGGGCATCCAGGACATATGGTCACTCTACCCATAACAACTCCACTTTTCTTTTGAACATAAGGCCATTGTGAAACCAAAATTGTTTTTCTATTTTAACCAATCAGATTGCAGGAAAAGCAATCATGTGATGTCTCGAACAAATGATAATAAGAAAAGCTGATTTGCTCACATATTGACTATAATTAACCAGGTTCCAGTCTAGGTCACTTGTTAAAACAAAGCAGGAGAGTGTCTTCAGTATTAGGCAGGCAGCCCCCTCATGTCTCTCTCTCCTCTCTTACAACTCCCTGACTTCTGGCCTCCCAGAGAGAAGAACACACCACAGAGGTCTAAAGAGTAGAGGAAGAACTGTGACAGACAGCAAACTGTGACAGACAGTGATGCCTGTGGCGGGCTACAAGAAAATGTACATCAAGCTCAAAGCCTTAGACTAGCATTACACTACAACACAAAATTGCACTACACCTACCAATTGATGACAGGATCAAGGCACAGTTCTCTAATGTTTAGAGCTCTGTCTGAAAGCCATTTTCTTGTAGCCCAACAGAGGCATCACCTCTTGTCACAGTAGGCAATGGGCATTTCTACTTCTAGTGGTAGAACTCTGTGTTCTAGAGTCTTCATTTCAGGACTTTGTATTGTCCCAGAAGGGGACTGCTCGGGACAAGGGACACACACTTAAAATCCGGGACTGTCCTGGGCAATCTGGAACACGTGGTCACTCTACTCCCCCTGTTCCCAGTGTCAGCATTTCAGACAGAGATCTGACAGCAGATCACAACGAAGGACAATCTTCAGTTAGTATTGGGGGAAATCTGCTCTCCTTCGACAAGGAGGGCAGGTTTTTCCTTATACTGACTGAGGGAAGATTGTCCCTCGTTGTGATTTGTCTGGTCATTTCAGGTCTGAGGGGAGTTGGCATTAAAATGGGAAAAGGGACAGGAGGGATCAACTTCAGAATAAAATTACATAGTAACTGTACAGTTGTGGAGAATAAGAGCATCTGCCGGCAGTACTATTCCTTATGCTGAATAAACTGAGCTGCACTGCAAACAATCTATTATTATCCCTTTGGATAAAGACTTTCCCTCCTAAAGAGGGACACTTGGGAGGTATGCATTGCTCCACAGCAATAAAACATTAATATTTGTTTAAACTTCAGTATATGTGTTTATAAATTAGTCTGTGTAAACAAAATATTTTGGTTTTGTTCTAAATTATTTATTCAGTACACAAAGACGCGTCAGTAGGTCATGAAATAACCTAAACATTATTGGTATTGCCACCCCCCATACCAGCCACGCCCCCAGTCACACCACCTAAGTCACAAGTGTCCCTCATTGGCCATTTGAAACGCTGAGAGGTGTTCATAACTCCCAAGTGTTCCTCTTTAGGATCAAACTCTTATGGCTTGAGAGGTGTTAGCACTCAAAGTTCCCTCCTCCTTCCCTGACTGAACGCTGACTGCAGGGATATCCGGTATTACTTGCATCAGGTGGTTCTGCAGCATTGCCGAGATCGCGTTTATAAAAAAGAAATCTTTCACTAAAACTATTTTCTACATGTGCTTGCAAACCAAGCACACGTAAAAGACTGTTTCAGTGAAATAATTATTTTTTATAAATGCGATCTCGGCTCTGCTGCAGAGTCGCCTGATGCACATGAGACTGTCGTACGTCAGCTTCCCCTGCAGTCAGCGTTCAGTCAGGGAAGGGGAAGGGAGGATGGAACTTTGAGCGCTATCATCTCTCAAACCATAAGGGTTTGAGAGATGACACTGGGGGCAATAAGTTTCTTTTTAACAAAGCTACAATATGGGGATTATTAATTTGCAAGTATTACTATCCCTTTAAGTCATCTCTCTGACCATAAGGAACTCTTAATTTTTATGTCTATTTATATATTTGTAAAATGCTTTGAGTCTCACAGGGAGAAAAGCACTATAAAAATCACAAATTATTATTATTATTATTATTATTATTATTATTACTATATATTATTATTTTATGCATGTAAGTTTACTTGATCAGTCAATGGTTGTACGGTATAGTAGACTGATGCTTTAGTAATAAACTTCAGTAAGACACCATTGCATAAACCTGCCAGTGTTGTGATAAATGCCAGCTTTTTCTTGCTTCCAGACTGAGATATGTGAGTATTCCAGTAGCACAGAATAAATAACTAAGTGTAAGTCTGATTCAGCTCCACTGTAAGCCAATTGGCCAGTGTTGGAAAATTGAGAGCTGTGAATGATGCATGTATACCTGTATGTAGGGTTGCCACCCGGCCGGTATTTTACCGGCACAGCCGGTAATTAGCACTGCTGAGCCGGTGCTGGTATAGCCTCTATACCGGCAATTGAAAAGCCGGTATTACTGCTTTGCCCCGCTTCCCACTATGACCAGACCACTTTGGCAGCCTTGGTGTCGCTGACTCACTGTCACTAAGCCCTCCCTCACCGTCAGCCGTGTCTTATTGAGTGGTGTGGCGAGATGCCGATCATGTTGTACTGTGCGTGCGCATCGCACACTTCATGCTGCCTTCATTAGGAGCGTGCTCCACCGTTGCCTGGGGCTATTGGTGCTGAGGCGCGGAGGCAAAGCACAGCCGCACGCACCTCAGCACCGCTTTTTCAGAATTTGAAAGGTATGGACGGCAGCATGTTGTATAACGTTGCACAGTCTCACTGCAGCCAATGAGAGAGGAGTGCTTTTACAGGATACTTCTCTCTCATTGGCTGCCTGTGCGTGTGATGCGGTACGGAGATGATCAAGGTTTCTGGGCCTGGCAGAGTCCTGCCTGCTGCTTCTCTACAGAACTTCCTGCTCTGGACATCTCAGCACTTGCAGCGTATGTATAGAGGAGAAGTCTGTGCACACGTCATGGGACCTGGGATGGGAGCCGCCTGTTCAACTTGGCTCGCCTTAGGGGCACACAATGATTCCTAGCAGCCATGCCTTGGCATAGTGACCAGTACAAAGGTAAATTGCACTATATGGCTTGTGGAAAATGTTGGCTCTTAATCAGGGGTAGGTATTTCTTGGAACACAATGTGTTCAGAACTACAACTCTGAAATGCCTACTTGGGGATGATGGGTTTTTTTTTTCCAACAACTGAAGGTCCAACAGTTATCTAGCAATGTATTAGATCAGGCATGCATAACCAGAGGTCCTTCATCTGTGGAGGACTACAGTCCCGTCCCCCCCAACCAAGCTGGCTGGGGATGATGGGAGTTTTAGTCATCCGCAGCTGAAGGACACCTGGTTATGCATGCCTGATCTAATACATTGCTAGATAACTGTTGGACCTTCAGTTGTTGGAAATAAAACCCCCATCATCCCCAAGTAGGTATTTGGGAGTTGTAGTCCCGAACACATTGTGGTCCAAGAAATAACTACCCCTGACTAAGAGCCAGGTTGCTCATCCCTGTGTAAGAAGATCCATGCCATTTTGCGTTGGCAGCCTAGTTTAACCTAATGAATGTTACACACATGTCTAGGGTATTGTAGAGAAGTGCCATTGTTCAGTTATATTTGCATTCGCAATTCAGGGTAAACCAGGTCCAAGATAGGGGATAAACAAAAAATTTAAATGGAGCTTTTAGCCCCTTCAGTTCTAGAGGTTTCCAAAAATTGCATTGCATTAAAAGAGTAAAACGTCCAATTTAACATTGTGAGAAATATATATTTTAACATGGTTACATACTTTAAATATATTTTTTATATTAAACTTCAAGTCTACCAACAGTGGGAACACCTTTGTTTTCCTCAGCAGGAAATACTCTTGTGGGTTCTCTTTGGTTCCAGGGCAGCCACCAGCCTTTATGACATTATTACAAAGGGATTCTGCATTAACCTCCTTGGGAACTAGAGTGACATGCAACACATTGCTTGGAAATGTGTTTCATTCCCATTATTCCCATGTAGGCCTCAAAGGCTTAACTGTGAGGTCTGATCACCTTTATGTGTAGGGGATTCTTCACCACACTGGCCTGGGAGAGCTTAGTCTGAGAGAGAGAGTGTGAGTGCTTAGTATGAGAGAGAGTGAGTGCTTAGTCTGAGAGAGAGTGAGTGCTTAGTCTGATAGAGAGTGAGTGCTTAGTCTGAGAGACAGAGTGCTTAGTCAGAGAGAGAGAGTATGTGTGCTTAGTCTGAGAGAGAGAGTATGTGTGCTTAGTCTGAGAGAGAGTGCTTAGTCTGAGAGAGAGTGTGTGCTTAGTCTGAGAGAGAGTGAGTGCTTAGTCTGAGAGAGAGAGAGTATGTGTGCTTAGTCTGAGAGAGAGAGTGTGTGTGCTTAGTCTGAGAGAGAGAGAGAATGTGTGTGCTTAGTCTGAGAGAGAGAGTGTGTGTGTGTGTGCTTAGTCTGAGAGAGAGAGTGCTTAATCTGAGAGTGGTCATGCAACATTGACTGGTTCTGCCCCTTTTGTGGCTCCTCCCTTTTGTAGCTCCTCCCTTTTGTGACTCCGCCCTCACCGACCCACAGCTATGGCCGGTATTTTTTTTAGGAGAAGGTGGCAACCCTACCTGTATGCCAGAGTGGTGTCCAAAGTATTTCTTTACAGCTCTTTGCAGACTTCTAGCATCCAAAGTCTTAAAATGCAGTAGTTAAAAGCTTAGTGGGATTTTTAATATGTCTCTAGAATAAGTCAGGTAACCCCAGTCATTCATGGTTCTCGGTTATTCCTCTCTTGACCAGGGGTCCCCCAACAAGTAGCTCACAAGCTACTGGTAGTTTTTCTGCTACTGTTAAGTAGCTTTCTCCAGTCCTGTCAGGTGTCAACCTATCTGGCCAGTTGGAGATAGGTCCAGTGGCTGAAATCTGCTCCTCAGTTGTCTGCAGCCAATCTGTGCACAGCTTTCATTGGGCCAATCAGAGAACTGAAAGTAATGCAGATCAAGTGCCTAACAGCATTTTCATGGTTTTCCTGCCCCATTGCCATAATAGTTGTTTACAGATTGTTTTACATATTATAGTAAGTGTTGTGTGAAATATGTTGTCAACATGGGTAAGAGTTACAGTGTGACCACAGAGTGACATATTCGCTCACCCACTGTTATAAAGGTTGCCAGCTTTCTGTTATACTGGCTAAATGTTTTAATAAACCACCCTAATTACATTAAACATACATAGTAATATGGGATAGTGTTGTTAAAAAGATATATTGTAGGGTTTATCCTCCTGAGTAAAACAAGGGCACTAACACTGCTGAGTGGTTATATTCACAATTTGAATTTCTTAGGCGTAGTATCTCAATGGCCTGAAATTGTACAGGGGTGTTGTTGCTACACCATTCTATGCACAGCTCTGGTCAGTTGACCATAAATCTTCATAAGATGATGTAGCAACAGCACCACTGTAGCATTTCACTATACTGATACACTGCACCTAAATAATTCAGGTTTGAGCTGCAATAACGTTTGAATAAAACATCTCTCATCAAAGGGAGTACCCTTGTTTTACTCAGGAGGATAAACGCTATAAGATATATATATATATATATATATATATATATATATATATATATATACAGTATCTCACATAAGTGAGTACACCCCTCTGCTACAATGTAAAGTAGTGAGTGTACGGCCTGTATAACAGTGTAAATTTGCTGTCCCCCTCAAAATAACTCAACACACAGCCATTAATGTCTAAACCTTGGCAACAAAAGTGAGTATACCCCTAAATAGAAATGTCCAAATTGGGCCCAAAGTGTCAATATTTTGTGTGGCCACCATTATTTCCCAGCACTGCCTTGACCCTTTTGGGCATGGAGTTCACCAGAGCTTCACAGGTTGCCACTGGAGTCCTCTTCCAATCCTCCATGACGATATCACGGAGCTGGTGGATGTTAGAGACCTTGCACTCCCCCACCTTCCATTTGAGGATGCCCCACAGATGCTCAGTAGGGTGTGGGTCTGGAGACATGCTTGGCCAGTCCATCACCTTTACCCTCAGCTTCTTTAAGAAGGCAGTGGTTGTCATGGAGGTGTGTTTGGGGTCGTTATCATGTTGCAATACTCCTCAGAAGGGAGGGGATCCTGCTCTGCTTCAGTATGTCATAGTACATGTTGGCATTCATGGTTCCCTCAATGAACTGTAGCTCCCCAGTGCCGGCAGCACTCATGCAGGCCCAGACCATGACACTCCCACCACCATGCTTGACTGTAGGCAAGACTCACTTGTCTTTGTATTCCTCACCTGGTTGCTGACACACACACTTGACACCATCTGAACCAAATAAGTTTATCTTGGTCTCATCGGACCACAGGACATGGTTCCAGTAATCCATGTCCTTAGTCTGCTTGTCTTCAGCAAACTGTTTGAGGGCTTTCTTGTGCATTATCTTTAGAAGAGGCTTCCTTCTGGGATGACAGCCATGCAGACTAATTTGATGCAGTGTGCGGCACATGGTCTGAGCATTGACAGGCTGATCCCCCACCCCTTCAACCTCTTCAGCAATGCTGGCAGCACTTATACATCTATTTCCCAGAGACAACCTCTGGATATGACGCTGAGCACGTGCACTCAATTTCTTTGGTCGACCATGGCGAGGTCTGTTCTGAGGGGAACCTGTCCTGTGAAATCGATGTATGGTCTTGCCCATCATGCTGCATCTCAGTTTAAGGGTCTTGGCAGTATTCTTATAGCCTAGGCCATTTTTATGTAGAGCAACAATTCAGATCCTCAGAGAGTTCTTTGCCATGTTGAACTTCCAGTGACCAGTATGAGAGAGTGTGAGAGCGATAGCACCAAATTTAACACACCTGCTCCCCATTCACACCTGAGACTTTGTAACACTAACGAGTCACATGACACCGGTGAGGGAAAATGGCTAATTGGGCCCAATTTGGACATTTCCACTTAGGGGGTGTACTCACTTTTGTTGCCAAGGTTTAGACATTAATGGCTGTGTGTTGAGTTATTTTGAGGGGGACAGCAAATTTACACTGTTATACAGGCTGTGCACTCACTACTTTACATTGTAGCAGAGTGTCATTTCTTCAGTGTTGTCACATGAAAGATAAAATAAAAATATTTACAAAAATGTGAGGGGTGTACTCACTTATGTGAGATACTGTATATATATATATATATATATATATATATATATACATACATACATACATATATATATATATATATATATATATATATATATATATATATCATTTTTTACATGTTACGTGTTACTATTCCTTTAAGGATTGGAAGGCAGAAAATATGCAGCTCACTGAAGAGACACTTCTTCTACAGTGAATATGGATTTCTTCTACAAAATGATATGTCTTGTAACAGGGTTCTATCACCTTGAGCTTGTGTTCTATGCAGCAGTTTGTTATTGGAAGGAGTGGGACATAACAAAAACTAGATAACAGCAGTTTGGGACTGGGAGATGGTTTAATACATACAGTTGTAAATTCATATATTTCCAGTATATATTTTGTAGTAGCTCAGTAATTGTTTCATTGATCAAAAGTAGCTCCTGTTAAAGGAAAGTTTTGGGACCTCTGATCTTGACATTCCAGGCACTGTCAGATAGGACATGCCGTTCTGATTTCTTGTTTGTGGACTGTTAGCCTGGTAATATGATAGAGGGTGATATGTGGTGTATAAGGGTAGTGGTGGTAATAGGGAGTGGAAAAATGTTCAGGAGGAAGTTTAGAATACATTAGAGCAGGGCAGTCAAACTTTAGACATCCAGCTGTTGGGAGCTACAATCCTTATCATCCCCAGCAGGCTGGCCTGGAGGGCAGGGAGCAGTCAGAAGTCTGAGCTGGTGAGTCGCTGCCTCTCTCAATTTCTGTCTTGCTGCTGTAAAGCTGCAGGAGGTGTACATGCACAAGGCTGACCCAGCCCTTAATCAGGGGGCCATCCTGTACAACAGGATGTCTGGTTGTACAAAATATGTGAGTCTGCATTGGACTGGCAGGTCCTGAAAGGCCATGGAGAGACAAGCAACGAAGAGGATGGCAAATTCAAATATGCCATCTTCTGGACACAAGTAGAGGGAGAAGGAAAGATGGGGGAGGGAAGGAGCATACATGGAAACTTTCAAAGCAAACTGATATCTTTGAAATATATCACTAATATCAGTTGTGAGCCTTGTGGTATCTCTAGTGATACCAAAGAGCTTAAATGTGAAATGGAACTACACTAGTGATGCCACAGAGCTTAAATATGAAATGGAGCTACACTACTGATACCAAAGAGCTTAAATATTAAATGGAACTACACTAGTGATACCAAAGAGCTTAAATGTGAAATGGAACTACACTACTGATACCAAATAAATTCCAAATGAAATGGAGCTACACTAGTTATACACAGTGGTTACAATTGAAGTGGAGCTACATTAGTAGTGTATTTCCATTTAAATTGTAAGCTCTGTGTATTACTAGTGTATCTCCATTTCACGTGCAAGCTTTGTGGTAGCACTACTGTTCAGTTGTAAGTTCTGATTATCATTGGTGTAGCTCCACTTCTGTTGTAAGCACCAATGTATTGCTTGCCTTAATTAACAACATTAATGACAATTACAAAATTACAAAAAAGGTTGGGCTGGGACAGTGGGCTGCAGAGAGATAGAAATGGGCCACTTGATTGTACTTGCCCCGCAGGCCAAAAGTTACCAGCCCTCTTCTACAAACTAGCCTTTGGCTTGCTGGGGATGATGGGACCTCTATTCTCCAGCAGCTGGTTGATTCAGAGGTTGCCTATATCTGCCCTAGGATTACAGCAATCATTAATTTGTTCCTGTGATCAAGCTGCTACAGTAAATATCTAGACATTCCATTGACAAGTTTCTAGTTTTTCCAATCCCCATGTTTATCCTTTTTACACTTATATACAGCTGTAACAGTTCTGGTTTTCATGCAGTACAGTCCTTGCACTGGAAAGTGTGCCCCATTTCTGTGTAGTCCTGTGGGCTTCTCCATACAGTCTGTCTACTGAGCCTCTCTATTACCAACACCTGCAAATTCCAGGAGTGGACAATAACTCTTTGATTTGTATTACTGAGATTTTACAGGACATGAACTCTAATAATAACCCCCATTTGCCTAACTATGGCCAGAAATGACTAATTTGCCAATGGTTCCAGTGAAGTCTGCCCTTGTGCCTTTGTTCACAATATAACTTCTTTAGTCAGTCCTGATGCCATCTCTGTAGAAGCCAATATCACAGTCACTATCAGGACCACAGAACCTCAGACCCTGCTCACTACAAATGGGCAGTCCAGAGGACTGTGCATTGCATTGCTTCTCAATGTGTTACACACCCCTTTGGTCCTGAAAGAGTTAAGTAGGCTCATGTATTCTTCCTTCTTCTTTCTGTAAATACTACCAGCAGCTGTGCTGTCTATATCTATCACCATGACATCTAGGACTGAGTGAAGACATCCCTTGAGCAAGGGCACAAAAGCAAAATAAAAAGGGCCATTCAGATTTTCTGGTCATAGGTAAGTTAGGGGTTGTTAATAGGAGATGGTAGTTCTCCTTTGAGTGAAGTATTTTGAGAAATCCTCTCAGAAAGACCTCTTATTTTTTCCCCTAAGCAGGCCTTGTAGTTAATGCCAATCCTTTTATCAATGAACAGAAACGTCTAATTGCTTGTTTTGCTCATTCCCAAACCTCTAGCATTGCATTGCTTGGACTGAATATTCAATGAGTACTTGATCCTTTTGAATAGGACGTCAGCATGAAGATAAAACATTTAGGATATATCACTTGGTACATCTATCCACCCCATTTATTTGCAGTTCTGAGGGCTTCTCCTTATGCCCTGTTTACATTTTGGACTGAACCACTCCATTACCAACATGCAAGCACCAGAACTAAATACATAATTCACTGACTTTGTTCTTGACACACTAAGTAGGGTCTAGAGCTAGTCATGTGTTTGATGACAATGCCATTTTGAATGGACAAAAAAGTAGTTTAAATTTTACTACTAGAATCAATAATCTATGATAGTGAGCACACTACATGCATACATAATATACATAACAAATGTATACTTGATCCCTTTGTATTGGATTTTAGTACTGATCTGGAACATGAAAGTTTGGAGTTATCACATGGAACCCCTTTAGGTGGACAGGGACATGTGACAGAACTCCTCTAGGACATATCATTACATATAAACAGTCAGGAATCTCAGGAGAAATAGGTTTCAGTAGGACCATAAACACATAATTTGATTACATACAATAACTAATTGGTCTATCTATTATCTTAAAAATACATATGTAATTCCCAAGATTGCACACATTGTCATATTTGTGAATCAACCTTAAAAACTATTATTTACCAAATAATGCTGATGACTTCTAGACTATAGTAGTGCGGTCATACAGAGCTTATCATTTAGGAGACCATTGTGGTCTATAACTTTGTGGGGGGAGGTAAACTAAATTCTGAATTCCTAAAAACTATGAGAAACTTCCCCCACTGTTTTTTTTTATTCTTTTTAACACTTTTTTTTTTTTTTTTTAAAGTAAAGTGCAGCTGAACAGGACTTTCTCAGAGGCAGTTTAACTTTAGGATTTGTGTGCCCTTCCTCCTGGGTTCTTCATAAGGCTCTCAAGATGCCGACTGTGGACTTGATTGATGAAGCTGAAATAGTCATCACCAATGGAGATAGGAACGCCTGTCTGGGATTCAGGGACCGGAATGACGTCTGCATCCTAAAGAAAGAGTGGACTTGAGTGTGGCAGTGACAGATTCATTGAGACACGTGTGCTAAGAAGAAGTGGAGAAATTACACGTCCCATTGATGTAAACTGAGCTTTTTATTTCAATGGAAATTTGTGGAATTTCTATTTGCCTCCTATGGTGCAGTAAGTTTGCCCCAGGATTAAACCACTTCTTCTTAATCATCTCAGTGAGAATGTCCCTCCCTTTGTTGGGTTAGGCAGTAATTCAGACAGAAGACCACATATTTATATTGAAGTGTGTCCCTTCCAGTGCACATTAGGAAATGTCCTTACTAGTAGCTTATGTCACAGGTAGCTAGTGAGGAATTTAAAGACATAGTAACAGTTTATTTTGACTTTACATACTCTGCAAATACATAATATTTATACTCAGATTGCCTACATATTATATTATTATATATTTTTTTTTACACATTCATGTTCCTGATTATAAGCTCACTGAATTTCTGTTTTCAGGGTTTTCTGGTCAGTGATAATTAGAGAAAGATTGTAATACAATGTTACGTTCCCCTGGAAGCACTGAATGATGTGTTTGCTTTCTAATAACATTGTAAGTGTTTTTACATTATCTCTATACTTTCTTTCCTTTCCCTGACAGAAAGTTTACTGTAATCACATCCAGGGAGCTCAGTGTTAGTCACATACAAGTTTAAAACAATAAGTAAAGGAAAAAATAATATAAAGTATAGTTATTTGACTTCACATTCAATGCACTTGCAGAATATGTAAAGTCGACTATTCCAGTATTCCTTTAAGGTTTACTTAAAGGGTTAAGTAATTAAGTTATGTTATTAGCCCAATAGGTGAAAAAAATGAAGATTTTCCCCCCATTAATGTTTGGATTTAAAGATAACCAGATCTCTCTTCCATAACACACTGGAATTGAGCCAACATTGTAGTCCAGCTATAAATCATTTATTTAGTCATAAATAATAATGCTAAGAAAATAAAGAAATAAAGGCTGTATTGTTCA
Organism: Rhinophrynus dorsalis; assembly: GCA_037306005.1. Classification (NCBI taxonomy): domain Eukaryota; kingdom Metazoa; phylum Chordata; class Amphibia; order Anura; family Rhinophrynidae; genus Rhinophrynus; species Rhinophrynus dorsalis. The sequence continues at coordinate 501,719,691 of CM074721.1, read as the reverse complement.
GTCAGAAAATCATCTTGAAGAATCTTGAGTATACAGATTATCTTCCCAAAGATGGATGTACAGGGGGAACCAGATGTAGGAAGGGTTATGGCTGGTTCTGAAGGAGACAGAAATTATGATGGTGAAGACATCTCAGAAGACGACATTACAACTGCAGCCACATGAAGGAGATGATGAATTAGACCAACAGACTTTCTCACATCAAGATCTGGAGAAAGATTAGTCATTCTTTCTGGTTTTGGGGTGATTACATGAGAGTACTTGTTCTTGTACTTTAGTGATTACATTTTAGTAATTAAACTTATAATTTGAATTAGTTGTGATAGTAATGCTACAGTATGAAAGATATAACACAAAACACCATATTAGTATTGACACACATGAACACAACATTGTAAAGACAAAGAGTTGTCAACATCAAACTGCACAATTTTAAGCACTAGGTAAAATGTAAAAAAGTCTACATATTATTGAATAAAAACACAATTAGAACATAAATTCTAGCTGACAAAACAAACATGGCAGTTATCATGAAAATATTATGAAAACAGCAACAATAACATAACATTAAACAGATAACACAAGGCAGAGTACAGAATCTTTCAGACACGTTACAATGATAACAATACGGACAAATACAAAGTGTCACAGTTATACAAAATCACTGATATTAAGGTTATAATGGTATATCCAATAAGGTCACATGGATAACACAATATGACAAAATCAACAAAATATTGTAATGAAAAGACAATATGACTGATAATAATATGACAACTCAATGTGACTAATAAACATTTATGGGAAATATAAATACTCTCCAGTTAAAGTAATTTCACAGTGATAATACATTGGACATGATTTACTCAAGGGTAAGACTCCCCAGTTCTTGCTTTTCTCATTGCTTTCATTATTTACTTTTTTTAGGGATGGTGATGTGTTGATGCCATAGTGTTCATGTGTCCATCCCTGAGTGAAAACCATTCTAGTTAATTGAAGTAATCCTCCTATTGAATGATTTGTCATCGGGGTTCTACGTGTGTGGAGAACCTGTCAATGGGTAGAACCCTCAAAATCCCTCACTGAACAGAGAGGCTAATTTCTCAAAACCTATTTATTCTACAGAAAAACTCCTAGTACAACATGCAATCAGATGAGAATTATCTGTATTAAACTAGTCTAAGGTTGACAGGTCCACTTTAACTGTGAATGCTGTGCAAGAGTAATTAGCAGAGGATGCTGTGCCAATACCTCACCTTCAGGTTTCCATTATCATGGGACTCCCTGCTGCTTGGCATTGTGTCTGGGAACCCAGGGGATTGGATGAATTCTGCTCTCTGATCATTCAGTCTCCGGCTCTGTGACTGCACAAGCATATCCATCAAATTATTCATCTCAGGAGGTGGGGTGACTGGTGCTGTGGAGGGGTTAAGACAGTTACTATAATTATATTTTGTTGTACAGGAGATGGGTAACTGGTGCTGTAGAGGGCGTGAGATACTTACCATTATTATACAATGTGGTGCATGAGGCAGAGTGGCGTTCCACAGAGGCAGTGAGATGGTTATCATTATTACACAGTGTGGTGCAGGAGGTGGAGTGACTGGTACTGTAGAGGTAATGAGTTGTTTACTACTAATATATAGTATGGTGTAGGAGGTGAGGGGACCAATGCTTACCATCTTTATACAGTGTGTTGTGAGGTGGGAAACTGATACAACTGAGAGTGTGAAATGATTACCATCATTATATAGTGTGGTTCTGGAGGTGGACATACTGGTACTGTAGGGGGAGGGGGAGATGCCTAACATCATTCTACAGTGTGGGACAGGTGATGAGATGACTGGTACTGTAGAGGGAGTGATATGCTTACCATTGTTATGCAGTATGGTACGTGGGGAGAGAGTGTTACCACCATTACACAATGTGGTGCAGGAAATGGAGTGACTACTGTAGATGGGGTGAGATGCTTACCAGTCCCATACAATGTAGTGTATGAAGTGAGTGAAAATTACTGTAGAGGGGCTGAGATTGTTATAATCATTATACAGTGTGGTGCAGGAGGAGGAGTGACTAGGATTGTAGCGGGGGTTAGATGGTTACCATCGTTATGCAGTGTGGTGCAGGAAGTTTGTTGACTGAGGCTGTAGAGGGGCTGAGATAGTTACCATCGTTATACAATACGGTGCAGGAAGTGGGGTGACTGAGGCTGTAGAGGGGCTGAGATGGTTACCATCATTATATAATGTGGTGCAGGAAGTGGAGTGACTGAGGCTGTAGAGATGCTGAGATGGTTACCATCATTATATAATGTGGTGCAGGAAGTGGAGTGACTGAGGCTGTAGAGGGGCTGAGATGGTTACTATCGTTATACAATGTGTTGCAGGAAGTGGAGTGACTGGGGCTGTAGAGAGTCTGAGATGGTTACCATCGTTATACAATGCGGTGCAAGAAGTGGGGTGACTGAGGCTGTAAAGGGGCTGAGATGGTTACCATCATTATACAATGTGGTGCAGGAAGTGCTGTGACTGGGGCTGTAGAGGGGAAAAGATAATTACAGTTATTATACTTCATTGTGTAGCGGGGTGTAACGTTAACCTATTGGGCAATAGGGAGAAATATGCGGCTTGGCCCCCTTTCCAACATGGTCTGGTGCTCAAAGGGTTAATGAACACAAGAAAGGGGCTCACAGATGCTTTTCATATCTTGCTGGCATCAGCTGTGTGTAACAATGTCAGAGGCACCAACTAAGATAGAAAACTGGCTGCTTGTAAGGGGTTGAAGGACAGTACAGAGCCCCCTTCGATGTTGGGCCCTGTTACACTGCAGCCTCTGCACCCTGTAGTTAAAGGGATAGTAATGTTTCATAATAAAAGCAGCTCTAATTAATCATCATAGTATTTGGACTTTGGAGAGTGTTATTTCAATTCTGTCAGAGTTGTAGTTCAAGAGTAATTCAATGATAAAGTATTCCCCTCCCTCCCCTTTTACTGATGTAACACTGCTCAGCCAGAGCAGAAGGGAGATGCCCAGGTAGATTGCAGAGAGGGACAATCTTCAATTAAGATAAGGGAAAAACCTAAAAAACTTGTCAAGGGGGACAGGGCTTTCATTGTTCTCATAGGAAGAAGATTGTCCCCTTCTGTTATCTGTCTGGTCTATGGACTGGATTCCACATCTGAGAAGAGATGGCTTACAGTAGGTAAAAGGGGCGGGAGGGGAAACTTTGCTTGTGTATATCTCTCAAACCATAAAGGTTTGAGAGATAAGACTTATATAATTCTTCATGTTTTTTAATGCCTACAAAATAAAATAAAGATAAAACGAAGTATTACTATCCCTTTAGGCCCCTGTTCTGCAGGATGTGGTTGACTGATGCAGTAGATAGAGTGAAATGGTTACCATTATTATAGGTAAGGTACAAGAGATGCCATGAGTGTCACTGGTCCAGTAAATGCGGTTAGAACTCTGAATAGCTGCCCCTTCTGTTCATACGGGAAGACAATTAAAGGAGCAGTTAACATTTTTTAATGAAAAACAATTTGTTATAGGGCTTTCTTGCTTAGTAAAATAAGGCTACTCCCACTGCTGTCAATTGTTTTATTCAAAAGTTATAACCTTTCAAATTGTCTGTGAGTAAAAGCATCATTACTTCCTGACAGTTCAATCTGTTGTAACCTTTCAAATTGGCAGGAATTGAGTAAAGTTGTCATTACCTCCTGAAAGTTCAAAATGACAGTAAGTGTCTCAGCAGTTTCTGTAGGATACTTTTTTGTAAGTGATTCACTCTCCCATGGAATGCAACACAATAGCTGAAATCTGACTACTAGTGGGCACTATTAAAATAAACAAACACAACAGTTTAAACCTTAATTACTCTAGAAAAGTGCATCTCCCAGCTGTGTATGTACCCTTATCTTCCTGAGCAGAAAAAGCCTTTCAATATCTGCTTTGTTACATAAAAAGTTTACTGCACCTTTAAGACTACTAGATTAATGTCATAAGTTATTGCATTGAACTCTCTGGTGCAAAAACATAACTGCATAAATTATAAGGCTTTAATTTGGGAAGTGATATCTGTACATGGATTGAGAACTGGTTAAATGATAGATGGCACCTTTCAAGTTGGTATAAAGTTGGAACCTTTTCAAGTTGGTATAAAGTTGTTAGTGGGGTGCCACAGAGTTCAGTCCTGGGCCCAATGCTTTTTAATTTGTTTATTAATGATCTGGAAGTGGGAAATGAAAGTAGCTTATCAATCTTTGCTGATGATACAAAGCTATGTAAGGAAATAAATACAGAGCTGGATGTTTTTCTCTGTAGAAGGATTTAGATAAAGTGTCAGAAAAGTGTCAGACGACATTTAAAGCGGAACTGTCTGTAACGGACCATAGGCCGTTACTGGGAAATTAGTAGGAACCCTCTTGTACATAGACTTACTTGGCCACCGGGCACCCTGTGGAAGGGTCACTACATGCATGGGAACCTGCTCTGTCGAACCTTGTCGAACCTTTTCGGACCTTTATTTTTGATCAGTGACTTACTTGGCCACCGGGCACCCTAAGGAAGGGCTGATTTAAGCAAGGGAATCCCCACCAGTCGACTAAAAGGGACTGTTTGACTGGTATTCGAACATGAATGATTCATTGGGCTCCCTGGTCTATTAGGAGGGGACGGTGGACTGATTTGTGCGGTTCGGACCCTTAGGAGCGGGCCGCCATTGTAGAGGCTACCGGAGTGCACGTATGCTCGGATGGTTTGGGTAGGCGTCCTGGAGATTGGCCAGAGGGGCGAGTGACATCACCAGTGGTCACTCGCGAGATGGGACTGGGCCAATGCCCGAAGGCTTAGCCTCCATTGGTCAAATTAAGTGACCAGTCGGGTTTGAAGGGTTTTGGTAGCTCAAAAGGTCATTGGTTAGAAGTCAAGCCAAATTATGTTAAGTGTGCTTTCGTCACTGTTCTATTGTTGGAATTGTGTATAAAAAGGGAGAGTTTGGCAATGAAGGTGTGTTACTGCATGGAACTTCGGAGTGTGCGTCTCGTTCTTTTGATGGTCTAACGAGTTCACTTTGACTCCCATCCTAGGCGAGCCACGGGAAGCTGAATTCACTATTTCCCCGTGGGCATCCAGCGACGTTCGACGGCTCCGGTGTTCCTGCTGAGAACTGAAGACCCGGGACCGGGACCTTCGATTGGTTCGCATTCGACAGACCTGCAGCGCCCCTGCCGGTTCGAACGGGGCTCCGGTGAGGTTTCCCCGGTCCAAGGCCCGCTGACTAACCGGATTCTAGAAGGAGGAGAGCGGCACATCGGAGGCGGACACCCCGGCATCCATAACCTCCGTTACACTGGTGGCAAGCGGCGGGATTTACTCCTCCCTTCCAAGTTCATACAGCGGGTGTGGAGATGGCGGACCACTACAAGCAGTTATCCCTGGCCACACTACAGGATCTCGTAGCTCGACAGGGATGCAACATTACGGGACTTAAAAAACAGGATCTGATCTCAATTTTGCAAGGGATGGACGAGGAGACGGAGCGATTGGCTCGGAGCACAGACCTTCCCATGGAGAATAGTCCCCATTAAGTCCGGTCTGAGCATCTGGAATCGATGCGGCGGTCAGAGTGGGACGAAGATCCAGTCACAAGGAAAGCAAGGAGTAGGCTGCAGCTTTATGGACCTCATCCGCCACAGGAGGTAGTGGATCGTATCCTGGGGGTGGCAGAAGCAGAGTATATGGCGGAGTTAACACAGGCTCAGACACCGGCTCCCAGCCCGGCAAGTGAGACCCGGTCAGGCAAGGAGGGACCTGGTTGGCGGTTTGCGCAGCAGACTTTTGCACAATTTGATGAGCAAAAAGGGGACATTGACAATTTTCTACAGCTATTTGAGAAACAATGTACTCTCCTCCGTCTGGACCCTCAGGATTGGGTTGCCATTCTGATTGGCAAGTTGACAGGGAAAGCGGCCGAGGCTTTTCAGGCCATCCCTGAACCGGACAACTCCAACTACGCTGAGGTAAAGAGACAGTTGTTGCAGCGGTACGCTATCACACCAGACACTTTCCGCCGGAAGTTCAGGGCCAGTAGGCGGGAAGATCACGTCACCCACGTGGAGTGGGCCTATGTGTTTGGCCGGGCCTTTCACAGCTGGATGCAGGGTTGCAAGGCACAAACTGTTGAGGACTATTGCCAGCAGATCCTCTTGGAGCACTTTTACCTGAACCTCAAGGGGCCCATACGGGACTGGGTGAGAGACCAGGAACCAGCTACCCTTTCAGCAGCCGCTCAACTGGCCGATAAATACGAGGACACCAGAAAAATGGGGCAGGTCACCCCAACTGGCGCTATGTTGAGTCCTAGGAGTATCAGAGCACCAACGGAGCGAATTACAACTGGACCCCCCAGCGCTCCCAGGCGGGGAGGGGGATACCTGCCCCGACCACGGTCCCCACCTAGACGAAGCAACCACGTGGGACCGGAATGCCATCAGTGCCATCAACGGGGACATATCCAGCGGTACTGCCCCAACGGTCGGCCTGGGTACAGCCAGCAGAATAGGACCCCGCACTTTGGCCCCGCTGCCCCACCGCAACGGCAGCCGTCGCGACCCACACACTGCGCGGTGGAGGAGTACCAGGACTACATCCCTAGGCAATCCCAGGATAATCATGATTGTCCCGTGCCCCGGGAAGTTGCAACTGTCTCTGCGGACCCCGTTGAGTGGGGCCTATACCAGGAGGTCTCTTTGGCACAAGGGACCGGCACTGATAACCGGGAACAGCATTTTCAGAAAGTCCGTTTGAATGGCCACCCTGCAACAGGACTGCGGGATACTGGAGCAACTCTTACCTTAGTGCAACCCCGATGCTTGGCTCCCTGTGCAAGACTTAACCAAGTTGTGGAAGTACGTGTTGCGGGGGGACGGATCTACCAGCTGCCTATGGCCAAAGTGCATTTGGAATGGGGAACCAACCAGGGTTCGCGAGTAGTAGGAGTAATGCCTGGACTACCAGCGGATGTGCTACTGGGCAACGATCTGGGGAACTTGCAGAGCTGGTTCGCACAGGAGGAGAAGGCTGAGGAGTGTCAGGTTCTCACCAGGGCCGCGGCGCAACGGATGTTGGTAAGCTCCTCTACGGACCGAGACCCTAGTGACCCCCCTTACATACCGTCCCTTACCTGGACACCCCCCGACGCCTTTCGCACAGCCCTACGCTCTGACCCTACCATAGCAGGGTATAGGAATCTAGCTGATACAGGGAAAACAGGGCCCCGGGGGGAACAGTTCATCTGGGAGAATGACTTATTATACCGAAAGACACACACTAGATGTCAGGGGTCAACTCAGGTCACCCGCACCCAGCTGCTAGTCCCCGCTCAGCACCGCGCAGCTTTATTACATATAGCACACGAAATTCCCCTGGCAGGGCGCTTAGGCACTAAGTGCACTGAGTACTGGTTAACAAATAGCTTCTTTTGGCCTGGGTTGTCCCGGGATGGGCGGCAGTTCTGCCGCACATGCGATACTTGCCAACGGGTTGGGAAAAGAGGAGATAGCGGCCAGGTACCCTTGATACCTATGCCTATTATTGGGGAACCCTTTCAACAGGTCGCAGTTGACATAATAGGACCCCTAGCCAAGCCCAGCCGGACGGGGAAAAAGTATATCCTTACTATAGTGGACTTTGCCACCTGGCACCCCGAGGCCGTACCCCTGTCCGTTATCACTGCAGAAAGCGTGGCCGATGCGCTAGTTAAAGTCTTTACTCGGGTAGGATTTCCCCAGGAGATATTGTCTGATCAGGGTTCGCAGTTCACTTCTGAACTGCTGCAGCAGTTGTGGAAAGCGTGTGGGGTAAAACCCCTGCACACCACCACGTATCATCCCCAGACCAATGGCCTCTGTGAGAGGTTCAATGGAACCCTGAAACAGATGCACCGGGCTTTCACCGATTCACAGCGAGATTGGGAAAAGTACTTACCCCATCTCTTGTTCGCCTACCGAGAGGTACCCCAGGAGTCAACGGGCTACTTCCCCTTTGAACTAATGTTCGGGCGGAAGGTCCGGGACCCCTGAGCCTCCTCCGAGATTACTGGGAGGGCAAATGTGAATCGGACGAAACACCGGGGGTCACGTATGTCCTGGAACTCCGGGAGAGGTTAGGACATCTGATGGGCTTGGCTCGCCAACACCTACAGGCCGCCCAAGCCCATGAGAAGAAATGCTGCGACAAGCAGACTAAGGTCAGGGAGTTTGTGGCCGGTCAGCAGGTGCTAGCCCTATGCCATGTAAAGACTAACAAATTGCAGACAGCTTGGGAGGGGCCATATCAGGTTATAGACAGACAGGGGGAAACCACCTATGTCATTGCTAGAGGGGCTAGGTTGCAGGATCAGAGAACCTGTCACGTTAATGCCCTAAAGGCTTACTACCCAGGGCAGAGGAAACGTTAGCCATCTGTACACTAGGGGGGACGAGCCAGAGGAGCAGGACATACCGGATCTTCTTGCCCACACCCACCCTGATCAGACGTCAGTGTCTCTACAGTTAGGAGCCCACCTTAATTTGCAGCAACAGCAGCAAGTGAGGGAGATTCTGCAGACGTGGCCTAGTCTATTCTCCCCTCTCCCTGGCCGCACCTCTGTCACTCACCATAGGATAGAGACCCCAGGGCAGACACCCTTCCGGTTACCCGCTTACCGGGTCCCGGAGGCGGTAAAGAAAGATATACAAAGGGAGATTCAAGATATGCTGGACTTGGGGGTCATCGAGCCTTCTGGTAGTCCCTGGGCCGCTCCAGTGGTACTAGTACCCAAGAAGGACAGCACCACTCGGTTCTGCGTGGACTACAGGAGGCTCAATGACCGCACTGTCACCGACGCATACTCCATGCCCCGGGTGGATGAACTCCTCGACAGACTCGCTGGGGCTGGCGTTGTCACCACCCTGGACCTTAGCCGAGGGTATTGGCAGATACCACTGGCACCTGAGGCAGTGGAAAAATCGGCTTTCATCACCCCCTATGGCTTGTACCAGTTTAAGGTCATGCCATTCGGGATGAAGAATACCCCGGCCACCTTCCAGAGGCTAGTGGATCACCTGCTAACAGGGGCACAGTAGTTTGCCTGCACCTACCTAGATGACATAGCCATCTTCAGTGACACCTGGGAGGAGCATTTATTGCATCTGGAGGCTATACTAGGTAGGATCCACCGGGCAGGGCTTACCATTAGGCCAGACAAATGTCAGGTGGGAATGGGGGAAGTGCAGTATCTGGGCCACCGGGTGGGCAGTGGTCGTCAGAGACCAGAACCTGCCAAAATAGCTGCCATTTTGGACTGGCCCACTCCCAAGACTAAAAAACAGGTATTGGCTTTCTTGGGGACAGCCGGGTATTACCGGAAGTTTGTACCTCAGTATAGCTCCCTGGCCAAACCCCTCACAGACCTGACGAAAAAAGCACTACCCAAACAGGTAACCTGGACTGCTGACTGTGAGCGTGCCTTCGTGGCTCTGAAGGAGGCCCTGGGACGAGAACCTGTACTGGCCGCCCCGGATTTTAACCGCTCTTTTATCGTCCATACAGACGCCTCAAACTATGGACTCGGAGTGGTATTGAGCCAAGTGAATGCAGCTGGGGAAGAACATCCAGTAGCCTACCTCAGTCGCAAGTTGTTACCGCGGGAGGTGGCCTATGCAGCCGTGGAGAAGGAGTGCCTGGCCTTGGTATGGGCACTAAAGAAATTTCATCCCTACCTGTATGGACGAGAATTTGTGGTCATCACGGTTAAACCGGGTCTCTGGAGACAATGGGCGGTTGCTTCGGTGGAGTTTGGCCCTGCAACCCTTTAATTTCACCGTCCGATACCGGTCTGGAAAGGATAACCGCAACACGGATGGACTCTCGCAACAGGAGGATATATAACATGTCTTCATGGATGCCATTTCCTCCAGCCAAGCTACTGATCCTCCTTGGCTTACGGACTAAAAAGGGGGAGAAATGTAACGGACCATAGGCCGTTACTGGGAAATTAGTAGGAACCCTCTTGTACACAGACTTACTTGGCCACCGGGCACCCTGTGGAAGGGTCACTACATGCATGGGAACCTGCTCTGTCGAACCTTGTCAAACCTTTTCGGACCTTTATTTTTGATCAGTGATTTACTTGGCCACCGGGCACCCTAAGGAAGGGCTGATTTAAGCAAGGGAATCCCCACCAGTCGACTAAAAGGGACTGTTCGACTGGTATTCGAACATGAACGATTCATTGGGCTCCCTGGTCTATTAGGAGGGGACGGTGGACTGATTTGTGCGGTTCGGACCCTTAGGAGCGGGCCGCCATTGTAGAGGCTATCGGTGTGCACGTACGCTCGGAGGGTTTGGGTAGGCGGCCTGGAGATTGGCCAGAGGGGCGAGTGACGTCACCAGCGGTCACTTGCGAGATGGGACTGGGCCAACGCCTGAAGGCTTAGCCTCCATTGGTCAAATTAAGTGACCAGTCGGGTTTGAAGGGTTTTGGTAGCTCAAAAGGTCATTGGTTAAAAGTCAAGCCAAATTATATTAAGTGTGCTTTTGTCACTGTTCTATTGTTCTATTGTTGGAATTGTGTGTAAAAAGGGAGAGTTTGGCAATAAAGGTGTGTTACTGCGTGGGACTTCGGAGTGTGCGTCTCGTTCTTTTGATGGTCTAACGAGTCCACTTTGACTCCCATCCTAGGCGAGCAACGGGAAGCTGAATTCACTATTTCCCCGTGGGCATCCAGCGACATTCGACGGCTCCGGTGTTCCTGCTACGAACTGAAGACCCGGGACCGGGACCTTCAATTGGTTCGCATTCGACAGACCTGCAGCGCCCCTGCCGGTTCGAACGGGGCTCCGGTGAGGTTTCCCTGGTCCAAGGCCCGCTGACTAACCGGATTCGAGAAGGAGGATAGCGGCACATCGGAGGTGGACTCCCCGGCATCCATAACCTCCGTTACACTGTCCTCACCCCAATAATTATTCATATAGCGATAAGCTTAGAAATAGTACTATTATCCAGCATATGTACAGCGTTATTAAGAAATCCTACTTCTTCTGAGACTGATGGCCAGGCGTCTTGCTTTAGAGACATCTGCGTGTCTGTGCCGCCAGTCCCTTCCTGTTACCTTAAGGTACCATGCAACACCTCCTAGAGACCGGAATGGACAGTGCAGGTGCGCAGATGTCTCTAAGCCATGATGTCTGCGCTGATGCCTGCCTGTCTCAGATGAAGTAGGATTTCTTAAAGCGAAACTACCACCCTATATAAAGTACCCTTCCAATAATTAGGCATATGGCTATTACCTTCTTAACAGTTTTATTATCTGACACAAGTACCAGGTTCTGAAGTAATCCTTCTTTTTTGAGATTGACAGCCAGGCTTTTTGCTTTAGAGCCGTCTGCACACCTGCACCTCAGTCCCTTCCAGTACCTTAAGGTACCATGCAATGCCTCCTAGAGGAGACCGGAATGGACAGCACAGGCACGCAGATGTCTGTAAGCCAAGATGTGTGCAAGTCTGGCCACTGGTATCAGAAGAAGAAGGATTACTTCAGAACATGGTAGTTGTGTCGGATAATAGCACTATTAAGAAGCTAATCTCCAAAAGCCTAATTATTGGGGGGCTTTATATAGGGTGGTAGTTCCACTTTAATAACACTGTACTTATGCTGGATAATATTACTATTCTAAGCTTGTCAGGCCTGACAAGGCCTCCATGTAATGGCCTAAGGGTCTGTTACAGGGCTGTATAGGAGGGACCTCCTGGCAGGTGGTTTGGGCCAGGACTGGATGTTATTGTTATCCTTTGTCTGATAGATGCATTTAGAATTGGAGCATCTTGGGTGCTAAGGGGAAGCAATGAGGACCCTCTCCTGCTGTTGATTGATTAATATCAACTGCTGATGAGAACCACTTGGGTATCAGATTTATGTATGTACATGAAACTCAGCAGAAAGCCAATATTTAATGGGAAACTGTGACTAGGATAGTGCCCAATAGGCAGATCTGCTTCCTTTATTGCAGTCCTGCAAATGAAAACACAACTGCTTAGTGAGCCCTGATGGACCACTGGGGGGGCAGAACAAGGTTTTGATAAGAGACCCTTCATATTCCTTTGTTGGTCCTGTGGGGAGAGACTGAACTGCTAGACTGAAGTCTCATAGTTCAGTTTCATGTCATGCACAGTGCAGATGCAATAGACCCTCTGTATCCACTACCTCTGACACTCAAAGGGTTAAAATGCTACTGTGGGCAGGAGAGCACTACACTAAGAGATACTGTGGGACCAATGAATTCAGATTCAGAACGGCATGCCTTCCTGTAAACAGGAAAATTAGTTTACTAATAAAAAAATGATTTAACAGATGATTTTGTTAATTTGTATAGGTAAAATAAATAGTAAACCTGTGAAACTTCCTTTAACACATCAACACAGTAAAAAAATGCAACATTTGTACAATATAATACATTAATGCTGTATTGGCATGACTAATACATAGAAGTATTGCCAAAGGTGGTTGGTGCATACTCCTCCCCCAACACACACACAAACACACACAGGTACAGTTGTAGAATATCATTGTTTTAAGTATAGAATAAGGGTACATTTCATACAGTACATTTTCTGTCTCAGCGTTTTCAAGTCCTGCTCATGTTAAATCCTGTGAACTTTCTGGATATAACCCGGAGAATCTAGTTTTTATTCACAATTCTTGGGTCTTCCAGGACAGAGGCTGATTCTCAGGGTTTGGTGAGTTCCTTTGTAACTCCACCCATTTCACCCACCAGCTCCAATCACTCTCTTCCCCATTCTTCCTTCTCCCTGCCCATTTTAAGGACAAACCCCACCTCCCCTCCTCCAATTCTGCCTACCACAATCAAGCCACTCCACTTTATGACATAAATTTTGATATTTGGACACTCGCACCAACAGATTTCAGTGGACCTCTGGAGGGTTGAGACAAGAAGCTTCCCATATCCCTAAGGGGTAAAGGAGAGAAAAGTACCTTTTTTTGGTTTTATAGTTTTACTGGTAGGAAAGCCCATGTACACAGGCTAAAGTTCCACCCGGCGGCCTTGGCTGCTGCCCCAGAGCCGGGAGCACAGACAGGCGGTGAGCCGCCCAGAGTTCCCCACTCCGGATCAGCACATTCGTCCAGTCCCTACTGTGCATGACTGCATCTTTCCTGCAGTCTCTACTGCGTATGTGCGGTTTCACACACAGGGAACTTCGCAGGCTAGAGATTTATGTTATTTACATAGATAACTCATGAGGTTACTCCTGCTCATTCGAGCACAACAAGCACCTTGGTACAGTTATCAGAGCTGAAGAGCAGGCAGTGTGAACACTTCTGTAACATAGGAGGAGAGTTATATAAAGTATTCTTAAAGGGATAGTAATACTTGTTTTAGCCCCTTAACGACTGGCGCGCGCATGCGAGGCCGGCACTTGAGGACCGCGGAATATTTTTTTTTTTTAGATCCGGTTCAGGGTTCCCTGAGTGGCATGCAGCCACGCGGGGAGCCCTGAATTCAATGACGTGCCAGGACCGTCACTGGTCCTTAAGTGCCGGACAGCCGTGATGGTCCTGACACGGTACTGGACGTTAAGGGGTTAAACAAGTTTAATATTGTAGTTATTAAATAAATAAATAAAGCACAGCATCTAAGTGTTTTTGCTATAACGTTTATACTTTTTGTTTAATCTGGATCAAAAGTCCCCCCCCTCCCTCCCCTTTTAGCTACGTCAGTACTCTAGCTGACAAACTTACATTCTGGTCTGCGGACTGGACGGTTCGTCTGGAGAGCCAACCTAACATTGCATACAAAGTAAACCTTCTTGAGAACGGTCTACAAAGTGTGCCTGGTCTGAGGCAGTACACCGTTGTCATGAAGCTTTGTACGCATTGCTATTTTGGTTCTCCAGACGAGCCATCCGGTCCCAGGACCAGAATCCAAGTCTGTCAGCTAGAGAGCTGAGGTAGCTAAAAGGGGTGGAAGGGGTAAACTTTCAACCCAGACTACACTAAAAGTATAAAAGTTATAGCATAAAGACTTAGATGCTGTGCTTTATTTATTTAAAGTGGAACTTTCAGATAATAGCCAGTCGCCATGCATTCATTAAATGCATGACGACTAGCTTGAAAATATATGTCTTACCAAAAAAAGATACTTGTGTGTAAAGGAATCCGTCCCGTTTCGGGACTGACAGGCAGGTTAGTGCGGTCTGTGAGCCTGTGCCGTCAGTCCCTTCCGGTGACCATATGGTGCACTGCAGTCTACTCTATGGAGACCGGGACTGACAGCGCAGGCGCACAGACAAGATGTGTACACTCTAGCCTCAGTTCCGGTCTCTAAATGGGATGGATTCCTTTAGAAACAAGTATTTTTTTATGGTAAGACATCTATTTGCATTGGAGACCTCCTTAGCATTCAAGGGTTTAACAACCCCATTTGGATCAATGAGGATTTAGAGAATATATTTATGCCCTATGGTGCAGTTGGTTTGTTCCTTGGCCCTTAGGGCTGTATGCAGAAAAAAGGGCAGTTCTGGAGCAAACCAACTACCCCACAGGGAACAGACACTGTGACAGCACTGTCCCCACTACCACTTCTGTTACCCTTGACCTCTGGATTAAGCTAGCGAATTTTGACAGTTTGTCTTGTGTTTCCCATTACCTCTGCTCAAAAGAGCATGTCACTGGCCCTGTACCCTATTCCCTGGCGGGGTGGCCCGTCTCCGCCTGTTGGCAACATTGCGGGCATCGCCGCTACCTTTGCCTGACTAGAGATAAGCCGAGTTTCCCTGGAACTCCCGTCATATCTCGAGTCTGCCGCGGTCCGCTGAAACTTCAAATACCTGTCGACAATCCTGAGAGGCATCCAGGGATGTATTGGGATTGGAACTGGCCCATTGCAGGGACCGGGGCACCCTGTTTTTGGTACGAGGACTTTCACTATAGGTTGCCGGGGACAAGTGCCACTCCATCGGGCCAGCTGTTTGCAGTGGGAGGTACAGGGGGAGTGAAATGTATTGTATTCCGATGTGTTGATTGAGTTATGTTTTAAACTCGATTATGCCTATATATAAACCAGTGTCGTTTTCACAATAAAGTGTTTACACCAAGGAGAATCCAAACCCGCAACTACATACCCAACCCGAGAAGATGCAGTTATGAGGCTCAAGCCTCGGTATCCAAAAATCACCGCTGATGGATAAAATCTATCAGCAAGACGACGATGGGAGACAATAAAGTGTTCCTGTTTTTGCACCCTATACTGAGTTATGGCTAGTAACTGGGTGACTGGGTTTCTCAATGCTTTGTCCTGGACTCCGGCAGAGTTACTCGGTCGAGTAGCTGGCAATCATATTGATTTAAATGTGGCTTTTAAACCTTTGAATGATATAGAGGTCTCCAATGCATTGAATGCTGGGAATTTTTTTTTTGTCTCATGATGTCATTGGTTTGCCCCAGAACAGACCTCTTAATCTTTCTGTATTTGACTCTTATGAACAGACAAAAGTGATATATATATATATATATATATATATATATATATATATATAACTAGGTGCAACATAGGATAGAATAAGCTTTTGCACTGAATTACTTGGGACTTTTATCCTAGAATTGCATGCAATTGGGATAAGGGAAGGTGGAGGTTTGTCCAAACGAATAGGTGGAATAGGTGCGATTGGACAGTATGACGTGGGGAATGGGCATTATGAGGCAAGGAATAGGTGGAATAAAGTGGGGAGTGGGACAGATGAGGTGAGGAGTGGGCGGGATGAAGTGGGGAGTGTGCAAAATGAGGTAGTAAGTGTACAGAATGACATGGGGAGTTTACAGAATGAAGTAGGAAGTGGGCAGAATAAGGTGGTGAGTGGGTTGAATGAAGTAGGAAGTGGGCGAAATGAGATGGGAAGTGGGTGGAATGAGGTGGGATGTGGAATGAAAGAGATGGGAAGTGGGCCGAATGAAATGGGAAGTGGTAGGAATGAGGTGGGAAGTGGAAGGAATGCGATGGGAAGTGGGCGGAATGAAATGGGAAGTGGGTGGAATGAGATGGGAAGTGGACGGGTTGAGGTAGGCAATGGGAGGAAGACGTGGAAGTGGGCAGAATGAGGCAGGTAGTGGGTGGAATGAGGTGGGAAGTGTCGGAATGAGGCAGGGAATGGGCAGTGGGCGGAATGAAATGGGAAGTGGGTGGAATGAGATGGGAAGTGGACGGGTTGAGGTAGGCAATGGGAGGAAGACGTGGAAGTGGGCGGAATGAGGCAGGCAGTGGACGGAATGAAGTGGGAAGTGGGTGGAATGAGGCAGGGAGTGGGTGGAATGAAGTAAGAAAGTGGGTGGGGTTACCTCAGCTCTCACTTAGTCAGTAAACCATCCTCTGTCCCCGGAGGCCTGGTTATTAAGTTATAAAATTGAAATCCTAGTGGCAGATCTATAGAGTTCCCAGGTATGCCTTTAACCCACTGACTGCTAGACAGGTCTTGAACACATGGCGGAGACCTCTCCATCATGTAGTTAATAGCCCTAATTAAATGAATGGAATATTTTTGTTTTGTCCCTTATGGTACAGTTTGGTTTGCCCCAGAATTGTTCCGCTTATGTCTTTGTGCGTACAGCCCTCTGTTACTTGCCAGTCCTGTATACTTGCCAGGACCACAAATGTGTGTCACATGTCTGATAAAGGACCACAAATGGTTAAAACGTCTAAATATGGTTGGAAGAAGATTAACTGCTTGGATGTTAGTGCTGCATTGAGGTTAAGGTAGAACAATGTAAGTGTAAATGTAGATATTCTTTGGGGACAAAAGAAAGAGGATAGGTGCATGATGTGTATGATATAGTAGTAGTAATTATCTCCTCTTCCCACTGTAAAAGTGAAAGATTTGGGGCGGCAGGAGGGACCCCTAAGGGCCACATGAGGCTACTGGATTGCCTGTTGCCTGGTACTGCTATAAGACAAGGATCAGTCATTTTCAGCATAAGAAACACATTTCCCAGGTGTCCCTCTTTCCTACCCTGGTGATCCTGTATTTAGGAGATCAGCCTGTGTGGTGTGTATATAAGTGTATCACATTGCTCCACAGCAATAAACAGGGCCGGATTTATAATTAGGCAGAGTAGGCATCTGCCTACAGGCGCACCCCACAGAGGGGCACCTGTCATTGGGATTGTGCTTTGTTGTTTGGTTTTAATTAGCCTCCCCCATCTGGCGCCGGAACATGGTGAGGTCTGTGCCTTCTTCAGCACAGACCTGTAGCTGCTGAGCTCCCTCGTTGGCTCTTTAGTAATACAGAGAGCTGGGACATGACATCATCTCCCAGCACTCTGCCTTACTGACCGCACGGGAGCTCCAGCAGCTACAGGTCTGTGCAGAAGGAGGATCAGACCTCCCCTGCCACTGGACCACCAGGGAGGAGGTAGGAAATGGACACTGGGTCAATGTGAGGGTAATATGGAGATGATGAGAGCAATGTGAGGGCAATATGGAGATCATGGGGGCAATGTGGAGATGATGGGGGCAATATGGAGCTGATGGGGGACAATGTGAGGGCAGTATGGAGATGATGGGGCAAGGTGGAGATGATGGGGGCAATATGGAGCTGATGGGGGTCAATGTGAGGGCAATATGGAGATGATGGGGATAATGTGAGGGCAATATGGAGATGATAGGGGCAAGTTGGAGCTGATGGGGGCAATATGGAGCTCATGGGGGCAATGTGAGGGCAATATGAAGCTGATGGTGGGCAATGTGAGGGCAATATGGAGATGATGGGGGCAATGTGGAGATGATGGGGGCATGTTGGAGCTGATGGGGGCAATGTGAGGGCAATGTGGAGATGATGGGGGTATGGTGGAGATGACGGGGGCAATATGGAGCTCATGGGGGGCAATGTGAGAGCAATGTGAAGCTTATGGGGGCAATTTGAGGGCAATATGGAGATGATGGGGGCAATGTGAGGGCAATATGGAGACGATGGGGGGCAGTGTGGAGATTAGGAGCAGTGCGAAGGTGTCCAGTGGAGATGGGGGGTGGGGGTGCTTCTGATTTCTGTGCCTACAGGCTCCTGAAATGTAAATCCGGCCCTGGCAATAAAACTCACATTAGCGTTTGTTTAACCCCATAATGACTGACCAATCAGGGGGTGGGAGGCCCTAGAGGACCACAGCACTTTTTTTTTTGCACAATGCGATCCCAGAATTCCATGAGGTGTCAGGACTGTCATGTCCTTAATGCACATCTACCAATAACGGTCCTGGCATGTCATTGGTGGTTAAGAGTTTAAACTTCAGAAAATATGTTTATAAATTAGTCTGTGTAAATAAAATTATTGAGTCTTGTTCTAAATCATATATTCAGTTACATAAAGGGTTGTCAATACGTCAGAAATTCACAGTATTGCTTCCATGTCAGTTGCTCTACCAGCAACACCACCTCCAACAAAAACATCTGCTGGAAATGTTGGGAGGCATGCAGACATACTCATTCAGCCTCTTTATACTTACAGCCATTTTTGTTGTCTTGTTCTCCTTTGCTATGAACAATCTGAATGTTACATCGCTGATCATCTAGCCTTGCACCTTGGACGTGGGAGAGTAGGTTGAAGAAGCCTTCTTGCTCTTGGGAGGTTTCCTGCAGGGTAATAAACAAAAAGGACCAATGTTTCGATCCACTCTCTATGTGACATAAGACCAGAGCTGGGAAACCTCCTCTCCATCTGTTGAGGACTACAATTTCCATCATCCCTGGCCAGCCATTAGCTAGCCTGGGATGAAGGAGTTGTAGCCTCAGCCATTGGAGGAGTTCAGGTTGGCCATCCCTGCATTAGATAAAATAAACCGATGCTCATGCTCCATGTATCCAATAGAGTACTGGGCCATCCAGCTCCATCCACTGGAAACAAGAGGGACGGTAAGGAAAATGTTTGCAAAGAGGCCAAAAGAAAAAGAAGGATGAGAAAATGCAGCAGCTGAAAGAAAATATTAAAGTATATGCAGTGTCATATAATCTTCAAAGATAAAGATGCACAAAAATCATGGAATTTGTTTAAAATGCTCTAAGACAAATATACTTGTCAATATATATAACTGGGGAACAAGCACAAGCAGAGTAAAGTGAAATCGATGTGTAATAATGAGGTTTGCAGCGAAATAAGAAACTTTTAAAGTGTTTAAGTCAGACGGGTCAGATGCATTATTTAAAAATAATAAGCATGTAATAAAATCTGCAAACAAGCAATTAAGCTAGCTAAAATGGAAAATGAGAGAAATATTGCAAATAAGAGGAAGAAAAATCCTAAACAATTCTACAAGTATATTAATAGCAAAAATGTTAAGGTTGATATTGGTCCTCTTAAGGCTGAGACAGGTTAATTAATTAGTGAGGATAAGGCTATGGCTGACACCTTAAATACATTGTTTCAGTATATAAAAAGGAGCAACAATGACAGGTTAGGGGATAATAGACAAAATCACAGAATTTCCTCCATCATGTATATGGATTACTGAGGACAAAGTCCAGAAGAGACTGGAAAATGTTATGGTGAATAAAGCACCCGGACCTGATGGTATACACCCAAGGGTACTTAAGGAATTTAGTTCAGTAATAGCAAGACCATTATACTTGATATTTATTGATTCACCTCAGTCAGGCATAGTGCCCTGTTACTGGAGGAAAGCTGATGTAGTTCCATTGTTCAAAAGGGGACAAGATCCAAACCAGGGAATTATAGAACTGTAAGCGTAACTTCCATAGTGGGTAAGCTATTAAAAGGGTTAATAACTGACAGGATTCAGAGCTATGTGAAGACAAACCATATTATTAGTAGGAGTCAGCATGGTTTTATGGGGAATAGATCATGTCAGACTAATTTACTTGCATTTTACGAAAGGATAAGTAGTAACTTGGACAAGGGAAGTGCTGTTGATGTAGTATACTTGGATTTTGCAAAAGCCTTTGATACAGTGCCTCACAACAGGTTACTGCATAAATTTAAAGGCTACAGTTTGGGCGGTGATATCTGGACATGGATTGGATAAATGGCAGAGAGTTGCTGTAAATGGAACCTTTTCAAGTTGGTCTAAAGTTGTAAGTCGGGTATCACAGGGTTCAGTCCTGGGTCCAATGCTTTTTAATTTGTTTATTAATGATCTAGAAGTGGGAATTGAAAGTAGTGTCTCAATCTTTGCTGGAGACACTAAGATGAGTAAGGAAATACATATTGGGCTGGATGTTTTTTCTTTACAGAAGCATTTATATAAACTGAGTTAATTGGTCAGAAAAGTGGCATATGACAATTAATGTACATAAATGTAAGGTTATGGATTTGGGCTGTAGAAACAAGCATGCTACATATTCACTAAATGGGAAACAACTTGGAGAATCCTCATTAGAGAAAGATTTAGGAGTGCTGATAGACGATAGACTTCACAGCAGTGTGCAGAGTCATTCAGCTGCTGCAAGAGCAAATAGGGTACTAGCCTGCATAACAAGAGGTATAGACGTGTGGGATGCTAATATTATTCTACCTCAATATAAATCCTTGGTCAGGCCTCATTTAGAATATGGAGTGCAGTTTTGGGCACCAGTTCTTTAAAAAGACATTGTTGAACTGGAAAAAGTGCAGCAATGTGCAACAAAACTGATAAAGGAATTGGAAGATCTGAGTTATAAAGAGAGACTAGCCAAACTGTGTTTGTTTACATTAGAGAAGAGACGTCTAAGGGGTGATATCATTACCATTTACACATACATTCAAGGTCAATACAAATAACTATCCAGCAAAGATTTACGCAAAGAGCTGAGCTGAGAACGAGAGGTCATCCATTAAGACTAGAGGAAAGGTGGTTTTGACTAAAACAAAGGCAGGGAACAGAACAATATTGAGAATTATGACAGATGGCTTCAATGCAGATAGGTTGTTGATCCTAGTAACTATCTGACTGCCATTTGGAGCCAGGAAGGAATTTTTTACCCACTTGGGGCTATATTGGAAATGGCTTCAATGTTTTGTTTTGTTTTTTTGCCTTCCTCTGGAGCAACATTGGTGATTTAGCATGGGCTGGACTGGATGGACGCATATCTTTTTTCAGCTTCATCGACTGTTACTATGCTAAAACGGAACTGCCACCTGTTTTAAAGTTTATGTCATCTAATTCCCCATCTGGTGACTAGCTGCTCAGTAGTGCTAGTCCCCAGAATAATTACCTGGTTAAACAGAACAGGACCCTGCTCCGGGGCTGACAGGCAATAGAGCGGGCAGATATCTTTCCATAGTGACGTCTTTGCGCCTGTGCTGTCAGTCCCTTTTGGAGCCGAACAGCTTCTAGCAACGCCTCCTAGAGCCGGCTGGGACTGACAGCGCAGACGTAAAGACGTCACTATGGAAAGATGTCGCCGCGCTCTACTGCCTGTCAGCCCCGGAACAGGGTCTCGTTCTGTTTAACCAGGTAATTATTCTGGCGACTAGCACTACTGAGCAGCTAGTCACCAAATGGGGAATTAGATGACAAAGTTTAAAATAGGTGGTAGTTCCACTTTAACAAGATTGTGAAATTCAGGAATAGATAGAAAACCAATATTCCTTTACTGAAAAAATATAGAGCTTTTTATGCAAGGATATTACTACTACTGGGAGATACTTCTGTCTAATGTTGTTACAGGGCATTTTTGTGTGAGTCTGAGTACAAGATGTTCTTGCAGAAGGATGGTGCTGGTGCTACTATTGCATGTAAAGATCTGAGTATCGCAGACACAGGCTTTCTATAGATGGATGCTGCAACAGCCAAATCCTGCAACATCAGGAACTAAATCTATCAGAAAAATATCATTAACCCTCTGAGTGCCAGAGGTATCCAGCACATTTCTTTGCAATGTGATGGATACATTTGTGCCACAAAAAGTGGTTAAAGAGGCATGAAAATAAACACGAGTCATTCTAAAAAACATTTCTTAGGTCTATACTCCTTAACAAATGTGATGTTATTCCTGTTCACATGTATACAGCTGTACTCATAATTGTTTAAATAAGTGATAAGGGCAATGTATGGCATGATTTAGGTAAAAAGAAATTAATAAGAGATAGGAGTTTCAGTGAACTAAACAGTGTGGCTTCTTATCTAAAAATAATTCTCTTATGGGTTTATCAGTTTTCCTAATGAGCATGATAACTGTAGCCACTTTTAGCCAATTTTCACTTTTATTTTGAAAGTTTTTCCAAACTTTTGCACCAAAGAAAATGATGACTAGGGTTGCAGAACATTTTAAACCTTTGAATTCCAGAGGTTTATTGCAAAACAATGATATTGTGTACGCCTCTTGCACTCAGAGGGTTAATGGATATGAAGCCTTTTCATTGTATGGTGATAAAGTACCTTTAACTTTGTAATACATTTTTGAAATAAGCATCTCTATTTAGAGTTTAAAGGGATAGTAATACTTCGTTTTATCTTTATTTTATTTTGTAGGCATTAAAAAAACATGAAGAAGGATATAAGTCTTATCTCTCAAACCTTTATGGTTTGAGAGATATTCACAAGCAAAGTTTCCCCTCACTGACCAAAACGGTCAAGTCTGCCATCTAGCTGTCAGATTTGGAATCCAGTCCACAGATCAACCGGTGGCTCTTCAGCAGAGCCGAGATTGCAAGATATAAAAATAACTATTACATTGGAAGGGTCTAAAAAGTGTGCTTGCAAACCAGGCACACTTTGTAGACTATTCAAATGAAGTAGTTCTTCTTAAATCTCACAAACTCAGCTCTGCTGTAGAGCCATGGCCGGTCTGCTGACCGGATTCTAAACCTGACAGCTAGATGGCAGACTTGACCGTTTTGGTCAGTGAGTGGAAACTTTGCCTGTGAATATCTCTCAAACCATAAAGGTTTGAGAGATAAAACTTATATCGGTCTTCATGTTTTTTTTAATGCCTACAAAATAAAATAAAGCTAAAACAAAGTATTACTATCCCTTTAAAGCAATGTGTTGCATACCCCTCTGGCACTCCAAGGGTTAAGATTTCAAGGAGTGGTCTCACTTCCAGTGTTTCTCTTTGCAAAAGCACTTGTACCCTGTACTGTCTAAACCCTTAAATTGTAAAGTGCTGCATACACTTGCGACTTTTGGAGACCTTAATGTCAATTGGCTAGGCCCAATTAATGACAGATTCTGTTAATTGATTAAGATATTGAACTTATCACAGCTAATCTCCTCTCCTATTCATATAAATAAAAAAAATATATCCAGCTATACTCTGCTGGATTATATCCCTTCATCTTGCCCAAGCTGAATTCGAGATTCCGGTGTAATAGAAATGTGATCGCTCCAAAGTCTACTGTATTCTCAAAACTAAGGCAATCAGATCTTATCCCAAAATAATAGTTACTAGATATTTTAGGAACTTTAATCCCCAGTCTTTTCTAAATGATCTAAGAACTGCCAAATTTGTAAATAAACTTGCAGGTCTATAATACCCATGCCCCACTAAGGAAGGTCAGGTTAAAGGGATAGTAATACTTAAGATGTAAAAAAATATATGTTGTAGGGTTTATGTCCCCGAATAAAACAAGGGTACTCCCACTGCTGAGAAATATTTTATTAAAAAATTATAACAGCTCAAAGTTGAATTTTTTAGGTGCAATATCACAGTGGCCTGAAAATTTACAGTGGTGCTGTTACTACACCATCCTATGGAGATTTATGGTCTACAGACCAGAGCAGTCCATAGGATGGTATAGCAACAGCACCACTGTAAATTTTCAGGCCACTGTGATATTGCACCTAAAAAATTCAACTTTGAGCTGTTATAATTTTTAATACAATATCTCTCAGCAGTGGGAGTGACCTTGTTTTACTCAGCGGGGTAAACCCTACAACATATATTTTTTTACATTTTTTTACATTTTAAGTATTACTATCCCTTTAAAGGGTGCCTATCTACCCTGGGTCTCTGCTTACATACTCAAGTTATACAGTTTTAGAAATGCTTTATGGACAAAATTTAAACAAACTGGCTGTATGTATGATCACACCACTTACAGACAGTTGCGGAATACCTGCACAAAGCAACCAAAACTAGAAAAAACTCAATATTTTACTGACAATTTGAATAGTAACATATCAAAACCGACCAACTTTTGGAAGATTATTAAAAATATCTACAACTCCCCCCCCCCAAACCATTCTTAACCTAAAATATAAAAATAAGTAATGAAACAATACAATGCCCCATATCAATAGCTAATGCATTCAACAACGACTTCATTGGAAGTGCCACCTTCCTGATTACACAAAGTAAAAGGAATGTGGAAGTAGAAACGTGAATGAACAGTCTCTGTCACCTTTCCCCTGGTCCAACAGCACTGCTGAATTCAGTTTCTAATCATAACTTGGCCTGGTCGACTCCGGCAACTTTCTTGGTATGTGGCTTGACCCCAACCTCCTTTTTGGTTTTCATAGTGATAAATTAACATCCAGCTTTATTCTAAAATGGAATCCTGTCTAAGCCCCAGGTAAGAAAATGTACTGTTCAACAGATGCTGATGCCAGTCATAGACTATAATGTAGTGTACACTTCTGTGCCACAAATCCATCTTGGCAAACGTGACAATTTATAATTGATTATGCCGCTTTTTGACCTCCAGTATAATTACACTACTCATCATTGTGATATGTTTGAAGAACTAAAGTGGCTAACACTCAAATCTAGATGTCCCATTCATCATTCTTCCCTAGTTTATAAATAGGAACTGCTTTAAGACAAATGATTTTCCCTATAAAACTATAAATATTGTACTACTATTGAAGACTATGTACCTTGATGTACCTTATCCTTGATCATGACTCAGTAACTGTGTCGTCTTTCAGTATTGTGATAAGAGATGCCTGTATTTCATTTGGGTTACAAGGTATCTCACTTGAAATTGCATCAATCGGTCTGTGCTAGCTGGACCTGTCTGTTATGGGACATTCTTTGCGAAAGGTTCAAAGAACATTGAACTTTTATTTTGTGTGCTTTGGGCTGACACTTATTTTATATTTAATTGCGATTCATATTGGTCTGTATTTATTTTTTATATATTTGGTTGAGGAGTGTCTTTTTCAATATTCATAGTTATTTCAATAACATTTTTTTTTTTGCCTTTCTTCGTTTTTCTTTTGCTCTTTTTCCTGTTTTGTTTCTTTTTTTATTTCCTTTTTTGTTTTGTCCTTCTTGATAGTAATTTTTTTGGGGGTGGTGTTTCTATTATGCCCTTTACTCTGTTAATCGGCATGACATCATCAGGCCAGTCTCCTGTCTTCCTGTCGGTGCGAACATTTTGGAGAGTTATTCTCATTCATTGCCTTTGATCTGCTAAGTTATCTATTGTGTTGGTATGTTATTAATAGTCCTGGAATTTGAATGTTACTTGAATTTCCACCCTGAGGAAGGTCTCTTTCTGTATACCCAATATATACACACACACAAAATCTCGAGAAGTAATCTTGTACCTATATAGTACCATACCTCGCATGGTCCTTATAGAACACACAACAACGATCAAAAAAACTGAAGTCTTGATCACATCTGATAACTGATAAAAAAATATTTCATTTTATATCGGTGGTTAACAAAGTTAGCTCTCAGGGCACACCAGCAGGTCAGGCATTATGGATATCCCAGCTTGAACACATGGCAAATCAGTAGAAGAGTTATAGTGTTTGATATAACTGTGCTTAATCACTCATGAGCTGTAAAATGTTTTAATGAAAAATGTTATGATATAGAGCTTTTCCTGCTGAGTAAAACAAGGGTACTCCTTCCACCATCAGTTGTTTTATTCAAATATTCTAACAGTTCAAATATTCAGGACGTGAATTTACAGTGTGATTACTTCCTGGAAGTTCTGACAGCATGACAGCAGTTTCTATAACATTCTACGATGAACTGATTGTTAATGACTTACCTCACCCAGATTATGCAATAGAATTACTAATTGGAATCTGGCCACTAGATGGCACTGTTAATGTAAAACAACATGAGTGTAAACTCCAGTAACTCAGAAAATATGCCTCTCTAAGCAGTGGAAGTACCATTATTTTACTCAACAGGAAAAACCCTACAATGTATATTTTTATGTCAAAAGTTTAATGCTCCTTTAAAGGACACTATCACTTGTATGTACCTTATCGACAGATCAGCTCCGCTGGAAACAGAACTGCTGATAAAACTGGGGCTGCATTGTGAACCGTGGAGGACAAACAGTTAATTAATGGGGTTCCCTCATTGGTTCTCCGAGAAGAGACTGAATTGCAAGTCAGAAGTCTGGAAGTTTAGGTTCTTATCCTGTGTAATGCAGATCCCATAGACCCAGTGTGCTGGATTTGAAGGCATGACTTGGGGTCTATGGAAGCTGTGCAGGAAGCTAACAAAGTTTGTGGCTAAGAGGCACATACCTCCCGTTGTGTTCAAGCTGAGGGGGGTCAGTTTTCTGACCACCCAAAGAGATGATAGATTTTTGGACTGAACCATATATATTACCAGAGGAACAAATTCATAAAGCTACTTATCTGTAAATGTAATTACTATGTTTTAACCAATTGGAGACACCTCTAATAACCAAGAGGGCTGTTTTAATTAATGTAATTAATTTTCTATTTATTTTCATTTTTCATCAGTGTAATTACTCTCATAAAAGTCATAAACTCTGCAGTAGGGAGTTAGCTGTACATTTGTTGATTGGCTATATAAATTACATATTTTGTGAAGACTTCTTTAACTGTATGTAATAAATACCCAGGACTTTTTTTTTGTTGTTAACTGTACATTCACTTGCTGAGAATGATGTGAACTGTAGTCATGAACAGCTGGAGGGCCACAGGTTGCCAATTTCTGTACTAGTCATTTTGTGTAAAATAAGAGAAATTACCCTTAATATTTTGGTGGTACCACATGGTAAGTTATGTTGATTTTCCTCACATAATAATAATTTGTTATCTTTGAAGTCAGAATTACCCAGAAATGCCCCAGTGTATTGCATTGGAGGGCTGCCAACTTGTGGCTAGGGGGCAAATACTTTTAATTGGCCCATTTCCACTATCGTTCCAGCCCAATGTCCCAGGCCATAATTTTTGTTCATTTTAAAATTGTCATTAATGTTGCTTAGTAAGGCAAGTCATACCACATAGCTTACAACTGAAATGGGGCTACACTAGTGAAACTACCAAGTTTACAGTTGAAATGGAGCTATACAAGATATACCACAGAGCTTATAATTGAAAGAAATCTACACTAGAGATACCCCAGAGCTTACAGTTAAGTAAAACTACACTAGTGATACCATAGAACTTACAAGGAAAATGGGTTATACTACTAGTGTCGCTCCAGTTAAATTGTAAGCTCTGTGGTATCATTAGTCTAACTCAATTTACAGCAGCAAGAAAGAGATTGAGTGAGGCAGTGGCCCACCAGCACAGGGATGCATCCAGCCCAGGGAAAAATTGCCCCTCTGCCCCCCAGGCCAGCCCTCCCCTGGTATATGGCCTCTGCTTGGATCCATTTTGAGCGCAGTGTGTAGCAATAATTACCCAGCACACAAATTAGCATGAAGTGCCAGACTGAGTCACCAACAAATAAAGGCTAATTTTCAAGAAGCAATTTACAGCCAATTAATAGTACAATATATAGTCAGCGTGTACTTCTCTTTAAAAGTAACTAAATTTATCTAAAAGTGACACATCCACTTATCTTAAGGTGACAAGCCCCAGGACTTGATGCCAGTTCGGGGCATGTAATTGTGCCAATCTCCCTATTAGTAATGGTTCAGTTGGACTGTATGGTATATTAACCTTTGGAATGCCAGATGAGAACCTAATGCATTACAAAAGCAATATGTTGCACATCATGTCTGGCTCATAAAGGGTTAATAATACATTAAGTTGCCTCAGGTCCTTCTACAACCTTGCATCTCCTCTGGTTATCATACTGTTAAAATGCAATGAACTCTCCACTCTGCAAACTGAGATGGAATCTACTGAAACATACAGAATATGATGGACTGACCAGGACTTGGCAACTTTTGGATCTCCAGCTGTTGAGGACTATAACTTCCATCAGGCCCGACCAGCTGATTACCTGGTTAGGGATGATGGGGCTTGTAGTCCCCAAAAGCTAGAAAGCCAATGGCTGCCTACTCCTGGTATAGACTAAAGGCCCAATTATATAAGCTAAAGTAATTCTGGAGCAAACAAACTACACAACAGGGAGGAAATTAAAATTTAAGCCGATTTAAATAAGACTCTTTGGGTACCAGATGGGAATCGACTGCACTGTTTTGCAATGCATTGGATATACCCTTGGAACCCAAAGTGTTAAAAGAACACTAATACCAAACATTATCTGGTGTTATATACCCTTAAATACCCTTCATGATTTGTCCAGGGCCCTATGACTCCCATTATCATAGCAATCTTAATAGGTGCCTTAGAAGTGATGGTGTTGGGTTGTCTGTAAATGGGCTGAGGTAACAGCCTTTCTGGATACCAGAGTGGTAGGTATTAATCTCAATAAATCAAGTAGATTAGATTGTGTCTCTCATTTCAAACAGTACAAACAAAATTGCCCAACTGGTCTATGAATAGGACAATCTACAAATGCATTAAAATGCATATTTATGTTTAGATTTTAATATAAAATAACTATGTTTACAAATGATAGCTGGAAAAACACAACGTTACATTGCAGCCATAACCAAATTTAATTCTTGGTGTTTGTGTTCCTATAAAGTGAAAGTTAATCTCCTTGATTTCAAATGATTTGCTGTTGCATAATATGTGAATAAATCAAATTGCCTATTTTTTAATTACATTGATACACTATTGTGTTATCCCTGCAGCACTGCTTTGTATGCTATTGTGCCACTATCCCTGGTTTCAAAGTCCCTGACAGAAAGCTCTCTGGCAGGAGAGGGCTGCCAACATCAACATTTGGTTTGGGGGGCAAGTACAATCAAGTGGTATATTTCTATCATCTTTCCAGCCCAATGTAAGTAAGACAAGTGATACCACATAGCTTACAATTGAAATTGTGGTTACTGATATCACAGAGATAACAAATGAAATGGAGCTAAATTATTGATACTGCAGAGCTTACAATTGAATTGAAGCTACACTAGTGATATTATATAGTTTATAATTGAATTGGAGCTACACTAGTGATACCACAGAGCTTAAAATTGAAATGGAGCTACACTAGTTTTATTACATAACTTAAAATTGAATTGAAGCTACGCTAGTGATACCACAGAACTTACAAGTGAAATGGATCTACACCAGTGATGCCACAGAGCTTACAAATGAAATGGAGCTACACTAGTGATAGAACAGAGCTTACAACTGAAATGGAGATACAGTACTAATTTAGCCCAGTAAATCCTGTTTACTACATTTACAGCAGAAAGCGGGAAATT
Source organism: Rhinophrynus dorsalis (assembly GCA_037306005.1). Lineage (NCBI taxonomy): Eukaryota > Metazoa > Chordata > Amphibia > Anura > Rhinophrynidae > Rhinophrynus > Rhinophrynus dorsalis. The sequence goes on along the minus strand of CM074721.1, from coordinate 501,690,207 downwards.
GAGTGAGGCAGTAGCTCACGGCCTAGTTTTAGGGCAATTGTCCCTCTGCCCCCAAAGCCAGCCCTCCCCTGCTCTCTGGAAGTTTGAATTTACATATTATACAATTACAGAATAGGTAAAGGTAAGAAGGATATTGCCTGTATCTTTAACTCCTTGCATGCTGCACTGGAGATCTGTATAGCATGCAAGTGTTAAACAACATTCATCCTCCTTCTTAACTTTACCTATTCCATACCTCCCAAGTGTCCCTCTTTAGGAGGGACAATCCCTCTTTTAGACCCAAATCCCTCTGTCCCTCTTTCCCACCCTGATGTCCCTCTTTTTAGGAAATCAGATTGTGTGGTGTGTATATAAGTGTATCATACTGTTCTACAGCAATAAAACTCACATTAATGTTTGTGTAAATTCCAGTAGATGTGTTTATAAATTAATGTATGTAAATAAATTACTTTGGTCTTGTTATAAGTCATTTATTAGGTTATACAAGAAGGTGTCAATAGGTCATGAAATAGCCTAAAAATTCTCTTTAATGCCCTGCCCACCAGCCACACCTCCAGCCACAACACAAGTGTCCCTCTTTGGCAGTTTGAAATGTTGGGAGGTATGCTATTCTGAAATTGTATAATATTGATTCTCAGAGCATTGGTGACCTCCTTAGCATTAAAAGGGTTAAAAGCTCCATTTAAATCAATGTGAATTTGAGGACATTTCTGTCTCCCCTACTTTACTGTTGGTTGCTCCAGAATTGCACCTTCGGTGGAGAATGGAGGACCCACTCCTGATTTTCCCAGGTGCCCACACACCTCATACTCACCCCTGATTCTGTCCCAGACTGGGTTATGGTGTCCATTCTGCCCTGGTCCACTTCTGTTGCCTCTGTAGTATTCATATGGTTGCCCCCTCTCTCTGCCCCTGGTGAACGGGTCACTGAGTTCCCATCTCTGCTCTGCTGCCCTATAAAATGTCTGGCGGGGTTATCTCCTCCTCTCCACAGCAGGATCATTAAATCATCTCATAATAAGGGAGGACCCATCTGCAGGAAGGAGCTGGTTAATCCCCCATTAAGATTATCTGGGATAATTGTCCATGGAGTGGAGGGTATGTTTATGTATCTATTTGTATGCTTCTGGGAAGCTTGTTTATATTTTTGTACTTGTATGCAATTCAGAGCAGTTTATGTCTGTATGTAGAGGTGTGTATATACATGTGCCCATCGGTGTGTGTCTTAACCCTTTAAGGACCAGAGGAGTGCATAATGCATTGTGCACCCTTCTGGTCTGTAATGGGTTTAACCTTTTGAATGCAACAAGGGTGAACAATGCATAATATATTGCATGCACCTCTGGCACTCAAAGGGTTAAGGGGAACTGTACCCTAGGAACAAAATTGCTCATAACTACTAGGACTTACCTAGGTAGGTGTAGTATGTAAAGGAGTCCAGTAAATCTATCTATCTATCTATCTATCTATCTATCTATCTATCTATCTATTTATATACAGCAATGTACAAAAGTTTTAGGCATAGTAACATAGCAACATAGTTGATCCAGTTGATCCCCTGTTGATCCAGAGGCAAAAAAAAAAAAACATTGAGCAATTTCTAATGTAACCCAAAGTAGGTAAAAAAATTCCTTTCTGACTCCAAATGGCAGTCAGATATTTCCCTGGGTCAACATCCTATCTGCTTTGAAGCCATCTGTCATAGTTTTCAATATTGTTCTGTGCTAGACAGGCATTTATTGCTTTTTTGAAAGCAGTTGCATTATCTGCAAGGACAACATGCCGAGGCAAAGAATTCCATAGCTATACCTCCCTTACTGTAAAGAATCCCTGCCTTTGTTTTAGTCAAAAGCTCATTTCCTCTAGTCTTAATGGATGACCTCTTGTTCTTAGCTGAGCTCTTTGCTTAAATAATTAATTGGCTAGTTCTTTGTATTGACTTTGAATGTATTTGTAAATGATAATCATATCACCCCTTAGACATCTCTTCTCTAATGTAAACAAACCCAGTTTAGCTAGTCTCTCTTTATAACTCAGATCTTCCAATCCCCTTATCAGTTTTGTTGCACATCTCTGCACCTTTTCAAGTTCAACGTCTTTTTTAAGAACTGGCGCCCAAAATTGTACTCCATATTCTAGATGAGGTACAACAAATGATTTATACAGAGGTAGGATAATATTAGCATCCCTTGCATCTACACCTCCTTTTATGCAGGCTAGTACCCTATTTGCTCTTGCAGCAGCTGAGTGACTCTGCACACGGCTGTGAAGTCTATCGTCTATCAGCACTCCTAAATCTTTATCTAATGAGGATTCCCCAGGTTGTTTCCCATTTAGTGCATATGTAGCAAGTTTGTTTCTACAGCCCAAATGCATAACCTTATATTTATCTAAATTAATCTCATCTGCCACTTTTCTGCCCATTCACTTAGTTTATCTAAATCCTTATGCAGAGGAAAAACATCCAGCTCTGTATGTATTTCCTTACATAGCTTAGTGTCATCAGCAAAGATTGAGATGTTACTTTCAATTCCCACTTCTAGATCATTAATAAACAAATTAAAAAGCATTGGGCCCAGGACTGAACCCTGTGGAACCCCACTTATAACTTTAGACCAATTTGAAAAGATTCCATTTACAACAACTCTCTGCCATCTATCATTAACCAGTTCTCAATCCATGTACAGATAACAACGCCCAAATCAAAGCCTTTTAATTTATCCAATAACCTGTTGTGAGGCACTGTATCAAATTCTTTTGCAAAATCCAAGTATACTACATCTAAAGCAATTCCCCTGTCCAAATTACAACTTACTTTTTCATAAAATGCAAGTAATTTAGTCTGACATGCTCTATTCTTCATGAAACCACACTGATTCCTATTAATAATTTTGTTTATCTTCACATAGTTATGAATAGTGTCAGTTAGTGACCCTTCTAGTATCTTACCCACTATGGAAGTCAAGCTCACAGGTCTATAATTTCCTGGTTTGGATCTTGCTCCCTTTTTAAACAATGGAACTACATCAGCTTTCCTCCAATCACAGGGCACTATGCCTGATGAAAGTGAATCAATAAATATTAATTATAATGGTCTTGCTATTACTGAACTAAGTTCCTTACGTACCCTTGAGTGTATACCGTCAGGTCCAGGTGCTTTATTCACCATAACCCTCTCCAGTCTCTTTTGGACCTTGTCCTCAGTAAGCCAGGGAGGAAATTCCGTAGTTTTGTCAGTTTGCCCATAGCCTGTCATTGCTGCTTCCTTTGTATATACTGAAGCAAAGAATGTATTTAGGGTGTCAGCCATAGCCTTATCCTCACTAATCACTTCACTTGTCTCAGTCCTAAGAGGACCAATATCAACCTTAAATGGTTGTTATTAATATACTCGTATAATTGTTTAGGGTTTTTCTTGCTCTCATTATCAATATTTCTCTCATTTTCAATTTTAGCTAGCTTAATTGCTTGTTTGCAGATTTTATTACATTCTTTATATTTTTTAAATGATGCATCTGACCTGTTTCACTTAAACACTTTAAAAGCCTTTTTTATTTCTCATTTCTCTGCAAACCTCCTTATTAAGCCACATTGGTTTCCCTTTACTCCTCTTGTGCTTATTCCCCAATGGTATATATTGACATGTTTATTTGTCTAAGAGCATTTTAAATACATTCCATGATTCTTGTGCATTTTTATCTTTGAAAATTACATCCCACTGAATATCCGTTAATACTCATTTTAGCTTTGAAAAATTAGCCTTTTTAAAATTGAATGCGATTTGGTTTCTCATAACAAATTTCAAAGGATTCCATATTGTGGTCACTGCTACCCAAATGTTCCCTTACATTGTTTATCGTGTTGAAATTGTTTGAGAGCACTAGGTCAAGGAAGGCCTCTTTTCTAGTTGTCAGGTGTGAAAAATGCTGTAAAGTAAGAATGCTTTCAAAAATAGACATGTTAATAGTTTATTTTCATCAATTAACAAAATGCATAGTGAGTGAACAGAAGAAAATTTTAAATCAAATCAATATTTGGTATGACCACCATTTGCCTTCAAAACAGCATCAATTCTTCTAGGTACACTTGCACAAAGTCAGAGATTTTTTAGGCATATAATCAGATGTATGATTAAACAATTATACTTAACAGGTGCTAATGATCATTATTTTAATATTTAGGTTGAAACACAATCATTAACTGAATAAGAAACAGCTGTGTAGGAGGAATAAAACTGGGTGAGGAACAGCCAGACTCAGCTAACAAGGTGTGGATGCTGAAGACACAAGGTAGTTATACTGCAATAGCAATGTCTCTCCCAGGTAGAAATTGCAAGGCAGACAGGGGTTTCCAGATGTGCTGTCCAAGTTCTTTTGAAGAAGCACAAAGAAACAGGCAACGTTGAGCACTGTAGATGCAGTGGTAGGCCAAGGAAACTTAGTGCAGCAGATTAAATACACATTATGTTTACTTCCCTCTGCAATTGGAATATGTCCAGCATTGCCATCAGCTCAGAATTGTAAGAAAACAGTGGGACCCTGGTACACCCATGTACTGTCCGGAGAAGTCTGGTCAGAAGTGGTCTTCATGGAAGACTTGCGGCCACAAAGCCATACCTCCGATGTGGAAACAAGGCCAAGCGACTCAACTATGAATGAAAATGCAGGGACTGGGGTGCAGAAAAATGTCAGCAGGTGCTCTGGACCGATGAGTAAAAATTTAAAATATTTGGTTGTAGCAGAAGGCAGTTTATTTGCCGAAGGTCTGGAGAGTAGTACAAGACTGAGTGTCTGCAGTTAACTGTAAAGCATGGTGGAGGTTCTTTGCAAGTCTGGGGCAGCATTTCTGCAAATGGAGTTGTGGATTTGATCAGAATTAATGATATCCTCAATGCTGAAAAGTACAGGCAGATACTTATCCATCATGCAGTAGCATCAGGGAGGCATCTGACTGGCCACAAATTTATTCTGAACTATCTTCAGCTTGAAGAAGAACAAGGAGTCCTGGAAGTGATGTTATGGCCCCCACAGAGCCCTGATGTCAACATCATTGAGTCTGTCTGGGATTACATGAAGAGAGAGAAGCAACTGAGGTGCCTAAATCCACAGAAGAACTGTGGTTAGTTCTCCAAGATGTTTGGAACAATCCACCTGCTGAGTTCCCTACCAAACTGTGTACAAGTGTACCTAGAGGAACTGATGCTGATTTTAAGGCAAAGGGTAGTCACACCAAATAATGATTTGATTTAGATAAAAATAAACTATCAACATGTCTATTTTTGAAAGTATTCTTACATTACAGCATTTTATATATACAATTTGTTTGCATTGTATCTGTAGTGTTTTTGTATACCCTTTCTGTTAAAGGGGAATTTTACTCTTGGGATAAGTTGCTTTTCATTTGATGTACCTAGGTAGGTGGCCTTCATACACCAGTCCGGTATATCTGTGAATACATTTTATCTGCATTTGTCTGTATATCCTCTCAGCTAAGTGGATAATAACGGTCACTAGTCTTTATCAGACTGTAAGCTGAATCAAATGCCAAAATAAAGCATATAGATATAACTGTCATTTGGAGGACACTTACCTAGCAGACCTGGGAACCTCAGTATCTACAGCCCCCATATTGAGAACTGGAGTTGGAGGTGGGAGTGTCCAAATGACACAGTTTGCATTATAATGTGTGTGTGGGGCATAACAGAAGTGGGTGGGATTAGACTGAGACAAGGCAGGGTTTGTCCTGAAATGAGGCTGAATGGGGAAAGGAGTGGGGGAGTGGGTGGGTTACCAAAGGACTCATCCGGAGAATCAGTCCCTGGCCCATAAACCCAGTAATTAACTCAGAAATCTTGACTCTTTTATACTAGTGTGTGGGTTGACTTTAAATGGACAATTATCATGTTTTGCTAAGTCTGCTCCTATACAAGAAAACTTAATAACTAGCCTGGGGCTGTCCCAAAATGGTTCCTGTTAGCCATTTGCTGGGATGGTCAGAAAGGTGTCCCCACCCACTGGGAAGCAACACAGAAATTTGTTGTTCTCCATCACAAACTTTGTATGTTGTGTTTGCAGCCTCCATAGACCCATACAGTCAGGCTTGTGTGGAGACTTCAGAGTCTGCCTCTGTTGCCAGACCCCTATTCTGATCACACGTCGCACTGCATGTATGCGTGTGTGTCTTGTGATTAGATATAAACATAAAAACATGGAATCTCAGATAAGGTCATTCATTTTGCCATTCTTGAAAAGTAGTTAAACATCACACAAGGGTTAGATAACCTGTAGTTTACAACCTGTTATTGGACTACAGCTGCCATCATCAGCACCCTACCTACATACTGTATTCAAATTGAAGTACAGTCCTAGCAAATTGCAATAAGCCAGCCCATCCATCTCTTAACCAACGTCATAGCTTTATGACAACATTGATACATTGTCTCATTCTTGAAGACTTTGTAGGAATAGTGAAAGCACATGATAAAATTATTTGTAGTAGATTGGTTTTTATACGGTTCAACAGGATGAAGGTTATAATAATGCTTATGACCAGACACTCTATACTCTGAATCTTCCCCTCCACCACCTCCATATATTCCCCATCACCTTTATGCCTTTCCCACTGTTCCCATCATGTTTATTTGCCCCACCAGTGCTGGCCCAAGATATTGCGCTGCCTGGGTCAAAGGATGAAATGCTGCCCCCCCAAACCACACCCACCAAAACACACCCACATCCATATTTAGTCTAAATATCAGTTATGCTGTTACACTTGGTTGGTGTCTACAGACATATTGTAAATCAGAGTGCATATTCACAGCCCCTGTTGACTTAAGCTGTTTAGGGACACTAGACCCCAACATCATATTTACCGGCTGAAATTATTTCAGCCAGTAAAGATGATGTTGGGGTCTTGTGTGCGTAGACAGAGATTAAGACAATTGGGCTGCATTTCAGCCAGTAAATATGATGTTGGGGTCTTGTGTCCATAAACAGCTTAAGTTACCGGGGCTGTAAATATGCACACTGATTTACAATATGTCTGTAGACACCAACCAAGTGTAAGAGCATAACTGATATTTAGCAGGCCCAGACTGGGAGTACAAAGCAGCCCTGGGAAAAAAATGTATCCCAGCCCTATAATTCAATATATTAGATAGTGTGTGCTTGTGTGTATATACACAGACACAGGTACACATACACACTGACAGACACAGCCAGATATGTCAATTATATGCCTCAAATGTTCTATATATGATACTTGGGCTTTGGTTTCCTCAAGCAGTACTTAGCAACACCCTTTATTAAACTTGGTAGGCCAGTGTATGTAACAAATCTGAGGAAATGGAATACTGCTGCATAAATTAAAGAATTTTAAGTAGGAGTGTTCCCTTTTTTGTTTCAAAATTATGGAAGCCATTCATGCCACTGATATAAATACCGCTGACCAATGATAAACACCCTACAATTTTTTTCAATGATCCCTGCAGTGAACAGTTTATCTTATCCAATGCTTTCCCTACTGCTTGTTAAAGGGATAGTAATGTTTCATAATAAAAGCAGCTCTAATTAATCATCATAGTATTTGGACTTTGGAGAGTATTATTTCAATACTGTCAGAGTTGTAGTTCTAGAGTAATTGAATGATAAAGTATCCCCCTCCCTCCCCTTTTACTGATGTAACACTGCTCAGTCAGATCAGAAGGGAGGTGCCCAGGTAGACTGCAGAGAGGGACAATCTTCAATTAAGATAAGGGAAAAAGCTGAAAAACTTGTCAAGGGGGGCAGGGCTTTCATTGTTCTCATAGGAAGAAGATTGTCCCCTTCTGTTATCTGTCTGGTCTATGGACTGGATTCCACATCTGAGAAGAGATGGCTTACACTAGGTAAAAGGGGCGGGAGAGGAAACTTTGCTTGTGAATATCTCTCAAACCATAAAAGTTTGAGAGATAAGACTTCTATCATTCTTCATGTTTTTTAATGCCTACAAAATAAAATAAAGATAAAACGAAGTATTACTATCCCTGCTTCCCTCCCTTCCCTACTTACTTTCTTATCCTCCTCTTCAGTGTTGCTTTCCTCTCTTACCTTTTCACTCTTCTCTCTTCTTTCTGATATTATAAAAACAGAGGATGTCGACTCTCCAGTCTTTACACTAACTGATATTTCATTACTCACCCGAAGTGGGTCATACATGTCTTCTTTTGTTCATGCTTTATACCAGTAAGAAAAAATCGAAGACTTCTTGGATCTCTCTAGCTATGCTCTTTAGAATACTGTGATAGTATATGGAGTGTTAAATTTAATGCTGTATGCTGTTTGAACTGTATGACACGTTTGTTCGACTGGAACTGCTATTTTCTGCTTTTTATTGTCAACCTAATAAAGATTATTTAAACAAAAAGTATCCCTTTGGATTTTGTTTTTCTCAATGGGTCATATGAATATTACGAAAGTGGAGAATTCTGGGGTGAACCAAGTGCATCGTATTAGGGAAGTGAAAGTCGCTGGAGACTATCCTAGCGTTTCAGGGGATAGAAGTCCGTTTAAATCAGCAGGAGTTTAGGAAATTGTTACTTATTCTCTATGATACAGCTGGTGTGAATCAGAACTGCTCCTCTCTTGTCTTTGGTTCAACGTCTAATGTGGTCTGCTTTAACCCGTTAGGGACAAGCGCAATGCAATGTTTCATTGTGCATATTATTTTAGGTTATTTCATGGGCTGCTGTGCTCTAAGGGAGCTCTGATCTATACGTGCATTGCCTGTACAGCTCCCCTGCCTGCCCTGCAGTGGTGCCTGGGCTGGAGTGATGTCCCATTCCGGCTCCCGGCACCTCTAAAGGGTGCACATAGGGAGCTGTACAGGCGATGCACATATGGAGCTCCCTTGTCGGCCGTAGGCTTCCCCCACCCCCAATTATACAAAGCAGCAGGGAGCTGACACTCGGCACTGGGCAGCATATTTAGACCGGCTGCTCAGCGCCAAGGGAGAGCGACACAGACAGACCTGGCAGCAGTGCACAAAATAAACATGCCTTGGGAAGCAAATTGCCGCCCCTGTCAAAGTGCATCCTGGGTCCATGGACCCACCAGGACCCATGTAAGGGCTGGCCGTGTGCCACACTCATGTTTCACCATCCTGCTCTTCAGCACTGGACCACAGGGACCTCTCTTCAGTACCTAGGAATGAGTATATGACTGATGAATGGCTGCAAACAAAACACTTAGATACTGGCTGCAATCCTATTGGTCTAGGAAATGATAGGAAACAATGGAGGTTCCCTGATTGGTTGGTTTTAAACTCTCAGGGCTTGTACAGGTCCCACAGCCCTCCTGAGCCCGGTGGAGATAACTGCAGGGAATGTGGCCGAGTTTGGCTTTGGAGAATGGTGTAAGAGTTGGGTTTCATGCCACAACCCTTTCTTAGTTGTGTGTGTGTGTTGCTGAAGGGATGAGCTCAGGTCTCAGCTATGATCCAAGCCCCAGTGTTCCATTGTCACGGATACCAAGGAATGCACAAGAGTCAGTACAGATTTTGAAACACCACCTTTATTGAGCAATATAAATATTCACTGTAAACACCACTGATACTGAATAAGGTAGAGCGTAAAACAGGGAGCCAGCGGTTCCTACCAGCGATAGGAGACTGCTCCTGAGTAGACTCTATACCAGAAACTGTGCAGTAGCACCTGCTGAGGCTGGGACCCAGGAGAGATCTCAATATAATGACTGGGGCTAGGACCCAGAAAGTACCAGTTAGGACCCAGGACAGTATCAAATGTAAAGGTCACAACAAGGAAACTCAAACTGACTCAGGCCTACGTCAGTATCAGGGAGTATTGCACACAAGCCAGGGGTCAATACCAGAGCGGGTAGTCAGCCAGAGCCAATGGTCAAAACCAAAACCAAGCAGATAGTCAGACAAGCCAGGGGTCAATACCAGAGCGGGTAGTCAGCCAGAGCCGATGATCAATACCAAGTGGATAGACAGACAAGCCACAACTATGGAAACCGGAGAGGCAGATAGACTAGCCAAGGATCATACACGGACACAAACTGAATACAACTGCACTGGAACACCACGAAAGAGCAACTGGTGTAGTGTCCAGGCAGTTTAAATCTCTATGCTCCCACTCCCAGGAGGTGGAGCACTAACTGAGCCTGTCCCTTTAATACTCGGGACGCGACATCATTAGAGGGAATCCCAGTGAAGCGCACTCCAGTGACATGCACTCAGATGCGGCATGAGCTGCAAGGGGCAGAAGAGAGAAGACCTGCCGCCCAGACAAGCACCAAGGTGTCCGGCTCTCCTGGAAACAAGAACATGGCATGGCCACGAGGCTGCAAGCAGAGGGGACCAGCCGCCCAACCAAGCACCGGAGCGGCCGGATCTTCTCTGAACAAAAGGTAAGCTCAAGCGCTTACATCCATGCATGTAATTCAGCCTGATCCTTATCTAGCAATGAACCCACTACAAAACAACCCACTCTGGCACCATGTTCCTCTACAAATACTAATGGAAATTAAAGGAAATCACAAATACAATTTCTAATACAATTTACAATACAGAGCTGTTTCTGGAAACAGGGAAAGGTGTATTTGGTTGGAAGCCTCTTCGTAAAGCTTGAAAGCTTGTCAATCAGCTGTTCTCTTTCTTGTATGAACAAGGCTCCATCTTGAAAATTAACTGTGCATAAATGACTCTTTGAAGCAGCATCAGCTATCCAGGATTTAAGCCAAATGGCCCACCAAGTTTCCAGGGCTAGAGGTGCGGGAACTCCACAGCCAATTTTCCAGCTGAAATCTTTCTATTTCAGGTCTGGAAACCTTGAATATGATATCACCTTGTAATTCAGATAAGTATACTCTAAAGACAACTCAGACAGCAGAAATACCAGGATAAAAACTGACTGTAGAAGCTTTGAAAGTCTTCTTGGCTGCTGCTTCAACTTTTCTGTAAATGGGGTTGTCACAATTGAAGCTGTATTCTAAGGGAATGGCATTGGATGACTCTAGTAACAGTGGAGTGTATTTTAGGAATCTCTCACCTCCTGGTATCTTAAAAGGATTTAAAAGGAAATAGTCACCTGACTAGATGGAAAAGTGCCAGCTTCCGGTTAGGCACCTTCCTTTCACCTGTAATCTTATAAGCCAGAAATTCATGAACCAGGAAGACTTTAGAGTTCCCCCTGAACCCCTTGAACAGCTGACAGAATGAACAGCAGAGACCAACTCGTCGACTTCTTTCACAGTGAAAACAAAAATGATGCTGTTCTTGCTAGAATACAAAAACAAAAATAATGTCAGCATAATACTGTAGGTGCACCCATAAGCTAAACAGACATGAGGTAAGAAATGGGAAAGGCTCAAAGGTGAAAGTACCCAAGAAACCCCCCAAGAAAAGAGCTTAATTGTTACGGACCAAGAACCAGACAGACACAAAAATGTAAACTGCAAAACACCTTTATTAAAATAACAAAAGTAAATCAAGCAAAATTGTGATCCAGAAGCATAAACCAAAAGACAAGCCAGGGTCAGGAATCAAGACAGGTACTCGGTCAAGCCGGGGTCAGGAATACTGAGATCAGCGATGTCAGGAACAAGCCAGGAGTCAGGAGCCAGACATCATAGGAAGCCAGGTCATGCACAGGTAATCAGGAACTCAGTAGAACACTCTTGGAGCCAGAAGCAGACACAAGTGTAATCAGGAACTGAGCCAAGCTGCTTTAAATAACCGAGGAGGATTGGCTGAGGACAGTCAGGTGAGTAATCACAGAGAGGTCAGTTGACTCAGTCTGACCCAAAACAGGGAAGGCAGCAGCAATTGATAGCAGAGCTCTAGATTAGCTCAGACAGCAGAATCAATAGCAGAATTAGAGTAGCTCAGCAAAACCTTGACAGTACCCCCCTCAACGACCCCCCCTATGTGGGGCAGGACCAGGTTTATGGGGAATGTATGCCCATGGCTGGAACCCATGAGCGCTCTTCTGGACCGTACCTCTTCCAATGGACCAAATACTGAAGCCTCCCACGGAACCTATGAGAGTCAACTATGGAGCAGACCTCAAACTCCAAAAGCCTGTCAATGTGGTCAAGGAGCAACTTTAGAAAAATGATTACAAACCATAGGTTTCAGCAGTGAGAAATGGAACACATTGTATATTTGCATATTAGGAGGGAGGTCTAGGGCATAGGCCACAGGGTTCACCCATCATAGGATACGGAAAGGCCCCACAAAATGGGGAGCCAGTTTCTGAGAGGGCACTCGGAGGTGGAGATTTCTGGAGGACAACCAGACCCTCTCCCCGACCTGGTAGGAGGTAGATTGGGGGCATTATTGAGATTTTGCTCATCTTGGGCCCCAGGAGAAGGCTCATGTGCTGCTGAAAAGAGGATGTAATTGATGCGATTCATGTCATAAAGGCGGTGGGCTTAACTGGTTGATTGGGGCTTACACATTTGTGTCAAAAGTGGGTGGGAAGTGGGTGAGAAGTGAGCAGAACAGTGTGGGAAGGAGATGAAGTGGGCAAGAAGTGGGAGGAACAGAGTGGGAAGGAGAAGAAACTCACCCCCATTGGAGAATCAGCCTCTGTGCCCGGAGGCCAGGTAATTCAATCTGAAACCTGGAGTCTCTGGGGCAGATCCGGAGAGTTCTCAGATATAACTGTGGGTGTCTGGTGTAACAGACTGTAAATACAGGAAACACAAAACTTCTACTTTTAAGCTTCTGGGAGAATCTTGTCCCAGGAGGCACAGGAGATTTGCTTCCACAGCATCAGGAACAGACAATCTGAAAATACACAGATCAGAAGAGAAAAAAGAGAGAGTAAAAGCAAAAAGGGAGAACAATTTAAGCCAAATGTGGCTCAGACAAAATGCATTGCATGAGGTAGAAAGAGGGTCCAGCAGAGAGAATCAGTTTAGAGACAACAGCTGTGTCCAAGAGGATACAGCCCCAGAAACCCCAGGAAATAATACCCATGAGAGGCACAACAGGCCAATTTCCACCTCGGTATTCCAGTGAACATATTCACTCATCTTATTTTTCTCCTGACAAAGGAAAAAGGCACCAAGGAAAATCAGGAGAGCTCAAAGTATTATTCCCGGATTAAAGCGGAACTACCACCCCTTGCAATCATGGCCTCAAATAATTATCCATCTTGCGAATAGTTGCTCAATAGCGCTAGCTGCCAGAATTATTAGCATGTAAATGAAAATTATACACGGCTCCCGGACTGACAGGCAGGAAACAGCGCAGACATGTTTCCAAAGTGACGCCTGCACTGTCAGTCCCTTCTGGTACCATGCGGCTCCTAGCAATGCCTCCTAGAGGCTGGGACTGACATCGCAGGCACGCAGACGTCTCCATAGACTAACATAGGAATTGGAGCAGTGATTAACTGGCGAATTTCTCTCCACTATATCATCGCTTAGTGACTGTAGCGGACCATAGGCCGTTACTGGAGGATCTTTTAAGAGCCATGGAAAATACCCCAAAAGAGAGTGAAAGGCACTGGGTGAAGTCCCAGCTCTGGGCGGCTGGACAGCCCCAAAACACGTCCGGGCACTCAGAATTCCCCATCCCCCATGTTGAAATTAAGCGGCATTCTGATTGACTGCCTACTGTCCTATGTTAAATGTTATGGGAATGGTTAATGTGTTTTCATATACTGTAATACATACTGGACGCCTGTGTTCAATGTTGACCTACCATCTTACATGGTGAAGCCAGGGGTTAAATATTTGTGTTTGTGCAATGCTATTCCAACGGTGTATTGTATCACTGTCTGGTTCAGAGTTTGATTATGGTTTCACTTTACTAATCTCTTCTCCTCTGTTGTGTATTCACTATTCTCTTCTGTGATGGGATTAGTCTGGGGCCCTGATTGCCTGTAAGACCTGTTTATCTTGTACTGTTTTGTTGATTGTATCAATCCCACTGTATTGTCCCATTCAGGGCCGGATTCATAATTAGGCAGAGTAGGCATCTGCCTACAGGCGCACCCCACAGAGGGGCGCCTGTCATTGGGATTGTCCTTTGTTGTTGTTGTTTTTTTTTAATTAGCCTCCCCCATCCAGAGCCTCAACATGGTGAGGTCCGTGCCTTCTTCGGCACAGACCTGTAGCTGCTGAGCTCTCTCGTCAGCTCTTTAGTAATACAGAACACTGGGAGATGACATAATCTCCCAGTGCTCTGCATTACCGAAGAGAAGACCGCGCGGGAGCTCCAGCAGCTACAGGTCTGTGTAGAAGGAGGCACAGACCTCTCCTGCCACTGGACCACCAGGGAGGAGGTAGGAAACAGACACTGGGTCAATGTGAGGGTAATATGGAGATGATGGGGGCAATGTGAGGGCAATATGGAGATGATGGGGGCAATGTGGAGATGATGGGGGCAACATGGAGCTGATGGGGGCAATGTGAGGGCAATATGGAGATGATGGGGGCAATGTGGAGATGATGGGGCAATATGGAGCTGATGGGGGCAATGTGAGGGCAATATGGAGATGATGGGGGCAATGTGAGGCAATATGGAGCTGGTAGGGGCAAGATGGAGCTGATGGGGCAATATGGAGCTCATGGGGGCAATGTGAGGGCAATATGGAGATGATGGGGGGCAAGTTGGAGCTGAGGGGGGCAATGTGAGGGCAATATGGAGATGATGGGGCAATGTGGAGATGATGGGGGGCAATGTGAGGGCAATATGGGGCTGATGGGGGCAATGTGAGGGTAATATGGAGATGAGGGGGCAATGTGGAGATGATGGGGGTACGTTGGAGCTGACGAGGGTCAATGTGAGGGCAATATGGAGCTGATGGGGGGCAATGTGGTGATTAGGAGCATTGTGAAGGTGTTCAGTGGAGATAGGGGGTGGGGGCGCTTCCGATTTCTGCGCCTACAGGTTCCTGAGATGTAAATCCGGCCCTGGTCCCATTATCCTGTGTTTACACTCCATTGTTCCATTGTCTGGCCAAGTGTTTACTGTAAACGCCACCATTATTCACCATTGTTGTATTGCACTGAATTCGGTGTAAAATGTTCCCTGTCCCCTCAATAAAGCAGTATTCATTTGGGAGTCAACCTGTGTCCTGTTTCTTCATTCCTGGATGGTTTAAAGGGTCCCCTTTGACTCCCATTCAGGAGACCAGAGTTCCAGCTTTATGTTTCCAGTCTTTCAGATTGTGTTCTCAGCAATTCCAGTGGATGTTTCCAGCTTGTTTTTCCCAGTGTGTCAGACAGCCATCCAGCTTCACCGGACCGGCTACCTCTTTGTAGCCACTTCAAGGAGAGAGGATCCTGAAACGACGGCTAAGGACAACCCGACGTTCTTATCTCCCGTTACAGTGACTCTCCCCCATGGTTGGCTGGGTATGATGGAAGTTGTAGTTTCCTATAGCTGGACAGCCCAATGTTGCCTGCCCCTGGTTCGTGCTTTTACTGGCTTTCCCTTTAGTTAATTGTCTTCTGGAAGATTAGTGCATTCCCTTGGTAGAGATCTAATTACACTCAGTCATATGACTTGCCTGATAATACAATCCACGTGTACTATATGTCCATCTACAGATAACTATTAATCTGCAGTGAGTGATTTAAGATTAGATAACAGATGGTGCCACCATATTTTTCCAAGAAAAGAGCATCCAGTGAGACCTTATCATCCCATCACATGACATGCTAATCGGCTACTATCTATATTATTTTAGATTATTTTTTATTGGCATATATTAGCATTTTAGATTATTACTCAGACATATGGATCATTTTATCCTTTTGCATTTCACTGTGATATTTTTAGCATGCCAGCAGCATTAACCATTTAAGGACAACAGGGGTGTCCAATGCATTGTGAAGCTCTCTGGTCCTTAAAGGGATAACCCAGTGGTGGGCAACATGAGGCCCTCCAGCTGACAACTCCCATCATCCCCCACAAGCTGTAGTCTGACAACAGTTGGTGGACATCACTTTGCCAAACACTCAGTTAACCCTTTAAGTGCCAGTGGGGTATGCAACGCATTGCTTTGCAATGCGTTGTGTACCCCTCTGGCACTCAAAGGGTTAAACATTTGTGGACCATATGGGGTTTTAAAGTAAACTAACCAGACCTTCCCTTTAACCGGAGACACAGGGAATAGGCATATTTCAGGAATGCACTGAAATCAAGGCAGCCCTGCAGTATGTATATTTCATATGTGTCCCCGGTTAAAGGCGATGTCTGTTCAGCCTATTTTAAAGGGATAGTAATGTTTCAAAATAAAAGCAGCTCCAATTCATCTTCATAGTATTTGGGCAGTGAAGAGTGTTATAGTTTTGTAGTTCAAGATTAACTGAATGATAAAGTATACCCTTTTACTGATGTAACACTGCTCACCTCAGAACAGAAAGGTGGTGTCCAGATGGATTGCAGAGAAGGACAATCTTCAATTAGCATAGGGGAAAACCCTTTCAAGGGTGCAGGGTTTTCCTTGTTCTCACAGTAAGAAGATTGTCCATTGCTGTGAGCTGTCTGGTCAAGAGACCAGATTCCACATCTGAGGGGAGGTGGCTTACACTAGGTAAAAGGTGCGGGAGGAGGATACTTTATCATTCAATTACTCTTGAACTAGAACTCTGACGGTATTGAAATAACACTCTCCACGGCCCAAATACTATGAAGATTAATTGGAGCTGCTTTATTGTGAAACATTACTATCCCTTTAAGTCCTGGACCTCCAGAGATGATTCCAACACCAGCAGCATGACATGTGTGGGCCATATGAACAAAGGTGCAACTGAAGTGAATCTGGGGTACAGTAACTGCACCATTGGGGGCAAATAGATACCCCCCACAATTCCCATTGTTTTAAATGGGATTTTAACCCCTTCAGTGCCAGAGTGGCCTCAACTGCATGATTGGCTTGTTGACATATTTGAAAGGTTAGTTGTTTTCCTAGGATTCATATGGAGTGGAAATTGGGTGGCAATAGTGTTGTGGACTACTGAGAAATATTCTATGGCAAACCATAGATAGAAAAAATCCCATTTAAGTCAACAAAAATGTGTATTTGTTCCTTATGGTGCAGTTGGTCTGACCCTGAATTGCTCCAGCTTGGGAACTCTCCGGATCTGCCCCAAAGACTCAGGTTATTACTATTATTTACTGGGACAGAGACTGATTATCCAGCGGTGGTGAGTTTCCTGTGAAACGTTGCCCTCTACTCCTCCTTCTCACCCGGTTTTGCCCACTTCCCACACACTTCTCCTCTTTCTCACCCTGTTCCTCCCACTTCTCCTCCTCCCCCCCATTCTGCCCACTTTCTACCCACTCTTCCTCCTTCTCACCCTGTTCTGGCCACTTCCCACACACTTCTCCTCCTTCTCACCCTGTTCCTTCCACTTCTCCTCCTTTCCCCCCTATTCTGCCCACTTTCTACCTACTCTTCCTCCTTCCTGCTCTGTTCTGACCACTTCCCACCTCCTTACCCCCCTGTTCCTCCACTTCTTACTTCTTCTCCTTCTAACAGTCCCCCCACACTTCCCATCCACTACTCCTTCTTCCCATCCTGTTCTGTCCACTGTTAACCCACTTCTCCACCTTCCCACCCTGTTCCGGGCACTTCCAGACCACTTCATATCCTTCTCAGTCTGTTCATCCTACTTCTGGACCAGTCTCCTACTTCCCGCCCTGTTCTGTCCACTTCCCACCCACTTCCTTTCCACCCTGTTCTGTCCACTTCCCAGCCAGTTCTCCTCCTTTCCACCCTGTTCTGTCCACTTCCCACAGACTTCTCCTCCTTCTCACCCTGTTCAGCACAATTTCTGTCCACTTCTCCTCCTTCCCACAATGTTGTATCCACTTCCTGCCCACTTCCCAGTGTAATGATGGTAAGGGCTACCCACCTATTTCATCCTCACCACCTTTATCACAAATCATGTCATGTCATTAAAATACTCCTGGTCGCAGCCAATGAGCCCTCAGTGGGGGTTCCACAGAATGAAGTTCCTAGGCATGTATCTGCAATGATTGCTTCAGATAACATTTCAATTTAAAACTTTAACCATGAAATAATGACAATGCCAGTGCTCACTATATATTGGTATATAAATGTATTTTAATGTTCAGGATGCTAGCAAGGTCCCTCAACTGAGTGGGACCAATAGCATAACAAAAATCCTTGGGGGCCCCCTGAAAACTCTGTAGAGGAGGACCCACTCCCCTACAGTGTCAGACTGTGGTGTAAACGACCCACAATCACCACCACCAGAACAGAAAATGCACTTTCCTCCACTCCAGCTGTGTTCTACTGGTAGTCACAGAAAAACACGTACACTGTCTTCCACTCCAGCTGTGTTCTACTGGTAGTCACAGAACAACACAAACACTTTCTTCTACTCCAGCTGTGTTCTACTGGTAGTCACAGAACAACACAAACACTTTCTTCCAGTCCAGCTGTGTTCTACTGGTAGTCACAGAACAACACAAACACTTTCTTCCACTCCAGCCTTGTTCTGCTGGAAGTCACAGAATCACACATACACTGTTGTCCACACCAGCCTTGTTCTACTGGTATTTACAAATCCACACATACAATGTCCCCCTGAAGTGTGAACCCTATTACAGAAAGTGTACAATGTCTGCCACCCCTTCCTTTCCCCACGGATAGTCACAGAATTATGCACACAATATGCTTGATACCAAAGTCCTGTTCCATTATCCACTGTCACAGAAACATAATATACTTCCTAGTTCCATTCACAAACACTGCCTGACACACCAGCCTTGTTCCATTGTTCTTTTGTTGACCACAGAACTGTGCATACACTGCTTGAAACCCCAGCCTTGTTGCACTGTTCACTGGTAGTTAGTGGACCACAAATGCACAGTCTGCTACCTCATGTCTTCTTCAACTGTCCACTACAAATCACAGAATCACAAATGCACTGTCTCCCAGCCAAGTCTTCTCCCATCGGTAGTCAAAGAACCAAATGTATACTACCTGACCACACCTCCACCTTTTTCCACTGTCCACACAGTGGAACCGCACATTCATGGTATGACTTCATCAACCTTGTTCCACATGTTCACCATCCTGTCACTTGCTTGAAATGGAATGTGTCATGTATCTTTTGGAGAAGGACCCAGTTAGCTGCTTGCCCAGCTCTAAACGCATTAAGGAGTTAATTCTATGTAAGTTAGTCGGATAAGACTATATGGTGATAGGTCTATGCGATCTAATTTACCCGATATAAGTGAATGTGTGAAATTGTGAATGATTTTTATGATCCTGTCGTATTTGGATAACATGGAAATATATGAATATTTGGTATTTATGTTATATAGATAATAGGTGCGTTTAGAATGTGATGTGTAATCATACTATTAAGTTACTCATGATGAAGTAGATGTATATGTAGGTATGTAAGGGTTAATTAAGGATAGATGAGAGATATAATCACCTGTTAACGAGAGTTAAGATTGGATAAGGTGACTTTTAAGAAACGGATATATTGTAGCATGAGATATGGTGTTAGTTTATTCCTGAAGAAGAAGTGAGTTCCACTTCGAAGCGCGTTGATTAACACCGAAAAAGTTTTGTATACCATCTGAGACAATATAGCTATAAATGCTGTACGAGTGGAGTGGAGACTGAAGAATAGCCTGAAATCAGCATAAAGTTGATGTGAACACCACGACCAGTCATTACACATTGAATCTCCTAATGAAGCTTCAGAAATGAGAAGCAGGAAATGTGAACAATAGACGCCGCTAAGAAGGTTGAAGCAATTCAATTGAAAGGAGACGTGTAAGAGGTCATGAGTACAATTTGAAAATCGGTGTCTCCCCACCGTATGCAAGTCATTGTCTATGAATTCACATTAAGAGATGGATTTTTTAAAGGGATAGTATTACTTCAAAATTACTATCCCTCATATTGTAGCCCTTAATAAACTGAGTTAAATGACACCAGCGGCATCTCTCAAACCTTTATGGTTTAAGAGATAGCCGCTTTCAAAGTTTCCTCTCCCCTGTTGTCAGCGTTCTGCTGCCAGCAGGGGAATCCGGTCTCTGAATCAAGAGGAGGCTCTTCAGCAGAGCCGATATCTCGCTATGGAAGGAAAAATGATTCATTGAAACAGTCTTCTACGTGTGTTTGGTAACCAAGCACACGTAGAAGACTGTTTCAATGAATCATTTTTCCTTCCATAACGAGATATCGGCTCTGTGTAAGAGCCTCCGCCTGTCCCGGGACCAGATTCCCCTGCTGGCAGCAGAACGCTGACAACAGCGGAGAGGAAACTTTGAAAGCGGCTATCTCTTATACCATAAAGGTTTGAGAAATGCCGCTGGTGTCATTTAACTCAGTTTATTAAGGGCTACAATATGAGGGATAGTAATTTTGAAGTAATACTATCCCTTTAACATGTGGCCACGAAGTTTATAGAGACTGATGTACATCCAACAGTCCGTTGTCTATATTTTTTGGACTCACTAGATATATTTTTTAGGTTCTAGATTTTGTATTACACATAGGGATTATGACTAAGAGAAGGGATATTGTTTATATATATTAGTTTGATGTTAGGCATCATATGTTATCAGGTATCTTATGTTTTTTAATTAAGAAAAGGGATATTGTTTACACTTATTATTTTGATGTTATTAGGTATCGGATGTTAGTTTTATGTCATTAGATATTGCACGCTTCGTGTGCCTCTGAGATGCTTAATCATTGCCTTTAATTGGACCGTTTTTCCTGTGTGGTGTCAATGCTGGATGCAATATCATTTATAACGCAGGGAGAATGTGTATAATTTTCCCTGTGTGTTTGATGTAGTGTAGCGATTGACTAACAAGGATATGTCGGTACGATTGATGGCCTGATTGCGTACTTTGAGGTACACTAATTCACGTGTATTTATGATATATATTCACACGGATTAAGTTAATGGTACTTTCTCCATGAATAGAATATATATGTTATTTTGCACATATATTATACGGGTTGATAGACACGGGTTGGGTTGTGTGTACCTTTTCCGTGGATATAGTACATGAGGGTTTGTAGACATTACATTTTGATGATTTGTTAGTTTAAGTGCGGATCATATATTTGTTTTTTGATACAGGTATTATTTATATATTTTAATTAAAGACCTTCTTTTGTTTTTATTCGCATGGTTTCTTGATATATTTTTTAGAGCTGCCATAAGCGCTGAGTTTTGTGTATAATTTATTTTTTTGTTATAGACTTGTGAGTGAAGAGGTTTAATCTTAGCAGCTGTGGAGCTCTATTTATTTAACATATAGGACTGTGATTTTATATAGTGCTTCCCCTGTTTTTGTCTCTTTGGGAACGTTGAATACCTATATCTCTCAAACCATAGCGGTTTGATAGATAGGGTTTGGATCATATAGTTTATTATTTTAAACTCTATAAAACTGGATACAATTTTTCTGGGACATTACTGTCCTTTTAATGCTTCAGTAAAGATCCAAAATACCATTAAATATGAAGATACATTTGAGTAACTATACTGTACATTAAAAAAAAAAAAAAAAAACGACATAAAAATAAGCAGCAGGGTGCTGGGTTGAATAGCTAGGGGCGATCGAGAGCTTCTGGTGATAATACTGGCTCTCAAAGAATGGAGGCATTTGCTCGAGGGAACTTCCATGCCAGTCCCAATCCTCGCAGATCATAAAAACCTTACCTACTTGTCTGAAGCTAAGCACTTGTCTCCAAGACAGGCCAGATGGGCCTTATTTTTGTCTCATTTTAATTATGTGGTCTCGTACCTGCCAGGTACGAAAAATGTCCGGGCTGATGCCTTAGCCAGAGAGTCCTCCTTGTCCTATTATTCCTCAGGACAAAGTACTGCCCACCATATATACCAGCATAACATCTCCCCTTGGGGAGAAAATACGGGCCGTCCAAGTAGATGCACCTGCTGAGACTCCCTCTGGGCTCTGTTTTGTACCTACTAACCTCCATACCAAGGTGCTTGCAACCTACCATAATACTAAATCAGCAGGTCATCCCGGAAAGAACCAGCTCCTCTGGTCAGTTTCCCACCTCTTCTGGTGGCTAGAACTTAGCAAAGATGTTGCTGCCTTTGTCGCAGCCTGTCCAGTCTGTGCGCAGACCAAATCACCCCGTAACCTTCCAGTGGGCCTTCTCCAACCCATACCCAATGGGAAGAAGCCATGGTCACACCTTGCCATGGACTTCATTGTCGACCTTCCTTTGTCTAATGGTAACACTGTCATCCTCATGGTCATTGACCAATTTTCTATGATGATTCATTGCATATCAAAAAACTTCCATCCACTAAAGAGTTGGCTATGGTCTTTGTCAAAGAGGTCTATTGGTTACACGGGGTTCTCAAAGTCATAGTTTCCGACCGGAGTAGCCAGTTTGTCTTGAGATTCTGGAGAGCATTGTGTGCAAAACTAGGTATCCAACTCTTCTTCTCCTCGGCCTATCTCCCGCAGTCGAATGGGGCAGCGGAAAGGGCTAATCAGGCCTTGGAGCAATTCCTGCGGTGTTACATCTCAGACCATCAGAACAACTGGTCGGACCTGCTACTTTGGGCAGAGTTTGCTCATAACAGTGCTGTCTCAGCTTCTACCCGGCTCTTCCCTTTCATGGTGAATCATGGGTATCAACCCTTATCACAGCATTGGAGGATCATCTCCAGCTAATCCGTTCCACATGAGTGCAGGTCCAAAAGTCGTTACTACACTCACAACAATCCCAGGAGCTGCAGGCCAATCGTAAATTCATACCCGCACCCTCCTACCAGGTCTCAGAAACTGGCTCCTCATTTTGTGGGGCCTTTCCTTATCCTCCGACGTGTGAACCCTGTGGCCTATGCCCTAGACCTTTCTCCCAATATGCGGATACACAATGTCTTCCATGTCTCGCTGCTGAAACCTCTGGTATGTAATCGTTTCACTATGGTCACTCCTCGACCACATTTGGTGCCCGTTGACGGCCATGAGGAGTACAAGGTCCGATCCATAGTTGACTCTCATAGGTTCCGAGGGAGCCTTCAATATTTGGTCCATTGGAAGGGTTACGGTCCAGAAGAGCTCTCATGGATTCCATCCGCAGAAGTGCACGCCCCCAGCCTCCACCGTGCTTTCCATGCATGCTTTTCCCAGAAACCTGGCCCTGCCCTGCTGGGGTGGGGTCATTGAGGGGGGGTACTGTCAATGTTTTGCTGAGCAGCTCTATTCTGCCTATTGATTCTGATGAATGAGCTAATCCAGTGCTCTGCTATCCACTGCTGCTGTCTTCTGAGTTTCTGGCTCAGGCTGATCAGCTGACCTCTCTGACTGCTCACCTGTTATCAGCCAACTCTCCCAGGGTATTTAAAGCTGCTTGGCTCACTTTCTCATTGTCCTTGTGTTTGTTTGCTGACCTGTTGCTGCTGTAGATTTTCCTGCGCTCCTGTTTGCTGTGTTCCAGACCCCTTGACTTGTTCCAGACATCGTGGACTTCTGTGCTTCTGACCCTTGGCTTGTTCCTGACTTCGCAGACGTTTCCTGACTCCGGTTCGACTGAATACCTGTCTTGGTTCCTGACTCTGGATTGTCTTTTGGTTTACGCTCTTGGATCATGCTTCTGTTTTTGTTGCACTAATAAAGGTGTATTGCATTTTACCTTTTTGTGTCCTGTCAGCAAGTTGTCATGTGTCCTTAGTGGAATCTGAACAAGGGGGTATAGTGACAGCAGCAGTATTTGGGTTCTGGTGTCATAGTGTTTGGATACAGTTGTGCCCCCAGATGTTATTTACCACACACACGGTGCACATTGCAGTTGCCGAGGAGAGGCACAGTTCCTGCTCTCAAGGGAAAAATATATATTCTAATAACAACGCACCCATGATTTTGGAGGAGGGGAAGGTGGAGAAGAATTATTGGCCAACTTCTTCTTTTCTCCACATACACTAGGGTTTAATTATTATGCTGCTACTGCCTCAGACGCATCACTGGAGACAGTTCTTTGCCATACATCCCCCATGTTACTGCTATTGTTGATCCAATTCCTTTTCAGCTGCCTAATAATCCTGTTGCTTAAACAACTCAGCAGCAGCAGCAAGAACAGCAGATAAGCACTCAGGAGGACATTTGACAATGGCCAGTGGCCACTGGCCAACATGACCTGCTGACACTAAGCCAGTGGGGCATTTTTTTTTCCTCAGGGCTTGTGCTTTTTTTTAAAAAACAAAACAAAACATAGTCCAACAAAAAAAAAATAAACATTTTTTGGAAGTTTGTTTCTAACAAGCCTAAATCCTACAAATCAATGTTCTTTATGGCTTGTGCCTCTAATAAGTCTAAGTCCTACAAATCAATGTTTTCTTAGGACTTGGGCCTCTAACAACAAATCTAACAAATCATCCTCGACAAAATACTCTATCAAGTCGAGTATCAGTTCACCCCAGTGGCAACTTAACTGGCCCCCCCAATACTAATCAAGAACCCCTCCCCCCAAACCCCCCAAAACAATTCCCTGTTCAACTGATTTTTGTTGCATATTTGAATGACAGTGATTTGAATCTTGCTTTCACGCACGAAAGCAATCCCACTGATACATGTTTTTTAGATCTTAAAATTTATGTGAGTCCTCCTTCTGAGGATATTCTCACAGACATTTTTCGTAAACCAACTGCAGGAATAGTCTCCTAAGAGCTGAGAGCTGTCACCCAAGACATACTATCGGGGGATACCAGTGGGGCAGTTTGTGCGCCTAAGGCGCAATTACACAACTGAGGATCTCTTTGAGATTAGAGCTCAGGAGTTATACTGTAGGTTCATACAAATATGATACCCTACATGGATAAAGCTTTGAACATAGCAAGGAACAAAAAGAGGGAGGATCTCCTTGCCTACAGTGGGGCGGCCGCTATGGAGAGAGTTGGAGTTGACCTCTCAGCTGTGGAGTATAAGGTGATCCACTCCTTATAGTATGGAATTTGAGAAAATCAAAATATAATGAAAAAACATCTGCGGTTCTTAACGGAGATGAAAAGTTGCAGAATGTTGTCTCAAATGGAGTTAAGTTTATATCTAAAAAAGCTCCCGCCATTGCAACCGCGGTATTGAAAAAATCTCACTTGGTATAAGAGGCGATGATTTGGATGCCTTTCTCTCCTAAAGGGAAGTGTACTGGATGTTCACTTTCAGGACAAGATATCCTTTTGGATTGAATAAACAACACAATGTCACTTGCTATGTTTGAGGTTAGAAACATCATGAATAATATCTTATTTAGACATCATGCTTTATTGCATTGTTCTTAAAATAGATATTATGATTAATGGTTGAATGTTTTATAGGTTTTCCAGGATGTTTTAATGCCTTTTGTCAGATGAGGTATTTAACCACTCGATTGGTATTTGCTTGCATAGAAATTGATCCTTAGACTAATATAGGAAGAATACTGAAACTGACAAATGTTTATACCATTAGAGTCCACATAATTTGGATTTCACATATTTTTGTTTATGGTTGTGTAGATGTAAATAGGAATTTAGACATCCACAAGACTTTGATTTCTGCTCTGGCACTTGATCACCTCTGTTCGTCTAGGATGTATATGGACAGCTCTGGTCCATAGACCATAAATCTCCATAGGATGGTGTAGCAACAGCACCACTGTACAATTTTAGGCCACTGTGATATTGCACCTAAAACATTCAACTTTGAGCTGTAATAACTTTTTATTACTTGTTTTACTCGTTTTTCGACTTGTTTTACTCGTTTTTTACTTGTTTTTCTACATTTTAAGTAATACTATCCCTTTAAAGTCCATACAACATTAGTTTCCTTCTAAAGTTTCCCCTTTAACATCCTTAATAACATTGCTCCCATAATGCTCTGCAGGACTGTATTTTAATCTCAGACATCCATCCATAAACAAGATAATCTAAGAGCCTTTTGTCCACAATTAGCCATACTCTGACTTCACCTTACACTGATGCAGTGTTGCCTGGCACAGAAAAATCCCTTACAAATTGACAAAATCTGCCTGGACTATACAATTTAATGACTATGTCATGGGACTGGTAACTGTGGAAGATGGGAGGATGACTGGATTAAACAAGAATGGACTGTGTGGAGGGTGTAGCAGAGACAGTCCAGCACCAGGCTCATAGACTATTGTCTGTTGTTGGAGCTAAACTAATTTTCTATATCCATCCATCCATATGATACATAACTCTCTGGTTCACTAGGGGTTACATAAAATGTATCTAGTTTAGGAGTAGATATAAACAGTTTCCTAAATTACTCAATATAAAAGAGGAGAATTTGTTACCATTTGTTGGCCAATCCCAAAAGGCTGTACTATAGGCAGGTAAAGCACACTTATTTGCATAGTATTGGTTTCTTTTAAAGGGATAGTAATGTTTCATAATAAAAGCAGCTCTAATTAATCATCATAGTATTTGGACTTTGGAGAGTGTTATTTCAGTTCTGTCAGAGTTGTAGTTCAAGAGTAATTCAATGACAAAGTATCCCCCTCCCGCCCATTTTACTGATGTAACACTGCTCAGCCAGATCAGAAGGGAGGTGTCCAGGTAGATTGCAGAGAGGGACAATCTTCAATTAAGATAAGGGAAAAAGCTGAAAAACTTGTCAAGGGGGCAGGGCTTTCATTGTTCTCACAGTAAGAAGATTGTCCCTTGCTGTTATCTGTCTGGTCTTACAACTAGATTCCACATCTGAGAAGAGATGGCTTACACTAGGTAAAAGGGGCGGGAGGGGAAACTGCTTGTGAATATCTCTTAAACCATAATGGTTTGAGAGATAAGATTTATGTTGTTCTTCATGTTTTTTTAATGCCTACAAAATAAAATAAAGCTAAAACTATCCCTTTAAGTTTATTTTGATGTATCTGCAATTATTTGAGTATTTTGCTGACAGTCACACTATTTACAAATCTTCCAGTTAGTAACATTTTATTATCCTTCAGTTTCCCTGATGTCAGCTCCTTCTGTACATAAATATATGATCTGGTTGATCAAGTGATTGAGCTAGGGACGACCCTTTTACTGCTCCCTGAACATAACTACAACACAGTTAGGCCTAGATTTAAAGGCAGCCGTTAAACCATCCGCTAAGTAAAAAAGGCATGTCGGCCGCAAAGAACACATGTTTTACGGCAGATTCAAAGGTAAGCGTTCAAGAATAGCTATCGGGCGTAGGCACTACAAAAACACGTTAAACAAAAACCAGCGTCGCACCTGATTTTGCATCACCGTGCGTCCCAAACACCCGTTAAAACACAACTTAACTCAAAATGTTACATTACGGCTGCCGTTGTCTAGCAACCCTGATAGATGCACAAACAAAATTCAAACCTACAGCCAATCCCAAGGCCCCAAAGTATCAAAAATGTCCAAATACACCTATATATACCTCAAAATAACGGTTACACCCTGTCTGTGTTTCGAGTTTCAGCAAGCTAGAGCACAGGACCCAGGAGTGGAGGATAGCATTCAGAGAGAGAGAGAGAGAGAGAGAGAGAGAAGCATACAGAGGAGTAAGGTAGAAGGATTTTGGAGAGGAGAGAGTTACATTTAAATAGACACATAGCACACTTTTGCACATAGCACATACATCCATACAAACACATACACATACATACACATAGTCTTTTTTTTTTCATCACACCTTACACATTTTAAACTTTATTTTTACAGTGTGAATCCGTGAGTGAAAGTGTGTGACAGAGAGTGAGTGGGATCGAGTGTGTCTGTGAGGGCGTGTGAGAGTGCCTGGGTGTGACTGGGTGAATGATGGCCAGGAGAGGAGGACAGGAGAGAGGGATGGGGAGACTAGTGGAGGAGGAGGAGGAGGAAGGTCAGGAGGGGATCCCTCAGCAGAGCAGGGGTGGGAGAGGGAGATACGCAGGGCGGAGGGGGACCAGGCCCACAAGAACAGGCACGCTAAGAAGAAGAGGGACAGATCCTGCAGTGGGACGAGGGGTAGTGCCTGGGGACCACCACACACAGGCAGGGGCAGAGCAGGCAGGACACTCCGGGTCTGACTCCTCGCATGCCGGAGCTGAGGGGGACAGGCTCAGGGATCCCCGATATACCGAGGAAGAAAACACGGCCCTCGTGGAGGCTGTGCTGGAGAGGGAGAGTGTCCTCTTCCCGGGGGACAGACTCCCTGGCCTGTCTGCGAGGAGGAGAGCTGCCTGGAGTCAAATCTGCAGCAGAGTTAATGCGGTGGCCACCTGCAGACGGGATGTGGACTCAATCAAGAAGAGATGGGGCGACTGCAAAAGGCAGGTGAAGAGGAAGATGGGGGATGCCGCCCTGCACGCCAGAGCCACCGGAGGTGGGCCACCTGTCCCCATCACCTACAGCGCATGGGAGGAGAGGCTGCGGCAGACACTGTCGTCCACCCTCATTGAGGGGGTCCCTGGAGGATCAGACACTGGGGAGGAGAGGAGCCTCCACACCACCGGTAAGTGCATCACCCCAAAACCACACACCACCCCAAACCACACACCCATCACAAACAAGCACTCACATCCCAACATCTGCTCTTCATTCAACCACACAATTGCACCAACACAGCACCCTGAGGGTTTAAACAGGGATCAAGACAAGGACAAATGTCAATATTCAACAAGGCCAAAACCTGTCCAACTCCCTGGTTAACCCTCATGTTGCTGTGCTCATCACACACAATACACACAAACCATGCTCAGTAAAGTGTTGTATGTTAAACATCACAATTGTTGTCACACAGTGTTACCCATGTTCACACAGGGAATCCAGCACATAACCCCATGAGTGCCAGAGGGATCATCAATGCATCGATCAACAATGCTTTGGCAACCCCTCTGGTACTCAAAGGGTTAACCAGACAACAAACACATGTCGATAGGTTAACAATTACATGACACATAGGGGACATTCACTAAGCGGTGAAAAAGAGCTGATGTAGTGAATTTGACACTTGCATACCCTCACTTTACCAATTACAATGTTAGTCTATGGAGAACATCCAATAACAGGATTCAAGCTGCACAGGCCCCATTGTGTGGACTCCATAGAAAACATTGCAGATGGTGAAATGAGGTCAGCGGAGAAGTCAGCATCATAATCAGTTCATCAGGTCCACTTAACCGCTTACTGAATCACCAACAGGATGGATCAGGTCACAAATCACAGTGCCACTGAGAATAAATGCTTGTATGTGCAACACACAGGCCAAAAACAATCACACATAAGTAAAGGTGAAAAAGTTGGCCTTGGTGTTGTGTATGCAATCATTTACTCTAACTTCAATTTACATAGCTCACATTTGATTCACATATAGATCCTCAGGAGTGCTGATGCCATGGATGGATGGTACACCAGACACTATTTGCAGGATAAATATGGGAACCAAATATGAACCATTGAGGTTTGGTCAATAACAGGCCAGGGATTATGGATATCTATGATCGGGTCTGGCTGCCTCACACAGAAGGATGGATGGGCTGATCCTGGAAAAAAAAGGCCTCAATCAATGATATCCTTCAAGACTGGCTTGATTGTTGCCCCTCAGGATTCAACTTGAACAGACCTCATGGACAGAATCCTGTAATGTACATCAATCCCTGATTGCCACGGTGGTATCCCATGCATCACAATGCTATGCATAGGATACCATCATGACAACCAGAGAGGGACATGTCTAATCTGACAAAATCCAGCACTGTACGGGATGAACTGATAACATAGGGATGAATACTACTTGAATCACACTGCAGATCTCTTCAAAAAAGATATGTACAGAAAGAAAAACAACCAGATTTGTATGTGGATATGTCCCTTTCAAATGGGTACAAATAGGTCCCAACAAGATGTAAACCCAGAGTTCGGTTCAGTACGTGTGATTGTCCAACTGCCCATATATGTGCACCCTCAACAAAATAACTCATATTGATATCATCATCACAGTACATATACCCAGTATATTACACCTACTTGGATGGGTATCACTTGTATCTATGAAAGTTCATTTGTGATGGCTGTACATATATAGGCAGTTAGACAATCACATGTTCTGAACAGATCTCTGGGTTCATATCTATCAAGGATATGTTTGTACCCGTATGAAAGGTACATATACACACATATCAGACCATATTCCTCACTGTGTACCTTGGCATGGCAATGGTTAATTTCACTTGATGTAACCTTGCAGGCATCATAAAGAGATGTTTAGAAAGATGTTACTGTATGTGACAGCTGGAGATGTCAGTCATATGACCACACGGAGGCTCTTCAGCAGACCCAAAATTGAAACAATTGGAGATGGATCCATCATTGACATGGTCCACAGAGCGTGCTTACAAACCAGGAACACTTAGTAGACAATGGCAAAGATGTAGTTATCTCCAAATGGGTCAATGTGGAGTCTGCTGAAGAGCCTCCGTGTGGTCAAATGACTGACATCTCCAGCTGTCACATACAGCAACATCTTTCTAAACATCTCTCTATGATGCCTGCAATGTTACATCAAGGTGAAATTAACCATTGCTATCCCGTTAAAGAGATAGTAATACCTAAAATGTGAAAGGAAAAATACATGTCATAGGATTGATCCACCGGGTAATGTAAGGGTATCCCCACTACTGAAAGGTGTTTCATCACAAGAGTATAACAGCTCAAAGTTGAATATTCCAGGGACAATATCACTGTGGCCTGAAAATGTACTATGCCAATGTTGCCAGACCATCCTCTGGCTAGCTTTGGTCCAGGGAACAGATATCCACAAAGGATGATGTGGCAACAGCGCAAATGTACAATTTCAGGCCACTGGGATGTGGCACCAAAGGAATTCAACACTGAGCTGCAATACATGTAGAATACAACACCCATCACCAGTAGGAGTACCGTTGTTTCACACAGGGGGATACACCATACAACATATATGTTCCTTTACAC
Organism: Rhinophrynus dorsalis; assembly: GCA_037306005.1. Lineage (NCBI taxonomy): Eukaryota > Metazoa > Chordata > Amphibia > Anura > Rhinophrynidae > Rhinophrynus > Rhinophrynus dorsalis. Next base: position 501,659,269 of record CM074721.1, on the reverse strand, counting down.
ATTTCAAGTATTAATATCAATTTGACACCATCATGGCTAAGTTTACTGATCACACAATCTCAATCCTCCACACAGGTTATGTGTCTCCAGCACATCAGGAGCCCATGGAGGAGGCCACCTCACCACCCAGTGAGGAGTATTTGGAGGAGGGGACCAGCCAGTGGGCACCGTACCCAACGACATCCACACCTCTTGGCCAGCTGGATGCACCAACTCTGCCTGCACCAACTCTGCCTGCACCAACTCTGCCTGCATCAACTCTGCCTGCACCAACTCTGCCTGCACCAACTCTGCCTGCACCAACTCTGCCTGCACCAACTCTGCCTGCACCGACTTATTACAGTGACTGGATGCCCCCCACCACCTCCAGGAGCTATTATCCCCCAGCAGCAGCAGCAGCACCACCACCACCAGGGAGGCAATGGCTGCCCGGTGATGTGGCCACCACCCAATACGGGCCATACCCACAGATTGACCTACCCTCCTGGATGGCTCCCCAGCATGGCCCCAGGTATGATCCTAGGTGGGGGCCAAGCACATACCAGTGGCCAAGGTTTGACCCTTGGCCACTCGACTACCAACACCTGGGCCTGCTTGGGGAGCCCCAACAGCCTATGCGAAGGGACGTGTTTACCCCACCACCTCCACCAGCACAGACATCGGTGGGCAGCAGTGGGTCAATTGATGTGGTGGGCACATACCCATCTGCAGCACAACCAGCACCAGCAGAGGAGGACACAGCACCAGCAGAGGAGGATACAGCACCAGCAGAGGAGGATACAGCACCAGCAGAGGAGGACACAGCACCAGCAGAGGAGGACACAGCAGCAGCTGATTCACCAGGCACAAGCATCACCAGCAGTGAACGGCCCACGGGGATGGAAGCTGAGTGTATGGCTCTGCAAAGGAGACTACTCAGGTCAAGCCTCCGCACCAATGACAACATCACCAGGAGCCGTAGGGAATCCCGTATAAACACTAACAGGATAGAGGCAAGGATCCATGCCCTGGAGTCGGAGGTCATGAGGATCAACACTCAACTCCATCAGCTACACACGGGGGTGATGGACCTGCTTGCACAGCTACTGGTGGAGTTGAGAGAGCTGAACCGCAGGGAGGACTTACGTTTGGAGAGGGAAAACCTGCGCTCCACAGAGGGATCCACTGCCCCCACCACCCCCTCTAATGTGACCCCCGAAGCCACACCTAGGGGGCAAAGGGTGACCAGGAGATCATCCAGGTTATCCACTTCTGCCACACAGTCTAAGCCCCCCCCCCCAAGAAAAAAAAATAAAATGCCCAACATGTTAAATTTCCCCTGAATAAAGGAACATTGTGCTTTTGAATCCTGTCTGATCTGCTTTGAATTTGGTCATAGATTTGGGTGGCAGAGTTGTCTCCAATGCATTGCCAAACAATTCAGTGAATACAACTCCTGCCTAGGTAAGATGTTTGTGGGATGTTACAACATGGGTTCACATACATACACATCGTTGTACAAAATCAACTGTAAAAACATCCCTGTTGCCATATTACACAACTGTGTTATATGGCAATGTTGTGTGTTGATTTTGCATAACAAAACATTCCCCTTAGCCCAACATTTGGTACAACATTGAACATTCATCTACATCATATGTAGTGTTTAACCCTTTGATATCCAGAGTGGTAGGCAACGCATTGCAAAGAAATGCGTTGGGTACCACTCTGGCACTCAGAGGGTTAAGGGGATAACCAAACAAACGGCTTAGCGGTGAGATAACAAGCAGGACAGATAAATGGGACATGTATCCATATTGTCTTGGATTCACACACTCATTGTGCAACAGACTGACTGGGGAAGCCAATGTTTTCAACCTAGGATTTCAATGTGTAGCACACACATTGATATCCTGGGGTGAGCATTGGGGCCTCCAGTAAGTTGACTTGTTGTTTTTTCTAAGGGTGTAACAGACTTCCCCAGTGAAAACACTTGTCCACTTGGTCATGTACTGTGATATGTCCCAGTGGAGCAATATCACTGAACATTGAGCAACACATTAACTGTGGACAGGAATTCACTGTGGAAGTATGTCCCCTTTATCACCTCTTTATCACTCCCACAACACATTAGTGTATCACTGCCACCATCTGTTAGCGTGAATACATCACTGAGTCCACTCACTTGCAAACAAGTGCTGGAGTCCTGTGATATGGGTGATGCCTTTCCATGTATGGGGATACTCTACCCTGGGTGTGGTAACGCATTGACAACTGTGTTCTCAAATATATCCTCCTACAGACACAGATAGAATGGTGATGGTTCATCTTTATTGTGTCTCAATGTACATTAGGATGTACATGTGTTTTCTGTGTATTGCCTATATGCATTGAACACCTGTATGAGAACACTAAATGTACTTTGAAACAAAAAAATAGTACTTTAGTTACACTGCTGCCCAGCTCATGTGTTGTCCACAAGGTTTGACAACTCTGTAGCTGAGCATCCTAACTGTACAGGTTATAAAACTCAGGAATTAGTGTTTTCTGTGTCTATATGAAAATGATCCAGTAGAGGTTTGTGTGAACCTCAGGTCAAACTTTGCATCACCAACAACATCAACATAAACAGCAAGGGGTGATCTCCATGAAGGTGATGTCAAGACATCAATCCAGTCACATAGAAGAACTTCAGTTCAAGGATGGATCATGTTACGGATGCCTGTGGAAGAAGAGGACAGGATTTGGAGTAGCTGACTTGAACTGATCATCAAGCAACAACAATTTAGTCTTTTTGATCCCCTCAATTTTCACAGTTACAGGTGAGTACACAAACCATTGCTTGACAATGTGTTGTGTACTCATCTGTAACCAATTATGTGGAGAACTAAGGACATGTGCCCCAGCCCTATGGATATGTGCCCCTGACATGGATACACACATCAACAAGTGTTCTGAGAGCTCCATGGAAGTAATGAATTTGGGCTGCCACTGTTAATGTGACAGTGGCAGCCCAATGTCATTTGTTCCATGGAACTGTTAGGACACATTTGTTGATGTGTGTATTCATGTCGGGGGCACATATGTCTGCACACTCACAGGTCAGCATGGTGTCCCTGGTAATCTGATCTACGTCTCATGACCTCTACATTGTGTGCCCATACCACTGTACATCCACCCCTGTGCTGCTCTTCTCAGCTGTAGCACAGTACAGGTTCCATATTGAGTCCAATGGCCCTTTAACCCCTGATGTGACGGAGTATTATCCAATGCATAGCATTGGATAACACTCTTTCGCTACAAGGCTAGCATGGTTGCTCTGGCTATGCTCATGGCAAATCAAGTTAGCTGCTGTCAATCAAGCCCTGTAAGGCGATGAACATGGGTTATGTGTTGTACCTTGTTTCTCCTGAGGGTGTGCGTGATATCCTTGGGGTCTGTATGTCAACGTGGAGAGTGGAATGGAGGATGGTTTTTGAGTCCACACACACAATTTGCCACGTCCGCTGCAAGTGCAGTGCTGTGTCACTGTTCCTGTGGGGTGAGACAGAACAAAATGTGCAGTGTGGTTAGTGTCACAGGACTGATGGGGGACTTGCATGGATTGTTTGCATGCCTGTGTTATACTCACATGTAAAGTGTTCCGTGATGAGCCTGTCTCTGATCTGTGTCCCTCTCAGGGTCTCCTCAACGTGTCCGATGTCCATGGGCACTTCCTGTATGGGGGGGGCCTGGATGTGCTCCAGCAGCCTGGTGTCCACTGCGATGTTGTGCAGTATTGCGCACGCCACAATGATGTCGCACACCTTTCCAGGTGCATACTGCAGTGCTCCCCCCGAGTGGTCCAGACATCGGAATCTTGACTTGAGGAGGCCAAAGGTCCGCTCAATGGCATTCCTCGTTCTGCCATGAGCCTGGTTGTAGCTTTCCTGGGCATGTGTTCGAGGATTGGCCAGTGGGGTCAGTAGCCAGGACTTGCATCCATAGCCAGCATCACCTGTGTAATGTGAGTGACATGGTGAGACAGGGAGCACATGTTGTGTGAATGATGTTTTGTGTGGTAGACGTAGTAGCTGTGGGTCAGGAGCATGCTAAGCAGCGTTGTGTGTACGCCTGTGTATGTGATGTGATTTTGTATTGTGAACTCACCCAAAAGCCATCCCCCTGTAAAAGTTCCATTCTCGAAATCTCTGTGGACTGAGGAGTTTTGGAGAATGTATGAATCATGTGAGCTGCCAGGATACTTTGCACAGACATTCATTATCCTCATATGGCTGTCACACACCATCTGCACGTTGATGGAGTGAAAGTTCTTCCTGTTGATGAATATCTGTGCGTCACGTGCTGGGGCCTTAATTCGGACATGGGTGCAATCTATAGCACCCATGACCCTGGGCATGCCTCCCCTGGCGTAAAAGGCCTGCTTGACTTGTATCCAGTCCATGTCGGTGGTGGGGAAATGTATATAGGTACTGGCCTTGCTTTTGAGGGCTGGCAGGACCTGGGCCAGCACCCTGGAGAATGTGGCCTGTGACATGCCAGATGCGTAACCCTCTGTGGACTGGAAGGCCCCGCTTGCCATGAAGTGCATGGCACAGAGTAGTTTCTGCAGGCCAGTTAGGGCATGGTTGTGGATGTAGATGGGATCCACCTGCTCCTTGATGACCTCATACAAGGCAATGATGCTGTCAGGCCTCAACCTGTAGCGATCAATTACCTCATCATCGGTCATTCCAAAGAGGGTGACCCTTGGGCGGTATACCCTGGGCCTTGGTGGTCGTCTATACATCCTGTGCCCTCCAGGTGGGGATGGACTCCTGTGTGGCTGCTGAGCCAGAGCCTCCTCACTTGCAACAGGTGGTGGCTGTTGATCAGGCATGCTTGGAGGTTGCTGATGTTCCCTAGCTCTCTCCCTTGCACGCCTTCTCTTCAGTCTTCGCAACAATATGTAACCCAACATACTGTTTGCTCTATCTATCTGTCTCTCTCTCTCTGTCTCTCTCTCTCTCTCTATCTGTCTGTCTGTCTGTCTGTCTCTCTCTCTCTCTCTCTCTCTCTCTCCCTCCCAGAGTGGAAAACAAGCCACAAGTGAGTGTGTTGAGTTGTCCCTTTAAGTACTTGCTAGGGCGTTGTGTGGGTGTGGTGATGAGGTGAGTGCTGACCAATGGTGAGTTGTTTTTGTCCAGGTAAGTGTTTGCAGGTGTGTGTGTGTTATAAGATGTGGTGTGTTGTGCTTGTTCTGTGTGTGCCATTTGCGGACATGCAGTTGTGGGGTGCAGGTGGCGTGTTGATGTTGCCCAGGTGAGCTTGTATTTGCAGGTGTCCGCTTTGTGTGATGACCCCCATTGTTCCGTGCCATGTTGTGTTGTTGTTTTTTTGTGTGTCGTTGTCCCTGTGGTGTTGGTTGTTGTTGTGTGTATAGTGATTTGTGTTGTGTGTACATGTTTTTGTGTTGTTTTGGCATTGCACGGGTTAATTTTCCCATTTACATGGTTGTGCGGTAAGCCTTTTGTGTCTTTTCCTATGTAACGGGTGTTTTGTTTTGGCCGTTAAGTGTCTAACGGCTAAAAAAAGTGGGTCTTAACTTTTAGCCGTTAGGTGTGTCTTTTTTTCAGCCGTTATCAGTACCGCAAGCCTTTGAATAGCTCTGGGGTATGTTTTTCCATGCGTCTGAATGCACGTAAGTGTATCGGCCGTAAGGATTGTACAACTGCCGTTAGCTGGTCTTTAGACGGATCTTTGAATTGCAACATGTCACTTAACGCACCCGTTAGTGATTTTTTTGGTTAACGGCTGCCTTTAAATCTACCCCTTAGACTCTAATATATTGTCTAATCTACAGGTTAAAATTAACTTTTTAGAAAGCATTATTATGCCTTTTAGACATCCTTACAATTCAGTGGCTTATCTTCCCTTCTAACCATCCCTATAATTCTGATCATTCCCCTTTTTCCTCTGTGTATATAATATGTACCCATTGTATTGCACTATACCAGTCCATGGTGGTCTTTTCACTTTGTACTGAGGGCAGCAGCTGCTTCTGCCTTATCCACCTCTGCTCTGTTAATCATGGCTGGACTCCAGTAATTACGAGATGTGAGCTATTTGGCATGTCTGTTTGGAATATGGTAATATTTTAAGAGGATTGAATTTATATGTGACATGACGTTTGTTAAGCACAATGCAGATGAACCTCCCTTACAGCGTGGGCAGACACATTTATATATCCCAAATAACATTCTTCCTACTGCTCCATACAGATACTGAGTGGTGCATTTCTTCAAAAAATCAGCTGGATCATAGAACAAATAAAAAATCCCATTGATTTAGAATTGGCTTTAACATTGATCTCCCCTGATCTAGAATTCCTCTTTCTGCTCTCTGCCACTTTTCCTGGCTAGTGAGATTTTTAGTATATTATTTATAATAAATATAAATATATACAAATATTTATAGTTAAAATAAGAGAAATATATATTACCTAAGACTAACATAAGTTAAAAAGTTAATGTAAAATAACAAAATTAATATCTTGTAATACCTTTTTTATAGGACTAACAGAATTATGGATTGACAAGCTTTAGGAATAAACTCCCTTTCTCAAGCCTAAAGCATTTCTGAGCACAAGGACACAGAATTCACAGTTAAAACAGTTAATACATTGAATTCAAAGCTGTGTTGTTTGCTGGGGTTAACACAGCAGGACTGCTGATAAGACAGGGACCAAGAGAAAATCCACACTCTTCTTGCAGACGGTAGTAAATACCCTGTGCAAGGCAGAGTGTGTGGGGTTGGGGGAGAGAAAGAGAAGAAAAATACATATTGCACAGATTATTTTTTTAACTCTTTCCCCTCCCATACCATCTCCTGTATTTTTCTTCTCCTTCTCTTCCCCCCACACTCTGCCTTGCTCAGGGTATTTACTACCGTCTGCAAGAAGAGTGTGGATTTTCTCTTGGTCCCTGTCTTATCAGCAGTCCCTCTGTGTTAACCCCAGCAAACAACACAGCTTTGAATTCAATGTATTAACTGTATCAGGGCTCAAAATTTCCACTCACCACTAGCCAATGGCGAGTGAAAATTTATCCCTGGCGAGTAGACATTCAGCCCTGCTGGGTATGTTATTGCTTGCAGTGGCGAGTCACTTTTCAGGTCTGGCTAGTAGCAAAGGACTTCACATTTTAAGCCCTGAATTGTATTAACTGTTTTAACTGTGAATTCTGTGTCCTTGTGCTCAGAAATGCTTTAGACTGGAGAAAGGGAGTGTATCCTGAAAGCTTGTCAATCCAATTCTGTTAGTGCAATAAAAAGGTATTACAAGATATTAATTTTGTTTGTTATTTTACATCTACATCACTGGACTAATACGGCTACAATCTTAACTCTACTATTATATATATATATATATATATATATATATATATATATATATATATATATAAACTTTTTAACTTATATTAGTCTTAGGTAATATATATTTCTCTTATTTTAACTATAAATACTCACACATATACACATATGGGAAAGGATGTCACTACAAGTGTGCTATGTGCATAAAGTTACCACTTATCCATTAACAGCCACATATAACCACATATACATTACTACATATATATATATGTCTACATATAACGATCAATGGCTTATTTGTCTTCCTACCTATGATAACTCCTGTTAGACTTATCCAGATAGTAGATACCTCAATGCATTTATCATACATGCATTAAAGTAAGTACCTCCTGGCTTATTCCAATTAACACTTATTTCCCTGTCTATACTACCTAGACTATGGGGTTCTGTAGTAAAGAGTCAGCTTCATTCAGAATCAACAGGAATGTATTAGAATACAACAAACAGGATATCCCAGAATCTACAGCGTTAGTTAGTTTTCCTTATAATTACCTAATCAATTATTACAACAAGACATAGACAATACAAATAACATACATCCTAACCTAAACAATACAATAACATAACTACCCCAAATATTTACAATACCTATTTACATGTGCACACACTAAATGGACATAGCTACATGATGTTTGAGGATCCGCCAGTACTGCTTCAGCTATGCCCCTGCTGTAGCTCTCTCTCTCTCTGATCATCTCCTCCTCCTCCTCCTAAATTTCCTAGCAGTGGGTCCCACTTGATATATTGTTCTCCCCTGTATATGCTACCATGCTGAGGCTCCTGATTGGCTTTGGTAATACTGCTCCAAGCTGATGAAATTTGTGTCCTGTTCTCATTGGGTGACTTGGAGCAATAGAACAATAAACTAGTCAATCTCTCTTTGGCAATATTTTTGGACAGGTGAAACAATACATCTGATTCCCTACTCCTCAGGAATACAGGGTGTGTGAGTGGTATTTATGATGTAAGTAGAGGGTGATCATAATCTCCCACCTGAACAACAAACACTGCCAGCTTCCATCTAAACAAACAGGATTTGGTTGCCCATGTGCTGTGATAACTTGTTTGGGCCACAGCTCCCATGCCCCATGGCCCCAGGAGATGTCACTGACTGTGCTTATTTGAGTAACCCTTTCCAAGCATCCACTCACACGCACTGCATGTCTCTGTAGGACCCCCTATACTGTATGTGCCTATTTTAGCTATATAAATACAGAGAAAATAAGGATAATTCATAAGCAATTGCCCATAAGGTAACAGTAGAATTCCTCTTTCTGCTCTCTTTATATAGCATTCAATTAACAAAACGCAGTGAGTGAACAGAAGAAAAATAGAAATCAAATCAATATTTGGTGTGACCACTGTATTTATTAGGTTAGCTGTGTTAGTCCACTGGAGTACAGGCTTTAGACTTGAAAAAGGAAGCATCACTTGAAAAAGCTTGTCCATATACCTGAATGTAGTCCAATAAAAAAGGTATTATTACATATTGTGATACTCATTCATTTGGCCGCTACACTACTGGTCTAAAAAGGCTATCCTAAATTAACAAAAAAAAATGTATATATACTAACAATGAGGGACAGCGTTGCCATTCGTGTTATGCAGGGAATGTTTTTTTTTAATAAATGTTATGATAGTGAAATATAGCATAGGGTGTACGTGTCAGAAAGGTACACACAGTGATACACAGACACATGTGCAAACACACATATACAGGGGGACACACAGTGATAGGCAGAGACACATGCAACACACATACATACACACACGTGCACTGACATACACAAACAGTGACACACAGATGCAAATCAGAACATACATACATACAGTGTGAGCAGTGTAAGTAACATACCTCCCAACATTTCAAATGGCCAAAGAGGGTCACTTGTGTTTTAGGTGGTGTTACTGGGGGCGTGGCTGGTGGTGTATTTCAGATAATTTTTAATCCTTTGAGTGCCAGGGGGTAAGCAATGCATTGCATACCCCTCTGGCATTGAAATGGTTAAGTTACTCTTTGTGTAAGTGAATGATTTAGAAGAAGATGAAAGTATTTTTTACACAGACTAATTTATAAGAAATATACAGAAGTTTATACCCACATTACTGAAAATGTAACGGAGCATAGTCCATTACTGGAGCCCTTGTCTAGGCCTGGAACTGTTATCCCAAGAACCCCAGAGACTGTGGACAATACTGGGCCCAAAGAGACTGCAACAATGGACTGCTGGCTTGCTTCCAAGGAAATTGGCAGTAAGGGTTAATTATTTGAGTTTGGGCAAAGTTACTTCCAATGTGTATTCTAAGATACAAGAAAGTTTGAGTGCTGACCTCTCCTTTAAACGGGGTTGACTGAATCTGAAGAGGACTCCTGGACTTGTCCTCACTGCAGGCAGGGAGGACAAGTCCAGGAGTCCTCTTCAGATTCAGTCAACCCCGTTTAAAGGAGAGGTCAGCACTCAAACTTTCTTGTATCTTTGTATGGTGGTGTGGAGTTGGAGGAGAAGTGGGAGAGGTTGGACCCACATTGCTTGTAGCGGCAGACCCGAGTTGGTATTGAATAAAGGGGGACATTGGACTAATAGAGGCCAGAGAAATGTATTTCCTTGAGTTAACTCGGAGTGTCTGGTGACGGATTGGGAGCGCTTTCACGTACCTGTCCAATGTGTATTCTAGCCACTCAAGCCAGTGTATTGTGAAGTGTAATGAGACTCCCTGCCGTGTGTTAATTCATTCACGCCCCTCAAGTCTTTGTGTCCATTGTCTGAGTTCAGCAACCCTTTTGTATTAGTAATGTAATCATGTCTGTGCCATTGTAATTGCTTGGACCATTTGCTGTTGGTCCTTTGTCTTGTATGTTGTGATTATATTATCCTTGTGACTCACCTATTGTATCCTGTCTGCTCATGTATTGCAATGTGGTTTCTGTGTATAAATATGTGTGGTTTGGTTGAATGAAGTCAGTCTTATTCTGAGTGAACAAGGAGTCCTGGAGTCTTGTATTGCTTATGGTCTAAAGTGTCCACTCTGATACCCATCTGAGCCAAGTATCCTGAAACGTCAACCACCTGCTGCCAGCTTCCTGCGACCTGACTTTGCATGCTGTCAGGCGTCAACATGGACTCCATCTTCTCTTTCCTGTGTTCCAGAGATCCTGCGAATGCGAGCTACAGTCAGGTCGAAGCCGTTTGACCTTCCTCGGTTCCTGCTACATTTTCCTGTTATCTGTTCAACCGGGAGTAGAGGCTTCACTCTCTACGCCCTGTGGTACCAGTTTGCAACCCAGCTCTGGCTGTGCGTCCCTTCAACTCTTTCCCTGTTCGTCTGGCTTTCCTCTGACTCCGACACAAAGTCGATGCCGCTACCACTTTGTCGACTTTGACACAGAGTTTGCAACACCACAGTGTTCGATCAGTCCGTCCATTTGCTCGACTGGTGCATCCGACAGCGCCAGTCCGGCGTTGAGAGGGAGAAACCCGGGAACGACGGCGGAAGGTACGCGGTCCCTTCTTAGTTCCATTACAATCCCTAAGCCACCTAAAAGTTATGGTCTTTGGAGGGTCTCACCTGCAATTCTAGGGTGATGGTATTGCCATATAAAATCATGGATTACATGGGATATGTTGGCTAAATAAGTATATGGAAGGTGGACAGGCAAAGGCTGAAAATAATAAAGCAGATTGGGAAGACTTTCTTTTTAACAACATTTATATAACCTATCCGTGATAACCCTTTTCAAGGGTCTTTGTGTATGGTGGGAAGTAGAGGAAGAAAATTAGTTGTATAAATGGAACTAACAAATGAAGAAGTATGCCGAGATATTTAATTGATGCAGATGTCCATTTAAAAAGGGAAAGAGGATCAAAGGAAGTCCAATGAATGTTGAGAAATATCCACAGGCATTGCCTCTGATTTTGAATAATTTTAGAAAGGGCAGAGAAGAACTGGAATTCTGACATTAATGCTAGCATCAAAGTAGATTCTTGACAGAGATAAGAGCTTAGTCTGCGAATAGGGGCAGTTTATACTCATGGTTTGCATATGGGATTCCCGTGATATCAGCATTACGGCATATATTGGGCTAACGTTTCTATGACAAGTGAATATAGCAGAGGAGATAATGGCCATCCTTGAGATGTTCCATTATCGACATAAAGCCCATAAAAAAAACATTTATTTTAATCCGTGCAGATGAATTCATATAGAGAGCGAAAACATTCTTAATAAAGCTCGGTCCAAATACAAAGGCTTGCAAAGTTTGCATAAGAAAAGGCAAGCTCACCGTATCAAAAGCTTTCTCTGCATTGGTTGTAATAAAAACAGATGGTAAAGAGGACTGAGAAGATAGGTGGATAAGGTGTAACAGTTTTATCATGTTGTCTCTTGCCTCCCTCCCTGGCACAAACCCCACTTGGTCAGGCTGTATCAAAGATTACAAATGGAGTTTCATTCTTTCTGCCAGTATTTTTGCATATAATTTCATATCTATGTTGAGTAGGGATATTGGTTTAAAGCTGGAACAAAGAAGCTCGTATTTGCCCGGTTTTAGGAGGACCATAATATGTGCCACTGCAGATTCCGGATGATGCGCAATGGAGCCAGGAAGGGATGAGAAAGACTCCCTTAACAGCTGTGTCAGAGTCTGTTGGAATATCTTATAATATGATTATGAAAACCCGTCTGGGCCAGGGCTCTTTCCTGCAGGTAAGGAATCAATAGCGTGTCTGACCTCAGATTCCGCAATTGGTGCATCAAGGGCATCTCTAGCGTCTGGAGAGAGAATAGGTAAGTTTGGTGAAGCTAAATAATGAGAAACCTCACACTGACTTGTAGATTGGTTAGTTAGGGAGATTTTATAACAGTTCATAATATGAACGGAAGGTAGAAAAAACTAATGAATTGTTTGTTGAAGCTTACCCGTTGGAGAGTGAATGCTTGGTATATGTAATTTTGCCAACACAGAAACAGGTTTATATCTGTGTTCAAAGAAAGATTGTCTGGTCTGCTGAAAGTCTCTCCACTTTCAGGTGGAAATAGCTACTTCAATCTTTCACTTAAAGCCATCAGGTGCCATTGTTACAGCCTGATACAAGGCAAATACATTTTGCAAAGAATGAAATCTTTCAGAATAGCAAAAAGATAAAATGTATGCATGCAAATGCTTATAGTCTGGCTGGTAAGATGGGGGAACTAGAAAGGATTGCAGTGTATGACCAGTATAATTTAGCTGATTTAGCAGTCAATCTAGAGGGTTATTCACTTTTTAGGAGGGATAGGGTTAATAAAAGGGGAGGGGGTATGACTATATGTCATCTACCTGTTTGGACAACTGGTTTCTAACGGTAGAGGAGAGCTTGATTAGTTCACCTCTGACGACGCATTTATTTACTTCCCAAATTGTTAGCAGAGCAAGGACTGGGTTGTGGTTGAAGGAGAGAAATTCTTTGATTTTTGCATCTACTGTGGATTTGATATAACTGCGAGTAAGAAGGTATTCATCCAGTCTCCAAATCCAGAGGGCAACTGATGGAACTTGCCGTAATAGGGGACATGATCCGACCAAGTGATGGACACTATGGAAGTTGCATGATAAAGATGCAAGGGAGAAATAGGTATAAAAATCTAGCAAACTCTCGAATAATTGGCATGGGGATTGGAATAGAACATGCAGTCTTTAGTGTCTGGGTGAGTTAGTTTCCATGCGTCTTCTAGCTGGGAGGAATGCAATATGTTATTAGAATTACTAATAATGGAAAATGGGTATGAAGAAGAGCCAGAGTAACAATCAATAGAGGGGGATAAAAGAACACTGAAGTTGCTCCCCAGTACCACTATCCCCTTTAATAAAGGAAGTTAATTGATCCAAAGCATTCTGGAAAAAGGGAGCTTGAGATGCTTTGGGAGCTTGGGAGCATAAATATTAGCATATGTGTACATTTGGCGGCCGATGGAACCCTTTACCATCAAAAACCTACTTTCCTTATCCCTAAGGATGCCAGATAAGGAAAAGGCTAATCTTTTGTGAAAAAGGATAGCAACCCCATTATGTTTCTAAGAAAAGGAACTCATAAAAGAATGATTAAAGTGTTTGTTGGTAAGTTTCTGTTCCTTAGTTTTAGTGAAATGCATTTCTTGAACTAAAATTATCTCACCTTTCATACCCTGAAAATCCCCAAGAGCCAATGTGCACTTCCTAAGCAAGTTCAGGAGATGATGTTCAGTTTAGGAACCAGTATCTATGACAAAGTCAGAATGAGTACACAGCCACCAGACATAAAGCGGAAAAAAGCAACAACAATTAGCTTTTGACTCGACTAAGAAGGAAAAAGTAGGCATAACAGTGGGAAAGAGTACAGTTTGCAATAAATAGTAGAAGGATGAAAAATGGAAGGGTAAGACAATGGAGAGGAGGGAAATATAAGTCTCCTGTCAAGTCCCCTCATCCCAACCTCTTATGTACAACAGAGAAAAAGGGAGGTGTTTGGACAAAATGCTCAGCATGAAGTGAACAGTATTTGTTATTAACAAAGTATGGTGAATAATGAATGTAGAGTGAGCTGGTGGAGTAAAGGTCCATTATGTCTGAGTATGAGTGGTGATAAACAACTACCTTATTAGATCAGAATGTAGGGAATATGGTAAATTATGAGGTGATTTTATTAAACAGGAGTATTCCCGTGGTACACAACAAAAAAGGAGGAGGGGGAAAAAGGGGAGTGGAAAGGGAGAGTGACGTACAAAGAGTGGAAAGAAGGGGGTGAAGAGGTTCTCGGGTACAATGAACAAGTAGTCCTAAAGGGACAGGAATCCAGCTCTAGCACGACCTAAGTATAAGTGTAAATGTAAAATGAATGGATTTAAGGGTTATCAGCCCTGAATCATAGAGTATCAATAGCAGAAGAGCTGGAGTCTCCCTTCATATCTAGATCCAACATGTATAAATCATCATAACCGAGAGATGTCCCCACATCGCAGCTCACAGAATGACTGTGACTGTTGAGGCTGAGTTTTAGATGGAAAGAACAGTTGCAGGTTAGATTCTTCGTGGTACTTAAAATGTAAAAAAAAATATTTTGTAGGGTTTATCCCCCTGAGTAAAACAAGAGTACTCCCACTGCTGAAAGGTGTTTCATTCAAAAGTTATTAATTTTCAAAGTTGAATTTTTTAGGTGCAATATCACAGTGGCCTGAAATTGTACAGTGGCGCTGTTGCTACACCATCCTATGGAGATTTATGGTCCCGGGACCAGAGCTGTCCATAGGATTGTGTAACAACAGCGCCACTGTACAATTTCAGGCCGCTGTGATATTGCACCTAAAAAATTCAACTTTGAAAATTAATAACTTTTGAATGAAACACCTTTCAGCAGTGGGAGTACTCTTGTTTTACTCAGGGGGATAAACCCTACAACATATTTTTTTTTACATTTTAAGTATTACTATCCCTTTAATCCATGTAACTCACAGGTACCATGGGGAGGTGATAGCTCCTCTCAGTGGGCTGGAACAATTCCCAAAGAAGTGCAGGGGTGGATCCACCCCCTCCTCCATATCAGGCTACCCTAGCCACTCTACGCCAGATAGATTTGAGAGAAAAAACCTACCAACTAGGATAGCAAGAAGGAAGAGAGGAAACTCCTGTGAGCAATGAACCCAAAAGGACTCCCACATCCAGCCACAGGAGACCCAGACCTTTCACTTGTTGGGAGACCTGTGAGTTATATGGACTAAGAGAAAAGGATTTAACAGGTAAGACTAAAATCCTTTTTTCTTTGTCGTCCAGTATAACTCAGAGGTACCATGGGGATGTACCAAAATTGAGCTACCAGGGTGGGAAGAAGGAGGAAGGACCAATCGCCGGTCCCCATGATACCAGAGTTCCCATGGACCATACAGGACACAGAACAACCCAAACTAACAAAGTGTCAACGTACACTGAACAACATAACAAAGCACATAAGAACAAGAGCCAACAGGGCTCAACAGTTAAAGAGCAATAAGTCACAGGAAATCAAAGTCCTAGACAGGCAACACTGCCTCCAGGACTTTCCTACCAAAGCTATATATCGGAACCTTCCTGTTGTCCGTGCTAAGCTATCAGGTCTATCCAAGGACACCCCATTTCTGCACCAGCAGATCAATGACCTCTGGATGGAACTCCCACTCCCCAAGGGTCCATTGTCTGGCGATTGAGGAAGTCCCCCAGAATGTTCTCTACGCCTGCAATGTGCACAGTGGAGAAAGCAGGAACGTGTTCTTCTGCCCAGGCCAAAATAGCCTTGACCTTTTGCCAAGCGGAATCGCTTCTTATGCCTCCTTGTTTTTGATTTAAGCCACTGCCATGGCATTGTCTGACTGGACAGTGGAGAGGACCAGTCCACCAGAGAATGGTGAATCACTCTGAGCTCCAGATGTTGATGGGTAAGAGGATCTCTTCCACATTCCATCATCCCTGAACCCTCAGGTGACCCAGGACAGCTCCCCAGCAGTAAAGGCTGTCATCTGTCGTCACCAGAGTCCAATATTGGACAACAAAGGGTTTCCCTTTTCACAGGCTGGAACCTCTGGAGTTCCCTGGTGTGGGCCATGGAGTATGGAACCACTTCCATGGTTGATATCATATTATCCACAATGGATGAGAACTTGCGAACTGGGGCTACTCCCAGAGCATGGGACACCTTGTTCGTGCTCTGCTGAACGGAGTCTTCTGTCAGATAGACCATGCCCTGACAGGTATCGAACCGGAGACCCAGGAAAAGAAGATTCTGAGAAGGAACTGGAGTAGACTTGTCCATGTTCAGAATCCATCCATGCTGGAGGAGGATCTGGGCACGTTCCTTGACATTATGGTCCAGGGGATCCCTGGAAGGGGCCTTCAGCAGAAGTTTGTCCATGTACGGAGTCACCTGAATCCCCTTGGTGTGAGGGGAGGCAATCAAGGCGCCAAACACCTGAGGAGCAGTGGTGAGCCTGAAGGGGAGAGCGGTGAACTGGAAGTGTCCCAGAGAGCAAGCAAACCTGAGATAGTTCTGACTGTCTGCATCCTGCAGATCCAGAGATGCCAGAAATTCCCCTGGACACATCTCTGCAATGACAGAGCACAAAGACTCCATCTTGTGGTGAGTATGGACCACAAAAGAGTTGAGATCTTGAGGTCCAGGATAGGGCAACTGCCTCCATCCTTCTTGGGAACTACAAAGAGATTTGAATAGAAACCTAAACCTCTCTCTTGCAGAGGTACCAGGAGCCAGAACCCGCCTTGTACAAGAGAGCATGCACTGCCCCGTTGAAAAGACTTAATTGTTCTAGACCCTGAGGGGAATGAGAAGGGAAGAATCTGAAGGAAGGCAGGGATGTGAAGGGAATCCTGTAGCCTCCTGAAACCACCTGTAATACCCACTGATTCAAAACAGAGGCTGCCCAAATGCTTGGAAAATGCTGCAGGCAACTACCCACAGGGAAATGCGGACCAGGGTTCAGTGAGTCATGCCGAAGGAGGTTTGGTGGATTTGGGTTTGGTGGAGGAAGGCTTGGACCGCCACTGCTGCCTGGGCTTGGGGGTGGATCACATTGTGCTGGCCTGATACCCACCTGGATTCGGCCTTTGCACTTCGCTTTGTTGGAGATGAAAAATACGCTGCTTCCTCACCAAATTAGGGCATTTGGGACCTGAGGCAATAAACTGCTCTTACCCCCAGTGGCCTCACTGATGATATTCTTCAGTTCTTCAGTTTTCATACCCTGGAAAGCGAGAGAAATGAGTGACTTCTTAGAAGATAAGTCAGCAGACCAAATCTTAAGCCACATAGTGCGTCCAGCAGCAGCCACAGAAGAGGCAGAAGCCTTAGCCTCAAGCCAGACAGTGTCAAAGAGAGCATCAGTCTTGTAGTTCTGAGCCTCAGACATGTTGTCTAAAATGGCCAAAAGGTCCTCTTTAGGGGCACCTTTGCAGATAGCGTCAGTAAGCTGTTCAGCAATGGCTCTGGTAAATCACACAGAAGCCAAGGTAGGCCTCAAGGAGGCACCTATGGCAGTGAATGTAGACTTCAGGATAGCTTCAAGCATCCGTGGCATCCACCAAAAGCAAGGCAGTGGATTTTGACAGTCTAGAAATAGAGGAGGTGTAGCCCACTAGGCCAAGACTGCATCAGAAAAGGGATACAGCTTAGATTATCTCTTGGAGAGAGCAAGATGCTTGTCTGGAGTCTTCCACTCATCAGGAAAACCTGATTTAGAGTGGGGTTAGGCGGAAACATTATCGAGGACTTTTTGCACCTTTGAAAGAGGACACAAGTAGACTGTGCTTCTACAAGCTTAACAGGAATGTTAAGGGTAGTCAAAACCGCCTTGATGAGAGCCTCAAAGGGGTCACCACAGGTATGGGAAGAGGCCCCTTCTGCACACTCACCATCCTTCATATGAATCCTCCTAAGGATCAAGATAGGTCAGGAATACCAGGGGCCTTCGGGTCCACAAACCTGAACGAAGTGGGGGCTTCAAAGACTGTAGAACTCCCTGAAGAGAAAGAGGAAACTGTGCCATAGAGGACTTTAAGTCCTTGACCCAACGTGGCTCTTGTTCATGGCTGGAAGGCCCTGGAGGAGAAGCAGGGGCCACAGCGCATGAGGGACATATGACCCCAGTACTCTCTGGGAAGCCCCACTTGGCATGAAGAACAATAAGCAATAGGGGGTCAAAGAGCCCTGAGTCCTTAGCCTTAGGCCTAGCCCAATGTCCCTTTCGATCTGTATTCTAACAGGAGAAGTATGTTATATAATTAGAGAACCCCAATACTGTCACCCAGATTAATAAAATCACCCCAGAAAGACTACAAATTTACGTATCTGGCAGGCGAAGAGTTAACCTGAGGAGGAGAGTAAAGGAATCAAAGCCCTGCGTAGGATACTCAGCCCAGCAGAGAAAGAAAATGGTGTCCGAAATTGGATCCTATCAGAGAAAAGCCAGCGAAACAGGCCTTTATGGGAAATGTAGTTCTTCTCATGAAGGTACCCCAAACACAGAACCTGAACCCCCCAGGGACCCCCAAAACAGTTCATAAGTAAATCGGAGTACAGGACAAGGGGAGACAAGAAGAATGAGCCCTCTCTCAATTCGGTACTTGAAGCAGTTGCAGAGACACGTCCCAAAGCAGCCTGTCCCATAGACATCAATGGTGCAATTGTGGCTATGAGGTAAAGCATGCGGGAATTGAAATAAATGCAAAAATGTTAAAAGTGACTAAAAAGTCCAAAAACACACATGATACACATAATAAAGATTATAAACTCATAAATCCAAATGAGAATAAAGTCCCTAAACCCAAGAAGCATGGCAGGGAAGGACTGGATTCAAATGCAGGAGATAAATGTTACCTCCTGTTTTATAAAACATTTTCCTATTGAAGTTTATGGGAAAACTTGGAGATAAAAGCAGAGATAAAATTAGCATCTGTATTTGAAGCCCTAAATACCACAAAACAGCCCAAAATGCTCCAAAGTCCCAGAGAACAGACAAATCATTACCCAACATGAGTGCAAGGGGTTATAAGGAACTCCAGAAAGACCCCTGTGCAGAGGGGCACTGTGGGACAAGTGGACCATGGCACTCAAAGGGTTGCTCACCTTTTTGGCAGATTACCATTGGGCATGAAGAAGCCTCAGAGAGACTCCTTATGGAGAGCGACATGGGTTGCATGGTTCTCTCCCAGGACTGCAAGGGGTCCACAACAGCACCTGATAACTGGGCAATCCTCCAGGGGAAGACAGTAATGGTAATCCACCTAATGGGGGGATTTGGACACACCATGTCTAAGAAAAAAATAATAAAATAACTAAAAAAAACTAAGCAGAACTGTTCTCAGCCTTCATACCAGGACTTGGAGAAAATCTATCTGGCAGGGAGTGGCTAGGGTAGCCTGATATGGAGGAGGGGGAGGCTCCACCCCTGTTCTTCTTCTAGAATTGTTCCAGCCCCCTGGGAGGAGCTGTTGCCTCCCAGTGGTACCTGTGAGAACCTCAAACATTATTTGGTCCTTCGCCTTGTCTTACGTTCAGCACAGCCTTATGCCTATCCCATGCATGCTTACATTACATCACTGTATTAACCTCTACCCCTTCTGCTGGTTGGCTATTCCACTTTCCTACCACCCTCCCAATGAAGTAAAACAATTAAGTCCTAACATTTTGAGTCCTTTGAAATGTACTTCCCTCCTGCACTTTGCTGAATCCCTTCATGTATTTGAATGTTTCTATCATATCCTTCTCTCTCTTCTCTCCTCCAAGCTATACATGTTCATATCCTTTGGTCTATCCTGATATTTCTTACCCTGTAAAACATTCACCGTTTTAGTAGCCTTTTTCTGAATTCTCTCTAAAATATTTATATCCTTCTCGAGAGGATGTCCCCAGTATTGTAAAATACTCTAGGAGAGGTCTAACCAGAGATCTGTAGATTGCAGGACCTCTTTAGTATTTGAGGGGTTAAATGTGCCATTAAAATATGTGGTAATTTCTATTTGTTCCCTATGGTGCAGTTGCTTTACATAGGATTGCGACACTTTTCATTAATTGCGGTCTAGAATTCTTCATGCTGTTCCTATTTATCTGCACAGTCACGCTTCCTGAGTGGGAATATATATATATTTGCTACACGCAAAAATACTTCACGCGTCGTATCTATATGTAATTTTATTTTTTTACATACATCTCCAGATAATGATCAGAGCACTGAGTGATATTTGGCAATGGAGAACCATACAGATGGTTGTCAGTTGTGTGAATGTTAATCCACAGGAAGGATTATCTGGGTAGAGGCCCTTCAAAGGTTAAAGTCTTACTGAGGGAGAGATTTGATACATCTAACAAGGTTACCCAAATTATAATCATTACTATAAACCAATGACATGTCATTTAGGGACACAAAAAAGAGGGTCTGGAAGAGAGAAATGGGGGAGTGTAAATCTTCCTAGTGTTTAATTACAGAGGGGTCAACTGTTATTTCCAAACTAGGGGACCAGAGTCCTGGGATGCTTGCAAAGGGTAGGACAGGTTTTAATTTAGAAAACAAATGTATGCCTCTCTATACAACAGAATCCAAATATTTGAAAAGCAATCATATATGTTTGAGGAAGCATAGTACAAAGATTGGCTGTGACCAGCATAATCTGCCAAGGATGTAATCATGCTTTGTATATGTTTGGAGAGCCTGTATATACTGGTTTATAGAAATGTCTGCAGCAAAGAAAGGGGGATTTTTTTGTGTATCATCTTCTAGGAAGCAGGCACTTGCATAAAGTTCTCTGGAGGTGGAGACTACCTCCCAGCCGAAACTTTACGCCATTCATCCTCAAAATGAAGGCACAACAATCTCCTGATTGATGTAGAACTCGGTGACCACCTTAGGAAGAAATTCCTGACAGGTTTGAAACACCTTGTCCTTTTGAAACACCAGAAAAGGCATCTTACAAAACAAAGCTTGTAACTCTGTGGACTGAGACTACTGCCTGAAGGAAAGCCATCTCACATGCTAACGGACGCATAAGAATGGTAGCAAGGGGCT
Source organism: Rhinophrynus dorsalis (assembly GCA_037306005.1). Classification (NCBI taxonomy): domain Eukaryota; kingdom Metazoa; phylum Chordata; class Amphibia; order Anura; family Rhinophrynidae; genus Rhinophrynus; species Rhinophrynus dorsalis. Next base: position 501,638,323 of record CM074721.1, on the reverse strand, counting down.
CAAAGGGAGGCCTTTGCAGAATACGCAAAACCAAATTAAGGTCATAAGGAGTAGTGGGACCTTTGAAGGCAGGGAAAGCATGAGCAATGCCCTGATGGAACAGCTTGACATCTGGAATAATGTACAGAATGTGAGAGGCTTCTGGGAATGAACAACAGCACAATGGCCTGTTCTACGGCTAGTCACCGCCCAGAATCATCACGTTCTAGCTCTCTAGTACCATTACAGAGGATACATTTCCACATACATATTAGACTAATTCCACCCAAAAGGGCGGTCCAGTTCCAAAATGACAGGCAAGTCCCCCCTGCACGGGAACACCATCTAACCCCCAAAGTACGTTTTTACCTAGTTGGGCCTCGTCAGGAGGGTGCAGCTGGATTCCCTAGGCACTGAGAGCAAGGGGTCCATGTCTGGATTACCCGTCACTCTTAGGGAGACCCATAAGAGTATTCAAAATAAAATATACAGAATGTGGGAGGCTTCTGCGAATGAACAACAGCACAATGGCCTGTTCTTCGGCTAGTCACCAACCAGAAGCATCACGTTCTAGCTCTCTAGTGCCATTACAGAGGAGAAATTTCCACATACATATTAGACTAAGAGACATTTGTCCTGCTTCTTCTCCTTGGGAGAGCAATTTCAAACTGGGCAAGGTAAAGTGGTGCATGACAAGAGTCTGCCTCTGAGAGATCTTTGTATAAGTGACCTGCACTCCTGCTGAGGAAACTTCATCCCATTGTTCCTATGTTCCACATAGGACAAAAGGGAATATATATTATAGGGTTTTCCTTCTGAGTAAGATAATGTACTCCGACTGCTGGGAGATGCGTCATTAAGAGTTCATTACAGCTCAAACCTGAATGTTGTGGGTGTGGTATTCCATGCCTACCTTTGAGTGTTGCTACAGGGGTATACAGAGGGATACTGTCACTGACAAAAAAACCCCCATAGAAAGCAAAGACATCCATAAAGGGTTAGTAATGTCCACTAACAATATGTCCTAGTTTGAATCAGTAAAGTTTTTAAGTAGGTATAGCACTGTACCTTTACCGTTTATCCACAAATCTGTTCTGATGTCTTCCCCTCCCGCCCCTTTCCATCAAAGTGCCTGTAAGTCTGTTGGAGCTGACTTCGTGTCGGCCGACACGATGGCTCCTGTAGAGGCACAAACTTCAATGCATGACATATGAAAGCCTGCCCGCTCAGCAGTGACTTGTCATCAGCACGCTAGGAGCACTCCCCCCCTCCCATCAGGTATTTCATGGGAGTGCGCGTCCAGGACAGCAATATAACAAGCACACGCTTGATCTTCAGCTTTTTCCACTTAGAAATACGATAAGAACACTTTTCTATGCTTCTTGTTTGGCCTGGCGAAAAATTTTATATACTAATTGATAGATGACTGGTCTAACGCTTTCTCTGCTTAGTGATAAGAATACTTTCGCAGATTGATTGACAGGCGACTGCACCAATAGTTTTGAATCTAATTTTGGTGACATCTTCCGGTTTTTGGTATAAAAACTGGCTGTTTCATTCATTCGTCTTCTTGATGAAGCCCGTTTAGCAGGCGAAACGCGTTAAGCGTTTATTTGGTGTTTTAATATTAGATATGAGGGACCTAGACGCTATGAAATGGGATGGCGATGGAAGGGAACTAGATAGGGTCTATTAGATGTGGCACTTGGAGAGTTAAAATCCTGTTTAAATGTATCTGATAACGTCACGGATCAAACATTTTGTCCGTGATTTGGACTTTGATGAGTGATAATCTCATGTTAGATTCACTTGACAGTGTGATTGATCTGTTTGCATCGGTAGGTGACTCATATGTATAGAGGTACTAAGGTCAGCATATAGGGTCATTGTATAGGTACAGCGATTCCTTTAACGGCCATAGTTTACCCATTGAGTCATTTAAACAAATTACTGTGGTTGATATACACAGGGTTGTTTTAAGCGAATAAAGGCAGTTCGTTAATTAAGAACAGTATATATAACTGCGGATATTTATAAGTCTCTGGTCGAGATAATGCAGACATGTGCCGCTGAATAGGTGGTATGTCTATGCAATAGTCCCTGAGGCACCGGTATGATCATCAAGGGTGTAAATAGTGGACTATTTTTGCTTATACAATCTGCCAACGCTGATCAATCCAGTTAGATTATATACACTCTGATACTAATTCAATTATATTCACACTTGTCTAACTATATAGCTTTTGTTTAAATGTGATATAACAGTTCCGTTTATTAAAACGAGTAGACTATATTTACAAGCTATATTATAGTTGACATTATAGATAGTGATATTACAATGCGTAGCAAGTACCCATTGACCCATACATAGTTCTTATATCCCTTATATGCAAATTAACATTGCTCTCCTATGTTGCAATATCTAGGACTATTTTCTCATATTAGGATATATTTTGATTTAATAATATGATGTAGAGGTTTTTAAAGGGATAGTAATACTTACTATGTTAAAAAAAAAAAAAAAAAAAAAAAAAAAAAAAAAATGTTGTAGGGTTTATCCCCCTGAGTAAAACAAGAGTACTCCCACTGCTGAAAGGTGTTTCATTCAAAGTTATTAATTTTCAAAGTTTAATTTTTTAGGTGCAATATCACAGAGGCCTGAAATTGTACAGTGGCGCAGTTGCTACACCATCCTATGGAGATTTATGGTCCCGGGACCAAAGCTGTCCATAGGATCGTGTAGCAACAGCGCCACTGTACAATTTCAGGCCACTGTGATATTGCACCTAAAAATTTCAACTTTGAAAATTAATAACTTTTGAATTAAACACTTTTCAGCAATGGGAGTGCCCTTGGTTTACTCAGGGGGATAAACCCTACAACATATTTTTTTTTACATTTTAAGTATTACTATCCCTTTAACAGTCATTAATAAAGATATTGTGTTTTTAGTGATATTATTGTATCCATCAATACATGATTTAGAATTTTTCTCTCCATATGAGATGTAGCATGTGCTCCTATTTCTATTATTGTTTGCCATTAATAGTAGTTTCTTTCTTCTTTGCTGTATTAGTATGCTAAACTACTAGGCACCTACACTTAATTTAGTGTTATAGTACCTTATTATTTTTTCTGGGGTGGTGCTTAAGAATATCTTTTGCATATACTGCAATGAATCTCTGCTTCTCAGTACAAATAAACAGAACGCACACTTATTTTCTCTTTATTAAGCAGTTTTCTAAATAATCAATTTTTATAAAGCATTTTCATCACAAGAGTCATTAAAATCACTTTATAAATGTGTAATAAGAACAGCACCACTACCTTTCCCCTACTAGTAGTTCTCTCTGCATGAGCTGTACTTTGGAGGGTTAGTTGAAGGCTCTGCAAGGCGCGTGTGTTCTGCATAAGTCTTGTGAGTGACGGATTTTTCACATATATCACAGTGTAACTGTGCCAAGCCTGTCAAAGTCAGGAGAAAGCGACCAGTAGATATCCAGCTGTTTTTGGACTACAATCATCATCTTCCTCAGATGGCACAACCTACAGCTTGCCCTCCACTGCCATAGGACCCAAACAGCAACAATGAATGACACATTCCATTTGTAGAGCAACAGAGAGACCAGGAATTTGCAGTTGGATGAAAGGCAGTGGTGACAGCAATATAATGCCACATATACACCATTTTTTTTTTTTTACAGTAACGAAAGAAAAACAAAATAGACAACTGGAAATGGAGAATAAGGCAAAACTTTCAAAAGCATTCCAAAAATAGAGATTTACCTGTAGAATACTGGCATATGGCTACAATTTTAAACTTTTGAATGCCAGAGGGGGTGCAATGCATTGCACACCCCTTTAGCACTCAAAGGGTTAATGGCTCTTTGACACTATATTCAAGAAAATGCAGGTCTGTATCACAGAGAACAAATTTCCATTGATTCGCTTGTGGCTGTTAACCCCTTCAATGCTTCGGGGCTCTTCTAGAGATTGCTTCTCAATGCCTGTGAGACCATTTGAGCATTCAAGGGGTTAAAAGCCCAATCTAATTTAATGGGAATTTGGGAAAATGTATGGTTTCCCATGTGGTGCAGCTGGTTTCTTCCAAAATAGTTCCACTTTAGCTTCTGGAATGCAGACAGTTTTTATTTTATTTTACTGCAGAAAAAGGCACAGTTTTTATAAATATATATTGACAAATGTGTTTACATATGTATGTATGTATGTATGTATGTATGTATACTGCCATCCTGAATTCAGTTTTGGGTGCAGGAAAAATCCCCTATATTTTAATAATACTTTATTTTAAAAGGTCCACAATAAACACATTGGCTGTGGTATAATAAATAACATTTATGCATTCCGTTTTCAGCTTCCATTTCACTGCTTCTGGTCCCCAATGAAGTAAATATATCCTATTTTGTTTGCTGCAGCTGCACTTTGGCTCCCAGTATAATCCCAACTTCCTGTTTTGTTTGCTGCAGCCTCGCTATGGCTCCCAGTATAATCCCAACTTCCTGTTTTGTTTGCTGCAGCCTCACTATGGCTCCCAGTATAATCCCAACTTCCTGTTTTTTTTGCTGCAGCCTCACTTTGGCTCCCAGTACAATCCCAACTTCCTGTTTTGTTTACTGCCGATGTGGCATTCTGACAATTGGATGCTAATCTAGCACAAGCCTGTAATGCACAGTAACGTAGGGTACAGTGTGTCAGCAAATTACAATGAAATTATACTGCGGAAAATCTAACGAAGGTGAATAAATATGATTTCTGTTAATAAAGTAATCCTTATGAACCCTTTCAGTGCCAGAGGGGTACCTAACTTGCTGCAAAGCAATGCTTTACCCCTCTGGCATTCAAAGGTTTAAAGGGGAAGTAACACTTAATAATAACAACCCAGCAATAATTTACTATGGATACAATAATCCTAATGGCGCTTCTGTTCGAGAAATAAGTTGAGGATTTCCCTGTTCCTTAACCCTTTGAGTGCAATATATTCGTACCCCTTCTGGCACTTAGGTTCATGGACTCCACTGATAGGACATCAAGGACTTTTAGAAGAGGTTCGCTATTGAACAAAAGTACAGGGGCAAATATAATCGGGGCCATTAAGATTTTCTGCCCACAATCAGGTAAGTGGGGAGTTTATTATTAGGCAATATTGCTTCTCCTTTATGCTGGGAGGTGTAGGAATGCTGGAAACATTCTGTGCTTTCAGCCAGTCTCTAAAGCATGACTGTGTCGGCGGCAGGACGCAGAGCAGGACTGGCCTCTTAAACCTTTCAGTGCCAGAGGGGTACGCAATGCATTGCAAAACAATGCGTTGTGTACCCCTTTGGCACCCAAAGGGTTAACATAGCCCCACACTCAAAAGGTTAACGTCACCCGGACCTTGGCCCGTGTACATTGGCTTTTACACTAATATTTTATATACAAGTAGTCCATAGTTCGAAAACTAAAGTGAAGAAGCACTCAAAAGGTCTTAGCCAAAAAACAAAAGAGATTTATTAATATACTTTATCAAAATATGAAAGTTTCGGACCTCATGGGGGCCTTCCTCAAGACAACAAACATAGTGATAGACAACAATTTGAACTCTAAGATTGTTCTAATTTATTACTTCATGTTATCCAATGTTGTACAATTGTTGCCACCAGACAATGACCAGTTGTAGAAATTTTGCTGACACGATGCGCCGCGTATATTGCTTCCTTTGATATTTCTACTTGGCCCCGTATTTGCAATATAACAGGGCATTGTAACTGCTAATGTAGCACTGACGTGAGCGGAGGTCAGAAGTCATGTAGGACATTATGGCTGGCCCCCGCTAGTGTTTTTGGCGCTAAATTTGAGTAACTTACACAGTATATATGGTCACCCTTGTCACTATTTTTGTGGTCTTGAGGAAGGCCCCCGTGAGGGATGAAACGTTGATATTTTGATATTAATAAATCTTTTTTGTTTTTTGGCTAAGACCTTTTCAGTGCTTCTTCACTTTAGTTTTCCAACTATAGACTACTTTTATATGACTTTGAGAAGCACCAAGGCATAATATATTATATTATCTAATTGTTTTTGGAGTGCCCGCTTTCACTTCATATATATATTTTAGGGGTGCACTGAAATTTTGAAAATCCGTGGAGGCAAATAATAGTAAGTACCTTCACCGAAGCTGTGGGCAAGCCAGCAAAAAAGTGCTGGCAGTTCAGGCACATTGCACAACAGTTGATCCGGATGACATCCGGTTTTGGCTTTCGGCCAAGTGCATCCTGAATTTTCGTTTTTGGTTCACAATGTTCATTTCTCTGCACCCCTAATATATATATATATCCTATATAATAATTCGCTAGGATGTTTGTCACAATGCAGTCATGCTCTGTAGAGACTGTCCGCATTCGGGCACTCTGTACTGTGAATTATTGCATCGTGTGAGTGAGGCGACGCAAGACTGTATCACGTAGAGAAGTGAGGTAGCGGGCTCTTAACCCTTTGAGTGCCAGAGGGGTACGCAACGCGGTGCATACCCCTCTGGTACTCAAAGGGTTTTTACACTAGTATATAGATATATAAATTATAAGGTTCCAGTTTTCTTTTACGATCCCATTGCGGTGCCTTGCTGGATATGTCCTGTTATCGCCACTGTCCAAATGAACCAGACCATCAATACTGAGCAAGTCCAAGGATAGGATCAGGGGCTGTATTCAATAAGCTATAGAGGGGCAAGTCTGGAGTATACCAACTGCACCACAGGGGAGAAATAAACACCCCCTAAATCCTGATCAGTTAAATGCTAGAGAGGTTGGAGACCTTTCTAATATTCAAGGGGTTAAAAGCCCCATTTAAATTAATTTTCATTTCTACTATGGTGCAGTTAGTATGCTACAGAATTGCTCCTCTTTCTTACTGAATACTGCCCCTATATGGGCCTTATGCAGGAGGCTATAGAGCTGCAGTTCTGGAGCAAACATTTACTCCTATTTATAAAAGCAAACTGGAGTTATTCTGGACTAATACACTGCAATACAGGGGACAAATACAAATTCCTAAATTCATTTACATTTGAATAGAACTTTTTAACACATTGAATACTAGCTAGCATTCACTGCATTAAGAAAACCCAATTTAATATAGCAGGGATTTTTATAAATATAGACCATTGTACCATAATGGGCAAATCAAAATTACCAATGATTTAAATGGGGCTTTTACAGCCTTGAATGCTAGAAAGCTCTCCAAAGCAGCAATGCACTAGAGACAGCTGTAGCACACAAACTTAAAGGGATAGTATTACTATCACTCTTATTGTAGCCCTTAACCCCTTGAGTGCCAGAGTGGTACGCAAAGCATTGCAGAGCAATGCATTGCGTACCACTCTGGCACTCAAAGGGTTAATAAACTGAGTTAAATGACACCAGCTGCATCTCTCAAACCTTTATGGTATAAGAGACAGACGCTTTAAAAGTTTCCTCTCCCCTGCTGTCAGCGTTCTGCTGCCAGCAGGGGAATCCGGTCCCGGGACAGGCAGAGGCTCTTAAACAGAGCCGATATCTCGTTATGGAAGGAAAAATGATTCATTGAAACAGTCTTCTACGTGTGCTTGGAAACCAAGCACCCGTAGAAGATTGTTTCAATTAATCATTTTTCCTTCCATAACGAGATATCGGCTCTGCTGAAGAGCCTCCGCTTGATTCAGAGACCGGATTCTCCTGCTGGCAGCAGAACGCTGACAGCAGGGGAGAGGAAACTTTGAAAGCGGCTATCTCTTAAACCATAAAGGTTTGAGAGATGCCGCTGGTGTCATTTAACACAGTTTATTAAGGTCTACAATATGAGGGATAGTAATTTTGAAGTAATACTATCCCTTTAATAACCCCATTTAAGTCAATGGAAATGTTGGGAGTTTTTAAGTTCCCACTACAGTGCAGTTGGTTAGCTCTTTAGCTTGCTGAATAAGGCCCCTATGTCCTAACATGGCCACAAGGTCCAAGGACTTGGTGAAGCCTTTGAAGACTCAGCTGCTGCATAGGAGGTGAGACACTGCTATATAACCAGAGCTGGAAATGTCACTGAGTCAGTGGGGGAAGTTAATCGTTAGGAGCTGAAAAGTTAATAGCAGACCCAATGTTAAACAGAGAACAGCATCATTTCTTACTTATTTCACCACAGACTGGTAGACATTTCCAGCCCTGGCTACAGCGTAATAGGGATTGCATATTACTTAGATATAGGTGGAAATGACTGCTTTACAGAATGGATCAGAAGATGGTTTTTTGGCTCAAATTCAGACGCACAACATCCAACATCGCTGCCAGAGAACTCCAAGAGGCACTAAGGTGTGCTGAGCAGGTGATAAAGAGGAGGTCACTTCTCCACTTACTGTCATTCTAAGGAGTCTATTTTCCCTAAGAGCTCTCCAGATTTTGAGATCTTAGTGCATAGGCTCAATACAATAACACAGTAACTGGGAATGGTTCACAGTGGAGACGTTATCAACTCTTCCTCACACGCGTCAGTACATACTGCCACACCACTATATTCAGAAAGGGTGGCTGATGGGATCAGGATCCAGCTGCACACCTCCTGTTCACTCTCCTCCATCTGGAGGATGAACTACTATGGGAAAGTGGTGCAATTCTAGAGCAAATCCAATGCACTACAGAGATTATTTTAAAATATAAATATGAGTTGGTGACCTCTCTAGCAATGGTTTTATCCTCTGAATGCCAGAGGGATATCACGATGGATACCCCTCTGGCACTTAAAGGGTTAAAAGACCCATTTATAAACCACTGGAATATTTATTGGTTCTGTATGATGCAGCTTGTTTGTACAAGAATTGCACCACATTTACCAAGTCCATCTGCCTCACAGACTTCTGCCTCTGAATATCAGGTCTTAGCGGCAGTCCCCATTTTATGCACTTTTTTTTTTTCTTTAAAGGATTCAGAATTAGGCCAAGTCATTATATAAAAAAAAAAAAAACATGGTTTGGTATTGGCTAAATATTAGTATAAAAACTGTAATATATATGGTTGGATAGGCACAATTAACCCTTTGATGCCTGGGGGACCCCGCCAAAGGTTTAACCTTGAGTGCCAGTGAGGTAAGCGATGCTCTGGCAAACAAATGGTTAAAGCTAATATCAAATAGGCACATTGAGCAGATGATGCTTGGGCCACTTAGCACTGGTTACCCTCTTAATGTTGCTAGGCAATGGTGGACTATACATATATATTTTTACTTTTATAAATATATACACCTGCAAACATACATACATACATATACACACTGCAATGCATAGACGTGTGTGTGTGTGTGTGTGTGTGATAGACTGATCATTTACATAGATAGCTCTACATAAAAAAATAAACTACATATATATATAACAAGACCGATTTACGAAATATAACTGGAGCAAACCAACTGCACCATAGGGGATAAATACAGATTCTCTCCAACGCATTATAATGCAATAATTAAAAGACCCAATTTAAATCAATAGGAATGTTTACTGGTCCCCTACATGGCAGGTGGTTTTCTCCAGAATTTCTCCACTTCTACTTGGTCCATCAGACTTAAAGGGATAGTAATACTTTGTTTTAACTTTATTTTATTTTGTAGGCATTAAAAAAACATGAAGAATGATATAAGTCTTATCTCTCAAACCTTTATGGTTTATGAGATATTCACAAGCAAAGTTCCCCTCCCCGCCCCTTTTACCTAGTGTAAGCCATCTCTTCTCAGATGTGAGTCTGGTTGTATGACAGTACAGATAACAGAAGGGGACAATTTTCTTTGTATGAAAACAATGAAAGCCCTTCCCCCCTTGACAAGTTTTTCAGCTTTTTCCATTATCTTAATTGAAGATTGTCCCTCTCTGCAGTCTACCTGGGCATCTCCCTTCTGATCTGGCTGAAAAGGGGGGATACTTTGTTTGTGAATATCTCTTAAACCATAAAGGTTTCAGAGATAAGACTTATATCATTCTTCATGTTTTTTTAATGCCTACAAAATAAAATAAAGTTAAAATGAAGTATTACTATCCCTTTAATAGGGCAGATGCACTAAGGCGTGATAATGCACTAAGATTTAACCAGCTTTGGAGAGCTTAATGCATTGGCTCTATAGAAACTGGAGAAGTGATATCACTGGAGAAGTTATCTCCGCTTTATCACCCCTCAGTGCATAACCCCCTATGGGTCTTTAAGTGTATCAGTGTAACACTGCTGTAAGGCAATACCAGTTGAACTGCATTAGCCATTATGAGACAGATCCTATAATCATTGCAAAAATGGTCCAGTTCCCATTAATGAATAGCATGGAGAGACAATGACCATCTCAGCAGTAACTATGCAATGATCCGGGATCATTTAGTTTCTTAGCAGAATATGAGTATGAGGAAGCAGAATGGGGCAGCTGATTGTGAAAAAGGAGAACAGAATAAAAGCAAGTTACTCAATGGGATGTGATTCCATTCAATGGAAGAGACAGGAAAGCATCTATCTGTCTTCAGGGACCAAAAACAGGTGAAGACATAAAGTAGGCCAGTCAGCTACCCTCCACCCTCCAAAAAATAACAGCATATTTAAAGGAGCAGTAAACTTTTTTTTATGAAAAAATATATATTGTAGGGATTTTCCTATTGAGTAAAATAAGGGTACTCCCACTGTCAAGAGTTTTATATTTTCAGAGTTATTACAGTTTAAACCCATGTTTTTTTACATTAGCAGTGCCCTCTAGTGGTCAATTTCTAATTAGATTTCTGTTAGATTCTAATGGAGAGGAAAGTCAGAAAAGTCAGAGACATACAGTTCTCCATAGAATGTGATAGAAACTGCCTGTCACTTCCAACTATCAGGAAGTAAACACAGTAAATTCACTTCCTGGTTATTTGAACTGCTATAAATTTTGAATAAAACATCTGACAGCAGTGGGAGTGACCTTGCTTTATTCAGCAGGAAAAGATCTATAAAATATGTGTTTTCATACAAAAAAGTTTACTGCTCCTTTAACCCAGTGCGTGCCATAGAGGCAGACAATGCACTGCTTCTCAATGTGTTGCCTATATCTCAGGCACTCAAAGGGTTAATCTGAAAGACCAACACTAGTCAAAATGCTAGAGGATTTTTGTTTTAAAGATATCTAAATGTTTTAACGCCTCCTGTATGCAAAGTAACTTCTTTATGCGACAGCGAAGGGGGGCGACATCACCATAACGGGGCAGGGATGCAAAATAAAACATTAAATTGTTTATACATTATTCAGATCATGTTTTATTTTTATTCCCCTCCCCATCATGTGATGTCACCTACCCTCTGTGCCTGACACTGGATACAGTGCCATGCAGGAAGTGGAAGTGACATCATTACAACTGGGCACAATTCAAACTGAATCATGGAGTAGCTTTAACATTTGGCATTTGCTACCATTTTGGTTATTGTAATATATGTAGGCAGCTCTTACATTTTCAATTAAAAACATAAGAAAACTTGATAGGCTGATCATGTCACTTTCAATCTTTAAGACCCATAGTGATGAAATGGGAAGCAATGCTTTGGTTACTCTGGCAGGCAAGCAGTTAATAAAATAACCTACCAATAACAATGTCCTGTTAGTGGTCCTTCTGAAAGCTAACACAGTCTAATGAGCAACTTAAATTCTTTGGGGCCAACTATGGCTAAACAATGTTTAAACACATCCGACAGGGTTGCTATAATGAAATGTATGCGGAAGAAAAGCCCTTTTAGGTTAGTGGTATTAACTCTCTGTGTGCCAGAGGTTCCCCGAAGTATAGCCATCCCTGGTACTCCTACTGGTCAATCAGTTCTGTCTTGGCAACTGCACCAGATTTAGCGCCTTATGTAGAAAGCAAGTTAAGCCAATACTGGAGCAAACCAACTGCACCATTATCAGGAAATTAACATCTCACTGAATTAAAATGGGGCTTGACACCCCCTTGAATGCTAGCAAATTCTTAAGTGCCTAGCATTCAAGGGTTAAACACCCTATTGAAAACAAAGATAATTTGTACTTGTTCCTTATGGTGCAATTGGGTTGCTCCAGAATTGCTCCTCTTTCTTTCTGGATAAGCACCTTATGACTGTTTATTATCAGATCTCTGTTTAGATCTGAACGATAAAAGATCCATTTATTTATTTATTTTTTTTACTTTTGTGAGATCTTCAAATATATAAACCCTTGGATGCACGCTAAAGACATCTCACTCTGGAGACATCTCTGGGATCCAGAGGATTATGGGAAAATGGCTGAAAAATATCTCTAACCCACTTTTAAGAAACTTCTCAATTGACTTAAATAATTGCCTGAGGCTTGATCCTATCTAACTCAAGGGGTTAACCCTTTTGAGTGGCAGAGGAGTACAGAACGCATTGCTTTGCAATGTGTTGCATACCCCTCTGGTATTCAAAGGGTTAAACTAGATCTTGTAACTTAAGATGTCTGGATTTGTGCTGCCATTTTGGGAATCTGGGATAATCAGATTATTCCATATCTGCCAGATGCGTGCTTTATGAGATATACAATGGATAATAAGTAGTTTCAGAAGATCCTCTTTAACCCTTTGAGTGCCAGAGAGTGCATAGCCCTCTGGCACTCAAAGGGTTAAAAACAAAATAAGTCAAGGCACTTTATTTGCTTGGTGATAATTTCTAGAGTACAGTTCTATAGCATCTTGTTGAAACAAATCATCTGAAAATGACACATGGGGAACATTATTTTAGTCCCATGGATGCGGAGAGGCCTTCAGTGTATTGCTTTGCAATGTCCTGGAGAACTCTCTAGAATACAAGGGAAATCATACCCTTGGAGTAAGTGGTTCTAAAGGACTTACCTAGGCAGGTGTCACCCATACGAAAGTCAGTTGTACATATTTGCCTTTCAGCTCTGCTGTACTCTATGACGGATCAGGGACACTGAGCTACCTTGAAAATGTTTGTGTAACCCTTAAGAATTTTAGGGAAGGTGCTTGCTAGAGCGATAGAGAGGCTCTGCCCATGATTCTACAGGGCCATGTAAACATTCTCATTTAAGCAAAATGTCTCTGCTCAGTTACAAACTACAGGAGAGTTTAAAGGGGAATTATCTCTCCTATACAAGTTTACCTCATACGAGAAGCTTTGATTTTTTTTTTTTTTTTTATATAAAACGCATGCTCTCACTTCCAGACAGTCGTTACAGATCTGCAGTCTGTCCGGAAGTAAGGACACGGCTCATTTTTAATAATGTAAATATCGCAAGAGCATGCATTTAAAAAAAACAAAAAAAAAAACAACGATTAAAGCTTATCGCTATATGAGGATGGCAATGAGGTAAACTTGTATAAGGGTGACAGTTTCCCTTTAAAATCAAAAACGGTATACCTGACTGCTTTATGGATGGGACTTGCCTAGATAAGTCCTCCTGTTACACAAATCAAGAGCCACTTATTCTATAGTTCCCCATAATAGATTATCTGATATTTAAAACAGAAATACAGTCAAAGACATAAAGATTTCAGTTATAAAATAAAACACTTCTATTTTAACAGTTATATATTATATAGGAATCTGTACAAAAATGTGGTTTAATATGGTTATTTTTGGTCCCGTTGAAATTGACTCATTAAAGGACCAGAGAGGCTTGCAGCACATTCTTGCGCACCCCTCTGCACCTTACAGAGTTAAGAAAAGAAGGTATAAATAATTGCCCATATATGGGAGGACCTGGTATGTCGTGAGGGAATAATAAGGCTTGCCAACCAGAAATGACAAACTGGCAGTTTTGCTTATGACATGCGAGCAGTCTGGAGTGCTAGTGGTGACAGTGCTGGGGAGGCAGGCCAAGGAACAGGACGAGTGGAAGGTGGGGTATCATCTTTATTCTTTCTTAGCCAAAGGCTGATCCAGAGACTTCAGTCCATCAAGGAAGATGGTTGGCGTAAGGATGTGAGTGGATCCTGGAGAGACAGAGAGAGGTGATGAGAGATAGAGCATGAAGGATGGAGGGGGGAGAGAGCAGGCAAAGAAAAACAGAGGAAGGATGTGAAAAAGGAAAATAAGAGTATGAAAGAGAGAAAGAAAGAAAACAAAACAGGAAAAATGACCGAGACAGAATAAGAGACACACAAGAAAAATAATAAGAAATACACATATACAAAGAAAAAGGAGTGCAAGGACAGAAACTAATGGTATAAAGAGGCTAGGCAACTTATAAATTAGGGATGGGCAGCTTGTGTTCTCCTGTTACTCCCATTGTCCAAAGCTAGGGACAGCTAACTGAGGATGATGGGAGTTGTAGTTTGAGCAATACAGATAGTGCTACAGTGAGGAGAAAACGGAACAAGCAGAAAGCAGAAATTCAGGTGGGTAGAGAACTGACCAATCAGGGCTTCCCATTTGGAGTCAGTAGCTTTGGTCAGCTCATAGGCACATCTCATTTCAGACATGGTGACTCCACCCAGCACATAGACCAGGAGCCGCGGGCCAGTACGATATTCTACAGCAGTTCGTGTTTTGTGCCAGTGGCCAAACCGAGCACTGAAAAGAAAAGGAGTGTTAGACTGATGGAATGAGTGAGAGAAGAAAGGGGACCCAGGAAGGAGATAGAGTGCAATATGCACAAATACAAAAGTGGAGCAACTCTGAGGAAAACCCACTGCACCATTGAGGATGACTAAAAATTCCCCAAACTTTTTTTTTTGTATTGGCTCTCTCAGTGGCCACAGCACGCCTTGTAGGTGCGCTATGATCATGAAATGTCACGATGTGCAAGGACCGTCACCAATCATTAAAGCTGGGACTGCAGTGACGGTCTTGGCATGTCACCCATCGTTAACGAGTTAAATTATTAAGATTCCCAAGTGCAGTGGGTGGAGTCTGTGTCCTGTTTTCCTGCTAGTAACTGTTATGCCCGCCTCCATGGACTGAACATCAGAGACTGACTGACAATATCTTTAGGACAAAAACACTAAAGCAAAATTCATAGAGGCCAATACCGGGGGGTTATTAAGAGGTGCTGCATGTACTTTAAATGGGGATTTAAATGACGGTCTATATTGCATTTGAGATCTTTCTAGCATTCAATGGGTTGAAAGCCCCATTTAAAATTAAGGAGGATTTTGACTTGTCTATAACACCGCACTGTATTTGTGCAGAGGAAATGGCTGGATGTTTCCAGAGGTGTTGACCGGATTCCGTTAGGGCTACTATATTAAGGGATGATGCTTTTGCAGATTTTATTTTACAGACATAATGGTTTGAATCTATTGCAGAGGAGCCTGTACCTGCTACTCCAGAAAAACAGCTGGTCCCACAGTAATTGCTTTTAATACAAAGACGGAGCACATAAACCGTCACTTAACCCTTTGAATGCCGCAGAGGTATCCAACGCATTGCAACACTCAATGGGTTAAAGTGGACCTGTTTCCTATGCAGCTTTTAGTTTCAAATATATCTGTTTAAACTGCCAGTAACATGTTTTTTGTTTTATAAACATATCACTAGTTTTAGAGATTTGTGGTTAAGTAGTTGGGGAATCTAAACCCAGAGGAGCTTTAATCTCTGATGTGGTCAGATAACATTGTATAATTACACAATTTCTTACTCACAAATCCATGTATCTGTTTCCACCTGAGGTGTGGAATAAGTTGTTAAGGTGGAAAACTATATATATATATATATATATATATATATATATATATATATATATATATATATATATTGTCCCATAGTCACATTTTAAGTAAGTACAAGAAATGGTAGAAAGGAGGAGAGACACTGTCAGGCACTGAGATTCCATGACTATATATGGCCCCTTACCTCACCACAGTCTGAGCACTTCCTACATGGTTCAATGGCTCAGAAACAAAGGGCCATTGCTTCTTATCCAGCTTATCTTCAATAGCATCCTGCAAAGTCAGGAACACACAATCAGATCAACATATAGACATCATACTGAAGGAGGAGATCATATATACTGAGGCACATTTTATAAATATCTCACTAATGCCAATATCTAAATCACTGCTGAGAGATCTATGTTTTCAGAGTTATTACAGTTTCAACTTCTTTTTCTTCTAAATACATTAAAAGTGTCCTTTAGTGCCGACAAAATTCTTAATGTAACCATGCCCACAAAGTATGCCCTAAAATTGTGCGCACAGAGAAGGGTTTTTTATGTACAAGGACCGTTATACATGCAGACAATTTTTATGAGAAAATAGTGAAAGATTTGTCTGCAGCCCACTCATCCATCTCCCCCACAACGTTCAGTCTACATTACCTCCATGATGTCTTTCAGTGCCGGCGTCCAACGGGACAGCTGATAGGTTACCTCTGGGCGGATCTTACTGACGTGTTTGCTAGGATTGGGGGTTGATTGCTGGCGTATAAAGAGAAAACATAATTTATAACATGAACCAAGACAGCTTGGGTGTACACAGACCTGCATTATTTAGTACTGTTAAAGGGATAGTAATACTTAAAATGCAAAAAAAATGTTGTAGGGTTTATCCCCCTGAGTAAAACAAGGGAACTCCCACTGCTTAAAGGTGTTTTATTCAAAAGTTATTACAGCTCAAAGTTGAATTTTTTAGGTGCAATATCACAGTGGCCTGAAATTGTACAGTGGCACTGTTATTACACCATCCTATGGACCGCAAATCTCCATAGGCTGGTGTAGCAACAGCGCCACTGTACAATTTCTGGCCACTGTGATATTGCACCTAAGAAATTCAACTTTGAGCTGTAATAACTTTTGAATAAAACACATTTCAGCAGTGGGAGTTCCCTTGTTTTACTCAGGGGGATAAACTCAACAACATATTTTTTTACATTTTAAGTATGACTATCCCTTTAAAGGTAAAAGTCTCCTAGCATGAAATTGAAATAACTTTGGTAGCAATTTAAGGGAAGAAAAATCAAATCTGTGTAACTATTTTTTCCTCACGTTTCATTCACAAAGATATTAAAAAAAGTTTTCAATCTTCCTACAGCAACAGGAAACAAAAAAATCCTAATGACCCTTATGAATTTTGTCCGTGCACCTTTGCTCTAAAAACAACAATATCAATCAGTCCTGGTTTTTATTAGGAAGAGTTAGTTTTCTTTAACCCTGTGATTGTCAGAGAATGCTTTGTGTACCCCTCTGGCACTCAAAGGGTTAACAGTTCAGATACTAAAGACATCCCCCAATGTGCTTCAAAGTAAGATATATGACACATTTCCCGCATTCAAGGAGTTATCATCTGAAGGACATGGGTATCCAACAGATTGCAATGTATTTTGCTGGATACCCCTCTGACACTGAAATGATTAAAGTAGAAAAATATATAGTAGGGATTTTCCTAATGAGAAGGCCAGAGTTACTCCCACTGTCAGGAAATGATTTATTCAAAGGTTATTAACAGCTCAAGATAATTCCTATTTCAGGGTTTGGAGAGTTTTTCAGCCAGGCATAAATTCTCCATAAGGACACATGAAACAGCACCAACTACTGGTCACTTATTATAGAACTGTTTTAATTAAACCTGTGCATGCCAGGGAGGTATCTAAGGCATTGCAACACTCTCAGAGGGTTAAACAAACAAAAAGACATTAAACAAGTTTGAGATGTGTTTGACTGGATCATTGTTCAGCAGTGGGAGAACCAGATTTTTATTCCCAGGAAAAGCCCAAGAATACTCTAACATTTAACCCCTTTTCATGCCAGAGGGGTGGCTGTTAGGCAGAAGTGGAGCAGCTACACCACAGGGGACAAAAAAAAACAAACTGACATGCCCTAGGGGCTATTTGCACTCAGGAAGAAGCTGACATCCAGGCACCTAGCAGCCATCTAAGGGCAGCGCCTGTTTAAAGGGATTCACAATAAAAGTAGATCCACTTAATCTTCATAGTATTTGGGCCATGGAGAGTGTTATTTCAATACTGTCAGAGTTGTAGTTCAAGAGTAAACAGAATGATTAAGTATCGCTCTCATACCCCTTTTACTGATGTAACACTGCTCACCTCAGAGCAGCAAGACTGTCTGGATGGATCACAGAGAGAGACAAACTTCAGTGAGCATAAGGCAAAACCTGTCAAGGGGGGGCAGGGTTTTCCTTATGTTCACAGTAAGAAGAGTATCCCTTTCTGTGAGATGTCTGGTCTGTGGACCAGATTCCAAATCTGAGCTGAGCAGTGTTACACTAGGTAAAAGGGGTGGGGGGGGGGGATATCAATTACTCTTGAACTACAACTCTGACAGTATTGAAATAACACTCTCCATGACCCAAATACTATGAAGATTAATTGGTGCAGCTGTTTTTGTGAAACATTACTATCCTTTTAATGCAGACTGATACCAGGCACCAGATTATGTTTTGTGAGTACAGAGATTCAGTACGGAATGGGGACTACTCTGAGGCCTTGAAAAGACCACCAGAGTACCCATATATACCAATGTGTCACACCTACGCACCCTGCCTATTCCCTGTGATTCATCGGGCCTGCATCTCAGTTCCACTTAAATAACTTTTTATATTGTATGCAGAGTATGTTATCCTGTTGGGTTAATGTATTTAACTGTACGGGAGCTCACCGATTCAGCACTGTGCCTAAATTAGTAAGTCACAAGACTGTCAAAGTGTATGCATATTTAAAGGATAGACCTGATGAGATTACCTGGCAAATTGTCAGTATGGTTCCTAATTGTTGAATTCAAACCTAGAACTCGTGTCAGTAGCTGATCTGGATCATCTAGGGAAGAGGGGCTTCAGGAACGTTTGCATATAAATACTAGGAATCGTGGCTGTGTTTGTGGTTTCGTTTTGGGTCGTTCATGGGGGGGTGGGCATATGCTTGGCTGTGCTCTGACACCCCATGTTCCTGTTGATGTTCAATAAAGAGGAGTTATACCATTCTTCAGTCCGATCTTTGTGATTTCATCCAGTATCAAAGAACCTGCGTCAGAGCACCGTGACACACAGGTCACAAAGCACTGTACCACATCGCATTGGGGACCCCTCTAGCATTCAAGGGATAAAATTCCTAATTAAACCCATGTGAATTTTTATTTGTTCCCTATGGTGCAGTTGGTTTACCCTTGAATTGCTCCACTACTGACTTTGTGAATTTGGCCCATTATATCTTGGAACATATCTCTTGAGCGTTAGCTCAAACACACAGTCACCCTCCCAAACACTAACCCTACACTACTCCTAACACTGAAGTGAAACAATACTACCCCTAACACTAACCTAACACCCAGATCTGTGTAATGCTCACCTGTCATCCACTGTCTGTTTTCTTTTGTTTGTAATTTTCCTTCTTTTAATTCTGTATTTGAAAATGCAAAAAAAACTTAAATGAAAAGGTGTTTTCCTAAAAAGAAAGCCCCCCTGGCACTCTAAGAGTTAAACGCAGTCTGGAATATCTGTTAAAAATTATATGCAGCTATTTCTGTTAATAAAAATAATAAGGCATTTGTTTTGTTAAAAAGTCAAGGCATTGAAATGGTTAATCTTGCTCCACTGGCGGCGGCAGGAATGCATAGTAAAAGAGCCTCTCTCCACACCTTTTGGGCTGTTGCCAGAGTCCGAATGAGGGAAGTTTGAACAGAGTCTGGCGTTTTATATGGACAGTGTCTGTTCAAAATGGATTCCAGCCTACAATTGGCTGGGATGTATGCGTACACACCTCCCAGTCAGTCAGCTTCTAGGAAGTTTTGTTATCACCTTGCTAGAGGCTGACTGGCTGGGAGGTTCATAAACACACATCTCAGCCAATAGGAGGATGGTATCCATTATAAAAAGCCAGTCTGTATGGAGGGGGGGGGGCTCTTTTACTATGCATTCCTGCCGCTGCTAGTGGAGGGGCAGCAAGATTAACCATTACAATGCCTTTGCTTTTTAACAAAATGAATGCCATACTACAACAGAAATGGCTGCATGTTATTTTTAACAGATATGTCAGACTACATTTAACCCTTAGAGTGCCAGACGGATACCCCTTTGGTACTCAAAGGATTAAATCAGTCTCTTTTTTTAGGAAAACGTCTTACAAAAAAAAAAAAAAATCTTCATTGAATTTTCAAATACAAAATTGAAAGAAGACAGAATATTACAAACAAAATAAGAAGGGAGATTGAAGAAGATGGACAGTATCTGACCAGGGTGCTGAAGACTCCTCTGGACATCAGGATTACTGGTAAGCGTTCATGTGATGATTTTTTATTTTTTTATTTATTTATTTTTTTAACTTAGCTGGATCAACCTTGTGAGTGCCAGTGGAGTAAGCATAACCCACTGGCACTCATAAGGTTAATTCAACTAACCTTTCACACATCTAGGCATTGCTTTGGATGTATTCATGTGGGGCTTAGGGCACCAAATCAATACATCCACTGGTGACTATGCTTTTTTTCAGGTTCAGTTCCTGTGCAGGTACTTTTGAGATGCGTAAAAGACTCTGCATCCAGAAAAAGTGGGTGCAGATTTCACACGTTAAAGTGGGTCCTTTAACCCTTCAAGTGCCAAAGAGGTATCTGATACATTGCTTCACAATGCATCGGATACCCCACTGGCACTCAAAGGGTTAATGTTTCTTGGTGGTAAAGCATTTGTTATGTGTCAATGGATGCAAACGTCCACAACATTATCGCCGGGGGGGGGGGGGGGGGGGGGGGTGTGTGTGTGTGTGTGTGTGTGTGTGTGTGTGTGTGTGTGTGTGTGTGTGTGTGTGTGTGTGTGTGTGTGTGTGTGTGTGTGTGTGTGTGTGTGTGTGTGTGTGTGTGTGTGTGTGTGTGTGTGTGTGTGTGTGTGTGCAATTCAGTGAACTGCAGCAAATGACTTGTGGCACCAACAGCTCTAGGGCAGAGGTGGGCAACTGAACTACAACCCCCATCATCCTCATCCAGTCATGGCCAACTGAAGATGAGGGGACTTGTAGAAAGACTGGCAGAGGATGAAGGGGGTTGATTTTCTACAACAGCTGGAGGGCATCAGCGAGATATATGAATTTCATTAGGAAGACTAAACTAACCCTTGGTTTATGGAACCTCATGGGCGGGGTCAGAGGAAGATAACTACCAAAAATAGCATTGTATAAAGATTAACATGTGATACCATACCGATGTGACTACTCGTGTCCCCAGCAGCTTCAGGTTAAGAATAATATTACTGTCACTCTGGATATTGGCGTGCTGGATTAATTTGGCTAAATTTTCTTCTGTGATACCTACACAAGTATATAGAGAGAGTTGGGAATACCATATAAGTAAACATATATTACGAGCAGCATGAGCTCATAAGTTAATCCCTTAAGGACCATATGGTTGAGCAATGCATTGCTTTGTAATTTGTTTCACACCCCTCTGGTTCTCAAGAGATTAATTTATATAAAGATAATAAAAAGGGGAACTATTACCTTCAATACAACGGAGATCATATAGTCTTTGAATAGATAATTACTAAAAGGCCAGAAACTTACCATAAGGTTAAATGTTACATTTTTCATGTCACAAATATTAGAAACGTGGGTTAAAGATCATAACTCAAGACACCCGCTTTGTTAATTATTTACGATTTACATTGATGAGAACAAATCAGAATTGTCCAATCAGAACTTTAACTGTCATTTCCAATGCTGTAGGTGGCAAAAGTGAGAACTTTATCTCCAGCTGCAAATAATGTTTTTGGCCTTTTCATTTCTGCTATTTTTTTTTTTTTATATATATAAATACGAAATTAAATGTGGACTTGATTGTTTTGGTCAATTGCTTGCATGACTGACTTATCCTATATAATAAAACACTAGCGATGTTTGTCAGAAGCCGTCATGCGCAGTAGAGACTGTGCACATTTGGGCAGTCTCTACTGCGCAAGGCTGCATTGCATGAAGCAGTGAGGTAGCGGCCGCTTAACCCTTTGAGTGCCAAAGGGATGTGCAACGAATTGCATTACCACTCTGGCACTCAAAGGGTTAACATTACCTGGACCTTGGCCCGTGTACATGGGCTTTTACACTAGTTTTAAAATATTTAATCTTTTGTTCTATCAATTTGAACAGTGGTTCCAATAGTTAAGCTTTGACACATCCATTTTTATAAGTTGTGAAACGTGTAGCTGAAAACTAGATTTCTATTACATGTTTATATCAAAAGCACTGGAACTTAATGAAAGCTTTAAGAAAGATTCGACAAGCAAATGTGCCATGGCATGCCTGTTGGGAACCCATGGTATTATCTAAAATAACTTTTTTTCTGGCACTTGATGCATAAGAAAGAGCATGTAAATGAGTCAGTCGGGAAGATTGATTATTTGGGGTTTCTGTCAATTAGATTTCTGCCAGCAGATTGGTTAGAAAAGTCAATCCCTGGGAACTGTGTTAATGAGAATATTTCTAGCTCTAGACTAGTCAGGAAGATCCATCCTTTGGGTTAGCGGTGTGACTTGGCTTGTTGTTGGAGACACCTCTCATCATCCAGTAATGGGAGTTGTAGCTCCCAACAGCTAGCCAACCAAAGGGTCAAATCAACAATAACTGATGGGTGCCACTGTCCCAGTGAAATGGCTGCTTTACTGTACTCTATCACTCATTGACTGCATGGGCGTGCACTCATATCACATTGTAGTTTGTGAAGAATAGAAGGAGGCACACATGGAGAATGAGGATCAGTCATCATTCTCTGAGTGCCTCCTGTTATTCATGGAGAGCCAAAGTCTGCTTACCCCTGCACTAGTCTGAAAGTGTCTCACAGGGAATGGTGTACTGTGTATCAATAGTCATTCAGTAGGAAATACCTCCTATCCTGGTGTAATAAACTTCCTCTGGGTCACTTACCATTCTTCAGGTGGATATACAGCAGAATAATCCGGATTTTATCATAAGGTTTGACGCTGGGATCCAGTAGGATTGGTACTATAATCTTCATGGGGTCCTTCAGTTTCTCACCCAGGGAATCTGTGCCCATTGCTAAGTCCTTAGCAGGAAAAAAAAAAAAAAAAAAAAAAAAAAAAAATGAAAATTAGTTTTAGGACACCATGGACTGGCAAATAACTACCTGCCCTTGCTATACACATATGTAGTTTTGAATTCAAATTCTATATGTACACCTTATGACTTACTATACTATGAACACTTGCAAAGAGGACTAGAGGATCCAGTTGTTATCAAACTTTATTTATTTATTTATTTATTTATTTTTTTTAAATCACTGACATTGCCGTCTCATGTCCAGACAGCTCACCTACAGTCCACCTCAGAAGTGATGTGCTAAAGTGAAAATGACGTCTCCAGTGTGACAAGTTCTCAAATTCCAGTGTTATTCTATGGGGTCAATGCACAAGATTTCATCATGATCGATCCTAGTGCATTGGCCCTAAAGAGTAACATACGACTTGGAGAGTTTATAGAAGTGGAGAAGTCATCTCCACTTTATCACACCTTCGTGCATCTCCACCTTGTCATGACAGTTATTCTGTTGCATGCCAGGAGAGAGTTAAGAATCTGGCTACAGTTCTCCATAGAATGTGGTTCATCCTAACAACCAGAACAGTTAAAACTTTTGAATAAATAATTGCCAGCAATAGTAGTGCCCCTGTTTTACTCAGCAGGAAAAGCCCTATAATGTATTAATATTTTCTTTTCTAATAAAGATTTACTTCGCCAGAATGTTTAAATACAGGAGTATTGTTTCAATAAAAATACATTGCACAGCCCAGCTATGGATCTACAGAAGGCAACATTAAGTACCAAGAGCTATCCACAGCCCATATTAAAGGTGAACTCTCACCTCTATTAAAGTTCTCCTCATCTTAATGTTCCATTTGAGTTAATCTTTAATCCATTTTTTTTTAATGCAGTACAGCCGAGATTTAGCCATTTAAAAATAAGTCTGTGACATCAGTTCAGGACAGGCTGCAGCCTGTCAGTCTTCATGTCTTCCCCGTTATCACCTCCTCCTACCCTGTCGGAAGAATCCAGCGTGTGAGCTGGTATGATCTCATCGACGAGAGAGCGCTCCGACTCACACTGGATTCCTCCATTAAAGGAGGAGGTGAGAACGAGGAACAACTGGGGAAGAGACGAAGACTGACAGGCTGCGAGGCAGAGTGGTGCTGAAGCCTTTCCTGATCGGATGTCTCCAGATAATTTTTAAAAAGTTTAAATCTGGGAAACGTTATTAAAGATTAACTGAAATGGAACATTAAGATGATGAGAATTTTAACAGAGGTGAGAGTTCCCCTTTAAGGAAAAATTAGGGTTTATTATTAGGATGAGTTAAATGTTCCTTTAAGCATGGTATATGAATTCACTTGAAAATATTTGTTTGCTGGAAGTGTACTCCATAACTAATGGTGCAAGTGCCTGTTCATATCCCTAGTCCCCAGCCTTTCCTGCACACCGGAGTCCCTCCTATTCCATGACTCATACACTGTTCTTTATCATAACAGGGCCCCGGCACTTATTAAATGTAACTATGCTATGATTAAATTGATGACCAAATAAAATAAATTACAATAGAACTGGGCTTATTGGCCTGACTGGTAAGGCATGAATGGTCACTGCAGATCAGATCCCTAGTCTGCATCCCTCACACCCTTTTGTATCCACAGATTATGCTCTGAATTTGACTAGCTCCCACTACCAGATTAAAGTTACTGGGTACCGAATGAGGCTTAGGTCACCCCCGTCTATGGACATACTAATGAAAACCTCAAAAATATACGTTTTATTATAACAGTAGCCATTGCTCACTTCAGTAGGCAAAAGGTTCATAGCAAAAAGACAGCTGATTAAATTACTGATTTACTCTTACAAAAATGGTCCACAGTGCATTTATTATAAAAAATGGCACACAATACACAGATAAAACAATTATATATAAAATAAAAATAACTAAATACAAGGGTCTTCCCCAGGAAGTTTTTGGGGTGAAGTGTTGGTGTGTTCATCACATGGTCTTAACCCATAATAAACAAACTTAAATAAGTGAACATGGAGAGAAAAATCTTCCATTTTCATCTTGGGAGGACAAACTTAAAGCGTAACTACCATGTCACAAAATGTTCAGCTTAACTAAGTCCCCTTCTGGCGACTAGCTGCTTCGTAGCGATAGTCGCCAGAATTATTACCCGATTTAATAGATATATGCTTTATTCCCCAGAAGTCAGTAGCACGGAGCGCGGATAACTTGCCAGAATGACGTCTGCGCGCCTGCGCTGTCAGTCCCAGGGGACTTCGTTAAGCTAAACATTTTGTGACATGGTAATTCCGCTTTAAGTTTGTCCTCCCAAGATGAAAATGGAAGATTTTTCTCTCCAAGTTCACTTATTTAAGTTTGTTTATTATGGGTTAAGACCATCCCACTTGGTGTAAAAGGATAAGGTAGGGTGGGGCAACAGTATATTTGTGTGTCAGAAAATTATGTTAACTTTTGGCCTGCAGTCCCCAATGGGAGTGGCAATGGCAATTCCTGTTCCAGAATGCAGGTAGGCAATGACACTAATAAACGTTTGTCTAGTCTACTTGGCTATCCTCCTTTTCCAGACAGATACAGCACCATACAATGACAGGCTTAGAAGACAATGCTTGGGGTTGACCCCTTCAGTACCTGCAGGACATTTCCTTTTGGGGTCTTAACATGAAAACTCCCCCTTTTAAGATGGCGACAGAGAGGTTAAGCACAAAGATGTTCCCTTTACCCACCACACTTACTCTCCCTCAGCCTTGACAGGACATTAACAATATCCTGGTCACATTTCCTTATGTCAATCCTTTTTCTATCATACTGGGAGACAGGACAGTTATTGGCCATCAGTACCCCGCCCCCCCAGTATTCCATAAATGTAAGTGTGCCTACGTGTTCCCTTAAAGGGGAAAACCTCCTAATCAATTCCCATTTACCTTACTATAACCATAAAAACCTAATGTCCCTGTGAATTCTGCCCTTGTGCCTTTGTTAAAGAGATGACATCTTCAGTCAGTATTGGATGTCATGTATGGAGGCAGACATGAGAACTTCTTTCCATTTTATCAAATTGAAGCAGGGCATAATCTTAAGGATCAGATGGGTTTGCAACACACTGTTTAGTAATGTGCTGCATAATGCTCTGGTCCCTAAAGGGTTAAAGGGATAGTAATGTTTCACAAAAACAGCAGCTCCAATTAATCTTCATAGTATTTGGGCCATGGAGAGTGTTATTTCAATACTGTCAGAGTTGTAGTTCAAGAGTAACTGAATGATAAAATATCCCCCTCTGACCCTTTTACCTAGCATAAGCCGCCTCCTCTCAGATGTGGGATTTGGTCCTGGGACCAGACAGGTCACAGCAAGGGACAATCTTCTTACTGTGAGCATAAGGAAAACCCTACCCCCTTGACAGGTTTTTCCTTATACACACTGAAGATTGTCCCTCTCTGCGATCCATCCAGGCAGTCTTGCTGCTCTGAGGTGAGCAGTGTTACATTAGTAAAAGGGGCTGGAGAGGGATACTTTATCATTCAATTACTCTTGAACTACAACTCTGACAGTATTGAAATATCACTCTCAATGGCCCAAATACTATGAAGATTAATTGGAGCTGCTTTTATTGTGAAACATTACTATCCCTTTAAGAATACCATGTGTAGAGGCTGAATTTGTGACCCGCAGTCCTGCTGGCAATGGATGCAGACATGACAGTTACTATGGAATCCACAATTTACTCTAGTTGTTATCTCTTGAATAAGGGGGGCATTACTAATTTCTGGCCATTGTAATGCAAGTGTGTGTCATTATTAGGTGGTGTTAAACTAATGCAGGGAACTGTACCCCAAATGGGTGTGCCAAATAGGATTCATCCTTTTACTTGTAATCTAAATCATCTTTAACTCATCCCTCACATTCTATGTTTACTGGCCATTAGATTACTGAATGGATCCGAGGCCAAGAAGGGACCTAATACAGATGTTAAAGAAAAGGCAGATATACTGGATTAAAAAAAACTGTGCAATATCTCCTAACAGCTTAAAACAAGTGTAAAATGCATTACAATTTGGGTAACAGGTGAGCAGTAAAATTGCTGATCGGATACAGGAAATAAATGCTTATATGTTATGAATAGGAAGGAAAGAATGCAGTAAGAATGATAATCCTGGGAAACTAGCACTCAAATGAAAAGTTTCAACTTCTAGCGTATCTTGGGTTCAGGACTAAAAAATCTTTAAAACCTAAACTTTATTGAACAAAGTAATAATACTTGTCTAGGCCACTCTAGCTTGCCACATAAAAAGAGAAAAAAGACCACAGTCTTATATTACTAATGATGCCAGTATTGGTTATGCACATCTAGCAAGAAAACCTAAGCTGGTAACAAATTTGAGTTAGCCACTCAATTAAACATGTCCCATATTCTGTAACATATATGAAAGAACAGGTCAAAGGAGAGTATTTGAGCCTACCCTGAACATGTTATTCCAGGGACTTGCTAAACAAACGGCAATTGATAAAGAAGCTGTATTGTCAGTCAAAATTGATAGCAAGTTACAAAAGGAAGTCTGCAGGAACTCTAAAGATCCTGAATCCTAATATAGTTGTTGTGGAATTACTGAAGAGCTATCACTTGAAGTCAAAACATATGGAATATATCAATATATAAGATAATGTGGGTTGTTGTGAATACTGAAATTGTAAACATGTTTGTGATACAGATCTTTTACTTATGAAAATCATAATTTTAAAGGGAATTGTAACCACTGATTGGATCCGATCTTTTATAATTTGAGACGTTGGATGAAATTTAAAGGACAGCCTATAAGTAATTATTACCACAGACGCTTTTGTTGTTACAAAGTAAGTGATATGCTCCTGCCAGGCAGTGGTATAAGGTAGGATTGCAGGATATACTGTAAAGGACCATTGCAGTCCAATATGTTGCTGACTGATGTGTTCAACGGGTCAATAAACCTGTTTCGAACCAACTTACCAGAGTGCTGCTCAGCTTCTCTCTTGGACCAAACACTCACATCAGGCCGATTCGAACCTCTCACAACAGTCCCACTGTTCATTGATGGACTTTTTCCATCACCTGACCCCAGGTATCTACTCGCTCATTGGTAATCCTGTCTACATTTATACCCTCAGGACAAGGGGTTAAAAACATTGCTAATCCACTCAATGTAACATCACTTACCTGCTCCACGGCACAGAGTTTTTCTACGGTTCCAATAAATTTCTTCATGCAGTCCTCTGCCAGATTTAGGTGTGTGGAATACTGAGAGAGAGGGGAAGACGACATTAGTATTACAAAACAGTCTCTACATTTCACCTCGTAGCACTCTAAAGATATATTATTTACCTTATTAATTTCTTTCTGGTACTGAGGCATTTTCTTTAACATTTGGGACAAGTCTTTAAGATTGGCCTAAAAATAAAAAAAATTACAATACAGAGAACTGCAGGTGTACTACACTGATCAGAATACAATTGTATTGTATGCAGAGCAGTAAGGCACTAAACAGAAGATGCGTCTATCTCACCCTCCCTGGAGACAAGAGGTGAGGGTACCTCACCAGTCTATTTGCCAGAAGTGTGAGTACGTGTCTTAGAAGCTGAACTGAACTGAACATACCTTGTCTGTGGTCATTCTTTTGCTTTCACAGAACGATTTCAAGAGATCCGTTACCTTCCTGCATGAGAACATAAAGGTGACACAAAGTAGAGAGAGGAGATAGTATACATGAGCAAGCTGGTAAATAACAATGCATCATCTTATGGAGCTGGGTAAAGAAAGTCACTTACTTATTCACATCAGCTATGTGCATGTGACGAAGCTGCACCCACAGGTCATCATCTTCATCCAGAAGGACCTGCTTCTCCCTGCTATCTGCAATGCCGCTGGTCTCATAGCTAGGAAAAGAGGAGATGGGGAGCAAAAAGAATGAATGGGAGAGA
Source organism: Rhinophrynus dorsalis (assembly GCA_037306005.1). Classification (NCBI taxonomy): domain Eukaryota; kingdom Metazoa; phylum Chordata; class Amphibia; order Anura; family Rhinophrynidae; genus Rhinophrynus; species Rhinophrynus dorsalis. The sequence goes on along the minus strand of CM074721.1, from coordinate 501,609,433 downwards.
AAGATGTAAATAACATTTACTTACCAATATCTTCTTCTTTGTCCCTTCCACTGCAATGCATAGTGGGTATTGTGTCCTCCTCTCAGCTGGGTAGAACCAATCAGTTTTAGGTATTTAAGTAAGCCAGTGAGATAGTATACTTTTGTCCAAGCTGAAAAATATAACAGAGAATAAGTTAAAGGGTAGGGTATGCAGTGGAAGGAACACAGAGGAAAATAAAATATCAATAAGTACATTTTACAGTTTCTTCTGTGTCCCATTGCCACGGCAATGCATAGGGAAACATACCAAAGCATTGTTACTAGGGTGGGCAATTCTCACATGATCAGCATATTAAACATGATAGAAGGAACATTCCTTCAAGTCAGGTTGGAACCACAGCCTGGAGGACTTGTCTCCCAAACCTTGCTTCTGCTGATGCTTGAACATCTAGGTGATAGTGTTTGACGAAGGTCAATACTGAAGACCAGGTCGCTGTTCTGCATATGTCTTTTATAGAAGCCTCTGCTTTTCCTGCCCAAGAGGTAGCAATGGGTCCGAGTGTGTGCTTTTATGGTTCTTGGTGGTATTGCACCTAATTCTACATATGCTAACCTGATAAATTCGATATCCATCTGGATATGGATGCATTTGAGGCCGCTTTGCCCTTAAAATTTCCATGGAAATGGACAAATAATTTCTCTGATTCTCTTAACTCCTGGGTTCTGTTTAGATAACAAGAAATTCATCTAACTAGATCAAGGTTGTGGAAAACTCTTTCCTTAGGATTTCTTAGGTTTGGACAGCCTTATTGATATGAAAAAATGATACCACCTTAGGTCTGAAAGTTGGTTTTGTTTACACAACAATCTTGTCTTGATGTATGGAGATTTGGAAGACCAGGCTTGCATTACATTTGTCAGAAATACTGTTTTTAATGTTAGGCGTTTTACTTGAATGTCTTGAATTGGTTCAGGCTTACTTGATCTAGCCAGTTGGTTCAAAACAATGTTAAGGTCCTATGGTGGTGGTGGTGGTGTGTGTGTGTGGGGGGTGATGTCCCTAATATGAGGTCTTGCCTTAATAAATCTTTTAACTAAATCACTTTCTAAAATTAAACTGCTAAGATATAGATATTGGGGATTTTTGGACATTTATAGAGGCTGGTTTAAGCGCCAAGTCATAATCCTTCTGCAAGAATTGCAATATGTTTGTTGGAGAGACAAATGTCCTGTGGCTCTGATTTTATTTGAACCAGCTAGTACATGAATTCTGTAATATAACTGTGTGGTTGACGCCCTCCTTCTTGAGAAGAAGTTAACTTTGAGTGATAGTGATTTCCTCTCAGCCGCCAATTTCAAGAAATTCTTATTCTGGTGCAATAGAAGCCCCTGTAGTAAAAAAATCCTGCCTGGGAGGTAGTGTCCAGTTTGGTCTACTGACATCCTTACCAGATCTGCAAACCATACTCCCCTCGGGAATCCTGGGACTTTTTTCTCTTTTTATATTTTTTATGACCTCCGCAATCATCGGTATGGAGGGAAAAATGTATGCTAGCTGATGGCCCCACTGGAACCTCAGAGTGTCTTCCCCCAGAGCTCTCAGGTCTTTCCATCTGGAAAAACATGTTTTGCATTTGCTGCTGGTTTTTGTTGCCATGAGATGTATTTTGTAGCTTACCCATATTTGAGACATTTGATTGAACACTTACACGTTCAGTGACCACTCTCCTTGGTCTAGGTGGCATTGACTTAGAAAGTCTGCCTGTATGTTCCGTGTTCCTGGCACATGGAAAGCTATAATTGCCCTTAGGTTTTTCTCTGCCCATCTCCTTATTATTTCCGATTCCAAAAACAGTTTCTTGCTTCTGGTTCCCCTTGATTTCTCAGATATTTGACTGTTGTCATGTTGTCTGACTGAATGAGGACTGGTTTCCCCTATAACTGTTTCTTGAAACAGGTTAGGCAAAACATTACTGCTCTTAGTTCCAATATGCATATACAGGTGGATCTTTCCTTTCTTGACCACGTGCCTTGAGCTGGCTGGCATCTGTTTTCAACTCTTCTCAGATCACACAGTCTAATGGAACTGCCTTTGAAAGATTTCTCTTCTCCATCCACCATGATAGATCCTTTCTTATCCTGGATGGTAATTGAATATTTTGTGATTTATTTTTTTGATCCTTGTTCCATTTCTTTAGGAAGAATATCTGCAGGTTCTTTATATGAAGCTTTGCCCATGGAAGAATTTGAACTGAAAAGGTTAAAACTCCCAAGAGCTGCATATAGTCCTTTGCCATGGGAATCATATGTGTCCTAAATCTCCTGACACTCCGATTCTTGTTACTCTGTCAGTTGAAAGTGATGCTTTTCCCTTTACGGTGTTTAAATTGATCCCTAGAAACACTAGATCCTGTGAAGGCGTTGTCTGACTTTTTTGAGGGTTGCTGAGCCATCACAAATGTTGCAGATGACTGATGGTGTAGCCTGTATGGTTTCTGGCTTGTTGCTTTGACTCTGAAATTATCAATAGATGGCTGAGACAGGGAATTATTACTATCCTTTTCTCTCTTGAGCTGCTGCCAGGATTTTCGTGAACACTCTGGGCACTGATTATAGACCGAAAGGCAGAGTTGCGAACTGGAAATGAGCATCCTCTATAACAAATCAAATCTTAGGAATTTTCAATGTGTTGGTCTCATTGTAATATGATGGTATGCATCCATTAGTTTTACAGTTATCAGAAAGGTGTTTTTGGGGTGTACTTTTGTTTTTTGTTTGGTACTGCCTTGATCAATGAGCCTACTGTCTCCATCTTGAAGGGCCGACACTGAATAAAGGAATTTATGAATTTCAGATTCAGAATGGGTCTGTAGCTTCCGGAATTCTTTGGTACTATGAAAAGGATTGAGTATACTCCCATCTTCTTTTGTTCCACAGTAACATCCTCTGTTACTGAGCAAATGTCTGGATGACCTCTCTCAAAACTTACATTTTTTGAGGGTTTGTTGTCTTTGATGCCCTGAATAAGTTCTTCTTTGGTACCTTGCTGAATTTCTGAAGCACCCAATTCCTCAACCAATTTATGAGAAAATGTCCAAGGCCACCTCCCACCTGGGATTAGAGGCAGGTCCCACTGACCTTCAAAGATACTCCTTCTTGAACAGATTACTTCCTGAAAATTCCTGAAAGTTTTCCCTCTGGACATGTGAAAATGTTGGCTTCCTCTGGTCTGTTGGGCTGATATCTTTTAGCTTCTCTGAAGCTTTGCCACTTAGTCTTGTAAGCAAATTACCTATCTGGGATATTTAGCCCTGTTCTTCTATGTCGGGCTAGAAAGTTGCTTTTTCCTCCCATAATTTTCCTAATAATTTCTTCTATATGATGCCCAAATAGACGTGAACCTTGAAATGGTAAGGTGACAAGTTTGTTTTGTGATGAGGCATCAGCCCTCCAACCACAGTGTCCTTTTTGAAGTAAATGATAGGTTTGAAAAACACAAAGTCAGTTTGATGATGTCTAAAGAGGCACTGCATGCAAACCTCACTGCTTCCTTGATGCTCTCCTTTACTAATATGGATCTTGAAAACGAGTATTCCACTTTCTCCTCCAGTTCAGACAGCCATATTTTGATTGTCCTGGATATGCAGACTCTAGCTGTGGTCACCTTCAGGTTTTGTACTAATAGGGTAAACTGCTTCTTTAGTGCTCTTTCCATCTTCCTCTCCATCCTATCCCTTAAAGAGGAACCATCCTCCATTGGTACCGATGTTCGTTTGGCTAGCTCTTAGGGGGATTAATGAAATCATTAATCTCTTCTTCCTTGAAGGGATACATTCTGAGAAATCTTCTTGACATAGACGTTCTCTTATGACCTTTATCCCATTCTGTTCTAATTAGATCTATAACAGAATGGTGTATAGGAAATACTGGTGAGTCCTTATTCTGTAAAAATGCTATGTCTATGTCTAATACATCTAATTCCTTAGATGTATAAATCAACCTTAATGTTTTGCTCATGGATTTCAACAAGGGGTCAATTTTTTCTATATTAAAAGATCCTGGCTCCTGTTACTCCCCCTATACTTCTGATAAATATTCTGAATTAATATCCTGGATGCTTGCTGATTCTTCCATTTCCTCATATCTATTGGAGGCTCCCTCATCTCGGTCTTCCAATCTCTGTCTTTTTTTTGGTCCAGCATTCTCTTGCATAGCTGCAAATGCATCTTGCATAGAGGACTGCATCCAAGAAAGTATATCCTGAAATTGTGCTGGCATTTCTGGCCTGTAGCCCTATAAGGCAATCCGGACAAAGTTTTTCACAATCAGAAGCGGATAATTTTGCATCACAACCTAAGCACCCTTTAAACATCCGTTGTGTCTTATCTTTTTTTTCTAACACAGGCTTCTCCTTAATACGAGTCTGCTTAGGAGTAGCAGACATAATGGTAAAAACACTATTTTAATTAAAACTGCACTAAAAACAAATCTATCAGTCTTATAGATTCCTGATGGCCCTCATGTTTTACGTGCTGCAAAAAGGTAAAAAAAAAACACATCCTTAACGTAAAACAATAGCAATATGATCTTAACAAAGAAAAGATCTTACCATCCATGCGTGGGTGTCAATGCTACTTGTTTTCTAGCTGGATTCCAAGCGTCTGGCGCTGGATTTCAGAATGCGTTCCACCATGGAATGCATGGCTTCCCTCTCTGATGCTCTGGTGAACCGACCTCATGGAATCCCACCCCAGGCCCTGCACTGAAGCAGGGAGAGGGGAATCATTCTCTCGGCACAAAGCGTGAGAAACAAGGGCTTCTGGCAGACAAGGCGGCACTAAGTCGTCCAAACACTTGGTGCACATGGATCTTCTGTTGTTGTAAATGTGAGTAGCTTGGATCACTCATTTTCCGTCCCAATTGCTGCATAGGACCAAAAGTCTATCTCACAGAAATCATGGCTTCCTTTAATACCTAAATCGATTGGTCCTACACAGCTCAGAGGTGGAGACAATACCCTCTATGCATTCCAGTGGCAATAGGACACAGAAGAAAAAGAGAATTAAAGATGAAATTAATAAAGTGGGAAAAACAGAGAATGAAAAGTAAAAAGCAAACCAGACACACAATCAGTGTGCTAGAGAGAGACAGACAGAATTGGAGAAAGAAAGAGTCACTACAGTTTAAACTCTTTGTCTTTATATTAACAGTACCCTCTCATGGTTAGATTCCAATTATTCTATTGCATGCTATGGGAGATGCAGTCACCAACAAACACTATCGCTCTGTGTCTGTCTCTCAACAAGCAGTTCTTCATGTGATGAATGTGATAACTGCTGAGTCACTTCCTGTCAGAACTTTCAGGATATAATCATGCTGTAATTTACTTCCTGATAATTTGGCTTTTGAATACCCTTGTTTTACTCAGCAGGACAAGCTCTATATAACTTTTCATAATACATAAATAATAGGTTTACTGCTTCTTTAAAGGGATAGTAATACTTAAAATGTAAAAAAAAATATGTTGTAGAGTTTATCCCCCCGAGTAAAACAAGGGCACTCCCACTGCTGAAAGGTGTTTCATTCAAAAGTTATTAATTTTCAAAGTTGAATTTTTTAGGTGTAATATCACAGTGGCCTGAAATTGTATGGTCCCAGGACCAGAGCTGTCCATAGGATCGTGTAGCAACAGCGCCACTGTACAATTTCAGGCCACTGTGATATTGCACCTAAAAAATTCAACTTTGAAAATTAATAACTTTTGAATGATACACCTTTCAGCAGTGGGAGTGCCCTTGTTTTACTCAGGGGGATAAACCCTACAACATATTTTTTTTTTTACATTTTAAGTATTACTATCCCTTTAAGTCCTATGAGCGCAAGAGGTTTTTCCATTTTTGTACTGTCAGTCTTTCACTTGAACAGTTACTATATGACAAGGGCCACATGAACATGAGATAAAAGTGGAGAAATTCTGAGGCAAACTAACAAATAACCCCCCACACACTAATTTAATACCCTTTGAGTGCTAGCCTAATGCAGCACTCAAAGGGTTCAACTGAAATTATGACCTCCTGAATACTAGAGAGGTCTCCAGTGCCTTAGAGAGTAATTTAGCTTAAAATTAAAATTTCCATTAAACTCTTTAACCCACTGAGTGCCAGACTGCACGGCAAACTCCAAAGGTTTAAGGAGCAGAGGGGTTTGCTATGCACTGCAAAGAAATGATCTGAACATTCATCTGGTGCTCAAAACGGTTACATCTATTGGTATTTTGGGTATTGTATTTATCCAGCATGTTGCAGGTGGACTGTGACAGAATTGCACCATTTTTACTTTGTGCAAAGGCCTGCACTGGTTGTGATCATTCCTAATATTAATTTCCTTCATTTATCGCTCACATTATCTCATTTTTATTGACCCTTTTTTAGGCTGTGCACAGGGCAGCTGAACACATCATGCTGCAACTTTCCTTTACAATCAACAATGAATGCCAGGAAAGTGCAGCATGGCAGGCTACAAGATCAATGCAGAGGCATAGCGCAACATCCAATCACTATTGATCCCCTCTGATTTTCAGCAAGACATGTAAGACTGAATACCCACAGTAACACTGGCACCCTGCCCCCTCCACACATCCACCCACAAAGAGGTCCCTGCAATCTACTCAGAGGGGGACAAATGGATGGCAGGAACACAGTGATGCTGAAACCTTTGCCCCACCCCCTTTACTTTCTTGTGAATATTGCCATATGTCTTTTGCAATGCTGGAAGACTGATCATGAATTTTTACTAATTTTTATCTCTCAAGCTGAGCACTTTGTATTTTTATAACCAAGTATGTTGATATGCAATGTATTATACAAGTGAGATCATCACTTTGGAGAGTACAATGCACCTCTCAAATGCTCTGCCTTCCGGGATACCTACTGGTAGATGTCTTGCTTGATATCTAGGAGGTCGTAAACCATGGCTTGAAAGGTAAGCTCATGCAGGAGGGGTGAGACAGGGTCATATCCACGATCCACAATCAGGAGCTGGGAGCGCGATTTGTCTGGACCCTGAGAGAAGGAAAAAGAGGGGTCAGTGTTGGGAAAGGGAGAAAAAGTGGAAAAGCAAAATGGAGGGACAATGGAGAGGAGAAGTAAAAGAATGGATGCAAAAGGTAAGGGGATAGATAAAAAAAGGGTTTAAAAAGTGCAAGGAAGAAAAAGAGATGGAAGAAAAAGAGAAAGGATACTGGTCAGACTGTAAATAATACAGTGTGAGGAGGAAAGAGCACAGGAAAGATGAATAGCTTGATTCAGTAGGCTAAACATGTACAAATCTGTAGAAAACCAACTGCACGATCAAAGACTGTGGAGATTTCCAGTCCCTTGACCTGGTTCCTGTTCACAAGTGACCGTCCAACCGACAGCTATGTCAACGGAGCTTAGCAACATGCCTCATCTCTGACTTCGATACCTTGTGTATGTCGTGTCTGGCAACTTTCTAAGTGCTGTGGTAGAGGGCCTGCTAATAAAGGTGAAGACCACCTCTCCATTGGAAAACACCTAGGTGGCAGTGAGTCTACATGTAGCTCCAGATAATCTAAAATGGAGGCCCATACAGATGCTCCAGAGAAGCAAGTTTCCTTGCTAATTTAACGTCCATTATACAGGCACAGGGTAGGGAGCGGGGTATTGTGGTGACTTCCTGATTAACTGTTCCTCAGGCTGGAAAGGATTACATTTTAACCTCAATATTAACAGACACACCAAAAATTTTATATATAAAAAGGTAATGATTTAGGCAATTTAAAGGGATAGTAATACTTAAAATGTAAAAAAAAAATATATATGTTGTAGGGTTTATCCCACTGAGTAAAACAAGAGTACTCCCACTGCTGAAAGGTGTTTCATTCAAAAGTTATTAATTTTCAAATTTGAATTTTTTAGGTGCAATATCACAGTGGCCTGAAAATGTACAGTGTCCCTGTTGCTACACCATCCTATGGAGATTTATGGTCCCGGGACCAGAGATGTCCATAGGATCGTGTAGCAACAGCGCCACTGTACAATTTCAGGTCACTGTGATATTGCACCTAAAAAATTCAACTTTGAAAATTAATAACCTTTGAATGAAACACCTTTCAGCAGTGGGAGTACTCTTGTTTTACTCAGGGGGATAAACCCTACAACATTTTTTTTTTTTTTTTTTTTACATTTTAAGTATTACTATCCCTTTAATGGCTCCTACAATACAAATGAAAAACAAAATAAAACCTGGCTATCCCCATCAGGCTTTTTCAGCTGTGGGAATTGTATTTGTTGTAAAAAAAAACAAAACAAAACAAAAAAAAAACAAAACAATAATTTAATTTCATATAGTACAAAAGAAATGTTTAACATCAACTTTTTAATTACGTGTAACTCAACTGATATATATGTAATACAATGCAGTTGTCAGAAACACTATGTGGTACACAAACAATTGACAATGCACAGGCTAAATAAGTTACTCCATGCTCTCAGGGTCAAAACATAATCCAATATACAAATACGGGAGATTCAATGGTACAAGAGACCAAAGAAAAAGCCACCCAAAAAGAGAAATCCAAATAATCAGAGGCACACTAGAGTAACAAAAATAGAAAAGACTTTATTGAGACACAATATCAATCAACAAAAAGGCTTAAAATAAATTAAAAACAAATCTGGAGAGTCGGAGACAAAAAGATAATAGTCCCCCTACTTGTAATGGGTGCAACCACATAGATAGGCAAAGAGGTAGTAGACTCTACAAGATATGCAAAGTAGGACACTAGATCAAATATGCACTGGATAATAAACTCAAAAGGATGCCAAAGATACTTAGCTGTAGCGAAGATACAGGTGAACACTCAAGGGTATCAAGAAGTCATCCGAACTCTCCAGAAAGCAACAGGACCCAACGCGTATCGCCACCAGTCATGGCTTCGTCAGGGGTTATTACAAGTAGGGGGTCTGTTATCTTTTTGTCTCCGGCTCTCCAGATTTCTTTTTAATTGATTTTAAAGCCTTATTGTTGATTGATATCATGTCTCAATAAAGTCTTTTCTATTTTTGTTACTCTAGTGTGCCTCTGATTATTTGGGTTTCTTTTTTTGGGTGGCTCTTCCACTGGTCTCTTGAACCATTGAATCTCACATATTTGTATATTGAAAAACACTATGTGGGACAAATTAAAAGGAAGTTATAATGTTAGAATTGCAGAAGATATAAGAAATATTGAGAGAGGTTTTGAAAAGCATAGTGTATCTGCACATTTTAATCAATGTCATAACTCTAGAGTTCAAGATCTACAATTCTTTGGGAAAGAAAAAGTTTCATGTAATTGGAGAGGACCATTTGGCAGTGATGTCCAGAACTGAATCTAAATGGATTTTTAGTATGGACATACTGCAGCCTACAGGGTTAAATTCAGACTCTGAACACTTTGCATTTTTTATGATATTGGTACATTTGGATGTCTTTAATTCTGAAAAGTGACTTGATCCCTTTAAAGGGTTAGTAATGTCTAAAAAAAACTTTTTTGCATTTAGAAGAGCTTAAAAAGCTGATCTAAATGCAAAAAACCGTATCTCTCAAACCGCTATGGTTTAAGAGATACGGGCGTTTAAAGTTTGATTTCTCCTACTGACAGCTGTAAAGCTGTCAGCAGGAGATCCGTGTCGGTCGACACTGTGGCGCTTGAGAAGTGCCGGGATCTCGTTACGTACACGGAATCCCTTCATTGGAATGGTCTAAAACGTGTGCCTAGTGTTCAGGCACACGTTTTAGACCATTCCAGTGAAGGGATTCCGTGTAAGTAACGAGATCCCGGCACTTCTCAAGCGCCAGCGTGTCGACCGATACGGATCTCCTGCTGACAGCTTTACAGCTGTCAGTAGGAGAAATCAAACTTTAAACGCCCGTATCTCTTAAACCATAGCGGTTTGAGAGATACGGTTTTTTGCATTTAGATCAGCTTTTTAAGCTCTTCTAAATGCAAAAAAGTTTTTTTTAGACATTACTAACCCTTTAATTAAGTTTGGCGGTGTTTTTGTATATTTATAGATGATAGATGTAAAGTTCCAGTTTGACAGTATAGTTTGCCAAGAGGAAGGAAGCAGGTGTTTTATGAAATGCGTAGATATTTATCCAGAATTCTATTCTATTTTTATTTTAATTCTTACTAATTTATACGGAGCCAACAGCACTTATTAAAAATGTACCGGTATAATGGCAATCCATGTCCAGACGATCTGTTGCTTTGGACCTCACAACACTGTGAATGACTTATACCTTCTACAATATTTGTCAAGATTTACATTTATCTACATCAGCAAGACACATACCGATAAAGGGATTGAAGAAGATACAGACCGTGTGGACCATCTATAACTAAGTGAAGAGGGCAATGATGAGTGCACATTGAAGGAGATACCCATGTAAACTAAAGAAAGCTTTGCCATGTAATCAAGTGCTACTACACAATAGCTACAATCCATCTGCCACCAAGTCTTGGGAATTAAATCTGTCTAGTGTCTCCTTGAGGCAAATATTGTTTATATCAACATCGTCACCCTCTACATTACAATTGGTTGTATTAATACATATTTGAGTATATGTTATATGACAGTGATAACAAGGTTACAGCAACCTGAACTTATGGACTTATTTTCTATGGATGTTTTGAGATATCAATAGTACCAGTGTGTTGTTGTGCCACTTAATTATATTTTATTATTTTCTATTTCCTATCTTATTTCTTTAGTTTTTTTCTTTAGTTTTGTTTATTCATTAGATTATCTATTGTATCTCGGTGTACTCTAATATTTCTTTTCAGCTTAATTTTTTCTGGTGTGGATTTTTTTTTTAGCTGGAGGAATTTTGGAACACACAGTCTATACATTTTGTGTCATCTTTTTTGTGTGTGGCAGGGTCAGCTCTGGTGTCCACTGTGCGGTACTCATTAGGTATCTACTCGGGTCTCAGAGAGTGGGTTACCGGAGAGGGCGATCCATACATACCTTATCTCTAGTGGATTTTTTTCATTGTCAGATTTTGTGAGATTTTATCAATAAAATATATTTTCTATTTTTTATTTATTTGTACCCTTCATTACATGCTTGACAGATATCACAAAATGTTAGGTGTGCCATGAAAACTCCAACCCATATGTTAGAGGTGCTTTGACCAAAAAAGACTGAGAACCACTGTGTAGATGGTTTGCCCCAGAACTGTTAAGTTTTGCTTCCTGAGGAATGTCTGACGTGAGAGAGAAAGGGATCAGGAAAGAGATGGAATGAATGAATTAAGGGACAAGTAAAACGAACCCCAATACAATGCACTGGAGACATCTCTACCATGGAAGCGTTAAGAGAGAAAAAGGAGAGATACAGAGGTGTAAATTGAATCATAATCCAGAACTGTATCATCAATCCAAGTTTTAATAACATCTGATTCATGACACAAATCCTGCAGTCTGTCCTTCAACTCACTGCGTGCGACAGACAAGACAGACCCATTTCTTAAAGGGCCTTGTCTATAAAGGCAATGTGGGGCAATTCTAGATCAAACCAACTGTATTGTAGGAGGCCAATAAAAATTCCCATTGATATAAAGGGGAATTTTAACCCAATGAATTCTACAGATACCTCCAACTCATTGCAAAGCAATGTATTATTGTCTACTTTAGCATTCAAAAGGTTAAATGCAACAATAAAAATTCCATGGTGATTTTAGTTGCCCCCTATAGTACAGATGGTTTGCTCTAGAATTGCCTCACATTTCCTTTATATACAATACCAAAAAAAGCCTTATACGGATAGTAATGTTTCACAAAAACAGCAGCTCTAATTAATCTTCTTAATATCTGGGCAATGGAGAGTGTTATATCAATACTGTCAGAGTTCAAGAGTAATGGAATGATAAAGTACCCCCTCCAGCCCCTTTTACCTAGTGTAAGCCACCTCCCCTCAGATGTGGAATCTGGTCCTGGGACCAGACAGCTCACAGCAAGGGACAATGAGGGAGATTTATAAAAAAGAAGTTCTTCGTACCGTATAAAGAATGGTCCTAAAAGCATGGCAAGTGAAGATAACTCCAGGTCTGATTTATAAATGTTTTAAACAAGTTTTTATAAATATGCCGTTACTATGAATATTTTAACCCCTGGAATGCTTAAGAACAACCTATACATGGCATTAAAATTCTAGCTATAATATTGTCACAAAACTACCTCAAACTGCGAAGATTCTTTATACATTCTCTGAGCCAATATTTTCCTTCTCCCTAACGCCAGTTTTCCTCAGCCTCTACTAGTTGGAGTTACATGCCAGAAAACTGACATTACACAGTTTATAAATAACAAATGCATTTTAACTCCACTTTATAGACTATTTACACATAACTCAATTTTCAAAAATCTCCCCCAATCTTCTTACTGTGAGCATAAGGAAAACCACGTCCCACCCCTTGACAGGTTTTTTCAGGTTTTCCCTTAAACTAATTGAAGATTGTCCCTCTCTGCTATCCATCAGGACAGTCTTGCTGCTTTGAGGTGAGCAGTGTTACATAAGTAAAAGGGGTGGGAGGGGGATACTTTATCATTCATTTACTCTTGAACTACAACTCTGACAGTATTGAAATAACACTCTCCATGGCCCAAATACTATGAAGATTAATTGGAGCTGCTTTTATTGTGAAACTTTACTATCCCTTTAAGTACATAGTCAAAGTGGAGAACTGATGGGGCAATCCAACTGCAAACTCTCAAAATTCCCTTTAAATTGTATGGGACTTTTAACCCATGGATTCCTAGATTCCAAGGAAGGCAAAGCATTGCACAGAAGACCTTTCAAGCACTCAACAGGTTAAATGCCCATTTAAACAATTTTCATTTGTCCCTTATGTTGCTGCCAGCTTGCACCAAAATTGCTCCACTTTGCTGAATGCACAGGGTCGCAAGTTTAATGTATCCAACTAGACGACAGTGTGACATCTCACCTCTCCCATGCTGGGATTATCAGCTTTAAATGCGTTGAGACGGTCCAACACCATGTTAGCTAATGTGGCATTATCTTCATAGCCGCTGGAGAAAGAAAGAATAGTCAATGTGCATCTGACCTGGCAGAGGTCTTGCTAATGCAACCTCAGAATTCAAAAAATGCCTTGCAATACATTCTGGAATGTCTTACAGTCATTAAAAGTGCAAGAAGAAGTGGAAGAATATGAGAGAAGAATATCAGAGACCCATAAGTGAAGATATATTATAACCTTCTCATGTGACAAACCTCAATCTTTGATTAGGTCACTGTTAAAAGCCTGGCGGTAAATAACAACAATCAAGGGATGTATAAATCAGTTGGTCAGGTTGCCCACCAATGGCCTAGGGAAGGGATAGCCAACCTTTGGCTCTCCAGTTGTTGAAGAGTAAAAATGATGATAGGAACTGTAGTTCTGAACATCTAGAGGGCCTCAGGTTGCCCACCACTGGTATGGATGCTTGAACACAGATGCATGAGTAAATGAGTGTTCAGGTCACGGATAGTGCTCTCTCTATGGTTAAAGGGGAACTTTCACCCCGCAATAACTTAACGTTGACTTATTGCTCACCTGGCGACTAGCTGCTTAGTAGCGCTAGTCGCCAGCAATATTACCCGGTTCTCTGAAGAACCGGGTAATATTGCTGGCGACTAGCGCTACTAAGCAGCTAGTCGCCAGGTGAGCAATAAGTCAACGTTAAGTTATTGCGGGGTGAAAGTTCCCCTTTAATATCATTCGTGTGCAGGGGGGTGAACTAAATATGCAAATATAGACAACCACAAATACAAATATGCCTCTGGGAAACTCAATGGTTGGACATCCCAAAGTTACCAGTAACCTGTATTGGACGACAGAGAAAAGAGGATTTTAGTCTTACCTGCTAAATCCTTTTCTCTTAGTCCATACAGGTTACTAGTAACTTTGGGTAGGCAATCCACCCCTTTAACTAGGCAGGAACAATTCTAAAAGTGAATGAAGGGGGTGAAGCCTATCTTCCCTCCTTGGCTGCAGCTAGCCAATCAGCTCCAGTAAGATTTGAGACACTAACTATTGACTAGATATTAGAAGGGAAAGAAGGCTCCTATGAGCATGACTCCGAAGGTCCCCCACGGTCTGCCAGAGGAGAGCCAAGCATGGTTCCTTGACAGGGTGGGAGACCAGTAACCTGTATGGACTAAGAGAAAAGGATTTAACAGGTAAGACTACAATCCTCTTTTCTCTGTCGTCCAATACAGGTTACTGGTAACTTTGGAATGTCCAATCACTGAGTTTCCCAGAGGTGGGAAGTAAGGCAAGGACCAGGCGCAGGGCCCCCAAAGTCACCAGAGCAGATATGAACCATCAGATCAGAGATAGCCCAACAAAACAAATGAAGTGTCAATGGACACTGAACAGGGGTAAAACCACCCCAGGAACTGTTACACAGCACACTGAACTAGAGCCAACAGGGCTCAAAAGTGAAGGAAGCACCAAAGAACCGAAGAAGATCCTAGACAGGCAAGACTGCCTCCAGGATCTTCCTCCCAAAACTGGCATCAGCCGATGCCAGCAAATCAACACGGTAGTGCTTCGAAAAGGTGTGCACAGACGACCAAGTGGCAGCCTTGCACAACTGATCAGCGGAGGCCTGATTCTTGTAAACCCAAGAAGCCCCAATAGATCTAGTAGAATGAGCAATGACCCGAAAGGGAACAAGCTTCTTCCTTAGCTCGTAAGCCTTTCGAACAGTGGACTTGATCCAAGACGCAATAATCACTTGGATGCAGTTCTCGCTGCCCTGGGGCCCTCAGGAAAGACGAACAGCACGTCAGACTGTCTAATGGACTCAGTACGATGTAAATAAAACTTGAGACAACACACCACATCTAACAAGCAGAGATCCCTCTTCTTGTCAGAGGTTGGGTCATGGCAGAAAGAAGGCACCACAATCTCCTGATTAATGTGGAAGTCAGAGACCACCTTCAGGAGAAACTCCTGCAAAGTGCGAAGAACCGCCTTGTCTTTGTGAAACACCAAAAAGGGTGGTCTACAAGACAGAGCATGTAACTCTGCGACATGGTGAACAGGCACAATCGCCAGGAGAAAGGCCATTTTCCATGTCAGCAGGCATAGAGGAATAGTAGCCAAGGACTCAAAGGGAGGGAGCTGAAGAACACCCAAAACCAAGTTAAGATCCCACTGAGGAGCGGGAGTCTTGAAAACAGGACTAGTATGAGCAATGCCCTGGAAGAAAACCTTGACATCAGGAAGGATAGCAATGCACCTCTAAAAGAAAACAGAGAGAGAAGACGTCTAAACCTTAAGGGAACTCTAACTGAGGCCCTTATCCACAGCGTCCTGCAAAAAAGCCAGGACCGTAGGAAGATCAAAATCCTGAGAAAGGTCCTTGTCAGCATACCAAGATAGAAAGGTCGACCAGACACGATGGTAGGCCTTAGAAGAAACAGGTTTGCAGAGGCACAAAGCATAGTAGCCACCACACCAGAAGAAAAACCTTTCTTCTTCAGTACTGAGGATTCAATTTCCAAGCCGTCAAAACAATGAACATCCTCCTTCCACAGGTAACCCCGTAGAAGAAGATCCGGATGGCAAGGGAGCCGGAATGGCTCCGCCACTGACAGATCCAGAAGCACCGGAAACCACGCCTGTTGAAGCCAGTACGGAGCAACCAGAATGACTGGACAGTGCTCCAGTCTCAATTTCCGTAACACCCTGTGCAACATGGGAAAGGGAGGAAGGATGTAAGCCATAGGAAATAACCAAGAAATGGACAGGGCATCCACCGCCAGAGCTAGAGGATCCCTCAAGTGAGAGCAGAACCTCTGAACCTTCCCCACTTCTGAACAATGAGGGTGAACACCTCTGGTTGCAGTTCTCACTCTCCGCTGTCCACTGTGTGTCGACTGAGGAAGTCTGCCATGACATTGTCTACGCCAGGAATGTGCACTGCAGATATGGTAGGAACATGTTCTTCTGCCCAGGACAAAATAGCCTTGACCTCTAACCAAGCGGCAAGACTTCTTGTTCTGCCCTGATTGTTGATGTAAGCCACGGCCGTGGCATTGTCGGACTGGACCCGGACTGGGCATTCTTCCAGGGTGTCCAATGGCGAAGGGCATGAAATATCGTTCAAAGCTCCAACACGTTGATGGGAAGGAGAGAGTCCTCCGGAGACCACCGACCCTGAGCAATCAGGAGACCCAGGACAACTCCCCAGTCGGAGAGGCTGGCATCCGTCATCACAGTGGTCCAGAAGGATACCGGGAAGGACTTGCCCTTCAGCAGATTGGAGAGGTCGAGCCACCATGATAAACTCAGCTCCACATGAAGAGGGAGGGATATGGACATCTTCAGAATGTCCGGCTGACCCGTGGACACCCGGATCACAAACCTCTGGAGTTCCCTGGTGTGAGCCATGGCAAATGGGACCGCTTCTATGGTGGAGCTGAATTACCCCACTAGAGAGGACAGCTTCTTGGCTGGAACTGGATCGTGAGCCAGAACAGCAGTAACCCTGTGGGCGATCTGGTGACCCACCTGGTCCGTGAGAAACACCATGCTCTGCTGAGTGTTGAAGAGAAGGCCCAGGAAGACCAGACACTGGGATGGGACAAGATCTGACTTGTGCACGTCGATGATCCACCCGTGACGGGTAAGAGCAAGAATTCAGTCCTGAACCTGCTGATGAAGAAGTTCCATAGAAGGGGCTTTCAGAAGCAGGTCATACATGTATGGAGTAACTCTGATGCTGTCCCGATGGAGGATACTAAAGCTCCCAGGACATGGTTGAAGACTTGAGGAACTGTAGTCAGAGCAAAGGCAAATCTGAGATACTGCCGACTCTCTGGATGAATGGCGATGTGTAGACACGCATCCTGAAGATCCAGAGAGGCAAGGAATTCCCCTGGGGACATAGCAGCAATCACCGTCATTAGGGACTCCCGGTGATAATGAGTCTTGATCACAAAGGAATTGATATCCTTCAAATCCAAAATGGGACGACAGCCGCCGTCCTTCTTGGAGACCACAAAGAGGTTTTAGTAAAAACCCATACCTGTGTCCCGAATTTGAACAGGTTCCAGAACATCCTTGTCCAGAAGGGCCTGGATAGCGCCACTGAACAGACGGTGTTTCTCTACACCCTGAGGTGTAGGAGAGGGGAAAACCGAAAGGGAGGAAGAGAGGTGAAAGGGAAACTGTACCCTTCCATGACCACCTGTAAAACCCACGGGTCCGCCACTGAATCCTCCCAGACTCTTTGGTAGTGATGCAGATGGCCACCCACAGCCGAGTGGGGACCTGGGTTCGGCGAGTCATGCCGAAGTAGGCTTGGAAGCCTTAGGCTTGGAGGAGACCTTGGGCTTCCATTGCTGTTTGGGCTTGGAGTAGGAAAGCGGACCATAGGCAGAAGGGTACTCTTGCCCCCTGTGGCCTCACTAATCAGATCTTTAAGATCTGGCCCAAACAAAGAGGTGCCTTGAAAAGGCAATGAAAAGCAAAGCTTTCTTGGAAGCAGTGTCAGCAGACCAGATCTTGAGCCAAAGAGCTCGTCTGGCAACCACAGACATGGTGGAAACCCTTGCCACCAAACGGATGGCATCAAATAAGGCAGCAGAAACATACTGCTGGGCCTCAGAAATGTTGGCAAGAAGCCGCAACATATCCGAAGTAGAAGCACCCTGACGGACAGCCAGGGTGAGATATTCAGTCCAGAACCCAGTGGCCCGGTTCACCTATGCCGCAGCGAATGCTGGACGCATGGCAGTACCAGCAGTGGCAAAAAACGGACTTGAGGGACACCTTAAGTTTCTTGTCAGTCCAATCTTTCAGAGTGGAGGCATCAGCAACTGGCAAGGCAGTGGACTTTGATAGCCTGGAGACAGGAGCATCCACTTTGGGGGGATGAAACCACTGAGCAAGCGCCGCCTCAGAGAAGGGGTAAAGTTTGGCAAATTTCTTGGAAACAGAAGGTCTCCTGTCCGGAAAGTAGGGTTAGATGGAAAACAAGTATAGGGCCTTTTTGGGCTCCTGAATACATCATAGGGATCTGAAGAAACCTCCTGAACTAAGGGAATGTTTAGAGTAGTTAAGACGGCTCTGATCAAGCCCTCAGCCGAGGGATCAGGATCAGCCTCAAGGGGGTCACCAAAAAACTGAGAAGAGCCCACAGCAGAACATTCCTCAACATCCGAATCCACCAACATTTCCTCCTCAGAGGAATCTGATACATCAGGTACTCCCTGTGGTTTCGAAAGGGAACCTCTGATGGAAGAAGGGGTCTGCCAGGAGTGGAAGACCCCCTGTAACTGGGATGGAAAGAGTTGCAATGTAGACCGGAGGTCTCTAGTAGCACTCTTGAACTCTTGCACCCAAACTGGCTCTAATGCATGGCTACTGGTCCCTGGGAAAGACTCAGGGACATCAGAACATGCTGGGCATAAATGACCTGAGAATTCTCTAGGTAACCCTGAATGACATGAGGAGCAATGCGCAATATGTGACACAGAGACCCCAGCGTCCTTAGTCTTAGGCCTGGCCCCAAGCTCTAACAGATTAGACATTCTCACAGTGTCAAAACGTTTAAAGTATAAGGAATCACCCAAATACAGCATGTAAGATTAAAATTTCACCCTAGAAATTACTAAAATGCACTTATCTGGCAGGTGAAGGGTTAATCAGCAGAGGAGAGAAGGAGAGTCCAAGCCCTGTGTAGGATACTTGTTCAGGAAAAGGCACAAAAATGGCTGCAGTGGCGGGAGCCAATCAGAAAAAAGTGTGCAAAGCAAGTGCTCATGGGAAATGTAGTTTTCCCAGAAAAAGTACCCCAACAGCACCCGAAGCCCCCTGAGCCCCCCAACACACATAAAACGTTAACCGGATGACAGAGCAAGGGCAGACAATTAAAATGAGCCATCTCTGAAGTCCCTACGTTGAGCGGTTGCAGAGATATGTCCCAAAATGTACAGTCCCATAGAAGTGAATGGAGCAATGGCATCTATGTGGTAAAGCATGTGAACACAAATTCTGCAAAGTTGAAACTGTGAATTAAAATTACATGAAACATCACTAGAACATGTTACCAGATCCAAAAAAACACTGAACCCAGTAGGGAAAGTGCCAATAAACCTCCAAAAGATGCAAAACCAGCCCTTAAAGGGTTAAGTTACCACAGAAACTTGCTCCAAAACACCCAACAGACATACAGGTAAACCCAATGAGTGCAGAAGTGTGCAATAGGAACTCCAAAGGAAAACCCCTGTGTGGAGGGGCACTATGGGACATGTGGACCTGCAGCACTCAAAGGGTTGCTCACCTTTCCTGCAGATCTTCTGTCTTTAAATTACCATGTATTAAGAAGAGGCCTCAGTGGGCAACTCCTTGAGGAAAGAACTTGTAGCCAAGATTTTCCTCCCAGGGCTTAAGGTCCATTAAAAACACCTGGATACTGAGCTAGCCACATCTAAGGGCATTTTCAGTTATGGTAATCCACCTAATGGTGGTATTCGATTTCTAACAGAAGAATAAAAAAAATTGCTAAAACTATAGCAGTGCTGTTCTCTTGCCTATGTCTTCACCAAGGAACAAATCTTAATGGACCTGATTGGCTAGCTGCAGCCAAAGAGGGAAGGTAGGCTCCACCCCCTGCATTCACTTCTACAATTGTTCCTGACTGGTTAAAGGGGCAGATCGCCTACTCAAAGTAACCTGTATTGCACGACAGAGAAAAATAAATATATCAGACTACTCTAGGAAGGACCTCTAAGACCAATTAAAGAACGCCTCCTAAAAAGTATCCCTCACATACCTTACTATGGCCGGAAAATCCTAATGGCCCTATGAATACTGCCCTTGCTCCTTGTTTCAACAGCTAAAACCTTTAAATCAGTCCTGAATGTCATGTTCATGAAGGTGGACATGACAGTTGTTAGCAGGACAACAAGAACTCAATCAAGCACTGCTCAATGTACATGATAACCTTGACCCTTTGAGCACCAGAAAGGTGTGCAATGCATTTCATATCCCTCTGACACTCAAAGGGTTAACCCTTTAGGACCAGGGGGAGGTTCAGGACATTGATTCTCACACCCTGTGGGTTCTTAAAGGGGTGTGCAGAATAGGTCCATGCAGTCTGCCTGCTTCAGTCATGAATGCTTTTGTGGACAAGAGCTAGGGCGAAAGGACAACATTCATGGGGGAAAATATGATATTCTTGCCACAGAAACTTAAGTGTGTGTGGGTGTGGGGGAGGTATTAGGTTGTGATAATTCTCCTTTAAGAGTGACTTGATTCCAAAGGTTTAATTTCTTTTTGCTTGTTAGTTGAGATAATTTCTAAACAGAAGGCAAGGATGATTACAATCATGGCTAAAGCAAATACCCTAGGAATGTTTATCTACAGTCGGTAGAGAGAAGGAGCAATGACTAACAGACTTTGCCCTTCTGAACCATAAGTCATAGTTCTATGCGTCACCTCCGGTATCTGACAGCTGGGTACTCCTTCAAAGTCTCACAAAGCGTAGCGATCTGCTCTGCCATCATCTCCAAGCATTTGTTTTTCGCTGACTTCCCCAGATCACTGAAGAGGGTGTGAAAGGAGTCCTTGGCATCAAGGCAATATACCTAAGATATGTGAACAGCCAAGTCAGCATGTTTCACTCATTATATTCTACTGCAAGGGTGAGCAGAGTGTGGCCCACTAATTATCCTTAGAGTCCAGCTCCAATCTTCCTAAACAGAGTCTATCAATTCATGCATTTTTTTACATGTTAATATGTTCACCATTTTTATTTACACATATTTTCATGAATATGAGAATATTAAGCTGCAGTTTAGGCACATGATCATAAACCTGGCTGACTCGTCATTCTAAGGACAGCTAATGTAGCAGTTTCCACTCAGGGCCCTATGGTCAGTAGAAAATTAGGATAATTCTAGGGCACACTGACTGTGCTATAGGGAATACCATTTCCTACATATTTAAATGTTGCTTCAACCTGGTAAATGTTAGAGAAGTCTCCAATGCATTGCTTTGCAATGCATTGAA
Source organism: Rhinophrynus dorsalis (assembly GCA_037306005.1). NCBI lineage: Eukaryota > Metazoa > Chordata > Amphibia > Anura > Rhinophrynidae > Rhinophrynus > Rhinophrynus dorsalis. Next base: position 501,588,360 of record CM074721.1, on the reverse strand, counting down.
TACTCCTCTGTTATTCAAAGGCTTAAACATCACTGGCAAGTTTCCCACACTCTATTGGAGAGGTGAGTCACTGACGGGTTCTCCATAGTATGTGACAGACACTGATGAGTTACTTCCTGTCAGTTTGGACTTTCAGAAAGTAATCACCCTGGATTTCTGTTTTCAAATAACACATCAGTTTTGAACTGTTCTGACTTTTGAATAAAAACTGCCAGCATATGCTGGCAGTTTTTATTCAAAAGTTAGAACAGTTCAAAACAGCCCACTTCTTTTCCACATTAAACTGGTAGGAACACAGCCATCTGGAGGAGATGCACTAAAGATGTGATAAAAAGGCAATAAGGAGGAGATCACTTCTCCAATGAGATCAGTTCTCCAGATGTCTTTCTATACAGCCTATGCACTAAGATTTCTCAAGTGGGAGATATCTTTCAGCATAAGCTCCATAAAATAACATAGGGATTGGAGACATGGTCCCATCAGAGAAGTCAACTCCTCTTCATCACACCTTAGTGCATAACCCTCCAGGAGTCCTGCCAGCAACTTTTGATATTATATATTATATTGTATATATTTGCATCCTTTGGTATAACAGAGCCAATGCAATAGAAACAGCTCCACATCATGTTTCAATATAAAAGCAGCTCCAATTAATCTTCATAGTATTTGGGCCATGGACAGTGTTATTTCAATACTGTCAGAGTTGTAGTTCAAGAGTAATTGAATGATAAAGTATCCCCCTCCCACCCCTTTTACTGATGTAACACTACTCAACTCAGAGCAGCAAGACTGTCCGGATGGATCGCAGAGAGGGACAATCTTCAGTGAGCATAAGGGGGAAAAACCTGAAAAACATGTCAAGGGGGGCAAGGTTTTCATTATGTTCACAGTAAGAAGATTATCCCTTGCTGCAAGCTGTCTGGTCAAGAGACTAGATTCCACATCTTGAGGAGGTGGCTTACACTAAGTAAAAGGGGCGACAGGGGGACACTTTATCATTCAATTACTCTTGAACCACAGCTATGGCAGTATTGAAATAACACTCTCCATGGCCCAAATACTATGAAGATTAATTGGAGCTGCTGTTTTTGTGAAAATTTACTACCCCTTTAAGTTTCTCTAGCTGGGGATGTATTCTTGCCATAAAATATATATTAATGCATGATAAAATTGTACTACTCTTCTAAAGGCTGATTTCAAATGGACAGAAGAGTCATTATATACTATGATGTGGTGATGATATTCTTTATTATATATATAATTTTACTGACATTAAGTTATTTCTAGAATCACTAAAACCATTTAAAAATAAAACTCCACATATCTTAATATGGTCAGAGATGCTAATGGCCAATATAAATCAATTCTGAGAGGAATGGCTGTCCAAAAATAACCTTTACATAGTAATGGATTGCATGTTCATGGAAGCAGACATACTTTCTTTTAACAGGACTCAATGACCCCAAACTCCTTCTACAGAACTAATCGTAGGAAGTTTTCAGTGGGAGGAGTCTGAGATTTGGTAGTCCTGCAATAAATAATCTGTCAGACTCTGTGGATAGGATATTCATTACTTATTAAAGATTAATTTTGAGGAACCAAACTCTGAAGAATGCATTCAGAGTCACCCTTAACCCTTCAACTGCCAGAGGTGTACGCAACGCATTGTTAACCCTTCAACTGCCAGAGGGGGACGCAATGCGTACATACTCCTCTGGCACTCAAAGGGTTAATATTTCCTGCAGAGAATAAAGGTAAGTGGGGATTTATTCATAGGAGGTGACTGTGTTACCTAAAGATCACTTATAATAAGCATGTTATTAAAAGCCATTTTAGCTGCACTTTGTATGAGACTTTCCAGTGTGGTAAGAAGGTGTACGAAACATGTACAGCAAGGCAAATGCACTAAGTAAAAGTGGTGCAATTCTACAGCAAACCACACTACAAGAATAAACAAAATGTCCCACCAATTTAAATGGGGATTGTAACCCCTTGAATGCCTCCAAAGCAGACCTCTTCAGCATTCAAGGGGTTAAAGGCCTCATTTAAACCAATGGGAAGCTTTTTTTGTCCCCTCTGGGGCATAAGATCCAGTGTGCCTATGCAGGTGAAGGAGGCAGATGTGTCTTACCTGGGACTCATAAGGCAGGAACGCCAGATTAATTTCCTTCAGAGTTTTTATCACCTTGGGGACCCGTGATCTTCCCAGCTCAGTAAACAGTTCCTCAGAGCATGCTGGGAAGAGAGACGTTACAGTGCTGTATTATATACATACCAATAAAGGTGCTGAGCTCTATGGTGCCTTACTCATTAAACCGAACAGGTGCATTGTGAAAGCAAAGCAACTACACCATAGGGGAAAATTAATATTTTGAATTAAAGGGGATGCATCACCTTAAAAACATTTTTAGCATAGGTTTTGTTACTATTATTAGGAAAGTGGTTTGGTTTTTTCTGTAATGCAAGTAGTTTTGCAGATATTCTATTTTCTGTGCTGTGCACGTCTGCATTATGTGCACAGCACAGCTCGTCTTCTCCTCCCACCTCTCTCCATATAATGCTTACCGGATCTTGCTATAACGATAGAAGACATTCACACAACACTGAAGGAAAGCATGAACACGCTCCCTGGGGCAGCTGGGAGAGAGATGGGCGGAGAATCAGGCAGTCAGATAGAGCTGTGCCGAAGAATCAGCGTGCTGCATTATGCTGACCGACACAGCTTACAAATAGAATATCTGCAAAAGTACTTACATTACAAAAAAAAAATAACAGCTTCCCTAATAATACTTTAGTAACAAAACCTATGGTAAAATTTTTTTAAGGTGATACATCCCCTTTACAGGAGAACTCTAATCTCCTTCAGTGCTAGAGAGATCTTCAGGGCATTGCCCTAGAATTCCAGTGGTTAATCAATGGGAATTGTTACTTTACTCCCCTATGCAGTGGGAGTGATGCTCCATTGGCGTGATTCCATTAACCCTTTGAGTGCCACATCACACTTACTCCTCTGCAAATACCTTCTGCTGCGTGTAAACCAAACGCTCCTCTTCGCTCATTCTGCTCAGCTTACTAGCTTTTTTTTTTTACTTTCTGAGGGATGTCTGCTAGTTTGAAGGAAGAGCTCAGCACTGGCTTTCTGTATGGGTTTGGTGAGGATGTAACAGACGTGATCAGGCAAGAGTGGGGCACCACAACTATTAAACTGCAATACTGTCATGCTGGCAAGATTCCTATGTCGCCATTTTCAAGCAACAACATATATAATGCACCCTTGTCTTGGCCGCCAAATTGATAAGAGACATTTTGATAGTGAACCATCCTCTCCAATAGTTCCTGGGCTCGGTGAACGTTGTTTTTTTTCAGCTCTAGATGTGCCAGGCTTTGGCACTGTATTACACCCCTGCTCCATCACATCTAGAGGTTCTGGTCTCAGTTTCCAAGACCTTTAGCGTGGCTGGGCTCTGTATTCTTTTGTCCAGCTTTAGAGATGCCAGGCACTGTAGTCTACCATCTGTACAGGGATACTCAACCCTGCCTCAAATGATTAGAGAAAGAGTTCTGGGGCAAGCCATTTGTATTATGGGGTGAACTAAAAATTCCCATTGGTTTAAATGGGGATTTTAACCCCATGAATGCTAGCGCTTTCAAGGGGTTACAATCCTCAGTTAGATCAATGGGAATTTTTAGTCATCCCCTATACTGCAAGATGGTTTGCCCCAGAACGCCTCCACTTTGAACATACAGCCTTTAGAGTGTTTAAAAGATTTCTTCCACACGCTTTAACCCTTTGAGTGATGGAGGGGTACACAATGCATTGCAGAGCAATGTGTTGCATACCTCTCTGACACTCAAAGGGTTAAAGTTTTCAAGTAGAACTGCCACTTGTCCACATTCTCACCTTGAAAGGATTAGCACGAGACTGCATGCTTATACAGATGAGCTAGCACTGGTCAGAAGGAATCGGCAGCTGGGAGGGAGAGCAGTGTAGAATGATAGGAAGTTGCTGCTATACCAGCCAGTACAGACTATGCATTAATAGACAATTACATAAAGCAACATCTCATAAGCTATTATTTTGAATAAAATGGATAACATTTTGGTTATTTTGAAAACTTTCAAAATTACCTATTTGTTACAAAGTGACAATGCCACATTATAATGCATTTGTCTCTCCATTCCCTTCAGTCTAGCCTTAGAAGGTACAAGGCTCTTTATTATCCGATTTGTTTGTCCATAGATGTGCCAGGTACCGTGTTCCCCATTTTGCTCATCCATAGATGTGCCAGGTACTATGTTCCTCATTTTGTTCTGTCATTGAGGTGCCAGGAACTGTGTTCCCCCATTTTGTTCTGTCATAGATGTGCCAGCTACTGTGTTCCCCCATTCTGTTCTGCCATAGAGGTGCCAGGTACTGTGTTCCCCCATTTCGTTCTGTCATTGAGGTGCCAGGTACTGTGTTCCCCCATTTTGTTCTGTCATAGATGTGCCAGCTACTGTGTTCCCCCATTCTGTTCTGCCATAGAGGTGCCAGGTACTGTGTTCCCCCTTTTCGTTCTGTCATAGAGGTGTCAGGCACTGTATTCCCCCATTTTGTTCTGTCATACAGGTGCCAGGCACTGTTTTCCCCCATTTTGTTCTGTCATAGAGGTGCCAGGTACTGTGTTCCCCCATTTTGTTCTGTCATAGAGGTGCCAGGTACTGTGTTCCCCATTTCGTTCTGTCATAGAGGTGCCAGGTACTGTGTTCCCCCATTTTGTTCTGTCATAGAGGTGCCAGGTACTGTGTTCCCCCATTTCGTTCTGTCATAGAGGTGCCAGGTACTGTGTTCCCCCATTTCATTCTGTCATTGAGGTGCCAGGTACTGTATTTCCCCATTTTGTTCTGTCACAGAGGTGCCAGGTACTGTGTTCCCCCATTTTGTTCTGTCATAGAGGTGTCAGGCACTGTGTTCCCCCATTTTGTTCTGTCATTGAGGTGCCAGGTATTGTGTCCCCCCATTTTGTTCTGTCATAGAGGTGCCAGGTACTGTGTTCCCTCAATCTGTTCTGCCATAGAGGTGCCAGGTACTGTGTTCCCTTATTCTGTTCTGCCACAGAGGTGCCAGGTACTCTGTACCCTTTTGGTTCTGCCACAGAGGTGCCAGGTACTATGTTCCCCCATTTTGTTCTACCATGCGGTGCCAGGCTCTCCCACCTTACTTACTGTCTGTGAAGAATACATGGACTGCTTTGTACATCGGGGCACACAAGTCCTTGAAGTCGGCTATAAGAGCGCGGACTGACTGCGAAAGAAATAAATAGGTTAGCAACCAATTCGTTTTTTTATTAATATGATAAACTATATAATGTCACTAACAAATGTATATCACAGTCTATTAACCCTTTGAATCCCAGAGAGGTGTCCATTGCATCTCTAGAGAGGTGTGCAATGCATTATGGATAACTCTCTAGCATTCAAGGGGTTAAATTACACATTTAAAATCAATGGGAATTTTTAGGCCTCCCCTTTGGTGCTAATGGTTTGCCCCAGAACGCCTCCTCTCTTATTCTGAACATAGGCCCTTTATGTAATCTCTTATCTTGAGAGACATTCATAACAGCTGTTAGACCAGGGAATGAGGAAACAAGTGTGCTGGTAGTTACATCTGTGTCCTGAGATAGGTGATGTAATCAATCGTTCTAAAAACTGCAGCTGAAGAACTGGTTTAGGCAGTTTGGTTAGCATATAAATACCTTCATTGTATCTGTTCTTAGACCTGGGAGTGATTACCTATTGATGGAACTAAGGACTAAAGGTATCAGATGACTGTAGTCCTTATTAGGCTACAGATGGGAGAACTGGTCCCAATTCGATTCACTGGAATGGATCATGTTCCAGTTTAGTAATGGGAGAACACTTTGGACCTTATTTATAAAGTGAAAAAATTCTGGCACAAACCATCTGCATCAAAAGGTCAAATATTTCTCAAAATTCCCATTGATTCAAATGTGACTTTATAATCCCTCAAATGCTAGAGAGGTCTCCATGCACTACAAAAGGGTACACAATAAATATTATACAAACACACACACACACACACACACAATTATTAGGCAAGTTGTATTTTTGAGGATTAATTTTATTAATGAACAACCACAGTGCTCTCTGTCAATCCAAAATGTTACGAAACCTTAAACCTGAATATTTAAGAAAGTAAAAGTGAGGTTTTGTCTCTCTTAGGAGAATATCTATGTTTGCACAATAATTGGGCAACTATTAGTGTGCAGAATTAGTATGCAACTAAATGAAAAACTATAATTTTCCTATCTTACTTGTTTATTTTCAAGTATTAAAGTGAGAATACTAAACAAACAACTCAAAATTTACAAATAAACATTTGTGACCAATATAGCCACCCTTCTTTTCAATAATAGTTATAAGCCTTCCATTCATGGAGTCTGTCAGTTTCTTGATCTGTTGACGATCAACTTTTTGTGCAGCAGCAACCACAGCCTCCCACACACTATTCAGAGAGGTGTACTGTTTTCCTTCAGTGTAAATCTGCCTTTTATGAAGGGCCCACAAGTTCTCAATAGGGTTTAGGTCAGGTGAAGAAGGAGGCAATGTCAGTATTTTATCATCTTTAAGGGCTTTACTGGCTATCCATGCAGTGGAGTACTTTGATGCATGCGATGGATCATTGTCCTGCATAAAAACCATGGTCTTCTTGAAAGATGCAGACTTTTTCCTGTACCACTGCTTGAAGAAAGTGTCTTCTAAAAACTGGCGGTAGGTTTGGGAGTTGAGTTTGAGTCCATCTTCAACCCAAAAAGGTCCACCTAGTTCATTTTTGATAATACCAGTACCCCTCCTCCACCTTGCTGGCGTCTGAGTCGAAGTAGACCTCTGTGCCACGGGCCCATCCATCTGGACCGTCAAGAGTCACTCTCATCTTATCAGTCCATAAAACCTTTGGAAAATCTGTCTTCAGATATTTCTTGGCCCAGTCAGTAAAATGCAAATCCATTTATAACTTTTTTTAAATGCTTTTTCAGGATTTTTTTGTTGTTATTCTGTCTCTAACTGTTCAAATAAACCTACCATTAAAATTATAGACTGATCATTTCTTTGTCAGTGGGCAAACGTACAAAATCAGCAGGGGATCAAATACTTTTTTCCCTTCACTGTATGTATAGCATATATTATGCCAACATATTCATTCTCTTATTTCAAAAATTAGGTTTTTAATTGTATAGTTTGGCCATATTTCTGCTTTACACTGAAATCAAAGCAGCCGTGCAGAATGCACGTTTCATGCGTGTCCATGGTTAAAGTGGAACTGTTACCTTAAAGTGGAACTACCACCCCTTACAAACATGGCCCCAAATAATTACCCATCTGGCGACTACCTGCTCAGTAGCACTAGTCGCCAGAATTATTACCATGTTAATGAGAATTATACACTGCTCCCGGACTGACAGGCAGGAAACAGTGCAGACATCTTTCCATAGTGACATCTGCGCACCTGCCATTGTTAGTCCCTTTTGGAGCCGAACAGCTCCTAGAAACGCCTCCTACAGCAGGCTGGGAATGACAGGACAGGTGTGCAGACGTCACTATGGAAAGATGTCTGCGCTGTTTCCTGCCTGTCAGTCCGGGAACAGTGTATAATTCTCATTAACATGGTAATAATTCTGGCGGCTAGTGCTACTGAGCAGGTAGTTGCCAGATGGGTAATTATTTGGGGCCAAGTCTGTAAGGGGTGGTAGTTCCACTTTAAAACAATCAGACAATATTAAAGCTTCCTTCAAAAATTATCTTTGTGCTGTGTTATATGTATTATATCTACTACAACCGTTTTCTGGCTATTAGTAATTTCCTTTTTTGAGCTATATAGTCTCCTGCTGGTACAGATAACACAAGAGAATTTACAAGTTCACCTGATCCACCCTCTGTGTGGTATTCCTCCTCCCATCTCCAACCCAAGTGTAACGTTAACCATTTGCATTCCATGTATAAAGGCACTGCATTCCACATCTTTGGAACTCAAAGGGTTGAATGCATTTACAGTTTATGCAGAAGAGTGTTTCTCCAAAACGTCTAGTTATTATGTATACCCCTCCATCTAAAGCAACGAAAATAGTCTGAAGATTGAAAATTCTCTGAGGAGCATACTTGGTAAATTACTAATTTCCCTATTTCACACATAAAACGCAACACATTTCAAATGAAAACTTGAAACAATGTATATTATACAGGGAAAACTAAAAGGCTCACCACCAATGGATATTATAAACCCCAGTCATGTGAAGGTATAATATACAAAAAGGGAACTGCTAGTGACTAGTAGGAGAGAGCAGTCAATGCAATCACTGATTTAACCCACCAGCTGCTGAACAGGCTACAGCAGACATCTGCAGTGAAGAATAACTCTTGTTCAGTATAGGAGTAGTGAAAGAGTTAATACAAGGAAGGGTGGGTAAAATCTATAAAGAATGTTACATATGTGATCTTGGCGGCATTATCATGTTTTTCTTATTTGTGATTTATAATTCAGATGTGTCAAGAATTAAAACCTTTGAGTGCTAGGTTTAGACAACCTCTTCTGGTGCTCAAGGCACTTGAGTCAAATGGTTAATTGCATGTTTAACCCTTTGAGTGCCGGAGAAGAGTACAAGAGACTGCAGAGACAATTTGACAATAAATGGAATGGCAACATGGTGTTTCTCTAACCGAGGGCATGTGTCTTCTCTGCCAGTGGTTCTCAGCCAGGGTGTCTTTGCAAATTATCAGGAAGTAACAGCCTCATTATTTCCTGAAAGTTTAAACTGACAGGAAGTGACTCAGTAGTTATGAAGAACTATTGTCAGTTTACAGCACCACTAAAGTCAACACTTCGATACTCTGCATTTCGTGCTACCTTCTGTAAAAATTCTCTTTTTTCTAAGGCTTAAAATTGTGCTTTTGTTGGTATTTTGAATATTTATTTGTCCCCTATGGTACAGTAGGTTTGCTCAAGAATTACCTGAGTTGTTCTTAGTGCATCAACTTTGATGGTGTATGTCAGTAAATCTGAAATATGAAGCCTGGTATGGGGCCAAGTGCTGCAGGACAAGCTGGGAATGCAAGCTATTTGTGGGTTTTCCTTCAGTACTTGAATATCACCACTAACCTGTTTCATGTTCACATTCAACTCCCCAGAGTATAAAGAAGTTGTTAAGGGGATTGTGAGTGCATAAACTACTTATGTTATATATTAAGCAGCTGCAGAACATGCAAAGTCATTCTACCTACACTTTCATTTTTTCCCATCTTAAACTACTTTTTAAAGTGAAACTATCATCCCAAATAAAGCCCCCCCCCCCTAATAATTAGTCATATAGCAATAAGCTTAGAAATACTACTATTATCCAGCACAAGTACAGCATTATTAAGAAATTCTACTTCTTCTGAGACTGACGGCCAGGCGTCTTACTTTAGAGGCATCTGCCGCCAGTCCCTTCTGTTACCTCAAGGTACCATGCAACATCTCCTAGAGACCAGGATGGACAGCGCAAATGTCTCTAAGTTAAGATGTCTGTGCGGATGCCTGGCCGTCAGTCTCAGAAGAAGTAGGATTTCTTAATAACGCTGTAATTATGCTGGATAATAGTACTATTTCTCAACTTATCAATATATGACTAATTATTGGGGGGAGCTTTATCTGGGCTGATAGTTCAACTTTAAAGTGGAACTTTCAGACAATTGCAAGTCGACTAGCTTGAAAATAGATGTCTTACTGTAAAAAAAATAGCTGTGTCTAAAGGATTCTGTCCCGTCTGGAGACCGGAACCCAGGCTACAGAGCAGACATCTTGTCTGTGCGTCTGCGCCGTTAGTCCCGGTCTCCACTGAGTAGACTGCTTTGCACCATATGGTCACCGGAAGAGACTGACAGCGCAGGCGCACAGACCACACTAACCTGCCCGTCAGTCCCAAAACGGGAAGGATTCCTTTAGACACAGCTATTTTTTTTATGGTAAGACACCTATTTTCAAGCCAGTAGCCATGCATTTAATGAATGAATGGCGACTTGCTATTATCTGAAAGTTCCACTTTAAAGCTTTTATATCCCAATATTAAACCCTTGGTTTCCAGATAGCGCTCTATCAGGGACAGTGAAAGCAGGGATAGTGATAAATCCCTGCAGCAGAAAAGACTGGGGGAGGTATTACCAGCACTGCTAAAACATAGTGTACAGAACACTGGATCTTCTGTACATAATGAAATAACAGACTACACTGGGGGAGGTATTACCACTACTGATAAAACATTATAGTGTACAGAGCACTGGGTCCTCTGTACATAATAACAGACAAGACTGGGGGTGGTATTAACACTACTGATATAACATTATAGTGTACAGAGCACTAGGTCATTTGTACATAATAACAGACTAGACTGGGGGAGGTATTACCACTACTGATAAAACATTATAGTGTACAGAGCACTGGGTCCTCTGTACATAATAACAGACAAGACTGGGGGTGGTATTACCACTACTGATATAACATACTGTACAGAGCACTGGGTCCTCTGTACATAATGAAATAAGACTAGACTGGGAGAGGTACCACTACTGATAAAACATTATAGTGTACAGAGAACGGGGTCCTCTGTACATAATACCAGACTAGACATGGGGAGGTACCTCTACTGATAAAACATTATAGTGTACAGAGAACTGGGTCCTTGTACATAATAAAATAACAGACTAGACTGGGAGAGGTATTACCACTACTGATAAAACATTATAGTGTACAGAGAACGGGGTCATCTGTACATAATACCAGACTAGACTGGGGGAGGTACCACTACTGATAAAACATTATAGTCATTAGGTCATTTGTACATAATACCAGACTAGACTGGGGGAGGTACCACTACTGATAAAACATTATAGTGTACAGAGAACAGGGTCCTCTGTACATAATACCAGACTAGACATGGGGAGGTACCTCTACTGATAAAACATTATAGTGTACAGAGAACTGGGTCCTTGTACATAATAAAATAACAGACTAGACTGAAGGCAGAAAGCGCCATAGCTCCCCTCCCTCCAGTGTCTTCTGCTGCAGGGATAGTGATTAATTGTATCACTACCTCTGCTTTCACTGTCCCTGACAGAGCTATCTGGAAACAAGAGATTCAGGGAGTTCATTAACCAGGGCAATAAACAAAAACAATATAGGTAGAAGGACTTTACTCGCTCTATAAAAAGGACCAGTAAGTAAACTTAAGTTATGAAAAGCAAACAAAACAGATCTACATATATTGTAGGGATTTTCACACTGAGAATAACAATGATATTTTAGCTGCTGGGAAATGCTTCTCCTAAAAGCTATCATAACTCAAACTGGCATAACAAGGTGAAGCAGACGCTATCACTTTCTATGGAAATCTTAGGCCAAGTTTCATATTTTTCCACAGACAGCAACAGGAAAAAAGTTGTATGGATACCTGACAGGGCCATTACTAGCAGTTCAATTAAAAAGAAATGGAGAAAAACTTTCAGCTGTAACACTTTTGTACAAAGTGTCTCCTATAGTGGGCATTCCCTTGTTTTACCAAACAGGAAAATCCCCATTTCATTTTCTAATTCTAAACAATTCAGATTGCACACAATTAACTTCTATTGCTCTTTTAATCTTGCTGGTGCATCCCATTCACACATAATAATAAACAGATAGGTAATCCCCTGTTTCTGGGATGCTTGACATAAGAAAACATCAGTTAATATAACATAAATTACCTTTTCACTGGGGGTGATGAAGTAAATGGCCTCCAGACTGGGAATCGGCTCCCTCCTTTTATTAACATCTTCAACAACTGAGAGAGATGGGTAAAGAGAGAAGATGTTAATAGTTAAACATAAGATAAGTCTATTGTTAACAGATTCCTTTATACATCCATCTAACAATAAAAGTGTTATTATGAGCCAAACAAATACACCATAAGGTTTTTCCTGACAAGTACAAGAGAATCTCCACTGCCTACACACATTGGTGGAGCTATTACCATCACATACTATGGAAGACAGTGAACAGTGGTTCACCTCTAACATGTAGATGGAATAACTGTCTAGACTCCACGTGGTACTGTTTCCAACAATTTAACCCTTTGAGTGCCAGAGGGGTACACAACACATTGCAAAGCAATGCATTGTGTACCACTCTGGCACTCAACGGTTAAAATACTGAACTGTAACATGTTTTGCATGAAGAAGCTCCCAGCGGTAGAAGAACCATTGCGTTACTAAAAAGGAAATACTCTACAATATATTTTTTGCATATACTGCTCCTTTAAAGGGATAGTAATACTTCGTTTTAACTTTATTTTATTTTGTAGGCATTAAAAAAACATGAAGAATGATATGTCTTATCTCTCAAACATTTATGGTTTAAGAGATATTCACAAGCAAAGTTCCCCCTCCCGCCCCTTTTACCTAGTGTAAGCCATCTCTTCTCAGATGTGGAATGCAGTCCATAGACCAGACAGATAACAGAAGGGGACAATCTTCTTCCTATGAGAACAATGAAAGCCCTGCCCCCCTTGACAAGGTTTTCAGGTTTTTCCCTTATCTTAATTGAAGATTGTCCCTCTCTGCAGTCTACCTGGGCATCTCCCTTCTGCTCTGGCTGAGCAGTGTTACATCAGTAAAAGGGGCGGGAGGGGGACACTTTGTCATTGAATTACTCTTGAACTACAACTCTGACAGAATTGAAATAACACTCTCCAAAGTCCAAATACTATGATGATTAATTAGAGTTGCTTTTATTATGAAACATTACTGTCCCTTTAAACGTTTACATTCTAGAGAGGTCTCCAATGGAGTGTGAAGCCAGCGGAAGCTAAAGATGTCTCCAATACCTTTTCCCCTCTTAATAGTGTTTCTTCTGGCACTCCCTCTGTTTTCTTTTGGAAGGAAAATAAAATATATTACAGCTCAAATGTATTCTTTTTTTTAACTCTTTCAGTGCCATAAAGGTATTGGATACTTGCTGGTGCTCAACGGGTTAAATCAAACTGTTAGTAACAGTGTCATCTAGTGTCCAAGAGGCAAACTTTTGTTTATAACTCACTATGGCAGCAATTCTAAGCTCCAGCCTTGTGACACACCAACAGGTCAAGTTTTAATGACATTTTAACTCCTTAAGAATCACAGTGATGTTCAACTTAAGTCATTACTTAACCCTTTGAGTGCAAGGCATTGCATAACCTTCTAGCACTCAAAGAGTTAAGCACAGGCAGATCAAATGACAGCCACAGATTACCCACCTGTGACCAACAGAGCCAGGGACCTTCCCCGATTGCTCAACTTCCTCCAAAAGTAAATGTGGCATTTAAAGGGTGATAACTATGTTGTACTATGTCTTGTTCATATTAGAGAAAACCTGACCCCCTCAGCTGGAACAGAGTCCAGATGTATGCGACTCTCAGCCACACGATTTGTGGGTGCAAGCTCAGCCCCCCATAGGCCCACTCTGTCAGGCTTTCAAGCTGGGCACAGAGGGTATATGAAGACTGCATCAAGCAGGACAGAAGACTGAACAGAAAGACTTTAGTCTGGCTGTTCAGTCTCTTCTTGTGCAAGAAAAGGGTGAGCCCAGGGGACCTTTCTATCAGGCTCGGGTTCTGCTCCCCATTGTTCCAGCACAAGCCCATTTCAGACTAGGTGCACACAAGGAATTTGCCAGACCATTCAAACCGGCAGTGTGTTACAGTGGACATGTCAACCAAATCTTGTTGGCCAACATCCAACTGAACCAGCTATTGACTGGATTGCTGTGGTATGAAATATATCCATTCAATCATCTGTGTGGATGCTGCATGGTGGCTTCACAGGCCAAACCGCTGCTGAACCCTTCCTCCTTTCTTCTTTGCAGGATGAGTGACCTATCAAAAACCATGTGAGCAACCCAAACATAGCATTGTGGAGCAATTTGGTGTGTTATACGTAGCGTGAAAAGTCTTGCTCTACGCTAGGAATGGGCAACCTGAGGCTCTCCAGAAGTTGAGGACTACAATCCCATCACCCAAGAGAGATAATGGGAATTATAATTCTCAACAGCTAGCAGGTCTCAGGCTGCCCATCTCCTCTCTATGCCATAACAGGTAATTGTCCTCAAGACATACTAGACCACTTCACTCTAGCCATGTTTACTTTTAACACTGCTTCTACTCGGTATGATTGTGTCTCAGAAAACAGACTTACTAGTGATTCCTTCATCCAGCATATCGGACATCTTGCAGCAGGAGGAAAGTATGCGCATACTGGTGTGATCGACAAGCAGGACCTAGTGGGTGAAGCAAATGTAAAGTGAAGGCCACCACACCCTGATAAACAGAATCTTATGTATAAAAGTAAAGTAGAGTAATTAAGGACAAATCAACTGCCTACAGATGACAACTGAAAATTTCCATTGACTTAGAGCCTCCAAATAAAGACATTCACTTATCCTAATGGCCCCTATGAATTTTGTCCATGTGTCTTTGTTCAAAGGGTATCACCTTCAGTAAGTCCTGGACGTCATGTCCATGGGTAGTGTACCTGATAGTTCTTAAGAGAACCACAGGACTTCAAGCCCTAGGCCTGCTCACTGCACATGGTAATCGTAAAGTAGACCTGTTACCTACACTTTTAGTTTCATTACATTTATCTACTTAAACTGTCTATAACTCGTGATTTTTGTTTTCCAAACAGAGTAATAGTTTTAGAAATTTCTGGATTAGTAGTTGGGGAATGTAACCTCGGCAAAGCTTTGTTCTGGATAATTACTCACAAGTCCAGAAAGTTACCTCCCTCCGATTTCTTAGGATGCTAAAACCAGAGCAGTGGAATACAGTTTTAGAGGAGGAATAATCATGCAATGCCTTCACAGATGAGGATACCACTGAGTAGAGTACTTGGGAGGGTGACAAGTCCTCATAAAGAAAAAAATGATGTGATGTAAACTTTTACAGACTTGGAAATGAGAGAAATATCAATGTATTTTCCCAGTAAAACACTTTCTAAATAAATAAAATGAATAGGCAAAATTGTTTTCAGGTCTGCTTAAAATAAGTTGATGGACTCTGTCCCCTTCACTTTGAAAAAACACTAGCAACGGTCATGTCCACCTCCATGAACATGACTTGCATTATACATTTAATATGCCATTTCTTGAACAAAATATACAAGGGCAATATTCATAGGGGCAATTAGGATTTTATGGCCATAGTGGGGTAAGCACACACATGTGTGTGCGCAGATGAGAGAGAGAGAGACGGAGGAAGAGAGAGGAAGAAAGAAAGATTAGGTTTCTCAATGTACTGCAGACCTAAACGACACCTTAGCCTAGGAGCACCACTGCACCAGACACTATTTTATCCTTAAAAAGATGGTTTCTCACCCCAATGAAAGAAGGACAGAATGGCAAGACTTGATCAGGCAAAAGGAAGGGGGTATGCTTCACCCAAAGCAAGTATGGCTTTTTGTAAGCCCAATGAGGAATTTGCTGCGGAGGAAAACTATTGCCACAGATGCAAGCTCTACCATACACCCTCCTAACCAATACCATTACTCAAGCAGACTTTGTGGGGATGGTGCTGAAGATCACATTTACCTGCTAGCAGGAAATATCCACCATGAAGCGTGTCATCCAGGTGCTCTCCACCCCAGTGAGCATGCTCGAGGGCAGATAAGTGGAAAGTAAAGCAGATCTAATTACACAGCAGTTGATAGGTGCAACCCAGGGTAGACAAAATCTTTGATTTGCAAAGACAGCTTGATGATGTAGAAAAACAGGGTCACCAAAACAATATCTGTATTAAGGGACTCACCAAGTCTGAATTATCTGCAGCAAACTCAAACTATCATCAATTATAACCTTGTCAATGTGACAGATACACCAAAATGGATAGCGCACACCATGCACTGAAGTAATGTGGAGCACCTTCGGAGATGCTCATGGATAATTTGTTGTACTCACAATTTAACAGCATACAGCACTTTAATGTGCATTACCCACTCCATTCAGGAGCACCTTTATGTACTGCATTCAGTTTCACCACTGTACACTGGATCAAGTCTGCTTCTCCTTCAATGGAACTGAGGGAACACACTTCCACTTCTTGGTGAGATTTTACATTTACTTATTGGATGATTTTGCTCAGTTGCTCACCCTACTTGGGCGCTTATACTTGACCCACAACATAACCATATATAAAGACCTCTAGTAAGTTATTTCCTGCGAATAATGCTCTCTAGTCCTGAACAACTTTATTCAGTCCCCAGATTGGATCAGGCATTCTTCTACTGCACTGTGGCAGATAACACTCTGCTGGATCCTTCTGTTCCACAATATCCCTTCTTGGAGAGACTTGCCCACAAAACTGGGAGTTTTCTGTATTATCCACAGGACTTCGCTGGACTCATCTGAAGTCCTTATGTTGTCATTTTAAATAAGTAAGATGCTTATGAGGGTCATAGTTGTGCAAAGAACGACTGAGTGTGTAAACGATAACCCTACTTCATGGCAATAGTATGTAAATCCACTCTTTTTTAACTCTATGATTTTGCATGAACTGGTTCCTTGAGCCTTTGACTCAAGGTTAAACTGCACAAAACAGTACTCTGTTACAATACGTTAGACTTCTATATGGTTATATACCTCAAGGTGTTTATCCACTTTTCCTCCTGATTCACAGACTTTGAGAAGTGTTTCTCTTTATAGTTACATGACTCACTAGAAGCTTTATTTTTTCATTGACCAATTACCTTGCTTTAGTGTTTTTACATTTTTATGTCCCTACTTTCCAGCCTGTACCCAGGGAACTCCTTTCCCAGTACATATTGCACATTTCACACTTCTATTTACTAGTGCATTTGGTTTCGGATACTCCTAGTGACTTCTCTTCTCCAGATAAAAGACTTAATATTCTCCCGGAAGTTCAAGGGACTAACTCCCTCAGAATGGTCTCAGTTTAAGATCTTAAAGAGACAGGGTTAATGAAGCATTCATTTAGCTCACTCACTTTAGAGCCAACTCTGTATCCTCTTGGCACAATTCTCACTATGGTTTGCTAGTAACTTTGCCTTGGATAAGTCCAGTTGTGTGGCTATCTTAAATTCACAGTATTATTATTCTTTATTTACATAGTGCCAACTAATTCCGCAGCGCTGTACAATAGGTAATGGACATACAGAGATATTAAAGGAATAGTAATGTTTCACAAAAACAGCAGCTCCAATTAATCTTCATAGTGTTTGAGCCATGGAGAGAGTTATTTCAATACTGTCAGAGTTGTAGTTCAAGAGTAATTGAATGATAAAGTATCCCCCTCCCGCCCCTTTTACCTAGTGTAAGCCACCTCCCCTCAGATGTGGAATCCAGTCCATAGACCAGGCAGCTCACATCAAGGGACAATCTTCTTACTGTGAAAACAATGAAATCCCTGCTCCCCTGACAAGTTTTTCAGGTTTTTCACTTATCTTAATTGAAGATTGTCCCTCTCTGCAATCTACCAGGGCACCTTCCTTCTGCTCTGAGCTGAGCAATGTCACATCAGTAAAAGGGGCGGGAGGGAGATAATTTATCATTGAATTACTCTGGAACTACAACTGACAGAATTGAAGTAACACTCTCCAAAGTCCAAATACTATGATGATTAATTAGAGCTGCTTTTATTATGAAACATTACTATCCCTTTAAATAGTATAAACCAAATGTGGAGAACAGAAGGATCAGAGGGCCCTGCTCGTGAAAGCTTACAGTCTAGAGAAAGAATCCTTTCACCCTTGAAGTGGACCTGTCACCTTGATTTCAAGTTTGAATAAATCTGAAAACGTCATTAAAAACTCCTTGTATCATGGTAGCCTACAGACTAGCATATATATATAGCTTAGTAGAGCTATTATTGTACTTTTATTTCAGTATGGTAAGCTTACAGAGTGCATTACTATATGTTAATGCATGCAAATTAAGCTTTTCAGTGCATTTTTACAATCTAATTAAGCTCTCTACTGCACTGAAGGACTTACTTTTTCAGACATAATAGTATGAATATCATCTAAACTATACATCTGCTGGTCTTTTGGCCAACATGACACATATGTAGATTCTAAAGAGTTTTTCACATGATAAGGAAACAAGTCCACTTTACCCTCTGTATCATTGAGAGCCTGCTTAGATTTATGGTGTGAGCCAGGGATTCTCAACCAGGGTTCCGTGGCATTTGGTGTGCTGCGAACATCAGGTTAGGGTGCCCCATGTTTTCTGTATATTTATGAATTGTACCCTTTATTATGTCCTAAATAAATTACATTAAACAGGTTAGGGGTGCCCCAAAAGTTCCAGATTGCGTGTTATTGGTGCCTTGAGCAATAAAAGGTTGAGAACCACTGGTGTGAGCACTTGTAGGACTATCCCCCTTGTTGCTGCAATGTGTTGTATATCCAGAATATGGGACCAATATCGCGGATAAGCTGACACATAGTCACTTTAGAACAGCGACAAAATGGACTAATGGACAAAAATACACAGGTACTTCTCCTTGTGGAGGTTGTATGATATGCAAACATATTTGTCAGTCCAAAGAGATTCCTAGTCCAGTGACTGGTAAAGATCTGGGTATGTTTCATTTTATAAATTGCCGGACTAGGAATTGTGTATATGCAATACAATGTCCATGCCTTAACTATTACGTGGCTCAGACAACTCAAATGCTAAAAAGCCGTATACAGAAGCATTTTTCCCTGATCCGAAATGCTAGGATGGATTTACAGAAAGGAACACAGTCTTAACAAGTGTAGCTTTACATTTTTTACAGAAGCATAATAGCTCCACGGAGGGTATCAAAATATTTGGCTTAGAGAAGGTGACACTGGGCATATGAAAAGGAGATAAAGAAAGGTATCCAACTGTTGAAACGCGAATTATGGTGGATCTACATGTTACAGTTGCAGCACCCCTCAGGTATGAATGAAGAGATGATATTTAATAGCTACATCTGACATTGTTTCTAGTTGCAGAACTATAATATGTATTAGTCCCTGTGAGATATTGTATCTCACTGGAGAATTTTGATGTATATCCCTTATTTTGGTAACTTTACAAATTAGTAGATTTCCTGATATTGATACAAGATCATACAAGACCATGTGGGTTTGTATGTGTCATCCAAATAGCAGAATATCTAAATTATTTTGATACCACTGTTATATTGAGGATTTGTAATGTTTTATTTGTATCACGTATATTAATTTTTTATTCCTTTACAGAATATTATTGGAACTGATTCTCTTCTATAATCGATGTATAAGATGATGATTTGCTGACTCAGGATACTCCAAAATGAAGAAGATCATTGAAAGAATAAGGAACTTCTCTGAATTAAGAACCATTTTTTCTGGATGATGGTCTCTCTTATGGAAAGAGAAGCACTGCAGATATAATCATCAAGAATTTATAGTAGATATTAAGAACAATAAAAGGATGTAAGAAGAAGCACACAAACGAGGAATCTCATTATTTTTAATTGTAGTTACAAAGGGATTTCAACATTGAAGAATTATAATGTTGAACATCATATATGATAATTGAAGCCTGATTCTCCTTCCAAATAATTTGCATATGTGGACCGTTGGAAGATTAAAAGTCAACTTTAAATCTGACAGTTTGATATACCAGGATAACTGTGTAAATTTTACAACAAACCTGGGATATAGAATTACATGTATAGGAGTTCTTCAAGGATAAGGAATATATTCCCTTGGGATTATATACACACTTCTCTCCTGGGACTTTTAACAGCAGATACCTGGTGGACATTCTCTAATTAATATTGTACATACTATGACTGGGACAAAGGGTCACTATAAGAGAATTAGTCTTTATGACTTTGCCATCATGTTTGTATATATCCATATTTTTTTCTATTTCCTTTTCTGTTTTTTCTTTTGGTTATAACAATGTATGGATCATGGTTGTTCCAGGGGCCACTGTGAATGTTGTATATCTGTGCAACGGCAAGTAATGTACTCAAATGGGGTTTCTATGTGATATAGATTTCGATTAGGATGTTTCATGTGAGAACAAATGAAGAGTATCTTTTTTGTGGATGAGAGTACAGATAATATGGGTATACTTATATGTAATTATTCTTATACTTAAATTCACGGTATTATTCTATATATGGCTGCTGAATGAGATTGGTAGCAATACTTAATGTTTTCCTGTATCCATGGAGCTGAGGGCATATATTATAAAAGGATGCGACTTAAGAAGCACTAAGTCTTAGGATACACTTGCAGTATCACAAGAAAGGGGCATGCGTGTGATTGTCTCAATGGGGATTTGTATGAGTCTATCTTTGCTGCGTAGCCAATGAAAAATCTGTTTTCATATATACTTATGGTGCTATTATAACTGCGCATGCGTGTGATCATTTCAACGGGGCATTGATCTGAATATGTTTATTTCGCTAAGTGCAACTGAATAATTTTTTATCGCGAAGCGGCACTGGTGTTGATCTAGCCATGTCTCTCTCCAGTTGTCATGGCCCCGGCTGCTAGGGACCCGTGGGGTGCTGGCTCAGGTTATGGTGCTAGCGTGCGGAGCTGGGGTGCGAAGCTTGGGAGCGATGACGGCGTGCCGGGTACTCCTTTGCTGCAGCCGAAGCTGTCTAAAGGTGCTGGTCGCGAAACCAGATTGTTCCACCCCAGTTGAGCCGGGGTGCAACCAGGATAGGAGTACCCAGGAACCGTTGGGAAACCAGGCCGGCAGGACGGGCGAGATACCAGGCAATGAGGGCTGAGCAACAGGAACGGTCAAGCGAAGCCGAGGTTCAAGCTGGGAACGGAGTTCAAGCGAGGTCAGGAGAGGAGCCAATGGTCAAAACCAGGAGCGGAGATCTAGAGTAGTCAGGAGCAGAGCCAAAGGTCAATACCAGGAGCGGATGATCTAGAGTGGTCAGGAGCAGAGCCAAAGGTCAAAACCAGGAGCGGAGATCTAGAGTGGTCAGGAGCAGAGCCAAAGGTCAACACCAGGAGCGGAGATCTAGAGTGGTCAGGAGCAGAGCCAAAGGTCAACACCAGGAGTGGAGGACAAAAATGCTGATCTGACTTTGACAAGCAGAGGTCCAGAGCCCAGAACCTAGCCAGAGCACTAACTATGGAACGGGCGCCCTATGCCTGGGGCAGCCCGTTTAAATACCAGGGCTGACCAATGGCCTGGTGAGTGAGAGAGGCTTGGCTGGACGCCGCAAGGGCATAGGAGGAGGACTGTCCAATAGAGTGCCGGGCTCGGCGCATGCGCATCCGCCCGGCTGAAGGCGAAGGGGATCTGCGCATGCGCAGCCCGATCGCATCAGCAACCCGGAAGAGCCGCCGCGAAAGAGAATGAGACTCGGCCCCGGAGCATCGCAACGGTGACACCAGTAAACTCAAGCATTATTATAATGCGACTTACTGATATACAGGCGTCTTAGAAATCTAAATATAAACTGTTTTGATTGGATGGGATGTCTGATGTAAGAGTCTATACTACGAGCGATATGGACTGGGCCAAATAAATAAGTGCATATTTATTTATTTTCGCATAAATAATACGAAATAAGCTCCGCTGATGCGTGTACATTGCCGAGTGGTACGGATGTGATATTATGTGATATGATGTTACCCGATACGTGTATATAGACTTGCTTAGATAAGAAAAGGACCGTTTCTTTGTTGATGTTTTTTTTTGAGAGCTTTGAATCACGTGAACTAAACATGACGATCCCACAGCATTCGAATGGCTCCTGGAACATTTAAATACTTGTATAGTTGCATTTGACCATTATCCCCTGACGAAGCCACTCGGCAGCACTCGTTGGGATGGTCAGCCGTTCCAGATGAGTGTCCCTGTGTTTGCAGTCTCTTTCTAATGTCCAGCTAAGGGTGATCTTTGCATATTGGGAGATAAGTATCACAGATTTATAGTCGATTTATTTTTTGGTTTTTCACTCTAAACTAACTCATTATTTGCCCACAATAGTTCACATATTTCCCTTTAGGTGTTAGGTATTTTTTTTATACACAAGGCAAATTTAGGGGCACTTACATAGTGTAAGTTTAGAACATATTATTCATATTAGTCTTGATGTATCCCTTCCGGACTATTAGTTAGTTTTATAGTACTATTGCATGAGTTTTGTATATCTTTATATCTATGGACTTCACTGACCCAGGAACTCCATCTGGTCCACTATGGTATTAAATGTGATCTGTCATTTTTTGTGTATTCAATAAACATTTATATACCTTTGTATTTTTTAGTGACTTTTTCTTGAGTGCCTCTAATAAAGAGCTACTATTGGTGGTGATATGGGGGGGGTGGGATTTCTTCTCTCGGTTTCCTCTTCCAGGGTTCCACTTAGTTCTGGTTATCCAGAATATGGAACTGTACGGTGAACACTGACCAGGATAGGCAAATCTACGGTGTCAGCATTTGGAGGACGCCCCTCCCCCCCAATCTACTGCTCTGTCCTGTGCCCCAAATGTTCAAACACATCAAATAATTCAACAATAACGGCTTTCCTTAACCACTTGAGTGCCACAGGGGTACACATCGCATTGCTCAGTCCTCTGCCACTCAATGGGTTAACAGTGCACCTGACGGCTGAGTGATAAATGCACATATATAGTGATAGAAAAGACAGTGCAGTAAATGCTTATGAAAAAGACCATTTTCACAGGTACTTCCTCTTTCTCTGATGTTATATGGGGTATAGTGTATCGGGGGTTGTTTGTTATGCAGGGCTTCTGCTTGTATATATAATATATACATATAGATCTTTCCAGCTTCGCTTATTCATGCGTCCATTCGCTCTACCTTGTATGTTTACTCCTACATCAGCAACTCCGTTTCTGCACATTAACCCTTTTGAGTGACACAGAGGTATTGCAACACAATGCGTTGGATACCTCTGGCACTCACAGGCTTAACACTCAAATACATTTTGCTTTCATCTGTCAAACACATTGCAAACAAACACCTCACACTGCTGCTACACAGCGACACGTAAATGTTGGAGAGAGGATGAGTGTGTTTGTTTTGCGTTTTTTTTTTTTTTTTTTTTTCACTTTTTTGGAAGGTGGCTTAACCCCTCCATTGCCATGCACAAATGTTCAGTGGCTAAAGGCAGGATGGCAGATGCATTTCAATACACTAAGTAACAATACATACAGATACCAAATCACTACTCATTCATCATTAGACACAAACAAACAAAAAAGTTATTACACAACCAAAGCCGTTCTTCTTTCGCTACTTACATCTACTGGTTTCATTTAGCCTAACGTATATGTATAAAAATATCTATATTACACATCAACCAGGACACTGCCAGCCTATCCTTAATAATCTGAAGTCAGTGATCCATACAAATTATTAAAAGGGATCTTATGTGGCTCCACACTTGACTACCACTCCCATGATGATCAGATGAGAATCATATGAGTGGTAATAAAAACCATAGCCGGTGTAAAGCAAGTTGCCTACCCCTGCATTATATAGATACAAACAAAAGCTGTTAGGTCTTCCACCATGTCCAGAATCACCCTGGAACTACCATATTTTAAACATGTCCTACATCCTGGTTATCCCCCTTCTGGGACAATAAACAATACTGTATTAAGACTTTGGAGCACAACATTCTACTTACTAAGGAGAGAACT
Organism: Rhinophrynus dorsalis; assembly: GCA_037306005.1. NCBI lineage: Eukaryota > Metazoa > Chordata > Amphibia > Anura > Rhinophrynidae > Rhinophrynus > Rhinophrynus dorsalis. Next base: position 501,564,642 of record CM074721.1, on the reverse strand, counting down.
GGACATTGACTGCTGTGCCAGGAACTGCTAAAACTGCCCTCTGCACAGTTCTACACACTAGAGGGAAAATCATTCAACACCACACAGTTACACACAATCAAACAAAATAAATTATTACAACATGGGCAACGCCATGTTTCTTTTGCTAGCATTATATAAACAAACACACACGGAGTATTTGTCATCAAATCAATGAATATAGTCTATGATACGCAAGACACTTTTGATCTAAGTTAAGTGTGTGCGTGAGGTGTTGTTAAAGGGATAATAATGCTTCACAACAAAAGCAGCTCCACTTAATCTTCATAGTATTTGGGCCATGGAGAGTGTTATTTCAGTACTGTCAGAGTATGTCAAGAGTAATTGAATTATAAAATATCCCCCTCCTGCCCCTTTTACCGATGTAAAACTGCTCACTTCAGAGCAGCAAGACTGTCTGGATGGATTTCAGAGAGGGATAATCTTCAATTAGCGGAAGGGAAAAACCTGTCAAGGGGGGCTGGGTTTTCCTTATGTTCACAGTAAAAAGATTGTCCCTTGCTGGGATCTGTCCGGTCAAGAGACCGGATTCCACAACTGAGGGGAGGTGGTTTACACTGGGTAAAAGGGGAGGAAGGGGGATACTTTATCATTCAATTACTCTTGAACTACAACTCTGACAGTACTGAAATAACACTCTCCATGGCCCAAGTACTATTAAGATTAATTGGAACTGATGTTTTAGTGAAACATTACTATCCCTTTAATTGTGTTAGTTTGTCTTGAAACTTCCCCATTAGCAAGTGTGTGTTATTCATAATGCACCATCAGTACAATTAAGATGCAAGTAGTGCAAACTGAGAGTCACTCTACACATCACATACAATCTTCCAGAGTAGGTCCCTTATACCAGAGGTCTGGCAGCCTCTCGTTCTAAACTGACAGGGTTGCAATAGAGGTCTAAGCCCCTTATGTGTACTAAAGCATGGCAATGACCAATACACCAGAGTTAATGTTCAGCTGCACTGACATGGACCAGCAGTGGTCAACAGACTTGTGGTGGAGAAGCAACAGGTCTGACACACATACAAGATCACTACCCAGCCTACTTATGAGGTCAAAGTTTATAGCTTCAATATACCTGAACATCAATTCTGAGGTCATGCTTAACTGTCCACAAATGGTAGGAGAGACCCTATTTTCTATCTATATGTCACCAGTATAATTTCATCCTCTTTATTGCTTTATTTAAAGACCTTATAGTATTACTTCTTACCTTCCAGTCGCCATACTTTTTCAGGCTGCCAATCACCCCACTCAGGATTTCTGTGGGAAGCAGAAAATGGAGTCAGTCCTGCTAACATCAAACTTAACCAGTTACGATATCAGCATAAATCCAGTTTGCTTTTATACATATGGGCCTGTGTGTTTACAGGAGCTGAAGAAGTTACATCACTATGCTGGCCAGTACACTGGGTTCTGAGGGCCATATTCATCAAGATAAGTGGTGCAAGTTTACAAACCAAATGCACTGTAGGACTGAAATAAAAATTCTATAAATTTGCACAGATTTAAATTGAGTTCTGTACCCCTCTGGCACTCATAAGGTTAGTAATGGTTCCGAAAAACTGAAGCCACGATTGTTGCTGTCTTATGGTGGTACTGTTCATCTCTCTCTAGTTGTGATGCAATTATAATATAAAGTTTCCCCCTCCCACCCCTTTTCCATAGTGTAATCCGCCTCCCCTCAGATCTGAAATCTGTCATCAGACTGGACAGATTACAACAAGGGACACCCTTCCCTCTGTCAGTATAAGGATGATACAAGATTGACCCTTGTCATGATCCTCCTTCAGTTCTGCAGACAGAAGACTGATGTTGGTAAAAGGGATAGGAGGGGGACATAATAGAATGGCACTGAAAGAAAATAAAATAGAGCACCAACAGCACCAAAACCGCCTCTAATGTACTGGATGGGCCGTCCTATTAGCTGATAAGGGGGCTAGTTACTAAAACCTAACTTTTATTATATACATATAAAAATAATTGTGGATATAGTAAATTAAAAGAAAAAACTGCGAATACAATTCTAAGTGATTGACCACTATGTGGTTCTTCACGTGGACAGCCGTATGTGCTGTATCTCTAACTCTTAGACACAGCTATAACTATATTTCGTTCTCCTCTGCAATCGAAAACTTATTTGTTTTATTCAAGTCCTGGAATTTATTAGTATAGAGAAACTATCACTGGGCTGTTATATAGTCAGTCCCTTCACCCTGAATATAGTATATCCTACAGCCCAGTATCTGTGTCCGTGGATGGATTATACAGTGTGTAAGAAGACACGTGCAATTAGGACTTTGTTCTTTTGTGAGAGAAAATATTCCAAAAAGTATGCACTTATGTAATGGAGGATCTTTAGTTGTCTCTTATATTGCTTTTATTGTCTGTATCCACAACACATAACTGTCACACTTACATCATCACTGACAATTGCCAACACATTGTACTGATATCATTAAACTGAATTGCGTTCTTATAAACAAAGATACCTGATTTAGTGAGGCTCATAACCTTTAATCTGTAGACTGCCAAATCTCAGAATCTGTGGACACTAGAATACCTTAGGCTGACATAGGGTTAATAAACACATATGAGTGGTTTTCAGTTCTGTGGAAGTGAAATTTAACTACCCGCAGACTGTCCTGTGATTCAGTTATCGTTTATATCACTTAGAATTGTATTCGCAGATTTTTCTTTTAATTTACGATATCCACAATTATTTTTCTAACGTATTTAATAAAAGTTAGGTTTTAGTAACTATCCCCCTTATCATCTCTCCCCCCTTATTGGCTAATAGGATGGCCCATCCAGGACATTCGAGGCGGTTTTGGTGCTGTTGGTGCTCTGTTTTCTTTTATTTTCTTTCAGTGTATGTTTATCTTTCACCTAGCACATCACCAGGTCTTACTGACACCTCTATAATACCCAAAGAATGAGGATAGTGCCACACTTATACTTTTTGAGTATATAATAGCACATCACAACTACAGCGCTATGAACAGTGCTCCCACTGGACAACAATAGTATAACCTGTAAGGAACAATCATAGCTTCAGTTTTTCTGAAACATTACTAACCCTTTAACCCTTTCAGTGCCAGAGGGGGATATGCAACTCTGGCACAGAAAGGGTTAACAATGTTCAGTTTGTCTGCAATGCACTGTGAAGCCTCTGCCACTCAAATGGTTAACCCCCTGAATGCTGGCAAGATCCCCCACCCATTGAGAAGAAATGTGCTGGGGACCTCTTGCATTCAATGAGCTAAAAGCCCCCTTTAAATCAATGGGAATTGTGCTTTGTTCCCTATGATGCAATTGGTGTGCACCAGAATTGTACCACTTTATCCTGAAGAATATGGCCCTGAATATCTTATCTTACAGGTTTTTGCATTTATGGGTCTTTTTGAGGATTTACTAATTACTTTACTGTTTCTTCCCCAATGCGCTGCAGACCTCTCTAGAGAAAGCTCTGTTTAAATCAATGGGGATTCTCATGTTCCCCTACAGTGTAGTTCAAGAAACAGGGATTGGTGCTCACACTAATATATATGTTATATTGAAGCATTCATGTACAGATAGATACACATCTCTGATTGGGTGCTGTGCACACATGGTCCTCTAAAGTCCGGAAGCTTGTAAACGTAGACAAATACAGCCGCACTCAAAGACATATGATTAGGTGCTTCTTAGCGCAAAACGTGTAAGACGGTGTATTGGGTCATGCTCCCTTCATTGGGTATCCTTTTAAAAAGTCACACAGAAAAGAGCGTGCGGCTAAGCGGCATGTTAAACATGTCTCCATGATCAAAAGGGTGACATGAGAATCTCGCCCTGCATGACAGAACAAGATTCTCATGCTGCGCATTGAAAGGTCGATGACTACTATGCAGGCCAAGGTATGAAGCATCATTGAGAGCATTAATAATGCTAGAGATTCCCTGGGGTTTGATGAAAATAGAATTTGAAATGAACTGTACCTCTGTTCCTAATCATAGCTTGCCCTCCTAGTCACCTGCTGGCCGCATACCTTGGTCCGCATCCTTTTAACTCTTTGCCTGTGGCACATTAAGGCTGGAGAGATCAGAGCCATACCAAGGTGTCTGAAGTGAAGCCAGCACAGAAGTTAACTTTCTGTGCTGGCTTCATTTCAGACACCTAGGTATGGCCCTGAGCTCCCTGTACTAGGAGTGCTATGTGGTGCAGATCACCCCAGCCAAATACTATTTTCATCAAACCCAAGGGAATCTGTATCATTATTAATGCTCTCAATGATGATGTCTACTATGCGGGTCAAGGCATCTCGCATTGTCATGCAGGGAGAGATTCTCATGTAGCCCTTTTGATCATGGCAACATGTTTAACACACTGACTAGCCATGTGCACTTTTCTGCACAACTTCTAAAAGTGAGCCCTTCATTGTAGAGATGCACCAATACCACTTTTTTAAGACCGAGTACAAGTACCGATACTTTTTTCAAGTACTCGCCGATACCAATTACCGATACTTTTTTTTGCGGTCATTTGCCAGTTTTCCAGGTACTTAAAGCGCATATATTATATATATAATATATATGCTTTAGGTACTTGGAAAACTGGCAAATGACCTCAAAAAAGTATTGGTGAGTACTTGAAATATAATATATATATATATATATACACACACACACACACACACACACACACACACGCCACCTCTTGACTGTCCCCTTTTGCCTCTTTCTCCCCCTCTTGATTCCCACCTTTTACTTCATTCTCCCCCTCTTGAGCTCCCTCCTTTTGCCTTGGCTTTTTCTCTCCCTTTTGATCCCCCTTTTTCCCCCTCCTTGACTCTTGATCCCACTCTTTTGCCTCTCTTGCTCTCTCCTGATCCCCCCTCCTTTTTGCCTTTTCTTAGTCCCCCTCCTTTCGTCTCCTGATCTTTACTCCTTTTGCCTTTTTTTTTTCCTTTTTCTTAGTCCCTTTTTCTCCCTCTTGGCACCCCTCTCTGCCTCCTTCACCACCCGCTCAAATGTCCCATCTAGTCTCCCTTACCCTCCTCTGCCGGGTGCTCGCTGTTCTCTCGCGAGCCCTGGCAGAATTCAGCGTCAGAGCATTGCCATGGTAACCCGCGGCAACGCTCAGACGCTACAGGAGGGAGAGAGGCAACCGGGGAGCATTGTGAGCAGCTCCCCGGGCTCCCTCACTGCAGCACCGACCCTGACACAGGGTATCGGTGCTGGCATCGGCCGCATTTGCGCGAGTACAAGTACTCGCGCAAATGCTGGTATCGGCACCGATACCAGTATCGGTATCGGTGCAACCCTACTTCATTGTCTTCACCCCTCATCCATGCCTTTCCATTTATGTCCTTGATTTTAATATATATTCTAATAAATTTGCCAATAATTTTACCAAGGCCTTTGACACAGTAGACCATAAAATTCTTATAAGCAAACTCCAAAGTTCAGGATTGGGTCATAATTCTCTGAACTGGTTCTGATCCTATTTTTCAGACAGAATGCAGTATGTGTCAGTTGCTGAAAATGACACCTTTCCGCTCAAAGTAACAAGTGGAGTTCACCAAGGCTCCATTCTTGGCCCTCTGCTATATTCACTTTTTATAAATGATCTGTCCATGGTTTGCAAACCATCTTCAGTACACATATATGCAGATGACGGCATAATCCATGCTAAAAACCTCAAACATATCACAACTAGAAGCCATATTTCAACATGATTTTTGTTAAGTTGAAAGATGGATAGCAAAGAACAAACTGTTCTTAAACACAGTCAAAACGGTCACAATCATATTTGGCACAAAGCACAAACTGCGTAATCTCAACAATACCCACCTATCCATTATAACAGAGTCTGATTGTAAATTGACCCCAGTGGACTCCTACAAATATCTTGGTATGTGGCTTCACCCCAACCTCACTTTTGGGGTGAGATGTTCAAAAAGTGGTGGTAACTGAAATGGTCTGTTACCAGAAAAAAACAGTTATTTTGCCGTGGTCCATCAATTCTCAGACACATTACAGTAATTTTTTGCATTTAATTCTGCCATCTCCGTCAAAGGGAAAAAGCGGGCGTCATATTGTAAGGTATTTTCAGAAAAAAAATATTAACAGACACTTTTTTGCCTGATTAAAGTCATTTTTTCCTGACAAAATAAAAATGGTCTTAACTTGGAGTAGACAAATTGAAGTACTGTTGAGTGAGAGGCCATACTATAGAGTTAGCTGGTAAAAACAAAAACAAATACAAAAACAAAAAAAAGAAGACTTTGTATGAAAATTTGTCGTTTTAAAGACAAAAAATGTCTTTGTTTCTTTAAAATGTTCATTTCAAAGACAAAATCAAAGGCATTTTATCATCAGAATTTTTAAGGGCAATGTTAATCAAGATTTTTTTTAGCTTAATTTTTAAGTCTTTATGACATACTAGTTGAAGAGCCCGTTACACGGGCCACAGTGCCACTGCCAGCTGGTCACGGTGCAGTCATGCTCAGTAGAGACTGCCCGCGCCGCGGCTGATACAGAGCGGGACGCTCCTTCGGAGCGCCCGGCTCTGTATCAGCCTCGTCACTGGCAGTCTCTAGTGCGCATGACTGCGGCACGCACAGCAGTCTCTACTGCGCATGAATGCGGCGTTACACACGTTTTAGCGAATTAATTGCATAGGATTTTCAAACGTGACTGATTTACTTCTGAAAATATCGTTGTTTTTTTACCACCAACCCATGATCTGACAATTTCATCATTATGACGACTTTTTGAACATCTCGCCCGTGGTCTTCATATTGATAAATTAACCTCCAAACTTTAACCCAAAATAAGTACTCTCTTTAGAAACAAATGTTTAAGTACCCTGGTTAGAAAACATATTGTACAACAGATGTTGCTGCCAATCAGACTATGGTAATGTAGTATATGCTCCAGCTCCAGAAATCCATCTTAGTACACTTGACACCCTGTATGATTCATTATGCCACTTTATCCTCCAATGTAATTACACTACCCATCACTGTGATATGCTTAAACAACTGTATTGGTTAACACTCGAATCTAGACATGCCCTTCACCTTTCCTGCTTAGTACGGAACCACTACTCTGGAAAACTACCAGACTACCTGAGCAGTATGCTCACTCCTGCTCTCCATACTAACTATGACCTTCACTCCACTGTTAACAACTCACTGCGTATACCACAATACAAGAAAGAAACAGGAAGATCTGCCTTCAGTGGAATAATCTGATCTGCTCCCAGTCTAAAATCCTTAAAAGTAAATGCTTTTTTTAATCTAAAAACAGTAACTATATATAATTTTAATATTTAATATGTATGTATATTTATATGTATATATAATAACAGGTAATATATAATATTTCTCAGTTTGTGTAAATATGTAACTCTTTACTGAAAATGCTCCAGGACTTGAAAACGAGAGAAATTTCAGTGTATTCTTCCCAGTAAAACATTTTCTAAATAAATAAAATTTGGCTGCAGGAGATTAAATTGCCAATCATTTAAAAATAAATAAATAAATAAGTAATAATAATAAAAAAAATTAAAAGAGGATACTTTTTAGTTAACATGCGTCCAGGGTGCCAGTTGTGGCCCTTCTGACCACAAGGTGCAACCCGCCTGAGATTTTGAACAAAAACACTTACTCATTTACCTAGCACATGAACTAGTAGTCCATGAAGGCCTAGGCACCTGACAGCAGCTCCCTTACAGTTCTCCACAGTAGTTGTTAAATATCAGTTCTCTCATTGACTAACACTGACAGACACCAGGTCATGAGTCGCAAACCCTCTCAGGGGAGACTAACAGGCCACATCTTTAGGATTTCCCTGTTTGTGTGCAAGTGAGTCAGAGGGCTCAGTCATTTAACTCTCCTGTGCACAAGCAGTAAACTCCTAATGACGTGGCCTGTTAGGTGCACCTGAGGATAGGGCTGGGAACCACAGTATTAGGTCTGTAACTACTCTGTTGTACTAAGTAAACGTTTTGTTCCACTGTATTACAGCAACAAAAGCTATATTTTTGAATTGCTGACAAGCTGCAACTCCTCACTGTTACCAGTAAAACAATTACGCACCTATAGATTTCTGATCATGTGACCATCACTGAAAAACCTTTTACATCCCAGTACATTTCTAAACAGCATATTAACCCTTGAAAAGTCTAAAATGTGTTAGATAATATCAAAAGAGGCTATGATATGCAACTGTTAGCTTTCCAGCTGTTAGGGAGACGTATCTAGCATTCAAGGGGCTGAGTTTAACCATTTGAATGTCAGAGGGGTACTTAATGCGTTTCGCACCACTGGCACTCAAGGGTTAAGAAAGTCAGTAAAAATAAAAAGAGGAAGTTTAGTGCTGATGTATGCAACAGTTATAGGAAATCCTGTGATCTCCGATATGTGGAGATAAACAGAGACCAACAGTGGAAAGATTAAAGTATTAAAGACACAGAGACTACAGGAATGGACACACTACTGTGTATGTCAGGAAATGGCCAGCATAATCTGCACTGGGTGGATACTGAAGGCCTCAAGTCTCTGTAGGTAGCACACATTTACCCTCCCTATTTGACTTACATAATAAGGTATTTTTTCTCTTCTTCCTTCAATTCCCCTAAATACACATATAGCTCTGAAAAGAATAGAATTCCCTACTCTAATTAGCATGCAATGTCAACCAAAGAAAAATTATACCCAATAGTTATGAACTCTTGTACTGTAGGGGACCCCAGAAGTACTCAACCTTTTTTCACCCTCTTTGTTCAAATACAATTAACAATATGTGTGGCCATACATATATACACCCTCATCTGAAGTAGGGACCTTCCCTGTTTCAGATGTGGGTAAACCTGACACCTTAGTCTATGTATTATACATTTATTATATATAATACACACACACATACAGTACTGTGCAAAACTTTTAGGCAGGTGTAAAAAATGCGGTAAAGTAAAAATAGACACGATAATAGTTTATATTTATCAATTAACAAATGATAGCGAGTGAACAGAAGAAAAATATAAATCTAATCAATATTTGGTGTGACCACCCTTTGCCTTCAAAACAGCATCAATTCTTCTAGGTACACTTGAACAAAGTCAGGGATTTTGTAGGCTAATGATTATCAATTTAATATGCAAGTTGAAACACAATAATTAACTGAAACAGCTGTGTAGGAAGAATAAAACTGGGTGAGGAACAGCCAAACTCAGCTAACAAGGCGAGTTGCTGAAGACTGTTTAATGTCAAAAGTTATTAACCATGGCATCAGCAAGGTCTCTCCCAGGCAGAAATTTCAAGGCAGACTGGGGTTTCCAAATGTGCTGTCAAAGCTCTTTTGAAGAAGCACAAAGAAACGCTGAGGACCGCAGACGCAGTGGTCGGCCAAGGAAACTTAGTGCAGCAGATGAAAGACCCATCATGCTTACTTCCCTTCGCAATCAGCAGTGCCAGCAGTGCCATCAGCTCAGAACTGGAAGAAAACTGTGGGTTCCTGGTACATCTGCTGTCTGGAGAATTCTGGTCAGAAGTGGTCTTCATGGAAGACTTGCAGCCAAAAAGCCATGGAAACAAGGCCAAGCGACTCAACTATGCATGAAAACACAGGGACTGGGGTGAAGAAAAATGGCAGCAAGTGCTCTGGACTGAGGAATCAAAATTTTAAATATTTGGCTGTAGCAGAATGCAGTTTGTTCGCCAAAGGCTGGAGAGGGGTACAACAGTGAGGTTCCTTGGTAGTCTTGGGCTGCATTTCTGCAAACGGAGTTGGGGATTTGGTCAGAATTAATGGTCTCCTCAATACTGTGAATTACAGGCAGATACTTATCCATCATGCAGTACCATCAAGGAGGCATCTGATTGGCCCCACATTTATTCTGCAGCAGGACTGTCACAAGCGAGGGCTATAGGCCCTGCTGAGACAGTGGGGAGAGTGTGGGAGTGAAAGGGTTAACAATATCAGACCCCTGGTTACCTGTTACTATTTCTAGCAACCACCAAATTAACCCCTGAAATCCCTCCTGCACTATCACCCCAGTACTACAATTTGCTGCCACCACCAAGACTTTATATCTGGGTGTCTTAGTTTACCCCAAACACAACAGAATAAGTATAAAATCACCTTAATAATCAGACATATATAATTAAACCTTTAGTAACGTGTGTTACCTGAGCTTCCTTCAGAGTAGTGAGTTCATATTAGAGACAAGAGCTGATTAAATTGAACATTTATTCTGAAAAAAGGTTCATAGTGCTGGTTACAAAAATAGAGAAATAAAGGACATACAGAAATAAAGATTACACATAAGCAAAACAGTCCATAAAATAAAATGGGAGAAGCACAAGAAATCCTTAAATACAAATACCGATATTTTAAGAGTCCTTGGGAACTTCAGATGGTATTCTCCCTTCAGTTGTTACAAAGAAATTCACTGTTTTATCCCAAAAACCCATATTCAACACTTTCCACAGTTCATTCTAATAGGCCAAACCCCCTGGGTGTTACCTGGGGGTAGGTTTGGCCTGACAGTTTACGACCCACTCAATAAGACCTGTCAGGGATGTTACTGCAAAGTTCTACCTGAAAAATCATAAGGCTTCACAAAACACGCAACCCCCAGCACACCTCTATAATGTTATAATCATATTCCTCATATCTGTGTGAATATCTGGACACCAAACATGCTGGGTCTAACTGGTTGCAAAGTGGCTATTCTTGTAACTCACAGCAGGAACACTCCCCCTGGCATGTTTGGTACCCACCAGAAGGGTAAAACCTGGGCATTTTGAATATATATTTGTACTGAACCATTTTACACTATATATACATGTTCTCCCTATTTCATAATATTTGACTGTCCCCTGGAAGAACTTCCATCAAGACAGAGGTCCCAATACCTTTTATGACCCCTACAACCTGCTCTGGTGATGTTATCTACCCAGCTAATTTAGCTAACGCTTTAAAATGTACAATAGAATACACAAAATAAACAAATTATACATACCAGGGCCCTGCAAGGGCCAACTCATACCTTGGCATGACAAGGATAATGTCCCCAAACATACAGCCAAAGTAATTAAGAACTATTTTCATGGTAAAGAAGAACAAGGAGTCCTGGAATTGATGGTATGGAGCCCTGATGTCAACATCATCAAGTCTGTCTGAGATTACATGAAGAGAGAGAAGCAACTGAGGTGCCTAAATCCACAGAAGACCTGTGGTTAGTTCTCCAAGATGTTTGGAATAACCTACCTGACGAGTTCCTTACAAAACTATGTGCAAGTGTATCTAGAAGAAGTGATACTGCTTTGAAGGCAAAGGGTGGTCACACCACATATTGATTTGATTTAGATTTTCACTCACTTTACATTTTGTTAATTGATGAAAAGAAACAAGTTTATTTTTTAAAGCATTCTTACTTTATAGCATTTTTTCACATCTGCCTAAAACTTTTGCACATTACTGTATATAATTATATGTATGCATGTGATCAGGGTTCTTTAACCCCCTACCCCCAAAATCATTTTTACATATAGTATGTTGGGTGATCACTAGACCAACCAATATGCACACCGATAACCCTTTGCGTGCAAGAGGAGGACCTTCTTGCATAGAAGGATAACCATACATTTTTCAGATCAAGAGAAAGTATGACAAGGGCTCATTCGATGCCCCAGACATCACTCCCTATTATCACACAACAGCACTATTTGAGCATGTGCATAACGGGCGATTCGTGATCACCCCACAAACTCTTCTTTGAAAAGGGTGGGGTGGGGGAGTGAGCCATACATTGTTATAGAGCCTCCACTCCTACTCTCCTCCTCATGTACCTTTGCCTGGTGGCCTATTGGCTTGCCTTTTGCATAAACGACATCTTCACACTAGTGCTTGATGACATAATTTACATGTCAGGATTCCCATGGAGTCAGACGACTACCAGGGACAAGAGCCTTCCAATAAGTAAATTAGCTCCTGGTAGTAACCCCTTCACTGCTACAACCCAGAGGATGTGGTCATCTAGGTCCTTAACCGTTTAGGGGTCTTTTAATGAAGTTAAAGCTGAACTTTCAGTTCATACTTAGTCGCCATGCATTCATTAAATGCATGGCGACTAGCTTTGAAATAGATTTTTTACCTTTAAAAAAATAGCAGAGTGTAAAGGAATCCTTCCCATCTGGAGACCGGAACCCAGGCTACAGCGCAGACATCTTGTCTGAGCGCCTGCGTTGTCAGTCCCGGTCTCCATTGAGTAGCACTGCAGTGTACCACATGGTAACCAAAAGGGACTGACGGCGCATGAGCGCAGACCGCACTAACCTGCCTGTCAGTCCCCAGACGGGAAGTATTCCTTTACACTGGGCTATTGTTTCAAGGTAAAAAAATCTATTTCAAAGCTAGTCGCCATGCGTTTAATGAATGCATGGCGACTAAGTATGAACTAAAAGTCCCTGTTTAAAAAAGTCTCCAATGTAACAAAGTAATGAATGCACTGAAGACCTTTCTAACAGTAAAAGGGTTAAAAACAATATTTCAAATAAATGTAAATGTATATTTGTCCCCTATGTTGCAGTTTGTTTGCTCCAGAAATATTCCAGATTTTCTTATGAAATCAGACTCTGAACTGGAGTTACTGGACCTCACTGCATTGTTTATTTCACAGTTGGTCGCACATTGCCCATTACTAACAGTGCAGCTATTTATTAGACTGACTCCATGTGAAGCAATTAGATGCCCTTTGTACACAGTGCAGCTAAATACCTGTACACTGGGGGCTTATATTCAAAAGAAAAGTGAAGTAATTCTGGAGCAAACCAAATGAATTACAGGGGAGAAAAATATTCCCACCGATATAAATAGGGATTATGTTTCCTCAACCTCCAGCGATGGGATCACCATGGGAACGGATGGGGTAAACAGGCAATCTGAACCTGGCAGCCAATAAAATGTGTAGGAAGTCTTACAGAAATTAAGAAGCAAAGTTAAAATCCATCTAGACTGTAAGCTCTCACGAGCAGGGCCCTCTGATCCTCCTGTTCTACACATCTGATTGTACTATTTAATACCTCTGTATGTCTATTCCCCAATTGTACAGCGCTGCGGAATTAGTTGGCGCTATATAAATAAAGAATAATAATAATAATAGTGGTTATTAGGGTTTTCTGGCCATAGTAAGTGTGGGCGGTTTATTACCAGGACGTGGTGTGGTTCCTTCAATATAAACAGAGTATACCACATCCAAACCCCAGGAGTTGATTCAGCCTATGGGCTGTTTAGACTTCCTGTAACTCTTGGCTTGGTAAACATTCAGAGCTGGAGAGGGGAGGCAGAGACAATTTAGTATTTATTTCTCTCTCTGAACATTTATCAAGCTAAGAAACAGTAATACTGTATGGCAACATGTTTCTTTTGCTTCTCCTTCCCCATTTCTATGACATCTGAGAACTCAACTACGGACTGATAGCTGATGGGAAGCTTTACTTTACTGAAAATAAAAAGTAGTAAAAGACTTATGAAAATATATATATTGTACAGCTTTTCCTGGTGAGTGAAACAATGGTACTCCCACTACGTTCAGATGTTTTGTTCCAGAGTTATAACCCTTTAACCCTTTGAGTGCCAGAGGGGTACGCAACGCATTATGCTGCGAACCCCTCTGGCATTCAAAAAGTTAAACTTTTTTCCCCCCACATTAACAGTTCCCTCTGGTATCCAGAGAGATCACATTCAGTTCCGCTGGCGTCATGACTATTATACTGCTGCATTCTATAAGAGAGAAGCCTCTGGCTACTGTTCCCCTTAGAATCTGGCAAAAACACCTTCATCACTTCCTGGCAAGTTTGAACGGTTATAACTTTTGAATAATATTGCTAGCAGTGGGAGATCCCTTGTTTTTCCTCAGCAGGAAAAGCCTTTAAAATATTTAATTTTCTTGCAATTAGTTCTTGTAAACAGAGCAATACCCATTTAGGTGTCAGGAAAGCTTACAGAATTCTCCTTTTCTTTGTTGTAATGTGTCAAAGGATAAACTTGATGGATTTGTGTCTTTTTTCAACCTATTTAAAAAGATAGTAATGTTTTACAAAAACAGCAGCTCCAATTAATCTTCGTAGTATTTGGGCCATGGAGAGTGTTATTTCAATAGTGTCACAGTTGTAGTTCAAGAGTAATTGAATGATAAAGTATCCCCCTCCCGCCCCTTTTACCTAGTGTAACACTGCTCACCTCAGATGTGGAATCTGGTCTTAAGACCGGACAGCTCACAGCAAGGGACAATCTTCTTACTGTGAACATAAGGAGAACACTGCCCCCTTGACAGGTTTTTCCCTTATGCTAATTGAAGATTGTCCCTCTCTGCCATCCACTTGGACACCACCCTGCTGCTCTGAGGTAAGCAGTGTTACATCAGTAAAAAGGGTGGGAGGGGGATATTTTATCATTCAATTACTCTTGAACTACAACTCTGACAGTACTGAAATAACACTCTCCATGGCCCAAATATCATGAAGATTAATTGGAGCTGCTTTTACTATGAAGCATTACTAACCCTTTAATATGTAACTAAAGGTTTACTACTGCTGCTTTAATCCCTCAACCCCTTAAAGGGATAGTAATACTTCGTTTTAACTTTACTTTATTTTGTAGGTATTAAAAAAACATGAAGAATGATATAAGTCTTATCTCTCAATCCTTTATGGTTTAAGAGATATTCACAAACAAAGTATCCCCCCCTGTTCAACCAGATCAGAAGGGAGGTGCCCAGGTAGACTGCAGAGAGGGACAATCTTCAATTAAGATAAGGGAAAAAGCTGAAAAACTTGTCACGGGGGGAAGGGCTTTCATTGTTTTCATACAAAGAAAATTGTCCCCTTCTGTTATCTGTCTGGTCATACAACCTGATCCACATCTGAGAAGAGATGGCTTACACTAGGAAAAAGGGGTGGGGAGGGGAACTTTGCTTGTGAATATCTCATAAACCATAAAGGATTGAGAGATAAGACTTATATCATTCTTCATGTTTATTTAATGCCTACAAAATAAAATAAAGTTAAAACGAAGTATTACTATCCCTTTAAGGACCAGTGATGTGTCAGGACAGACATTGCTGTTCTTGCCTAAAGGACCAGTGACAGTCCTGGCACATCACATGTGAGTAGAAGCGGGGTCTGAAATTGTCCGATCCAAGACTGGAGCGGTCACTATCAGGCCCCGTTTGGCGTACCGGCAAATGTGATCAGTCACATGTGCCTGCACGCCGAACTTCTGTATTTGGTCCTTAAAGGAAAACTAACCACAGGACCACTGTACCTTAACCCTTTAAGGAGCGGCCGCGTATGCTTTTTTTTTTTTTTTTTTTGAGAATCCGATTCTGGACTCCCCGAACGGGAGCCCAGGATTCCATCACGGTCCTGGTAAGTCATCGGTCCTTAAAGCGACTCCAGCCATGACGTACCAGGACCGTCAAGGGTCCTTAAGGGGTTAAGCGGTTAAGGATCCCTGGATTGTGCAATGCATCAGGGTTACAAAAACCAAACAAAACACAAAAAAAAAATCATGTGCAGTTATAATAATTTAATATGCACTAAAACCTAGTATCCGGAAAGCAAAAACAAAAAAACTATTTCATCATTGAGCCATAAAATCTAAATTTGCTTTTCTAATACAAATATAGAAAGAAGTTGCTGGATAGGAGAGGAAAATGGCTGCTTTTTTTTTTTAATTCATTTTTTCATTCTGTTTTTACAAGCTCGTCACGGGGGGGGGGGGGGTTTCCTACAGCAGTTAACCCTTTGAATGCTAGAGGGCTACACAACGCATTGCAGAGTAGTGAGTTGCATACCCCTCTGGCACTCAAAGGGTTATTTCATCGATGAAAGGTAAAATGTGGAGTGATGGTGGAACAAGCAATCTGTCCCATAGGGAAAAAGCAAAAATTTCCAAACTTCCATATGATTTAAATGGGTCTTTTAACACTTTGTGTGCTAGAGAGATCTCCAGTACCTTGTGAAGCAATCCACTGGAGACATACCTAGCATTCAAAGGGTTAAAAGCCACAGCTGAATCACCTGGGAGTGTTTGTTCACTACGGTGCAGATATTTTACTCCATAATTGCTACAATTTTCTCAGCGCTGCGGCTTCACTTTCATTCTTTGACACTTTACAGAACAATTAATATCTCTCTCTCTTCTGAGATATAATAAGATTTTGTTACAGTACATGGTCTTGGTGGGGGACAGAGGCATTCAAGAGCAAAAATGTTATTAGGTGGAGACTTACTAGTCTATTATAGAGAACAGCATAATTTCTTACTCATCTGCTAGCTAGATTACAAACTAGTGAAAGTTCTCGGCTCAGAATATGCAAATGGAATACAAAACAATGCATAAATGCATACCTTCACAGGATATTGTCCATAACTAGATTTTAAGCTTCATGTACCAAGAATAGAATGTTTACATATATAAGCATTGATTACAGCATATTTAAGTGTATACAACATTTCATTGTAGGTGTTAGTACTGCTTTAAGAGGACACATTTTAACAGTAAAAACGTTACAATGTACCCTTTAAATACAAGCACACTCTTCTGGTCCTTAAAGGGTTACTATGAAACACATGGGTAAGTCTTGACTCCCCCTTAAGATATTCTTTTAAAAGGTCACACGCAAAAGAGCGTGCCCCGTACAACCCCCTGGTCCTTAACAGAGTTAAATAACTTCCAACCATAAAAGGGTGTTCTAACAAGCAAAGAACCTGCTCTGCCGTGTGCTGTACATCTCAAAGGAATCCTCTGTTCATGTATAGGGAAATAGGGAGTCACAGTTGATATAAGAGCATAAATGAGAGTCAACTGGTTTGTAACAATAAGAAAATAACGACACAAATAAAGAAGTATACTAAATTACATCAAAGGCCCAAACAGTACTGTGCATCCATCCTTTACAAATACCAAGTAAGAACTGGGACTGAACTCTGAGGAATAACAGAGATTTACAATGGGGTGGTGAGCAGTCACTATGCAGTATCTATATACTGCTATGTGGTTGAAATATGATTTATGGTTTGCTGTATCAGTCTGTATTTCAGGATAGGTAACTCAGTCATGACTACAGCTTTCATCATCCCCAATGGCAGGTTGAAGGTAATGTTAATTGTAGTCCTCAACAGCTGGAGTGCCAAGAAAGTCTACCTCTCCACGTGTACTGGTACTACTGTATGAACTTTTATTCCCTGTGACCTCTTAGTATTGAATCCTTGGATCCAAGCAATCCTATATAATAATTCACCAAGATGTTTGTCGGAAGCCGTCATGCACAGCAGAGACTGCCCGAACACACGGAATGCTGGGAGTATTCTGTGCTTTCGGGCAGTCTCTACAGTGCATGATGCAGAGCAGGACCAGCTTCTTAACCCTTTGAGTGCCAGAGGCGTTGCATACCCCTCTGGCACTCAAAGGGTTAACATCACCCGGACCTTGGCCCGTGTACACGGACTTTTACACTAGTATTGAAATATAATAGTTCCAGCTCATCAGTGTACCATATTGAAAGGTAAGAATCTCCTAACGGTGCAGTAGTGGAGCAACCACTTGCACCATAAGGGGGACAAATAAAAATTCTGAAAATTATCTTTGATTTAAACATGACCTTTAACACCCTGAATGCTAGTGAAGGATTCAATACATTGTGAAGCATTGAATGGGTTAAAATCCGAATTTAAATTAAATAGAAGTTTTAAATGTTACATATAGTGTGATTTGCACCACTTTTAGTACACTTGCCACTCTGAATTCAAGTCATCAATTAACCCTCCAAGTAATAAGAGTGCACAACACACTGCTTCACAGCTCATTTCATACCCATCTGGCATTCAAAGGGTTAAACTTAACAGTGCAATTTTTTAAAAATGCCATGGCCAGAGATGGATTAGATTGTAGATTGACTATTTTAACTAGTTTGCCAGTGAACATGTACGGATGTTCATAAATCATGTCTAAATGACTGACAATATATTATATCTTCACAATAGGATTTTCTCTCCACAGTAATATAAGATAAATGGAATACTAATAGTATATCTTTTAACCGTTTCGGTGCCAGAGTCGTAAGCAAAGCTTTGTTCTGCAATGTATTGCATAGCCAACTGGCATTCAAAGGGTTAATGCAGGACGTTTATGGAAAATACACACCATAGGGTACTACAGAATACAAATCATGCAGTTTAAGTGTGATGTCACATCCTGTTTGACTATGTCACGTAAAGAACCAAACCGGGTAAGCCACAAAGCCAATCCTGGTGACGTAACAGAAAGCAACGCACAACGGCAAGGAATAAAGCGCGGTTACTTACTTTCTCCAACCACTGCCTTGAGTCCAGTCGGAGCCATTTCGCTCAATATGTCCCACCTCCTCCACCCTGCTGGACTCCCTGAAGTTCTAGTAACTTCCGTGTTGTGACACCAGACCTACTCGTGACATCACGGGAAGAACGGGAAGTCCGTTGTTAGGGGGCGGAACTCTGTTTGGGACGGACAGATAATCTCAACCAATAACAAAAGAGCACTGCCGACACTAGCGAATCTAAGGCGGCTCTTTCCCTACGTACTAAAGTCCTGATGTGGACGGGACGCAAGTTGCTAAGGGAGAGGTTAGGGAATACACGTTGCTATGTAGTGTTTGTATAAATGTTATTAGTATTACTTACATGGCAGGATTTACATCTCAGGCGCTTGTAGGCACAGAAATCTGAAGCCTACCCCCCCATTGGCCATCTCCACTGGACATGCTCCAAATCTCCATATTACCCCCACATAACCATATTGCTCCCCATCAGCTCCATATTGCCCTCACGTTGCCCCCATCAGCTCCAACTTGCCCTATCAACTTCAACTTGCCTCTGCATTGCCCCCATTATCTCCAACTTGGCCCCGCATTGCCCCCATCAGCTCCAACTTTCTCTCACATTGCCCCCATCACATACCTGGGAACTTTTGAAGCAGGGCTACCCGGAGGGTAACCCTGTCAGTGCCGACTGGGGAGAAAAATGACGCAAATCGCGTCATAAAAGGGGCAGGGCTTAGTCGCGAGGGGGGGTTGGACAAAAAAAACAACTGCAAAATACATGGGAATGGGGGGGTAAGAGGGCGGGGAGTGGGAGGAACCAGGCAGGATGGAGCACAAGTGGGCAGAGTTTCTACTTAAACTCTGCCCACCTGGAGATTCACACACTGCCCGGAGACCCGATAATTCAGTTTGAAATCAGGAGTCTCCAGGGCAAAACCAGAGAGTTCCCAGGTATGCCCATCAGCTCCAACTTGCCCTCACATTGGCCCCATAATCTCCACACTGCCCCCATCATCTTCACATTGCTCCACCCCCGTATCCGTTTCCTACCTCCCTGGTGGTCCAGCGGCAGGAGAAGTCTGTGCCTTCTGCACAGACTGTACGCTTTTGCTCCTGCGCGGTCTTCTTTTTAATAATGCAGATCTCTGGGAGATGATGTCATCTCCATGCCTGGGAACTCTCAGGGTTTGACCCCAAGACTCAGGGTTTTGACCCAAATCTGAGGGCGAAGGGCCAAATTCTCAGGGTGAGAGAGGCCTGTGTCACCTACTATATGAATTTCCCAAATTAAATGTTTCCTTAGCCTCTAAACTAGTGCCATTAGCACCAGAAAGACAGTGGGAGATGTACTGCTTGTCTTGTTTGTGTTCAGGCAGTGAGTTATCCATACTGTAGCATGTTAAAGGTCCCTTGCATATGGACCAGAGCACCTCTGTGTTAGAGCAAGCAGGCACATATCGCATAAAATCTACATTATGGGAAGCTTTAAGGGTTAATATTTCAAAGATCTCAGGGTCAGCTCATCTTGCAAGTTCCCAGTATGGTCATCTCCCAGCGCTCTGCATTACTAAAGAGCCGACGAGGGAGCAACAGCATACAGGTCTGTGCCGAAGAAGGCACAGATCTTATTATGCGGCTGGTTACTGCTGCCACTGTGTGCAGCGTGATCGCTGTGAATAAAAATATTAAAAAAAAAAAAAATGATTTCAGTGACAGGTGCCCCTCTGTGGGGTTTGCCTGTAGATGCCTACTCTTCCTTATGGCAAATACGGCCCTGATTACTTATGATAGATTTTTAGTACCTTCCTACTACAGTCCTGGCAATGGTTGATGGGAGGCTTTAATTTACCCGTGCTGAAGCGCCCTTTGACCGACTGGGACGTGGCTTATAGGTGCAACACACTAAAACATATCTTCCAAGTGTCCCTCTTTGAGACTCAATTCCTCCTGTCCATCTTTCTCACCCTGGTGTTACTCTTTTTTTAGGAGATCAGACTATGAGGTGTATATATAATTTTATCACACTGCTCAACAGCAATAAAACTAACAACGTTTGCCCGTGTTTATCAATTAGTTTACGTAAATAAAACACTTCGGTCTTATTCTACATAATTTATTCAGTTACCCAAATTGTTGTCAGTAGGCCATGAAATAACCTAAATATTCTTGTAATGCTCTGACCAACAGCCACACTCCTTCCAGTAGCACCCCCTAAAACAAAAATGTCTGTCTCTGGTCATTTGAAATGTTGGGATTTATGAGTAGATGTACTTCAGGAGAAAACCAGCTATGTATAGTGGACAATTCATGTTGTTAAATGAGCAGTATTTTTTTTTTTTTTATGAAAACCTATCCTATATAATAATTTGCTAAATGTGTGTTTGTCAGAAGCCGTCATGTGCAGTAGAGATGGCTGCGCACGCTGCAGTCATGCACACTGCAGACTGCCCGCGCCACAGCTGATACAGAGCAGGGTGCTCCGAATTCAGACTGTAGTTGCGCAGAGAGAACTAAGGTCTGAATTTGGAGTGCCCCACTCAGTATCAGCCACGGCGCTGGCAGTCTCTACTGTGCATGACTGCACCGCGGCCATTGCTGGGTTGTACTGTGGCCCGTGTACACGGGCTCTTCAACTAGTATGTTATAAAGCTTTTCCTACTGCGTAAAACAAGGGAACTCCCACTGGAGTCAGTTGTTTTATTCAATAGTTTTAATAGTTCAAATAATCAGGAAGTTAATTACAGCATGATTACTTTCTGAAAGTTCTAATTGATAGGAAGTGACTGTAGGAATTTCTATCACATTCTGTTGTTCAATGCACCATAGATTCTTTCTTCCCTATGGTGCAGCTGTTTTGCTCAATAACTGCACCCCCTTAACTCCTTAGTGACGCCCTCAGATCTTTTTTTACCATTGTTTAAAACGACTTCCTGGACGTACATGTACGTCCTCTGTCACTAAGTGACAGTTTTTGCCTTACGCACATGTACGTCCATTGTTGGGAAGGGGTTAAAGGATCAGTAAACTTTTTTTAATGAAAAAAAATATATATAGTAGGGCTTTTCCTGTTGAGTTAAAATAAAGGTACACCCACTGATGAGAGATGAATATTTCCAGAGTTGTTACAGTTTAAACCTGTGATTTTTTTTTTTTTTTAGATTTACAGGGCTCTCGAGTGGTCAGATTCCAATTAGCTATTCTGTTACATTCTACTTGAAATGAAATCACTGATAAACAGGTCTGCATAGAATGTGATAGAAACTGCAGTCACTTCCTGTCAATTAGAACTTTCAGAAAGTAATCATGCTGTAATTCACTTCCTGATTATTTAAACTATTAAAACTATTGAATAAAACAATGACTCCAGTGGGAGTTCCCTTGTTTTACTCAGAATGAAAAGCTTTATAACATATACAGGTTTTCATAAAAAAAAGTTTACTGCTCCTTTAACATGAATTGCACCAAATGCTGTTACACAAAAATCTTGAACAAATCTAAGCGTTTGTATAAATCTGTTTAATCTAAAGAATATACAAGTGCTTATATTTGTATATGAATTCCATATATATATTTTCTTACTTGGAGTGGAGGATTTTTTCTGAGCAGCTGTATAGCTTGGTTTATCTATTTGTTTGTAGTGAGACGACTACATATAGCGCTTCCCTCTGTCTATTTTTGATATGCTGTTACACACATCAACCAACCGCAGACCAACTTTTCTCACTGTCAGACTTTGTGTAGATTTTGACAGAAATGTTTGTCTGTGTTTGGTCAAGGTGTGTAACAGTAGTTGGTGCAATTCTGGTGCAAATTCAAACGATATCTTCACCTTTAGTCGGATAGCCACAAGTACTTCCACGATCATCAGAACCAAATATAGGGACCATACTATAGTATATAGTATAAGAATAATTTATTGTACGCAATAATAAAAACCCAACGCATTTTGTGAGACCCAACTGACTTTGTCCCCAGCGAGTTTGGACTCACAAAATGCATTGGTTCTTAGAAATTTTGGGTCATACCTGTTACTTTAGGGTTGATCATTACCTCCTAGCTCTAGTAAGTACCTGTGTTACAGGTAGATTTAACCCTATCTCAGGTGCTAGTCTCAAGCTTTTTTTTGTTTCTTTTCTTTTATTCTTTTTGGTGGAAAGCTGCAATCATTTCAGGAAATACGTGTGAAACTGGGACTTTTCTTTTTTTACTTTCTAGCTTTACCACAGTAAGAACCTTATTTCAGTTCCGGCAGAAGCACATTGTTTATAGTCCTGTTCTATGACTACCAGTGGACAGTGGAACAAGGCTAGGATGTTAGACAGTGTAAATGTACATAAAGAAAAGAAAGAAACTCAAAGATGAGGTTTAATTGAGGCACAAAACCAATAATAATTAAACCAATATAATATAAAAAGTAACATAATGACTCAGGATCACTAAAATAAAACTGGATATGGTAGTGTGGAGTACCCTCTCCCCCAAAAAGACACCAACCACCCCTACATCCCATGAAAGTACCACAAACACATAGCACCATATAATAAACAAGCACAACCCAACAGAAAAATAATAAAAAGGAGACCCCAGCCTGGCTCAAACCCCCTAAATGCTAAACCAGAGATTTCCTAATGGCCATAATAAAATTGGACATCAGTATAGCAAAAATAGGTACTAATATATGCCCAGTAAAGTCCCTAAACTGGCTACAAAAATGGCTCATAAAAGTCAGTATAATTGCTGATAAATTCAAGTAGCATGTAGCTATAGCTATGTGAAATGGAAATGAAAACACGGTCAATGAAGATGAAATGATGATATAACACTGGATTAGTGCGTTTTCCACATCACCACACTGTTAGTAAATGGAGATGGAATGATAATGTAATGCAGAGATGAATAGTCATGGACTCAAGAACTAGAACTTGACCAGTACTGAAGGTAACACATCTTTATTAAGGTGCACAACGTACAGGACATCGGTAACAGTAAGAACTACAGGCAAAGTAGAGGACGTCAGGAAGGATCCCGCTTCTATAGAGGTACCGACTAGTTCCAGAAGGCAGAGAAGGGAAACCGTCTCAGGTCCGCACCTGAGGATCACTACAGGTCCACACCTGAACAGACAAGATCCTGAGTAGGAACAGCGCTACAGGTCCGTACCTGTATGACAAAATACAGAGGAAGGCAACTGCGCTACAGGTCCGCACCTGTATAAGCAACTCTCCCAAGAAGACCAACTGTGCTACAGGTCCGCACCTGAATGCCACAGAGGTACAGAGACGAGAGGAAGTCCGCCAGAGCCACCAAAGGCACCCACTAAGTTATATACTGGAGCGTTGGTATGCTGGGTGCGAAGTGGACAACCCCGGGCAACGCCAAGGTGGGAGTCAGACAAGCCAGAATGGGACAGAGTGAAACGTAACCCAGACCTGCCGGTTTGCAACAAATTGGATGTCAGACAAGCCAAGGGTCATACACGGTGCGGGTAGTCAGACAGAGCCACAGGTCAACACCAGATCGGGTACTCAGACAAGCCTGAGGTCATACACGTAACGGTTACTCAGCCAGAGCCGCAGGTTTGCACCAGATTGGATGTCAGACAAGCCAAGGGTCATACACAGAGCGGGTAGTCAGACAGAGCAACAGGTCAACACCAGAATGGATAGTCAGACAAACCTGTTCATACACAGAGCAACAAAGCACAACTGCACTGGAACGCCATGAAAGGGCAACTGACAGTTAATAAACAAATTGCTCCACCCCAAGAGGTGGAGCAGAAAATGTACTGTCTCTTTAAGAACCGGGTTGCGACGTCATCAGGGAATCCTTGTGACTCGCGCCTGAGTTCTGATGCGGCTGGAGCCGCCAGGGGGAGCAACAAGGAGACCGGTCACCTGGAAGGACACCAGGGCGTACCGGCACTCCTAACAAGTGCGGCAAGCTGCAAGGGCACAGAAGCAGGCCACCTACAGGGTCTGGCAGTCGGTGGAAAGGTAAGCAACCGCTTACACACCCTTCTTCACCCAACACGTGGGTCCCTGATATCATAACGTCTCCCAGAACCTACATGGTCATCACTCACAGGTTGCCACAGTTCTGGTGGTATCACAAGTCACCTGCATCACCAGCATAATCGAGCTCCAATATCACTTTTCCTTCGGGGTAGCATCAGTTCGTTAGCCTTCATATTGCTCCCATAACCTGTCAATGTGTTTCGCCCACCTTAAGGTGGGCTTTCTCAAGACAAACATTTACAGATTTTCCTGCACTGTAGAGTGCTTTTTAAATCCCGTCACAAGAAGTCATCATAATTACCATAGTAACCATGTACACAAACACATCCTATATAATAATTCGCTAAGTTGTTTGTAACGTCCGACATGCGCAGTAGACACTGCTGCGTGTGCGGCAGTCATGCGCAGTACAGACTGCCCGCGCCGCGGCTGATACAGAGCTGGGCGCTCCGAAGGAGCATCCAGCTCTGTATCAGCAGTGGTGCGGGCAGTCTTTACTGCGCGTGACTGCCCCGTGACCGGCTGCCAGAGGCACTGTGGCCTGTGTAACGGGCTGTTCAACTAGTACTATATGTAAGATCAGCATTGTCACTTACCAAAATCAGACATAAGATCTGCATATCCTATATAATAATTCGCTAAGTTGTGTGTAACGCCCGACATGCGCAGTAGACACTGCTGCGTGTGCGGCAGTCATGCGCAGTACAGACTGCCCGCGCCGCGGCTGATACAGAGCTGGGCGCTCAGAAGGAGCATCCAGCTCTGTATCAGCAGTGGTGCGGGCAGTCTTTACTGCGCGTGACTGCCCCGTGACCGGCTGCCAGAGGCACTGTGGCCCGTGTAACGGGCTGTTCAACTAGTACTATATGTAAGATCAGCATTGTCACTTACCAAAATCAGACATAAGATCTGCATATGACACTAATCCCAAAGTGAACTGGCCACCCCTTACTCCCCAGGATGTACCCCTATCCACCTGGCGGTCCAAGAGATCATCGCGTCTCCACTCCACTCATTCTCAGTGGGCTGGCCGAGAGACACGCAATTTACTCCGTTGGCAAGTACACCTCAATATCCAATGTGTAATGATACATATATAAAACACTTTTCAACCATCAAACAATGTGATATTGAGAGGATACATGGGAAATCGGTATCCAGATATTTGCAAACACGGGGAGCCCAATCATCAAAAACACTATATTTAAAAGGTCCCCCCTCCTCCAACTCATTTATTACAACATCTCCTCAGGGACTGTTTTTAATTTAGCTAGGGCTTTACAGGTGTATTAGAGTAGGTACTTGCCATCATATTGAGGTACCTTGATGGGGTTGGCAAGTTTAACAAGGTTTGGCCAACGTTTGAACAAAATCTTCATATTTATTAACACAGTAGTATTATATATGTCCAGGGCACATATTTGCACCTTGTACAGAGAAGTGCAGGTCTGTCTTTTTGTTTTGGTTCTAAAACTATTGTAGATAGAGTGGAAATCAAACATTGCTCTCGTCTTTAGTTTTGGATTTCTGGTCGGGGGATTATTAGTGCTCCTCTAATAGGAGGATTTAAACAAAACAAGAAATATGTGCTTGGAACTACAATTATTAATGCATGTAAAAAAAATCTGCTGAAAATATCATGCAATAAACAACCTCTTGCATAAGTAGTAAACCTGACTAGTGAAAATACACCAGCGCCCTCTAGTGATATAAAGACACTTGGATTCAAAGTGGAGCTAGAGAAGGCCTTTAAATGGAAATTGTGCCCTAGTAATAATACGTGCTTTATGGTTTACCTTGGTTAAGCAGCTCTATGTGTGTTCCCTTTCCCACAGTGCCGCTGACCACTGTATCTTATAACATAACAGTTTAGTGCAATCATCCTTTCCTCCAATGCAGCCCTATCCCATGTTTATATCTCTGTCACTCGGACCTTCTTTCTGTAACAGGTAGCATGTAACATGCACCCATCACTATACATCCTGCATTCCAGAAATGTGGAGCTACGGCAGGGACATCATTTACTGGCAGAAAGTGTACTTGACTGCAGACTTGAAAGAAGCAGCTAAGCTGGATACTTGCAATGAAAGGACTCTGTGGTGCCAGACAGTTTGCACTAACCCAGCAATAACAGTGGAGTGAATGGATGAAAATTATTCCATGTTAAATAAGGCACTAGTAGTTTAAGATGTCAATTAACTATCCTACTTATACCAGAATTCCTCCTCTTAAAGGGATAGTAATACTTAATTTTAACTTTATTTTATTTTGTAGGCATTAAAAAAACATGAAGAATGATATAAGTCTTATCTCTGAAACCTTTATGGTTTAAGAGATATTCACAAACAAAGTATCCCCCCCTGTTGAACCAGATCAGAAGGGAGGTGCCCAGGTAGACTGCAGAGAGGGACAATCTTCAATTAAGATAATGGAAAAAGCTGAAAAACTTGTCAAGGGGGGAAGGGCTTTCATTGTTTTCATACAAAGAAAATTGTCCCCTGCTGTTATCTGTACTGTCATACAACCAGACTCACATCTGAGAAGAGATGGCTTACACAAGGAAAAAGGGGCGGGGAGGGGAACTTTGCTTGTGAATATCTCATAAACCATAAAGGTTTGAGAGATAAGACTTATATCATTCTTCATGTTTTTTTAATGCCTACAAAATAAAATAAAGTTAAAACGAAGTGTTACTATCCCTTTAACTCCACTTGCACCAATGGAAGAACAATGGGACATCTATAATCATTTTGGGGCATTTGTTTCCACACCATAACTCGATGAATTAAACAATACATAAGGGAAATTGAGGAATTTAATGCAATTTTCCAGCACATGTGGGGCAGGCGTAAGAGGCTTGCTAGCATTAAAGTTCTAGCTGCCACTGTCCCAATATAAGGAGTCACTGTTATTCCCATCATGTTCCCCCATTGAGCCGTGTTAGAAATCTCTTGCATGAAAGTATACACAAATGCCATGTCATATCACATGACAAGAGCACGGGCACCAATCAGTGATGACTCTCTAACGTCAACAAAAGAGAGTTAGAATGCTGCTTTCTAACTTTGCCAGCAGCTCTGTTTGACATTGTAACACAGGGTCCTGTACATGCTTTGTCATAGCTGAGCAGGTTGTGTGACGGCTCTAGTCCCCTGTGTACAAGAGTAATACATGGAGCAGCAGCTGACAGGCATCTGGGTACAGTGTGCAGATGGTCAGGTATAGACCTGGGACAATGGACTGAGTAACAAAGTCAAAACTGGCTGAATACGTTTATTACTACAAGTAATGCAGTGCTGTGCAAGATACTTCTTGAGCATGACCGTTTCACAAACCTGTTAAGAATGCATTGGATTGTTTATAGTGATTTTGCTGCCCCATTAAATGGAGTACAGGGCATTATACAGAAGTTAGTAGAGTGCTATGCATCTTACTGTACTTGATAAGTGTATTATCCCATATACTAATATACAGATCATTGTACCTTATTGTGCTCGCAGTCTTTTATTCCATGCAGCAGTGCATTTTACTTTATTTTGCATGACACGTTACCATACCTTCCAAGTGTGCCTCTTTAGGCGACAGTAGGGGTCAGTGTCTTTCAAGTGTCCCTCTTTCCCACACTGGTGTCCATGTGTATCACATTTCTCCACAGCAATAAATCTCACATTAATGTTTGTTTAAACCTCAGTATATGTGTTTATACATTAGTCTGTGTAAATAAAATACTTTGATCTTGTTCTAAATTATTTATTCAGTTACACAAAAAGGTGTGAAAAGATCATGAAACATCCTAAAATTGGAATGTCTTGCCCACCAGCAACACCCCCTAAAACAAGTGTCCTCTTTGGCCATTTGAAATGTTGGGAGCTATGCACTACAGAAATCATACACCATACTCCACACCCTAAAGTGCAGTATTAAAGACAAAGAACAGTTGAGCTGCACGGGTAGATTCATACATTCACCCTACTGTCTCTGGGGAAAAATAACTCTCCACAGGGTCCTATGAGAAGAAGGCTGCTACTCAGGGCCAGACCCTGGAGAAAGTTTGGGTTAACCTCAGCTCAAAAGTTGATTATCAGCACTCATTTAATTGGTTGCTTGAATCAATGAGAAGTGTCATTGTTCTCAGATTGTTGGGTTCATATATCTTTGGAAGGTGTACTGCTTCCCCACTACTTGCGAAGGGGGAATAAGGAATATGGATGGGTTATGGCTCCAGGACTCCATGCTATAATGAGTTATCAGATTTGTGCTGCTGACTATACCCCAATCAGATACAACATTCCTCCACACTATTGTTGATCCAAAGGAAGGGAAAGAATATAATTTTCTTTCCAGTCTAATATCTCCCTGTATCAACATCCCTACCTTACTATCCTTTTAATGTTTTACTGTACACGCAGCTCAGATTGTTCAACATAATGAATAGTACTGCTGTCGTATCCTCTTAATCATAAAAACTGTTTAGTTACGATGAAATTATATGCTGAAGTTGATCAGCGGATCATAAGGTACAATCTTCAGTTAGTATTAGGAAAAACCTGCCATCCTTCATCAAGAAGGGCAGGGTTTTCCTTATACTGACTGATGGAAGATTGTTCCTTGTTGTGATCTGTCCAGTCGAGCGACCAGACTTCAGATCTAGGGGGAGGTGTCTTAGGAGTGGCAAAAAGCACGAGAGAGCAACTTCAGTATATCACTACAGCATAACTAGACAGTTTGACGAGAAGATCATCAGACAGCAGTGCTATTCATTATGTTGAACGATCTGAGCTGTGTGTACAGTAAAACATTACTATCCCTTTAACCGCAACAAATTATCATAACGGGTCCTATGTTCAAAAGAAAACTGGAATCATTCTAGAGAAAACCAACTGTATCATAGGCGACAAATACAATTCCTAAAAATGTTTTGAGATTAATAGGACTTTATAAACCATCATATGTTAGGAAGGTCTCCAACGTATTACAAAAGTCCAATTGAAACCATTGTTTTTTATTTTTTATTTTTCCCCTACAGTGCAGGTGGTTTGCTGCGGAATAATTTGCTTTAATTCGAACCACTTGAATCAAATGAAAATCAATATATTGTTAATGTCTTGAACACTAACATATGGCAAAGCCATACACTGGAAGCATCTTGAACATCCAAGGGGTTAAAATGTTTAAAGGGGATCTATCACCCCTATACATGTTTGTCTAAAACATTAGTTTATATAGCGACTAGTTGAACAGCCTGTTACACGGGCCACAGTGCCACTGCCACCCGGTCGCGGGGCAGTCACGCGCAGTGGAGACTGCCAACGTCACGGCTGATACAGAGCTGGACGCTCCTTTGGAGCGCCCAGCTCTGTAATAGCTGCGGCGCGGGCAGACTGTACTGCGCATGACTGCAGCACGCGCAGCAGTGTGTATTGCGCATGTCGCGGCGTTACACACAATTTAGTGAATTATTATATAGGGATTAGATTGAAAATGGTTTTCATTAAAAAAAAAATATTTTGCCCAAATTAAACGTCTAAAGATTACCCTGCGGCTTCCTTCCGGACATATTGCGGTTACCAGCTCTGCACTGCAGTCTGTCACTCTTCCTCTGCTCACCTCCCTCTATCCAGCCTCCTCCAATGACAGAGGCTTTCTGCCAATGAGAGCGCTCCTTCTTACATGCAGAAACCCTCTGTCATTGGAGGAGGCTGGATAGAGGGAGGGGAGCAGAGGAAGAGTGACAGACTGCAGTGCAGAGCTGGTAACCACAGTCTGTCCGGAAGAAAGCCGCAGGGTAATCTTTAGACGTTTAATTTGGGCAAAATAAAGATTTTTTTTTTTTTTTTTAATGAAAACCGTTTTCAATCTAATCACTATATAAACTAACATTTTAGACAAACATGCATAGAGGTGATAGGTCCCCTTTAAGTTCTGCCACTGCAAAATTTAACATAACCCTTTGGTGCCAGAGTGGTATGGAAAGTGTTGCTTTGCAATGTGTTGCGTACCCCTCTGGCGCTTAAAGTAGAATATCTCCTAGCAAGAGATCCCATTTACCTTACTATGGCCATAAAATCCTAATGGCCACAATTAATTCTGCCCTTGTGCCTTTAAGAGACCACATCTTTGATCTGTTCTGAATGTCATGTACATGGAGGCGGACATGACAGTTTCTGGCAGAGGATATAAACTCTGCCCATTGCACATGGTAATCTGAACCCATTAATGACTGGAGGCATGTGCAGCATATTGCATTGCAATGCGTTTGTAGCCCTCTGGTCCCAAAAGGGGTTAATTCGGGTCATGCCTTCTTTATTTAGGAGAAGAAAAAAATGCCAGTAACTGTCATGTCTGTCCTCATTGACGCGATATCCACTGTTGCCTGGAGATTTCTTGAAAACAGGCAAAAAGGCAAGTGGGGGTGTATTTTTAGAGGTGTTAGTTCTCCTTTAATAGAAGGATTTAAACAAACAGTAAAATATATAATGCGTGCTTGGAACTACAATTATAAATGCTAAAATAATCTACTAGAAAGATCATGCAATAAACAACCTATTGCATAAATAGTAAAACTGACTACTTAAAATACACCAGCGCTCTCTAGTGATCAAAAACAGGTACTAGGACTGTAAGTGGAGAAATTGAAAGTGTTTTCTAGTAATACCCGCTTTGTTTAACCCCTTAGGGACCCTTGACGTACCAGGACCGTCAAGGGTAAATTTGCTCGAAAGACCCTTGACGGTCCTGGTACGTCACGTACATTTTACTTACAGCGCTCTACCGGGAGCGCTGTAAGTAAAAAATAGGGCATGAAATAGACCGCTCCAAGATCGGAGCGATCTGTTTCAAGCCCCATAGTGACGCGCCGATACACGTGACAGGTCACGTGTACCGGCTCGTCAAAGTGCCCCTATGCGGACGTTATGGGACGGAAATGTCCCATAATGTCCGGTCCTTAAGGGGTTAACAGAATGATTTACCTTGGTCGGTGTCAGGAAGAGTCAATTGTTGGACCTGCAATTGTTGGGGACTAAAACTCCCATCACCCATAACCAGCTCTATGTGTGTTTCCGTTGCCATTATGCCCTTCACCACTTTCTCTTATAACAGTTTTGTGAGATCACTTGGTGTGCAAATGAAAATGAAAGGTTAACCCCAAGCATCCTTTTCTCCAATGCATCACTCTCCCATGTGTATATCTCTATCGCTCGGTTCTCCTTTATAGAACAGGCAGCATGTGATGTCCATCCATCACTATACATCCTACCAGCCAGAACTGTGAAGCTATGGCAGGGACTTCATTTACTGGCAGAAAGTTTAGTTGAATGTGGACTTGGATGAAGCAGCTAAGCTGGATACTAGGGTTGCCACCCATCCAGTATTTTACCGGTAGGCCGGTAAAAAATTGGCTTCTGTCCAATGTTAAGTCTATGGAGGGAATGCCATGGCCGGTATTTTCTTTTTGAAGAAAAGGTGGCAACCCTACTGGATACTTGCAATGAAAGGACTGTGTGGTGCCAGCTAGTTTGCACTAACTGAGCAATAACAGTGGAATGAATGTACAAAGATGACTCCATGTTAAATAAGGCACTAGAATTAAGTTGAAGACACCATACCTACTAAATGTCAATTCACTAACCTACAGTCTATGGTCATTTTAGGACATTTGTTTAGTCTACATCTTGTTTAACTCAATGAATTAAACAAAGCATAGAGGAAATGGGTGGGAATTTAATGTCATTTCCCTGTACATGGTATGGGGCAGGCGTAAGGGGATTGCTAGCATTAAAGTCCTTAAGATGGCAGATATTGTCTGCCAGTAGGCACTACAGTGAGGTTTCAGCTGTGCTCTGATTCCCCCGGATTTCTTGTTAGAAGAAAACAACCTGGTTCCACAATTTCAGCCTGATCCGTGGTAATTTCAAGGCTTGATGGACAAACCCACGTCTGTGTACCCCTATCAGGTCCCCCAGTCTAATATCTCCCTGGATCAACATCCCTACCTTAATTTAAACAAGTTATCATAATAGACCATATGTTCAAAAGAAAACTGGAGTAATTCTAGAGCAATCCAATTGTTATCATTGGGGACAAATAAAATTCCTACAATTCTTATTAATAGCAATTTTTATCCCTTTGAGAGCCAGAGTGGTATGCAACGCATTGCAAAGTATCTGCCAACACAGCTTCCACATCCTCACTGAAGAACTACACTCAGAGGACTTGATTCTATTACCCGCGCTAAAACCGGCATTACATTAAAAACAAGCAACGTGTATTTTGCATACATGTGTTACGCCAGTATTCTACTGTAGAACCAGGGTAAAAACAAAACCAGCGTAGACAGCACATTTCTGCGAACTAAAAAATGGAGCTGTATGCTTTTATTCAACTACCGCCTAAAAACAAAAACATCATCTCCCAGTGCTCTGCATAAAGAGAAGACAGTGTGGGAGCTCCAGCAGCTACAGGTCTGTGCCAAAGGAGGCACATACAGACCTCTCCTGCCGCTGGACCACCAAGGAAGAGGTAGGAAACGGACACTGGGGGGGCAATGTGGAAATGATGGGGGGCAAGATGGAGATGATGGCAATGTAGAGATGATGGGGCAATGTATGTGAGGGTAAGTTGGAGCTGATGGCAATATGAAGCTGATGGGGGGCAATATGGAGATGAAGAGGCAATGTGTGGGTAAGTTGGAGCTGATGGGGGCAATATGGAGATGATGGGGGGGCAATGTGGAGATTAGAAGCATTGTGGAAGTGTCCAGTGGAAATGGCCAATGGGGTGCTTCAGATTTCTGTGCCTACAGTCTCCTGAGATGTAAATTCTTTTCTTTCTTTTTTTTTTAATATATATTTTGAATAAATAATAATGAGAAGTGCCCTTTTTTTTCATTTGAGCCCCTGCCCCCCAAAACATCTGTGCATGTCCCTGATTAACTCTGAGTACCAGAGAGGTAGCAACGCATTGCAATGGGTTTGCTACCCCTCTGGTAATCATAGGGTTAATAGGCAAGGTATGCGGCTCCATACCTTGCCTGTATATGTGAAATATAAGAGGATTTTAGTCTTACCTGTTAAATCCTTTACTCATATAGGTTACAGGTAACTTGGGGTAGGAGACCACCCCTTTAAGTAGGAAGGAACAATTCTTGAAGAGAATGCTGGGTGGAGCTACCTCCTCTCCTTGGCTGCATCTAGCCACTCCCCTCCAGTAAGATTTGAGACACTTACTAGTGACTAGGTAGTAAGAAGGGAAAAGAAGACTCCTGTAAGCATGAACCCGAAAGGACTCCCACGTTGGGAGGTAAGACTAAAATCCTCTTTTCTCTGTCGTCCAATAAAGTTTACTGGTAACTTTGGAATGTCCAATCACTGAGTTTCCTAGAGGTGGGAAGTAAAGCAAGGACCAGGCGCAGGGCCCCCGAAGTCACCAGATCATATATGAACCATCATAGACAGCCCCACAATAACAACAAAATGTCAACGGACACAAAACTGGGGTATAAACACCCCAGAAACTACATCACACTGAACTAGAGCCAACTGGGCACAAAAGCGAAGGATTACAGAAGAGATAAAAGGAGAACCTAGATGGCCAAGACAGCCTCCAGGATCTTCCTTCCAAAGCTAGCATCAGCCAGTGCCAGCACATCAACACGGTAATGTTAAGAGAAGGTGTGCACAGATGATCAAGTGGCAGCCTTGCACAACTGATCAGCTGAGGCTTGATTCTTGTAAGCCTAAGATGCCCCAATGGATATAGTGGAATGAGACGAAACAGGCTTCTTCTGCAGTTCGTAAGCCTTACGAATAGTAGACTTGGTCCAAGATGCTATGGTCACCTTGGATGCCTGTCTCCCTGCCCTGGGACCCTCAGGAATGACGAACTGGGCTTCAGACTGGCGAATAACCTCAGTGCGGTGCACACAGAACTGGAGGCATCGCACCACATACGCAGAGGAATAGTAGTCAATTACTCAAATGGAGGGCGCTGAAGGACGCCCATGACCAGGTTAAGATCCCACTGAGGAGCAGGATTCATAAAAGCAGGGTGAGTATGAGCAACGCCCTGAAAGAATACCTTGACGTCTGGAAGGATAGGGATGAGTCTCTGAAAGAAAACAGAGCAGAAGTCTGAACTTTAAGGGAACTCAAATTCCTGTGAAAGATCCCTGCAGAAGAAGATCTGGATGGAGGGGAAGCCGAAAGGGCTCCACCATGGAGAGATCCAGGAGCTCCGGAAACCAAGCCTGACGAGGCCAGTATGGAGCAATCACAATGACTGGAGAACCCTCCACACGCAGTTTCTGCAACACCCTGTGTAGCATGGAAATGGGAAGATGTACACCAGAGGGAAGTGCCATGGGATCGACATGGCATCCACTGCCAGAGCTAGAGGGTCCCTCCAGTGAGAGCAGAACAACAGAACTTTCCAATTGTGCCTTGACACAATCAGATCAATGCAATGAGGTTGAACAGATTCAGTTCCCACTCTCCTCTGTCCACTGTGTGTCGACTTCGGAAGTCTGCCAGCACATTTTCTACACCAGGAATATAAACTGCAGATATGGAAGGAACATGTTCTTCTGCCCAGGTTAAAATAGCTTTGACCTCCAACCAAGCTGCGAGACTTCTTGTCCCACCTTGCTTGTTGATGTAGGCCATGGCCGTGGCGTTGTCGGACTGGACTCTGACTGGGCATCCCTCCAGCTGGTGCATCCAGTGGCGAAGAGCATGAAATATCACCCGAAGTTCCAACAATTTGATGGGAAGGTCAGATTCCTCCAGAAACCACCGACCCTGGAATTGCTGTGACCCAGGACCGCTCCCCAGCCAGAGAGGCTGGCATCAGTCGTCACAGTAGTCCAGAAGGATATTAGGAAGGGACTGCCCTTCAGCATATTGGAGAGGTTGAGCCACCATGACAGACTCAGCTCCATGTGAAGGAGGAGAGACAAAGACATCTTCAGTAGATCCGGCTGACCTCTGCACACATGGATCACAAACCTCTGAAGTTCCCTGGTGTGAGCCATTGCAAACGGGACCACTTTTATGGTGGACATGAACTTCCCCACTAGAGAAGTCAGCTTCTTGGCCGGAACTGGATCATAAGCCAGAACAGCAGACACTTTGTGGATGATCTGGTGGGCCACCTCGTCCGTGA
Organism: Rhinophrynus dorsalis; assembly: GCA_037306005.1. Classification (NCBI taxonomy): domain Eukaryota; kingdom Metazoa; phylum Chordata; class Amphibia; order Anura; family Rhinophrynidae; genus Rhinophrynus; species Rhinophrynus dorsalis. Next base: position 501,529,075 of record CM074721.1, on the reverse strand, counting down.
GAAACACCATGCCCTCCTTGGTGTCGAAGAGGGGACCCAGGAAGACTAGTTTATGAGATAGTACAAGGTTCGATTTGTTCATTTTGAGGATCCATCTGTGATAGGTCAGTGCGAAAATGCAGTCCTTGACCTGCTGATGAAGGAGTTCTGGAGAGGGGGCCTTCAGAAGCAAGTCGTCTATGTATGAAGTAACTTTAATGCCGTCCCGGTGGAGGACGGGCACTAAGGCACCCAGGACACGATTGAATACCTGGGAGGCTGTCGTCAGACCAAAGGGAAGAACAGAAAACTGAAAATGCCCTTGGTCGAAAGCAAACCGGAGATACTGCCAGCTCTCTGGATGGATAGCTATGTGCAGGTAGGCATCCTGAAGGTCCAGGGAGGTGATAAACTCCCCAGGGGACATGGCCGCAATGACCGTCCTCAGGGACTCCTAGTGATAAGGAGTCTTGACTACAAAGGAATTGAGATCTTTGAGGTCTAAAATCTGATGACAGCCACCATCCTTCTTGGAAACCACAAACAGGTTGGAGTAAAACCCCGAACCCATTTCCAGCACATGAACCGGTTCCAGTGCCTCCTTGTCCAAAAGTCTGGATGGCGCCGTTGAAGAGATGGTGCTTCTCCACTCCCTGAGGGGTGTGAGAAGGAAACAACCTGAAAGGAGGAAGAGAGGTGAAAGGGATCCTGTACCCTTCTGACACAACTTGTAACATCCACGGATCCGCCACTGTGTCTGTCCAGATACCGAGGAAGAGGTGTAAACGACCATCTACTGGGGCGTGGGGACCGGGGTTCGGCGAGTCATGCCGAAGCATGTTTGAAAGCTTTGGGCTTGGTGGAGGACTGCTTGGCCCTCCATTGTTGTTTGGGCTTGGACAAGGAGGGCCTGATTCGCAGCGCATGCCTCAGCGTAAAAGTGGCAAAAAAAAAATAAAAAAATTCGCTTAACTGGAGGCTTCTTCCTAGGAACTATGGGCAGCAGGGTATTCTTACCCCCTGTGGCCTCACTAATGAGGTCCTTGAGCTCCGGCCCAAACGAAGACGTACCTTGAAAAAGGCAACGACAGTAAAGCTTTCTTGGAAGTAGTATCCGCAGACCAGATTTTAAGCCAAAGAGCCCGTCTTGCAACCACAGATATAGTAGAGACCCTCGCCACCAAACAAATGGAGTCAAAGATAGTAGCAGAAACATAATGCTCAGAGATGTTGTCAAGAAGCCACAACATGTCAGCAGTAGGCGCGCCCTGATGAACAGCAACAGTCAGTTGTTCAGTCCAAACTGCAATGGCTCTGTTCACCCAATTGGCAGTGAACGCCGGATGCAACGAAGTACCAGCCATAGCAAAAATGGTCTTCAGGGAGGTCTCAAGCTTCCTGTCAGTCCAGTCCTTAAGGACAGATGCGTCAGCCACAGGGAGATCAGTGGACTTAGAAAGTCTGGGAACTGGGGCATCCACTTTAGGGGGGGGTGACCCCATTGATCTAATGCCATATCAAAGAAGGGATACAGCTTAGCAAACTTCTTAAGACACCGAAGGCTTCTTGTCAGAAGACTTCCACTGATCAGACACAAGATTGTCAAGAGTGGGGTTAGGAGGAAAACAGGTACACTGCTTCTTAGGCTCCTGAAACACATCAGAGGGGTCCGCAGGGGCCTCAGAAACCAAGGGGATGTTTAGCGTAGTTAGTACTGCCCTGATCAGGCCCTCAGAGGGATCAGCATCCGCTGCAAAGGGGTCCCCAAAAAACTGAGAGGACACCACTGCAGAGCATTCCCCCTTGTCAGAATCCACTAACAGTTCCTCCACAGAGGAGTCTGATAGGTCAGGAACACCCTGCGGTTTAGGCAGGGAAGACCTGATAGGAGTAGGGGGCTGCCAAGACTGAAAGACCCCCGGCAATTGGGATGGAAGCAGTTGTAAGGTAGACCTTAGGTCTCTAGTAGTGGCCTTAAACTCTTGCATCCATAGTGGCTCTAGTGCATGACTGGAGGTCCCTGGGGGAGACACAGGGGCAACAGCGCATGCGGGGCATAAATGACCTGAGTATTCTCTAGGTAACCCTGATTGACATGAAGAGCAATGTGCAATGGGGGACACAGACACCCCAGTATCCTTAGTCTTAGGTTTGGCCCCAAGTTCCAATGGAGTTGACATTCTCACAGAGTCAAGACGTTTAAAAGTATAAGGAAAACAAACAAATACAGTGTGTAAGATTAATATTTCACCCCAGAAATCGCTAATTTGCACTTATCTGGCAGGCGAAGGGTTAATCTGCTGAGAAGAGGAGGAGAGTCCAAGCCCTGCATAGGACACTCGTGAAGGGAAAGCAGAAAATGGCTGCTGTGAAGGTAGCCAATCAGAAAAGAGCGTACAAAGCAATCACTCGTGGGAAATGTAGTTTTCCCTTAAAAAGTACCCCAACAGTGCCTGAAGCCCCCAGAGCCCCCCAAAACACACTGGATGACAGAACAAGGGCAGACAAACAAAATGAGCCATCTCTGAAGTTGCTACTTTGAGTGGTTGCAGAGATATGCCCCAAACTGTAAAGTCCCATAGAGGTGAATGGAGCATGGCGTCTATGCGGTAAATCGCTCCTTTCTTAAAATTCCAAAAGCTTATAAGGAATGTAAAAAGCAGTACAAACACCAAAAACACATACAAATAAACCAAAAAACACTGTACCCAGTAGGGAAAAGTGCCAATAACCCCCAAAAGGTGCCAATCAGCAAACAATGTGTTAAATTACCACAGAAACCCATTTGCTCCAAACCCCAACAGGCATACAGATAAACCCAATGAGTGCAGGAGTATGTAATGGAAACTCCAAATGAGACCCCTGTGCAGAGGAGAAGCATGGGACATGCTGACCTCAGCACTCAAAGGGTTGCTCACCTTTTCAGCAGGTCTTCTGTCTTCAGATTACCATTGATAAAGAAGAAGCCTCAGTGGGCAACTCCTAGGAAAAGAACTTGCCAAACAAGATTTTACCCCCAGGGCTGAGAGGTCCACCATAGCACCTGGAAACTGAGCTATCCACTAGGGAATGTCAGTAATGGTAATCCACATAATGATGGTATTCCATATCTAACAGCAAACAGTAGGCAGTTTGTTTGCAGAAGGGTTGGTGATTTTTTCCCACCTGCCTAAAACTTTTGCACAGTACTGTGTACACACAAGCACAATCACACCATGCCAGTCCCCCACCACCACTACCATACTCATCTGCCACATTGTAGGTTGTACTTTATATTTTTTATCACTTGACATCATCATGAACATGTGTCAGTGTCACTTAAAGGGATAGTAATACTTGGTTTTAACTTTATTTTATTTTGTAGGCATTAAAAAAACATGAAGAATGATATAAGTCTTATCTCTCAAACCTTTATGGTTTAAGAGATATTCCCAAACAAAGTATCCCCCCCCCCGTTCAACCAGATCAGAAGGGAGGTGCCCAGGTAGACTGCAGAGAGAGACAATCTTCAATTAAGATAAGGGAAAAAGCTGAAAAACTTGTCGAGGGGGGAAGGGCTTTCATTGTTTTCATACAAAGAAAATTGTCCCCTTCTGTTATCTGTCTGGTCATACAACCTGATCCACATCTGAGAAGAGATGGCTTACACTAGGTAAAAGGGGCGGGGAGGGGAACTCTGCTTGTGAATATCTCATAAACCATAAAGGTTTGAGAGTAAGTCCCTCTTTAGGGTATGGTTATCGGATCATCCATTTATACACATATAAAAGGCAGCATGCTCCATGTTTTTGTTTTTCACTTCTAGTCCTCCATTCATTTGAAGCTGACGCCCAAAAAACCAAACACTCGACGGCATTTTTTCAAGCACAGTAAGCAATTAAATTACCTGTGCTATGAAGAAATACCAAGCACTTTGGGGCAATAACTTTGGGCCTATTAAAACACATGACAAAATGTAGAAATATGCCATTCAATTTCATGCATTAGCCTTAAAGTGGATCTATCACCGTAAACGGATAGTAACGTCAAATAAAAAGTATTAACTATATGGTAGATACAGTTAAAAGAGAGTACTTGAACTTATTCGTATCTCTCAAACCATTATGGCACAGTGGGGCATGAGTGATGTTGTCATATGCTAATTAAGCAAATCACTTATGTTGCATATGCTAATGAAGCCTTTACAGTGATGTCTCATATGCTAATGAAGCTCTGTGCAGTACCAGGAAGTGTTTAGTTTCACTTTCTTCAGAAATAAAAGTGTGAATATCTCCTAAACTATACATCTGATGGACTTTTAGTTAACATGATATATACGAGGTTTTTAATGCAGTTTTCAAATATGCAAACTAGAATTAAGGAGATAGATCCACTTTATGATATGTTAAGTGACCCACTTTAAAGGGATAGTAATACTTCAAAAGGAGACCAGCGGCATCCGCTTTCAAAGTTGCCGACGCAGGAATTGAACCTGAGAAAAAGCTTAAACGGGATGAATTACCTCTTAAATTTTTTTTTAGCATAGATTTAGTTAATAAAGTAGTATTATGCAAGGTGTTTTTTTTTTTTTTTCTAAATGTTACTTTTAAAGATATTTCATCTTAAAGCTTCGCCGGTCAGCATAATGTAGCACGCTGAATCTGCAGCAAAGTTCTTGTTCACTTCCTAATTATTCTCCTCCCACCTCCTTCCCAGCTGCCCCAGGGAGCGCATTCACGCTTCCCTTCTGAACCTGCTCCCTTGGGCAGCTGGGAGGGAGGTGGGAGGAGAATTAGTGAACAAGAGCTGTGCTGTGCACATTATGCATTAGTGCACAGCTTGCACATGAAATATATTTTAAAGTAGGTACATTTAAAAAAGAAAAAAAAAAAACAAAACAAGACACCTTGCCTAATACTAGTTTATTAACTAAACCTATCTAAAAATGTTCTTCCCTTTTAAAGAAAAGTCCCAGGTCACCAGTGGATGTATTGATATGGTGCCCTAAGTCCCCATATCAGTACATCCAAAACAATCCTGAAATTGTGAAAAGTTAGTATGATTAACCCTTTGAGTGCCAGTGGGGTATGCTTACCTCACTGTCACTCACAGGGTTAATCTGACTATGCTCTTTCAAAATCACCAGTGTTTTTAGGAGACAGGCTCCCTTTAAAAGCCCAATTTAAATCAATGAGGGTTTTTATATGTTTCTTATGGCAAAATGGATTTGACCTAGAATTGCTCCACATTTTTTTGTGCTTATATCCCTCTACATTCTATTATTTAGCCGGATTTCTATCCATGCACAGATACTGTCCTCCAAGCTGATCCCTTTTAATTTATGCAGTAACCTGTTATGAGGCACAGTATCAAAGGCTTTTTGAAAAAAATCTAAGTATTCTAAATCAACACCCTTTTCCAGTCTAAAATGTACCCTTTCATACAAGCAAGTCAATTATTTTCATATTATCTATTCTTCATTAAAGCATGCTGACTCTTAAAAATATTTTATATAATTTTATACTGTATAAAATATTTCTCTGTACGTCATGAAAAAATGACATATACTGCAAGGGGCAAAAGTCTGGCACAAAAAGGCCTGGTAGAGTTCTTGTAGGCAGAGGCAGTTATGCCTGTTTTATACGCTCAGCTTCTGCTAAGAGTCTCTCTTCTTTCTTCAGCCTCATTCTCTCCTGGAAAGCTTCCAATTCTCTTCTCTATAAGACAAAGAGACAGAACAGTAAATACCATATTGTGGCTAGAACAAAGGTAGAAACGTATACATGTACCAGATACACAAATCCCAGCTATAACCAAATACACACGTCAGGTAGCACATAGACCAGCTAGGCACAAATAGCACAGGTGGTAGCACAGACCCACCAATTACACACAACACAGCTATAGGCACACACCCCACAGTTGGTAGCACATAAACCCACCAAATATGAAACATAAATATAAATGTATACATCCACCAGACAGACCGACATCTACCAGTTATACGAAGGACAGCTATAAGCACATACACTCACCAGATACGCACACCATGCACACACAACACAAGTAGTAGCATATACATGCACCGGGTCTCCTATTGTGCACTTTGGTTTGCCCCAGAATTGCTTTACTCTTCCATTATAAAGATACCTATTAGGTACAAAATGGGTACCAAAAGGAACGTATATGCACAGACAAGACAAACAGCACAGCTACAATCTACAAACACATACACTACAGGAAGTATACTTTACACACACTGTTACACTATATCCTTAGTAGCAGTGTGTAAACATATCCACCACACAGCAGGGGTGGAACATGACTTTGCAACTGAGACACTCTGGAACCGACAGCAGCATCATTTTCTTACTCATCTACAGGATTTTATTTTTTTTTTTTTACTAGTCACACACTAGTTGGCTGCTGGGAATTTCTAGTCCTTTATATGTATACACACAATCATCATCATCACTAATAATAAAAGGCCAGATGTATGTTTGCCCGATGCAGTCATGTGCAGTAGAGACTGCCCGAACGCAGGCTTTATCCAATGCAGTCATGCGCAGAAGACACTGACCGAACGCACAGACTTTGGCCCATATACACGGGCTTTTAGGCTAGTACTGGTAGGTTTTCTTGAGAAATGAGCCAGATTAGTGCTGAAATGTCAAACTAAAACAATAAAAAGGAAGTACTGTCAATGCAGCGAGCAAGGGATTGTGGGGTGTTGAAGTGAAGCTGATCTCATTGGGGCTGTACATTATTGGAGGTTTTTTAAATCAGGACAATATTATTTAATCAAGTTAAGTTAGGAGCAGATATAAGTTATTCCATGCAGAATCTGGATGTATCATGTATTATCAGGAATTTTCAGTCTTATTGAATTCACTTTGAGGTAATTAAATTCCCTAAAACAGGTTAAAGTATTGTTCTCAAGACTAACAGATACTGGTTAATTTAACAGATACAGGTTAACTGGGTTATTGTTACCTTTTTTAATTTTCCCAAGGCAGAATATCTTTTCATCTATTGTAAATTCCCCCAAACAGTTCCCTTTCATCTTAAAGTATTGTTCTCAATACTAACAAATACTAGTTTAAATTCCCCAAGGCAGGATACCTTTTTCATCTACCTTAGAAATAGGGTCTACACAGATACTTATTGTCCTTTCTATTTACTGTACATTCTACATCACAACTAATTGTAGTGTCATTTTCACCTTGTGTAAAATCCCCTATAAGACTGCTCTGTTCCCCTCACAATATGTTACATGATGTTTGGATCCTGATGTGAGTTACCCTGTGAATACAGGCATGCTGTTTCACTGAAATAAAACAATCTTCAACTATTGAGAAAGGAAATTCATTTGCATCATCCACACACCCAGGTATAGAAAGTCTTAACCCCTAGGCAGAGCTGGAAGGTGTGTCAGCACCTGGAAACCCCTGATTTCCCCCACAAAAATAGATACCCAATTCAGACAATGTGCAACTGACAGGTAGCACTGCCACATTCCTCACATACACCCAACACAGGCACCAATATCACCTTTCCTCTTACCTGTTCATCTCGCTCTGGGGGGCAGATTTCTCTCTGTTATAAAGATAAGAAGGGACAGGTAAATTACAAGAGAAACTTATGTCTGTGAGTACATGTCTATGTCTGGATGTAATATTATTATTATTATGATTTGTGCCATTTATGAATGTAGCATAATATTTCAGTGTAGATGTGGGACAGGGAAGGCACAGCTAGCCAACTGTTTTTGGACCAAATTCCCATTCCTTGCAGCCAGTTTGCTGTGGATGGTGAACTCTGTAGTTCAACAACAACTGGAGAGCACACCTGGAACATTTATATCATAAACACAAGAATATCTACAGTATAACAATAACAAGTCATGTTTTAAGGGTATCCCTCATTAATTACATGAAGATCACTTTTTTTTTAATTAAAGAAACAGTAACATTTATGAAAAATAAATAATTTAAAAAGCCATATGTTTTGAGTAAAACAATGGTATCCCCATTGATAGGAAATATCCCTTTCCAAAGTTATCAAAGCTTAAACTGTTGTTTATTTATACATTAACAGCGTCCTCGTATGGCCAGAACGTTGGCCTATAGTTCACCTGGGGGGGTGCACTGAATATAAAAATGGATTATATATAGTTTTAGTATATTTTATTTCCATTTAACATCTATAAAAATTATTTCATATTAGATTTCTAAAATTCTATCCAGAACTCACATTTTTAGTGCATGTCTACTGACCTATACAGAGGCCATTTGATTAATTTTGCTTGTGCTGCATAATGACATCTGGGGGGAGATTCACTAAGTGGTGATAAAGAGGTGATAAAGCAGAGATAACTTCTCCAGTTCCTATGTTATCCTATGGAGCCTATTCGCTAAGATCTCCAAAGTTGAAGAAATCTTAGTGCACAGGCACCATAGAATAATATAGGAGAATAACATAGGAATTGGAGAAGTGATAAACTGGAGAATTTATCTACACTTTATCACCTCTTTAGTGAATCTCCCCCCAGTAGTTGAGGAAAAACATGGCTAAATTTAAGGTGCAAGGCCCCTTTCACACAGGCAAAACAATGCAGTGATGCCGCGATGGATCTGTCACCAGTGGTGAAAGGTAATAATATGCTGTACTATGGTGCCTTTCACATGGGCAGCTATCGCCTTGTGAGACGACACAGTCCGGCATACTGCAACTTTACTGCACTTCTGAGAGAATGCAGTAAAGGTGCAGTAAGGAAAGTCTGCCAGAACTTTCATACCAGCAGTGCTGGAGATTGCAATACTCATTACAAACGCCAATCAATTATTTTTAAACTTTATTTATATAGCTCCAACTTATTCCATAATGCCATTCAATAGGGAATAGACATACAGAGACAATAAACAATACAAACAGAATATGGCAAACAAAAGGATCAGAGAGCCCTGCTCACGAGAGCTTACAGTCTAGGGGAAGGTATGTAAGACACAGAATAAGTAAGTGCTATGGGGTGTAAGTGCAACATTATGCACTATACACTATGGAGTGTAGGGCCAACGCTCATTGGCACCAGTCATACATAATGGCTGCAATCACATAATGGCTGCAAATCCCCCAGGAGACAGGGGAGTGAAGATATACAATGATAGAACTGTCTCAAGGGGCTGCAAAAAAGTTATGTTGCCATACTTCACTGTATTTTTGTCCACTCCTGTAAATACCAATAAAGAATTGTGTTTATTTACACTTAAATATCCATATTCCATGTGAGACTCTGAGGCTTCACATCTATTAAAGCCTCAGATTCTCACATGGAGTATGTGTATTTCAGTGTAAATAACCCCAACTCTGTATTGGCATTAATGTAGGAGTGGACTAAAATACAATGAAGTATGGGATCAGACAACATTGTAGGAACCAGCTGTGAATTTTAGCCAGCAAAGAGGATCATGTACACATTTGTATAGAAAATAGTTGTGTGTATCTGTAGGAGAGCGCTTGGGAACCAGTTATCACCAGAGAGTGTGGTTTAACAGTGTGTATTTACAGTGGATAAGTTGTTAAATATGTTTTGAAACATGAAATTGGATAAATCAGTTGGGCCAGATGAGATTCATCAAAGAATATGAAAATAAGTTAAGTCTGTAATTGCGGTACCGCTATCTGGGCTTTTTAACCAATCTCTGTCAAGTGGTTCTGAATGACTGGAAATTTGTCATTGTAACGCTACTAAACAAACATGGAAGTAGGGAAGCAATTATGAAAATAACAGAATCACAACTGAAAATAATAATTGTTGCATATCTAAAGTCTAATGCACTGTGGCTTAGTTACATTTTTTATTCTGTTACTCAAGTGATAGATAAGGTTGCACCAGTATATGCGGCCTATTCAGATTTTAGTAAAGCTTTTCAGATGCAGATTCATAAGATGCATTTTGTCAAACTGGGCTCAAAGGTAGTTGATAGGATAAGTAATTACCTGAAGGACAGTAGACAGCTTGTCATAATCAATGGAATTTATTCAGTGGAAGGATGGGTTACTACTAGTTGAGTGCCACAGGGGTCAGGGCTAGGCACTTATCTTTAATATCTTCATTTGTGATATAACTAGTGGTATTCAAGGTAAGGACGCAGATGATACAACAATCTGCAAAAAGGTTGGCTGTAGGCAGGATAAATCAAATACATGATGATTTAGGAAAACTGGAGGAATGGACAAGAGTATGAAATATAAATATTTATTGCATTTAGGAAAGAAACCCAGAAATGAAATACAAGCTTAAAGAGATAGTAATGCCTGGTGTTAATATTTTTAATATCTACAATATTAAAGTTTGTTAATTCAATGATGTATATGTATAATTTGAGAGATATACACTTTTAAAATTCCCCCCTCCTGTCTCTATCAGAGACATCAGCGCTCTACAGAAAGAGTATTTAATATACAGTACTTTAGAAGAGAAATATTTTTCAGAAAAAAAGGAATACTAGGCCAAAATCAAATGATAGGTTTCTATGTAAATGCTACAAAAATTAGGAGCTCCCTCATTCAGGGCCCTGCAATTTTTCAAACCTGTGTGTTAATGTTCCTTTAAAGGGATAGTAATACTTCATTTTCTCTTTATTTTATTTTGTAGGCATTAAAAAAACATGAAGAACGATATAAGTCTTATCTCTCAAGCCTTTATGGTTTGAGAGATATTCACAAGCAAAGTTTCCCCTCCCCGCCCCTTTTACCTACTGTAAACAATCTCTTCTCAGATGTGGAATGCAGTCCATAGACCAGACAGATAACAGAAGGGGACAATCTTCTTCCTATGAGAACAATGAAGACCCTGCCCCCTTGACAAGTTTTTCAGGTTTTTCCCTTATCTTAATTGAAGATTGTCCCTCTGCAGTCTACCTAGGCACCTCCCTTCTGGTCTGGCTGAACAGTGTTACATGAGTAAAAGGGGCAGGAGGGGGACACTTTGTCATTGAATTACTCTTGTACTACAACTCTGACAGAACTGAAATAACACTCTCCAAAGTCCAAATACTATGATGATTAATTAGAGCTGCTTTTATTATGAAACATTACTATCCCTTTAAAATGTAAATAAATATATGTTGTAGAGTTTATCCCCCTGAGTAAAACAAGGGTACTCCCACTGCTGAGAGATGTTTTATTCAAAAGTTATTACAGCTCAAAGTTGGATTTTTTAGGTGCAATATCACAGTGGCCTGATAATTTACTGTGGTGCTGTCGCTACGCCATCCTATGGACTGCTCTGGTCCTGGGACCATAAATCTCCATAGGATGGTGTAGCAACAGTGCCACAGTAAATTTTCAGGCCACTGTGATATTGCACCTAAAAAAATTCAAGTTTGAGTTGTTATAATTTTTTAATAAAACACCTCTCACTAGTGGGAGTTCCCTTGTTTTATTCCAGGACATAAACCCTACAACATATATTTTTTTACATCTTAAGTATTACTATCCCTTTAAGAACTACTTATTCCTAGACAACTCTCCCGAACATAAATAATGCTGACCAGATTTCAGGTAAAGGAATAGTGATGACACTCACCTTGCGTTTCACAACATACTCCTCAAAGTATTCAGCCTGGTTAGATATCCAGAACATTGTGACAGGAAAGGATAGGTACAGGGCCATCTGGAGGGAGAAGCAAGAATGTCCTGTAAGGACTGATAGCAGTTTGATAGGTGCATATATACAATCACAAGACAGACAGTAGTGAGCAGAAGGTGAATGCACAGACATACAGACAACAGTAATGAGGACACACAGACAGATATACCAAGAATTGGAACAAACCATACAGGTCAAAAAAAATGACCATGATTCCCACCAATTTAATTGTGCTTTTAAAAGTGTCCTCTGTTAAAATGTTTCAGTTCTTTTGTTTGCAATTTTAGAGTGCTACTAATCTCGGTCACTCTCTTAAAAATGTGATATTTAGGCAGTTATTTTTCTTTTATTATTCTTCCCTCTCTTTTGAAGTGGATGACCCAGAAAACCTATTGACAATGGGGTTACTAGGTTAGCCATACCAGGCAATCACACAATGGAGACACTTCCATGCATGTGAATGTGAATTAAACGAATCTGAGTAATAGCGGTATTGTAGCTAATGCTCGGGACTCATTTACAACACACACTCAGGGAAGTGTCTCAACTGGAAGATCGCTTGGTAGGGTTGCCATAGCATTATGGTTGCGCCGATACCAGCATTTGCGCGAGTACTTGTACTCGTGCAAATGCGACCGATGCCAGCACAGATACCCTGTGTCAGGGTCGGTGCTGCAGTGAGGGAGCCCGAGGAGCTGCTCACAATGCTCCCCAGTTGCCTCTCTCCCTCCTGTAGCGTCGGAGCGTTGCCGCGGGTTACCATGGCAATGCTCTGACGCTGACCTCTGCCGGGGCTCGCGAGACAACAGCGAGCACTCAGCAGAGGAGTGTAAGGGAGGCAAGATGGGACATTGAGCGGGTGGTGAAAGAGGCAGGGGGGGGGCAAGAGGGAGAAAGAGGCAAAAGGGACTGAGAAAAAAGAAAAAAAAAAAAAAAAAAAAGAGGCAAAAGGAGGAAAGATCAGGAGACAAAAGGAGGGGGAACAAGAAGAGGCAAAAAGGAGGGGGGATCAGGAGGGAGAGAGAGGCAAAAGAGTGGGATCAAGAGTCAAGGAGGGGGACAAAGGGAGAGAAAAAGCCAAGGTAAAAGGAGGGAGCTCAAGAGGGAGAGAATGAAGTAAAAGGTGGGAATCAAGAGGGGGAGAAAGAGGCAAAAGGGGACAGTCAAGAGGTGGTGTGTGTGTATATATTTCAAGTACTCACCAATACTTTTTTTTGAGGTCATTTGCCAGTTTTCCAAGTCCCTAAAGCATATATATATATATATATATATATATATATATATATATATACGCGCTTTAAGTACTTGGAAATCTGGCAAATGACTGGTAATTGGTATCGGCGAGTACTTGAAAAAAGTATCTGTACTCGTACTCGGTCTTAAAAAAAGTGGTATCGGTGCATCTCTAAATAGCAGCCATAGCTTTTGGCAGTCAGTACACTGGCGAGCCATTAAAATGAGAACAGACATTGCATAAGGGTTGGGAGAGAGAGTAATAATATTAAATAACTGTATAAAAACTGTTTTCAAGAGCATGACTGAGAAAGTAATCATGTTATAATTCTAATTTTTTAAATCAATTGGAATTTTTATTTGTTCCCTAAGGTACAGTTGCTTTGCCCCAAAATTGCTACAGATCTTCTTAGTACATCAGCCTCAGCATGTCTAGCTACAGGAAAATTAAAAATTCAATATTAATAATTAGGGACTGTGCATATAATGTGTGAGTGAGTAGATTGAAAGGGGAACATGCGGCACACAGTATGTGAGGCACGGCGGAGCAGGACTTCCCACCTCCTTCCCAGCTGCCCCAGGGAGCGCGTTCATGCAGCTGGGAAGGAGGTGGGAAGTCCTGCTCCGCCGTGCCTCACATACTGTGTGCCGCACAAGGCGGAAGTGCCCGATTATAAGACTTTATATCTCCGCTCCTAGGTACGTTTTTTTTTTTTTTTTTTTTTTTAAGTGAATGTTCCCCTTGAAATGTGGGAGAGTGCATGCATACAGTGAGATAGATAGTAGTAAGTATGATAAGCACACATTCAGCAAGGATATTACATGTACAGTGAGCAGGATAGTAGCAAGTAGGACAGTGAATGTACACGTACAGTGAAGGCCAGTAGTGAGTAGATGGGAAAAAGCACACATAAACTGAGAAATATAGCAGTGAGTAGGATATTGTATATACAGTGAAATGGATAATAGGTGGCATACATACAGTAAGGACTGTAGTAAGTAGGTGGGAGTATGTATACATACAGTGAGAAGGATACTAGTCAGTAGGTGGGACTTGCAGGGCTCGAAATTTCCACTCGCCACTAGCCAATGGCAAGTGGAAATTTAGCCCTGGCTAGTAGAAATTCAGCCCTGGTGGGTATGCTATGGCGAGTAACTTTTCAGGTCTGGCTAGCAGTAAAGGACTTCAAATTTTAAGCCCTGGGTGGGAGTATGTACAGTGAGAAGGATACTAGTCAGTAGGTGGGAGTATGTACAGTGAGAAGGATATTAGTGAACAAGGTCTGCATACCATTTGTCAGTGAACAGGGTGGAGTGTGCAGAATGAGGGGAAATCGTAGTGAACAGAGATTGCACTAAGGGATGCAAATATATAACTCCTGTCAATTATGTTAGTGTATACATAAAGGAGAAACTGAAGTGCATTACAATAGCCCTACTGCCATCACTGCCATTTATCCCAGATATATTTGGTGAGAGTATGTACATGCACATACAGTGACTATTCATTCTCTAACACTTTGGGCCTTATGTGTCAAAGCAAATTTGGAGCAATTTTGAGGCAAACCAAAGGAACCATGGGGAGAAAAATAATCTTTTGGATTTAAATGCAGTTGGTTTGCTTCAGTTTGCTTTCATAAATAAGGCACTTTGAGCTCCAAAACGGTGTCCTATGCAAAAGGAAACCATGTATTAGATACCCATCTGGTGCACAGTGTTAAAACATGAACTTTATAAAAAAATACATATATATTTATTTAGGAACATACAGGAATTAACCCTTTGAGTGCCAGTGGAATACCTCTTTGGCACTCAAAGGTTTAATGCGTTTTTCCAGTAGGAGTCATTCACTAACGCCAGATGTAGTTAATCTTTGGACATTCAACTGTTTGAAACTTCCGTTGGGTGGGTGGGGATGACAGGAATTGTAGTCTCCAACAGTCAAGGTCCACAGACGGATTACTTCAGACCTACATTAAAGCAGAACTACCACCGCTAAAAAACTTGCCCTCCAATAATTCCTCATCTGGCGATTAGCTGCTCAGTAGCGCTAGTCACCAGAATTATTATCACGTTAACGAGAATTATCCATTGCTCCCGGGTTGACAGGCAGGACGGAGCGCAGACATCTTTCCATAGTGAAGTCTACGTGCCTGCACTGTCAGTCCCAGCCAGCTCTAGGAGGAGTTACTAGGAACAGTTCGGTTCCAAAAGGGACTGACAACGCAGGCGTGCAGATGTCACTATGGAAAGATGTCTGTGCTCTGCCCTGCCTGTCAGCCCGGGAACAATGGATAATTCTCGTTAACACGGTAATAATTCTGGTGACTAGCGCTACTGAGCAGCTAGTCGCCAGATGGGGAATTATTGGGGTCAAGTTTTTTAGCGGTGGTAGTTCCGCTTTAATACAATTACAAGTGAGTCACTCCACAACATTACTGAATAGGTGATGTTGACTGGGGAATAAGAGAAATATGCACAAAAAGAAATGGAGAAATACTAAGACAAACCAACTTCACCACAGGGTCATTGATGTATATAGGATTTTTAACCCCATAGGTGCAAAGGTCTTTAAAGCAATGCTCTGGAGACCGCTCTTGCAGGAAATTTGCTATGTACATAAAAGACCTGGGGCCTGTTTATTGAAAGCAAGGCCTCCTGGTAGGTTTACCATTTCATCCTTTTAAAACTAGACACATACAAAAAATGCCTGCTGCAGTGGTTACTACTTTGCAGCAATGGTCCCCATGTAGCCATGCTGTAAGCATTTTTGATTATGTCCAGTTTCAAAAGGGCGATTTAGGAACACTACTGACTGTCTGAATTGTAATTTCTTCTTCTTTCAGTTACACTTACCAAGTAAATGCATACATAAAATATATATTACATATAATAGCAAGTTGTAGCTACCATAACTATTACTTTAACCCAGTGGATATTAGAGACAAGCCCAACATATTGCTTTGCAATACACTTAAGATCTACAGACCCGCCAACATTCCACAAGATAACCTTTTGAGTGCCAGAGGGGTACGGAATGCATTGCTTTGCAATGCATTCCGTACCCCTCTGGCACTCAAAGGGTTAAAAATGGTACACTCACAACCACTGCCTCCATATAACTGCTAAAACAAATGTTATCTGAATATACTGTGTCTAAGTTCCTCTGTTACCTGCAGCATAAACCTTTCCCCTATATCGAAAATGGATACATAATTCTCAGGTAGGTCTGTAAAGGCACACTATCACACATAGTACTATACGTACTAAAAAGATACAGCTGAAATGTATGGACTTATCCAACGTTGGATATGACATAGTTAATAAATATATGCTCCCAAGTCACAGAATATCTGGTATTCATATCACACCTATATGTTAACCCATTGAGGACCATGCACGTGTTTAACATATAGCTTTGCAATGTGTTACACAAACCTATAGCCCTTAAGGGGTTAAAATGTTCCATTAGTGGAAGACAACTCATGTTGTGACCTTAACAGCAGAGCTGGGGTCAAACTGCATAATAAAGCGCTGCAAGAGTTATATAAGTGACACCGCCCCACCTCTTTCTAGTTATACATTCAGTGACATAACCGGCCCCATACCAGATAGAATGATAGTTACCCTGAAAACCTCCAATTTCACCCCCATAGTCAAGCACGGTAGCAGCTATATTCTAGAGAGCTGCAGGACCTTTGCTGACATCACTAATCAGTCATGTGACTGCAGTGTATAAGGAGGAAGTAGCGGCGACAACAACAAACTGTAAGGAGTAGAGAAGAAACCTGCAGAAATCCAGCAGGGTGCAGAAGCTGATAATTCCTGGCCTTTTTATCCCCACCCAATGCAAAATAGGCGCTGATGCGTTATTCCCCGGATAATGTGGGGTTGTGTAGTTGTACCTGTTACGTTCTGCAATGCAATCTGTGTATTTTATCTTTTAAATTGTACTCCACAGTGTGAGAATCCCTTTTAGTTGTACTCCAAATAAGTATTGTTATATTATACTGTGCACATTTCATTTTGCCATTTCAGTGTTACAGTGCATTAGGGTACATTAACCGTTTAAGTACCAGATCGGCATACCTGGGAACTTCTATTTGAGGGCTACCCGGAGGGTAGCCCTCTGTTCAGCAGTGGGTGACAAAAATGACGCTAATCGCGTCAAAAAGGGGCGGGGCTTGCCGCGAATGTGGGGGTGGGGCTTAACCCTTTGAGTGCCAGAGTGGTAGGAATGCATTGCAAAGCAATGCATTCCTTACCACTTTGGCACTCAGAGGGTTAAAGGTGTCACACAGAAGGCTGGGGACGGAGGAACAGCAGGAGAAAAGGCGGATGTGGTAGAGTTTCAATAGAAACTCTCCACATCCGGAGGATTCAGCCTCTGCCCCGGAGACCCGGTAAATCTCTGTCAGAACCGGAGTCTCTGGGGCAAATCCGGAGAGTTCCCAGGTATGCAGATCGGTGTGCAGGTAATTGTAAAGCAATGCATAGCACACACACCTACAGTTGCTGGAAAGTACTTGGATGTCTCAATCCTCAGCATGTACTTTAGTCTAAAACGGCTAGGGCGGTGAAGAGGTTACTATCGGTAGGTCGTAAGTGGGTGTCCATCGCAGAGGGCATTCTGTTACGTAAATTATGTCATCATGCCCAGGGCCGGTGCAAGAATTTTTGTCTAGGTAGGCGAAGGTGCATTTTGATGCCCCCATTCCCCCCCCCCCCCCCGCCACTCCCCCCACTGACTGTGTGTGAGTTCAAACACTACATAATATAATTCCTTTTGGATTCACACACGGTCAGGTTTTCTAATGGACGTACTGAAGGCCACATCACAAGGAGAGCAGACTCCTGCCCTGGAGCCTTCAGCAGCCTAACAGCAGCAGCCTGGGTACCCTGGGAACGCATACAGTTTTTTGCGACAAATGTATGCAGTAGGGGGCAATCCAGAACCCTCTTGTGATCTGGGTGAAAGACTTTGTACTGCATCTCTAATCTGTGTGAGCACACCCCTTTACAGAAAACGGTCTCCAGGCCTGCCAGTTTGCACTCTGACACTAAATGTCCCTTCCTTGAGCATGGGTAATGATGGAGGCATGATAATACTCCCTGTTCATGGTGCCCATTGTATCCTACCCTAAAAATGGACCTGGCACAAAATTTTACACAGCTCACCGACTTGAACATTATTGCTAATTACCCCTTATGCAATGTAGTATGAAAACATATCACTCATTCTTATATTACATGTAATCAAATTACAGGTCACCAGATATTACAATTAATACTATGAAAATCACAATAAATAATGGCCCTTGTGGGTGAAACCTTTTCACAAATTTGCAGATAGACATCAATAGTAATGTGAGATAAAACAAATAGCAATACTTATTGTCCTCCACATATACTCCATCTTTACTGTTTGACTTATGGCAAAAAATCTTTTAGGGGAAGCTGTACCAGCAAAATCTTGAAAGTTTTAGTGTACATTTTTTTTTCAGTAGACCTGTGATGTCTCCTCCTGTATTGCATGTGAGAAGTACAATGCCTGCACTGAAGGGATCTGTGAATTTCCGGCTTGTCAGAGCTGGTAGCAAGACCTGTAGAGTAGGGTTGCTTGCCAGGTCTCACAGTGCAAAGACAGGAAAGCATGCATGCCTTTTACTTAGCATTGCTCCAAGACAAGGTAAAGAGAGTGTAGGTATGAGGGAGAGAGTAAAGGCTCAATGTGGGGGTAAGGATGAAGAGCAATAATAATAAGTTAATGTAATCATGACAAGGTGGTGGTAGTAGTAGAAAATATTTAAAGTGTGAGTGAAAAGGATGTGAGAATTAAAGGGTAACTATCATCCAAACAGTTACCTATGGGCAGATCTGGTTACCTGGAAGCAGACCTACCCATGAAGAATGGTTTGCATTGTGAGCCCTGGCAGACAAATAGAAGCAGGACGTGGTCTGAAAAGAGACTTCCTAGGAGTTTGCTTTATAATCCATTGCTCATTACTCTGATCCTCCCTGGTTTAATAGTCTTTACTAAATTATTCACTGATTTCCCCTTCCGTTCAATGAATAAGACTAGGGCTGCTGCGTCCAACAAAATATTGTTGTTGTGCGGTGGGTTCCTTAACCCTGTCCCCATCATTTGCAAGTGAAAGTTAATGTGAAACTCATTGTACAGCAATGTGAACCCATCCCGTGGCATGTGGCTGTGTCACTCACTCATTTACTCACGGTCCAGCACTCCGTCTCTGCTCCCGCTCACGTTGCTCTTTCATCTTCTGTGGTCCGATGCGCAGATGCGGTGCGCGTGTCTGATGTCACAGGCCGCATCCGCTGGCTCATCGTGTCTAGGTCAGTGAGTGGACTCCGTCTCCTGCTGCCTGACTCACATGACATGACATGAGACCAGAACAAAGCCCATACCTCCCAACATTTCAAATGGCCAAAGAGGGACACGTGTTTTAGGTGATGTTGCTGGGGTGTGTGCATACCTGGGAACTTTCAAGATGAGCTGACCCTGAGATCTTTGAAATATTAACCCTTAAAGCTTCCCATAATGTAGATTTTATGCGATATGTGCCTGCTTGCTCTAACACAGAGGTGCTCCGGTCCGTGTGCGAGGGACCTTTAACATGCTACAGTTTGGATAACTCACTGCCTGAACACAAACAAGACAAGCAGGACATCTCCCACTGTCCTTCTGGTACTAATGTCACCAGTTTAGAGGCTAAGGAAACATTTAATTGGGGAAATTCATATAGTAGGTAACAGAGAACACTCTCGCCCTAAGATTTTGGCCCTTCACCCTGAGATTTGGGTCAAAACCCTGAGTTTCAGGGTCAAACCCTGAGAGTTCCCAGGTATGGGTGTGTGGCTTGTGGGTGGGGTATTGTCCAGAATTTTTTTTTAGATATTTCATGACCTTTTGACAAATTTTGTGTGACTGAATAAATATTTTAGAACAAGCCCAAATGATTTTATTTACACAGACTAATTTATATTCACATATATGGATTACTGATGTGGACCAATGTAGTACACTTATATACACACCACACTGATCTCCTAAACACAAGGACACCAGGGTGGGAAAGGATTTTTGGGTTGCAAAAAGTGACTCTTCAGCTTGTCACCTCCATCAAAACCCTTCTAGTCTAAGGGTCATTGCTATGATTTATAGTTACTCAAACCTGCCCATCCTTTAGCCCTTTGAGTGCCAGAGATGAATCCAATGCATTGCAATGCAATGCAATGGATTCCTTTCTGGAACTCAAAGGGTTAAGTGTCAGCGAGCGCAATATACTCAAAGAGTTAAGTGGCCTCACATCTTCCTCATTAATACATACAGCTGCACTATAATCTGCTAATTGTGTTGCATTAGGATCGATCCCCCTTTAACCCCTTGGATGCTAGAGATGAATGTAATGCATTGAGACATCTCTCAAGGCTTTTTTCCCCCGAGTAATACCGCATACATTTTCCAGTCCTCGCTTCCCCCTCCACAGGTTCTTTCCAGCTCTCTGCTCTAGCGCAGCACGCTTCTACTATGGAGGAGGGCAAGGGTGGACTTACTCTAAGTCCGTGCGCATAAGCGCACGCATGCATCCAATCAAATCATTTTGCGTCTCGCCACCTATGATGAGCAAGCACAGTAGGAAGCAGGAAGGCTCCAGGTAGTAGAGCAAGGTTAAGACAAGTGGGGCAGAAGCCTTTGTAGCCTATGTAGCGGGACATTGACTGAATGTAGGAGAACAGTTTGGGCCCCAAAATCGGGACAGTTGCCAGCTATGAAAGCCAACAGCCCAGGAGTCAGACGGAGGGAGCGCTTGGTAGCGACACTGCCTTAGCGGTAGTTATAAAAGCCTCGCAGCAGTTATAAAACATAAATAAATGGATAACAAAACAAAAATTCTGTTTCGGCACCCCTCCGCTGCGGCACTCTAAGGCAGCTGCCTATACCGCCTTATGCTAGAGCCGGCCCTGATCATGCCTGAGTTTGATAGTCATTTATGCTCTTGAGCCTACTAGGCACCAGTTTTTTGTTTTGCTTTTAATACAGCAGCTGGGTTGAGGCTCTTGAACAGTCTAAATCTTAGCCCTCTTCCATTACAAATGGGCCCAGAGTACCCCCTTTTGAAAGTGGGGATTCCTTATTTCAAAAACTTTTAAGTAATACACCATGTAACCATGCTCAAAAGAGGATACTTTTGTGTATAATGTCAGGATCATCCAACGTTATAACACAGTAGGGGGAGGGCTCTTAAAGAGCACCAGTCTCAGCCCCCCATATCCACCAACAGGTTTATGGCAGTCTGTGTATGTGTGGCTCTGTGATTACCTGTGAACAGTGGAACACTGCTGGGGAAGTAGATAGTGTACTTGTGGTACTGTGAATACCAGTGAACAGTGGAACAAGGCTGGGTTGGTAGACAGTGTTTGTATGTCTCTGTGAGTACCAGTGGGACAAGGCTGGGTTGGTAGACAGTATATGTATGTCTCTGTGGCCACTAGTGGACCAAAACTGGTGTTGTAGACAGTGTATTGATGTCTCTGAGATTGACAGTAGAACAAGGATGGGGTGTTTCTAAGTGCATGTATGACATTTTTTTTTTAATATAAATGCAAGTGCCTGCATACGTTTTTAAAGTGCGGTGCATTAGAGCAGGGATGGTCTGGTCACCCCAGTTTAGGCCACAGCTTGATCTTGAGTGGGCCTGTTGATCCTTTGGTAGAGAGGTCTTCAAAATGCATTAAAGAAATCTCTAACATCCAGTGGGTTAAATAATAAACACCTGTTTCCACTCCTGCACAAGCGAGTCCTCAAGCATATAGCAGCTGCACATAATAGAATGTTGTGTGTGCACACCTAGTTTACCCAACGATAAACTCTTAGACCAGTAGATCCTAGGCTTGTCAGAACACATTTATATGTCACAGCACAAAGCTTAACGTGTCACACCTTTCCTAAATACTTTCTTAATCTTTTAAGGACCATAAGGGTATACAAACATTGCACACCCATCTGGTCCTTATAGTGTGAACTTATATTTTTTTTGATGAACAGGTCACAGAAATTTTAGATTTTTCAACTGTTGTGACTTGAAAAATGTCACAGGTTAATGATTTAAGGGCCAGTAGGGTGAGCAACACATTGCTTCAAACTACAAGAATCCGGAATAAAAGCCTGAAATAACCTAAACCACCCACTCAAAAAAACCCAAAACAAAACTAAAATATTCTGCCATTTTAAAAACCCTAAAAATAAATATTTTTTCAAATGCTAATGAGTTTATTTTTGTTTTCCTTTCTATTTGTGTATAAATGTGTTACTTTGTATTCTAAATGGTAAAACAATTTCTAAATATATAGCGTTTGTGTGTATGTGTATTATCTGTGAGTGTACGCATAATTATGTGTTTGTTTATTTATGACTGTGCGTGTGTGTATATATATATATTTATAAAATTGTGTGGGTTGGGGATGGGCAGTGATTTGGACAGGACTGGGAATTTGCTCCACACAGACATGGCTGGAGCTGGTGTCTGGTGCCTGGCAGCTGTGGGGATAAATTAGCATAGCTCCTTTAAATTTGCTGGCAAAATTGTTCTTCCTTCCTCAAAACAAATCACAATTACTGGCATCTACCGAGCCTCCTAATAGTCTGGCACAGTCTTTAACAGACTATAGACTGTTACTTGTGGGCCTTCTCAGGCCCATGAAAACTTTATGTGGGAGACTGAAAAATCACGGACCCTGTTAGCCTCGCTGGCTCGGTACATTAGAAAAGTAGGCAGCTCACGGATTTGCTGCCATCGCCCATGTGAGCAGTTTAAAGGGCTGTGTGACGGTACCAGGAATTACCGGACCCTTTTGGGGTCGTCGGTTCCTGAACTGCCGCACTGCTGCCCCTGTTCCCCAGCTGGCTGGAGCCGTGCTGGATAGTCAGGCAGGAACAACTGGATGCAGCAGACTGGCAGAGTTAGTGAATTTAGCTCCAGAACCCTAGATGGGGTTTTCCACAGGCCCTACACCAGTAGACCAGGCACGGCAAGTGAATTCGCTCTTGCAGTGGCTAGGTAGAAAATCTCCAGCCCAAGCCCCCTCCAGAAATACAGCCGAGATTTGTATTAAGGAGGGTAGAACAGACCAGCTTTATTGATGAAACACACTGCTTATATACACTTCCAGACACTCTTATCAAGATTAAAATGTAAATTAATGCTTAATGGCCTACATTTCCAGTCACTCTTATCAAGATAAGAATACAAAGTAGGATTTGAAAAAAGGGCATTTTGACTGGACCATAATAACTTCCCCTGATTGGTCAGGGAAGCACAGCAGGAGTCAAGAGTCAATCAACATTCCAATCATTCTCTAGCCAAGTTACACAGATCTGAAGTAGATTGTAAGCAAGTCAGAGTGCTGGGCATAACCTTTATTTTCTCTGCACTCTGGCTCCCAACTATCAAATTCCTTTACAAGACTTACAGTATTACACTACACAAACTATTACATTATGTCACACAATGTACAAGATAGTGATCAATATTTCAAGTGGTATAGTCCTAAATCACTCAACCTGGTGACACATCTCCCACCCGAGACACGGACAGACCTGGTGTGAACCTGACGGATCCACCTTGGCTCTGTCCACAAAGGCCTTCAGGCATCTTCTTGTTGGGATGGTCCATCTGCATTTTTGTTGTCCCTGCCAGGTCTGTATTGAATGGTAAAGTTGTAGGGTTGCAGGGAGAGGCTCTAGTGCAGCAACCGTCCATTGTCTCCTGCAACCCGGTTCAGCCATATTAGTGGATTGTGGTCTGTTATTACAGTAAATTCTCATCCATAAAGATATGGCTGTAGTTTCTTTAGAGCCCATACCAGTGCTAGGCATTCCTTTTCAATGGCTCCATAGCTCACCTCCTGTCTGTGTTTTCTTGACGGGCCTGGGATCAGGTCACAGCCATGCAGCCATCATTGGGGGGCGATGGAAGAGAGCTTGCGAAGGCACTGGTAACATACCCCAAGTCATTTCCTAGCAGGACTTCAGCTGGGATGCCAGACATCTCTCCCACCTCACAGTCCCCTTTACCAGCACCCCAATCCAGTGTAATCCGGGCCAAGGGAATCTGGTGAACAGCAACTCTCACGGCCACAGTCCAGCCGGTTCGCTCAGTGTTTTAAGAAAGCAGCAGGCCAGGAATTGCCCAACCAGTTTCAAGGATTCCTATCCTGAATACAAGCATCTATGAAAGAAACATTTTCTGCAATGCAAGAGGCTGCTAACCCCAAGAAAAGGCCCAGGAATGAGGACCCAGAAGAAGGTACATCAAAAAATATCTCAAATGTCAAGTCTAATGACCTTGTGGCCTTTCTTATCTTTTGATATAAGACAGATATTGGTATCATATGTAAAATTTTAATGTGCAGTAAGAGCACCATCATGAGAGTGCATAGCGTTATTACTAGTGCTTTGGAATTTTTCCATAATAATATCCGTGATATCATAAGGATATTAGGGATTAAGAGTGTCTAGTCAGATAATACTGATGATTTCACTGCATAATAAATGGATCTCTATCCAATCAGAGAAGATTCTGATAAGGGTAATTTGACATTATAAATATGTAAGTTTTAAGAGAGAAGGGGCTTTTTCCTCTTGGTTTCCTGGCTCTTGATTTCCTGAAGTGTACCTGGCTGGCTGGTAAAGAGATACTAACAAACACTTATTGCACTGGTAACTATATCTTTCCTTATTTTAATTCTGCAAAATTTGGAATCAAATATATATTTCTTCTATATTTGAAGAAACATATTTTTTCCTTATAATTTGTCTTAATCGGACTGGCCACCCAATTGTGACCAATTATAATAAGCTATATTGGCTCTAGTAATTCTGAATTAAGTAGAATTCATTAATTAATTGGTAAATTGTTATATTTTGCAAGATAAATGTAAAATAGGATAGCAGTGAGATCTATTTATCCTTGTGAATAAATTAGTTAATATAATCATTGATATTTCTAGAACATATTGTGTTTCTAGAAAGGTTATTATAGCTAATATTTGATCTGGGGGAATTCTTTGAATTCGTTTATTAACCCTTCAACTGCTATTTGTCTATTTATTTTGAGGTGTTTCTTTGGATTTCTTTGTGTGTGTTTTGGATCTAAATTTTTGTACAGTGAGAAGTTTATTTAAACGTCACACTAGACAAAATAAGTCACCATCTTGGGTGTGGCATCCTATATTACTAAGTGTATTGACCCTTAAAGTACCATACAGGTTTTACATAGGATTGCTATGGTCATGTGTATGATATATGTTGCATGAAGTTTGGTATGCTGTCTGTACATATATTATTAGATTGATTCTGAGTATATTCTTGGTATAATCTATTATTGACTATATTAAATCCAATGTATATGTTTTATTCAGAAGGTATGCAGTGTTTGAAATTGGTAGATAATTAAATTATAGTGATCTATATCTGGGATTTTATTCCAGTTAGTTTGTCTAAATTTGGTTATTATATATGGTATAAGGAAATTGTCAGAGGGCCTGGCTTAATATTAAAGCTGACTCATCTGACAATATACCTTAAACCTCAATTAGTATAGTTTATACAGTTTCTGGGGCAGAGGTATTCATATATGCTGTTGCCAACTGTATTTTAATTAATTGTAAGGATCAATTATCCTTTTCTATGTTGCTGAGTTCAATTATTGTTATTTAATATCTCTGAATATACCTATGTGTGGTTAACCCTTAAATTACTGGTAATGCTAATGGTGATAATTGTGGTTTAAGTTACTGTATATCTATTGTAATTGCTTATCACTCATTTATATCATCGTTGTTTACACTTTATATATATATATATATATATATATATATATATATTTTACTAAAATAAATTTATATATCTTTGCACAAATATGCGGGATTGATTATTTTATTCACTTTGTTACTGTGAAGTAGCGTGTCAACACCTACTATAGTGTAAAGTTCTATTATCTATTTATGTGAAGATATCCAACCTAATTGGTTCTCCTGTTAACCCTTGAATATCTTCTACAATAATCACTGCAGCAAGATTCATAGGGCCGGCTAGTTTGACAGGAGTGGCCACCACTCACCACCAGTGAAACTCACTGCCATAGAGTTTCAGCGGTTCCTCAACATGCTTGCTAGAATAACCTTTTGCTTGAGGCAGAATAGTAAATTTGTGTTAAAGGGATAGTAATACTTCGTTTTATCTTTATTTTATTTTGTAGGCATTAAAAAAACATGAAGAACAATATAAGTCTTATCTCACAAACCTTTATGGTTTAAGAGATATTCAGAAGCACAGTTTCCCCTCCCGCCCCTTTTACCTAGTGTAAGCCATCTCTTCTCAGATGTGGAATGCAGTCCATAGACCAGACAGATAACAGAAGGGGACAATCTTCTTCCTATGAGAACAATGAAAGCCCTGCCCCCCTTGACAAGTTTTTCAGGTTTTTCCCTTATCTTAAAGATTGTCCCTCTCTGCAATCTACCTGGGCACCTCCTTGCTGCTCTGAGGTGAGCAGTGTTACATCAGTAAAAGGGGCGGGAGGAGGATCCTTTATCATTCAATTACTCTTGAACTACAACTCTGACAGAATTGAAATAACACTCTCCATGGCCCAAATACTATGATGATTAATTGGAGCTGCTTTTATTATGAAACATTACTATCCCTTTAAAGACAATAGTATTAAGACCAATGCGTTTTCCCAGTTCTTACGTATGACTGTGAAATAAGGACACTGAACGCCAAAGCCATACAAAATCCTAAGGTTACACAGAGCCGTGAATTCTAAACATAACAAAAAGAGACTGAAAAAGATGTGCATGGAGTAGTCAGTGAACAAAGGTCTATGACATCACTGAAAGTGTAAAGCGCCTGAAATGGAAATGGGCAGGCAACAGCGAGAAGATCTGGGGGTAGATGGACCAAACGGATTTTGGAATGATTCCACTCAATGCTAATACTAAATAATACCAAACGCTCATGAAGAAGATAAAGACAAGATGGGTAGATGAAATTACCAAATCCGTCGGTACACAGTGGCAATAAACAGCACAGAACCGAAGCTGTTAGAAAATTGGCTAAGCCACATCATTTTCATTATAGTGACTTAGTCAATGGTGTGCAGAGCTTTGCTGTTTTAATCACTGCACTAGAGTTTCCCCACTTTTACTTATCAGCCCCACTGACTCTGATGTACTAAGTACAGGGCTTCATATCTGGAGCATAGAGAACAAATACACTTCCATTGATTTAAATTTGGGCTTTTAACCCCTTGACAGTGTGCTGGCCACCTCTTTAGCATTTGATGGATTAAAAACCCCATTTAAATAAATGGATTTTTGGGAATATTTATTTGTCCCCTCTGGTGCAGTTGGTTTGCTCTACAGTTGCACCATTTTTGTTTTAGTGCATCAGTGCCATTGTGCAGACTATATTGTGTGTCCTAGAGACTGTAGTAGAATTGGGTGAGTTTCTTGACTGTCAGGTGCCTCTCCCATCATCAGCCCTAGGCAGCTGCCTGCTTTCCTCTAATTACTAAAACAGTAACATACTGTATTATTATTAGGCGGATGCTTCTAGTAATTATTAATACAATAAAATTGATTTTGGAAAGACATGGTTGATTTTGAGTCAGGTCAATGACCTAGATTTTTATCTAGTATTGTAAGAGAACACAGGAGCAATGCCCATTTATATGCCATCTGCAGAGCAATATACCATTACATACCACCAGCAAGGAAATACATCATTACATACCACATGCAGGGAAATATACCATTACCTGCGATCTGCAGGGCGATACACCATTACTTGCCTCTGTCAAAGAAATACATAATTACATACCACCTTTGCATGCTACCAGCAGAGCAATACAACATAACATGCCACCAGCAAGAAGATACACAATTACATAGTAACATACTTGATGAGACTGAAAAAAGACATGCATCCATCAAGTTCAGCCCATGCCATATCAACATTTTTGATCCAGAGGAAGGCAAAAATAAACAAGAAAAAACCCCCCCACAAAGTTAAAGTAAAGATTGAAATAGGTAAAAATATTCCTTCCTGACGCCATATGGCAATCCAGTATTTTTGTGGATCAACATTCTATCTGCTTTGAAACAAAGTGTCATAATTCTCAATATTGTTCTGTGTTAAAAAGGAATCCATTATTTTTATGAATGCAACTACAGTATCTGCAAGTACAGCTTCCCAAAGCAAAGAATTCCGTAACTTTGCTGCCCTTACTCCAAAAAAAAAAAATCACTGCCTTTGTATTAGTCAAAACCATCTTTCCTCTAGTCTTAATGGATGACCTCTTGTTGTTTGCTCAGCTCTTTGAGTAAATAGTTCCTTAGAGAGTTCTTTGTATTGACCTTGAATATATTTGTAAATGTTACCCATATCATCCTTAGACATCTCTTCATTAAAGTGGACCTATCACCTTGAATTTTCTTTACATATTTGAAAACATTATTAAAAACTGCCTATGTATCATGTTAACCAAAATTCCAGAAAATATATAGTTTAGAAGATATTCACACTTTTATTTCTGTGAAAAGTGAAAGGGAAAGTTTCCGGGAACAGCACAAAGCCTCATTTGCATATAAAACTTCACTGAAGATATTTATTAGCATATGACATATCTCTAAAATACTTAATTAGCATATGGAGTATCATTGAAAGGCTTAACTAACATATGAAACATCACTGGTATCACAATTTAGCATACATTAAAGAGATAGTAATGGCTGATTTAAACATTGTTCACTAATGTAGTTATTAAAAAAAGAAATCAGTTGCTCTAGGTCTGATCTCTCAAACTGCTAAAGTTCCCCCTCCCCCCCTGACACAGATGTCAGCCTCTAGCTGAAAGCAGGAGATTCGGGTCGTGCTACCTGACGGCGGCTCTTCAGCAGAGCTGAAATAGCACTATCTAAAAAGAAATACTTCATTGGAACGGTGGAGAAAGTATGCTTGCAAACCAGGCACACTTTGTAGACCGTTCCAATGAAGTAATTATTTTTAGATAGCACTATTTTGGCTCTGCTGAAGAGCCGCCAGCCGTTCAAATGACTAGAATTTCCTGCTGTCAGCTACAGGCTGACATCTGTGAAAAGGGCTGGAGGGGAAACTTTAGCCAGTTATATCTCTCAAACTATAAAGGTCTGAGAGATCAGACTTACAGCGACTGATTTCTTTTTTAATAAATACAATAGTAAATGATGTTTAAATCAGCCATTACTATCTCTTTAACATATGTTAACAAGAGGAGAATAGAAGGGAGTGGAAGGTGAAGTGATTGGAAGGAAGGCGAATTGGGGAATGACAAGGAGGGGTCACTGTGAAAGGAAGGGAGGGAAAATGGTAAAAGTGAGGGAGGGAGAAGAAGTTTGAACATTAGTAAGTTCAAGATCATTAATAAAAAAAATTAAAATGCACTGGGCCCAGGACTGCACCCTGTGGCACCCACTTATAACTTTAGATCAACTTGAAAAGGTTCCATTTACAACAACTCTCTGTCATCTATCATTTAACCACTTATCTATCCATGCACAGATATCACTGAAACCTACCTTTTAATTTATACAGTAACCTGCTGTGAGGCACTGTATCAAAGATTTTTACAAAATCCAAGTATACTACATCAACAGCATTTCCCTTGTCCATTCCTACTTACCTTTTACTAATGAAATGCCCCCATCAAGGCAATACACAATTGCATGTCACCAGCAGGGCAATACACCATCACATGCCACACCATTACACAGCACCAGCAAAGCAATACACCATTATGTAGCACCAGCTGGGCAATACACTGTTACCTGACACCAACAGGGCAATACTATATTATACGCCACAAACAGGGAAATATTCCGTTACATGCCACAAACACAGCATATGACCATTATATGCCATCAATAGTGCATTATATCATTAAATGCAACCAGCATAATAATACATTATATGCCACCAGCAAGGCAGTATACATTTACAGTATGAGGTGGCTTGGAACAGAATGTTACTTCTGCATGTGATTTGGTTTCATTCCACTAGAGTGTGCTGTAGAATTATTTTGATGAAACAACAACACAGCACAAGTCCTCGGGGTACACTTACAGGCCAGCTTTTCCTGATATCCCGGGTTAATCCCAGGTACCAATAATCAATGCCTCATTCATTGAGACTGAGCTTCTGTGCTTAATTATGGATATCCTTCCCTGACCTGTAGTGCACCCGGAGAAATGGAGCTGAGAATCACTGTGATGTTATAGAAAATATTGTTTCATTTTGACTCGGTGTATTCTGCAGAAGCTAGTACAGAATATATAATGTTAAAGGGATAGTAATGTTTCACAGAAACAGCAGCTCCAATTAATCTTCATAGTATTTGACCCATAGAGAGTGTTATTTCAATACTGTCAGAGCTGTAGTTCAAGAGTAATTGAATGATAAAGTTTCCCCCTCCAGCCCCTTTTACCTAGTGTAAGCCGCCTCCCCTCAGATGTGGAATCTGGTCACTTGACCAGACAGCTCACAGCAAGGGACAGTCTTCTTACTGTGAGAATAATGAAAACCCTTCCTCCATTGACATGTTTTTCCCTTATGTTAATTGAAGATTATCCCTCTCTGCAATACATCTGGACACCACCCTGCTGCTCTGAGGTGAGCAGTGTTACACTAGGTAAAAGGGGCGGGAGGGGGATACTTTATCATTCAATAACTCTTGAACTACAAGTCTGAGAGTAGTGAAATAACACTGTCCATGGCCCAAATACTATGAATATTAATTGGAGCTGCTTTTATAATGAAACATTACTATCCCTTTAATGCCTATAGCTTTTATTATATTAATTTCTGTTTTAACATGTTACCTATTTTATTGTACCAGTCCTGGCTTATCCTGGTAGATGCTCCAACTTTATCACCAAATAGGAATAGGTTGGAGGTATGTCAGATCATATGGACACTCCAAGGGTTACTGTATATACCTTATACAGGTCAGTCAGTGCTGTGTATATTGTGCAGTTTTCTTTTCGTATTGGTGTTTCCCAGGAGACACCCATAATTAGTATGCACTCTCCAGGGCTGTATTTACATCTCAGATGCCCCTAGGCAAGGCAATCAAGGCGCCCATTGCTCCACCCATGACCACACACCCACTCCGAAATTAAGGCCTGTTCACTGTTGCCTGGCACAGAAATACGTTTAGCTGTCAACATACAAGTACAAAGAAAGCTCTTAATACTCCTGTCTGATAAAGAAGAACGCAGAGCATTACTCTGCACTGTGTAAGAGAGCATCCAAAGGGCTGAATAAAAGCCAGTAAAGGGAAAAACAGCTATAATAAACCACGAACAGATGTCTAATGCAGGGACATGGACACTTTGACAACACATAATGTGGGTGTGGCCAGCATGTTTGAGGCAATTCGACGGAGCTGTCTACTCTGCCTAATGGGAAATCCAGACCTGGAACTCCCAATTCATACTGGTTGAGATGCTCAGCCTCCCCAGCAGTTCTCAGTAGTTGCTGCTCTAAGGGATAATGTACAGTCTCTACCTTGATCCAGAAGGCACAACATCTAAATGGATACCCTTTCGTTACTCTAAGCCTCAACCATACAAGACAGAAGTAAGAAATGGCCGTACTGTGAAACTTTTCAGCTAGAAGACTAGGGGTGAGGGGAGCCACATTACCTTCTGTCAACCAGCACCCACACATGTGTTTCTCCTACATCTGACTCAGGATGCTGGCCAAGAAGTGGGTCCAAGGCTCAATATCACCATCAGTTAACACACCATCCATAGCTAATATGCTGCTAATAGATTTTAGCTTTATACAGTACTGCGCTAAAATTTTAAGTGAAAAGATTCTGTAAAGTAAGAATGCTTTCAAAAATAGACAGGTTAATAGTTTATTTTTATCAGTTAACAAAATTCATAGTGAGTGGACAGAAAATAATCTAAATCAAATCAATATTTGGTGTGACCATCCTTTGACTTCAAAACAGCATCAATTTGTCTAGGTGCACTAGCACAAAGTCAGAGTATTTATAAGCATATAGTCAGTAGTATGATTAAGCAATTATACCAGACGGGTGCTAATAATCATCAATTTAATGTGTAGGTTGAAACACAATCATTACCTGAAACACAAACAGCTGTGCAGGAGGAATAAAACTAGATGAAAAACAGACAAACTCAGCTAACAAGTTGAGGTTGCTGAAGACAGTTTAATGTTGCTGTGCTCAGTTTTGCAACAAGGTAGTTATACTGCATCAGCAAGGTCTTTTCCAGGCAGAAATTTCAAGGTAGACAGGGTTTTCCATATGTGCTGTCTAAGCTCTTTTGAAGAAGCACAAAGAAATGGGCAGCTTTGAGGACCGTAGATACAGTGGTCAGCCAAAGAAACTTAGTGCAGCAGATGAAAGACACAGCATGCTTATTTCCCTTCGCAACCGGAAGATGTCCAGCAGTGCTATCAGCTCAGAATTGGCAGAAAACAGTGGGACCCTGGTACACCCATCTACTGTCAGGAGAAGTCTGGTCAGAAGTGGCTTCATGGAAGACTTATGGCCAAAAAGCCATACCTCCAACCTGGAAACAAGACCAATTGATTAGACTGTACACAAAAGCACAGGGACTAGAGTGAAGAAAAATGGCAGCAGGTGATCTGGACTGATGAGTCACAATGTGAAATATTTGGCTGTAGCAGTTCGCTGAAGGGCTGGAGAGTGGTACAAGAGTGTCTGCAGGCAACAGTGAAGCATGGTAGAGGTTCCTTGCAAGTATGGAGTTGCATTTCTGCAAATGGAGTTTGGGATTTGGTCAGAATTAATGGTTTCCTCAATGCGGAGAAGTAGGCTTATCCATCATGCAGTACCATCAGGGAGGTATCCAATTGGCCCCAAATTTATTCTGCGGCATGACAACGACCCCAAACATACAGCCAAAGTCATTAAGAACTATCTTCAGTGTAAATAAAAACAAGGAGTCCTGGATGTGATGGTATGGCCCCCACAGAGCCCTGGTGTCAACATCATCAAGTCTGTCTGAGATTACATGAAGAGAGAAGCAACTAAGCCACCTAAATCCACAGAAGAACTCTGGTTAGTTCTCCAAGATGTTTAGAACAATCCACCTGCTGAGTTCCTTAATAAACTGTGTGCAAGTGAACCTAGAGGAACTGATGCTGTTTTGAAGGCAAAGGGTGGTCACACCAAAGATTTTGATAATTGATAAAAATAAACTAATAACATTGTCTATTTTTGAAAGCAATAACTTTTGCACATTACTGTATACTTCTTCCTGCCTTCTTTATGAGTGGAAGAGTCTTTTCTCAAGTCTATTGCCAAGCCAAAGACAGCTCAAAAGCTCCATTAACCCTTTGAGTGCTAAAGAGGTCCGCATCTCATTGTGCACTCAAAGAGTTAATGGAGCTTTTGAGATGTCTTGGCTGAAAGCAATATACTGTCATTTCCACAAAGGTATTCAGAAGCGTCTGCGTGCTTCACTAGAAAAGGGGCCGTCTTAAAAGCCTTAGTGACAGGGATTAAGGTGGGGGAGAGCTGTCCATCATTTAATATGTATCCAAGATGGCTGCGCTCTCCCTTGTCTGATCTTAAAAGTAAAGGTGTGTTTTAGCCAACAGTAAAGTTTTATTTGCATTAAAATGAGCTGTTTTGAATTAATAAATATCTTTGTAAATTATTCAGGGGGAGTTTATGGTTGGTGATAGTTCTGGTTTAAGAAGCTTTTACCTTGAGACCATCCAGCAAAATCAAAGTGAAACCTGGACCCTTTGTAACTTCCCAGTGGAATAATGGAGCTGAAGGGGGCTATGCCAAGTGAGCTGACATTTGCTGTGCTGGCTCACAACTTCTTTGTCGCCATCAATTATGGTCCACCAGAAATAACTTCTGGCTAGTGCTTTCATGTACCCAATTCCTAGAGGGACTGCATGTAATATAGTCAAGATGACTAAGGCCTGGATTCATCAAAATGTGGGAAGAGCAGAGTATCAAATACGCTTCTCTTCGCCACGATAATTGATGGATACCTTCGGGTATTCATCATTGATCTTGCGTGTTTCCCTGCTTTGCATATGCGAAGCAGGGAAACTTGTGTAAATTAGTCAGTCATGGGGAAAAACACACGTATACGCACACACGAAAATGTGTATGCATGTGTTTGCCCCATGCATTCAAACGGGATACACCAGCTTGAATCTAGCAGATCACGTTTGCGGATCTATCTGGCCATCACTTATTGAAGAATAAGCGATGGCTAGATACAGTCCGAAAGTTGTTGAATGTGCGAATGGTTAATACGCAGAGAAATCCTCTAATTTTCCTGCGTATTGATCCATTCGCACCTAAATCTCTTTTCAGGAATGATTTTCTCCATAACAAGTAGCCTGTAAGCAGACAGCCCATGCTGACAATTTGCATATTGTCTGAATTCCTCAGCTTGCTATACACTCCACACCCAGTTGAGAACATGGGACATGATATAATCTTTGACCTTCAGTTTTGAAATCTGTTCAACTTGCAGAGGAGAATAAGGGAGGGATTCCAGCATAAACATTTCCATTGATGTTGATATTGTACAGTATGGCATTTGAAAAGGTAGGCAACTCACAGAAACAGCATTAGAAATAGACCAAATGTGAAATCAAAAGCATTAAGTAAAAATGATTGAGGTTGTTGGTTTGACTTTTTGACAGCAAACCCCAAAAAGGCTTGTGATCTTTGTGACTTTCAAATGCACAACCATAGGTGAAGTTGTGATTTTTTTTACCATCATTATCAATCTGTGCATAGTTCTTGAGCAGTATGCAACAGGTGTTTCCTTCCCATCTGCAATACATGACTAAGAACAGCACCAACAGCATAAAGTGATACATCATCTGTAATATGCATTTTACCTAGGATTATTCCATACCAGTATTACCATACATATTTCTGTATTTCTAGAGTCAATCATCACAAGCAAGGTGCAACTCAATTTTAATGCATAGAAGCATATAAAAAGTTCCCATGTCCAAATTCAGAAAAAAAAGAGGGATATTGAATGAATGAATATGTTTATTTATATAGCGCCACAAGTGTACACAGCGCTTTACAATTTCCGAGTTTAAACAATACAGGGTTACAGGTGCTTTGTAGAGTGAAACATTGGGTGTGAGGTCCCTGCCTGAAAGCTTACAATCTAAAGTGGTAATGGGAGACATACAGAGTACATTAGGGTCAAGTGCTGAATACAGTGCTAGTTTTCATGATAATAGAGGACATCAGTAATGTAAATAATTTATAAGAGCGTTCATTGTACAACATCAGTGCCTTGTAGCATTTTGAGATTTTATCCATGAGGTGCATTTTCAAGCAAGATTTGAAGGTTATCAGAGAGGTGCAGTGGCGCAGGTGGGATGGTAGAGCATTCCATAGATACAGAGCAATAAGAGAAAAAGGTTTGATACGTGACAGAGCTGTAGAGACAAAAAGAACTGAGAGAAGACAGTCATTGGCTGAATGTAAGTGGCGGGATGGGGTATAACAGGACATAAGAAGGACATAAGAAGGCTTTTTAGATGCTCTATGTACTTGAAGTTTGTAAAACAGTGGGGGTTATGCACTAAGGTGTGATAAGGAGGTAATAAAGTAGAGAAGACGTCTCCAATTGCTGTGTTTTTCTGTGGAGCTAATGCACTAAGTCATAGTGCATAGACTTCATAGAATAACATATAAACTGGAGAAGTGATGTATATGGAGAAGTCATCTCCGATTGTTGAATATATGAAAAATAAGAGGTATACTCTTAATATCGATAGTTTGTATACTGTTTTAATCAAGTTCCAGAAAATGTGGCAATTATCCAATCATGAAGGTTGGAGGGGTTTTTAACCCCTTAACGATCCTTGACGGTCATAGTATGTCATGGGTCGATCTGAGTTAACGACCCATGATGTACTATGACCGTCATGGAATTTCGGGCTCCCCCCCAGGGCTGCACGCCGTTCGGGGAGTCCTGAACTGGAATTAAAAAAAGAAAAAAAAGGCTCCGTGGTCCTTAAGTGACCGTGCCACTGGTCATTAAGGGGTTAAATAAGAGGTTGTTAAGTGCTGCTATGTCTTCATGTTTTGGGTGAAGCTTATTGTGGGGAAGTGGTCAAGCAGACCACGAAAGGTTATGTAGCAAACCCTTTTGTTTTTAGTATTTTATACTGATTTCAATTTTATTTATTATTATTTTGTACTGTTAATTACAATTAAAATCGAAGATTAAAAAGCAAGATTTTGTGGAGCTCATAATTCCAGAGCACAGTTACCTGAGCAGAGGCAGGAGAATTTCTCTGTATGCCTGGCTTGTTGTAGTTGGGTATATACCATTCACCAACCGTCACACTTGTACATTTTTACTTTGAAATACCTTTACTGTTATACGGATAACAGGCACTGTTGGGCGCCCTCTTCTGTTGTTTTTTTTTTACATGCTTTGAACTTCCTTGGAGTGTTTGGAGGAGCTTCCCATTTGAGTACCAAGATCCATACTGTTGTGGGGACAGTGGCAACACCCCTAAAGCGTATCTGTCAGTTGACACATATGTGTTAAGTTGAACACAATATTTGTGAGTAAATTTCCTGATGGTGATGGGCTTGGTGAAATATACCCTTTGAAGACGTTATTGCACCAGAATCTCCTTCTTTTTGTTTTGTTTTCTAAGGTAAGTGTAAGTGTAAGTGATACAGTGCTGAATAGGGAACCATGTCAGATGTCTAAGGATTATTTTAGCAGGTTCAGTTTTTGGGGAGAGTGTGGTGATTAGTGCAGCTGAGCTTAGGACATATTGTATAAGGGAAGGATGGAAAGCTGGAAGGCCATTTAGTAGTAAATTGCAATAGTCTAAGTGGAACACAATGAGGGCATGTACAAGAGTTTTAGTAGTTTTTTGGGACAGAAACGGGTGGATTTTTTTGCAATTTTGCAGAGAAAGAACAGACAGGTTCTAGCCAGGGAATTAAAGTGAGGGGAGAAGGAAAGGGAAGAATCAAATATGGCCCCAAGGCAGAGTGTTGCGCTGACTGGATAAATTAATATTCCACCAACTGTAATGGTGAAGCTGAATGTTGGGTGAGGGAAAGTGAGAAGTTCCGTTTTGATATGTTTATCTTAAGATGATGGTGAGCAATCTACAAGGAGATTGCCAAGAGGTAGTCTGAAATTTGTAACTGAATTTGAGGTGAAAGATCAGAAGTGGACATGTGGAAGACCTGGCTTGAATTTGTGGGAGGGGCTGTAAGCCGTTATAAGCAAGGCAGCAGCCTCTCCCACTGGGGTTCACTTCACCAACAGTGAGCTCCACTCTACACGTCAATCTCATCACTTCTGGTCTTCAAGGAAGTTTGTCACTTCCGTTTTTCAGCATTCAGAGTAGCAAGTCTTCACGAAGAGCTAGTAAGAAATATAGCTCAGCGTCTTTTAGCCCTCTGAGACAGCTACATCACTTCCACACAAATGAGGTACCATACTTAGAGTATCCTGCTCATTTTGGCAAGCAGTCAGTAAGTCTAAGGCTGATTCTGAATCCAGCATAGTCAACAGCGATTTAACATTCTACTCGTCCCCCCACCCATCAGCTAACATTTTCGTCTCCAGGCTCAGACTTCCCAGTTTGCTTTTACTCTCGTAGTTCAAACCCATCGTTCTGTTTCAGTATCTCAGAGGCGTGCAGTAGCCT
Source organism: Rhinophrynus dorsalis (assembly GCA_037306005.1). Lineage (NCBI taxonomy): Eukaryota > Metazoa > Chordata > Amphibia > Anura > Rhinophrynidae > Rhinophrynus > Rhinophrynus dorsalis. The sequence continues at coordinate 501,491,426 of CM074721.1, read as the reverse complement.
GCCTCTCAGAATTTCATAAGCCATGCATCACGCCAATTATGTACCACCCAAATTAGTTGCGTTTGAAGTACCTATACTTACAAACTCATACAAGCTATTTTCCCAGTACTGCTCTCAGTATCTGCAGTCTCCTTTCAGCATAATTCCGACACCTCTTAGATATGTCATTCACGAATTACCTGACATCATCCAGTTTCACACTCTTTCCCCTTCTCCACCAGTGCCATCCTCTACTAGATAGGACTCCAATACTAAATTCTTGCACTAGCGATGCCATTAACCCCTCCGATACTAGGCATATTATTTATGTATTACTCTACTACGTTTAGAATATATTTTCCAAACCATTTTCAAAGGGAAGAGCTTCCATGGAATGCATACATTTCTAACATTATGAGTGAGAACCAATGCAGGTCCGTGGCTTGTATACTAGCCAGTAATCTCCTGTCCCCATATATGTATGCATACAGACTGCCTTATTATCGTGTTGCTACAAATTCCAGTTTTTCTCCTAGATGCACTAGGTTGCAGTAAGGGTAGTGACATTTCATCAAGCTTATCAGCCTTTGCAATTTATGTTGTATGTATAATTAACTGTGTTACAGTCATGATTCAAATGTATTAACAGAGACATTATTAACTCGCTTAACAAGTTCATCGCTTGGAATCAGACCAGTAAGGTAAGCCTTCTCAGGTGTCATATCATAGATTTATTGTTTCCTTAATTATACACCTCTCTATCATTTTCCATTCAAAAGTTTTAACAGTATCTATAGGACTTCTTAGATAACACACAGTTATCCAATTGCATTTACAGGTAATAATTTATACACATTCAAGTGTCATTTGTTGTCAATTATTATTATATAAATGACATTTCTTAAATGTCTACAATTATAGTCACAGTGTAAGAACTGTCCATGCCTTATTAAGGATCAACATAAATCTAAACAGTTAGGTTGGATCAGCCTCTGCCAACAATTTTGGCGCATTGCTCCCCTCCCCCGAATGCCAGATCATTCCGCGTACATACGAGTGTGAATGAGGAACACCCTAGCCTGTCTCAGCTCCATAGAGCATTAGGCATATTCCCCACAATTCAGCCAGTATTCAATGTTACACCACATATAGGCATTTCTAAAACAACGGTACCATCCACTCCTTACCCATGCTTCTTCTTTTCACTTATTGCTTAAGGCCTTTCAAGTCATTTTCCTGTTCTTTGCTCCATCAGATTTTGTTCGGCTTTTCATGGCACAGGATATGCACTTGTGTAAGTTTGTATGAGCAGGAGAGTATGTATGTGTATGCTTATATTCGGGTATAGGTATATAAGATGATTTTAGTCTTACCTGTTAAATCTTTTTTTCTTAGTCAATACAGGTTACTGGTAACTTTGGGTAGGTGATCCGCCCCTTTAAGTAGGCAGGAACAATTCTAGAAGTTAATGCAGGCGGTGGAGCCTACCTTCCCTCCTTGGCTGCAGCTAGCCAATCAACTCCAGTAAGATTTGAGCCACTAACTATTGACTAGATAGTAGAAGGGAAAGAAGAGCCAAGCATGGTCCCTTGACAGGGTGGGAGACCAGCAAACTGTATGGACTGTGAGAAAAGGATTTAACAGGTAAGACTAAAATCCTCTTTTCTCTGTCGTCCAATACAGTTTACTGGTAACTTTGGGATGTCCAACCATTGAGTTTCCCAGAGGTGGGAAGTAAGGCAAGGACCAGGCGCAAGGCCCCCAAAGTCACCAAAGCATATATGAACCATCAGATCAGAGACAGCCCGACAAAACAAATGAAGTGTCAACGGACATTGAACAGGGGTAACAACACCCCAGGAACTGTCACACAGCACAGTGAACTAGAGTCAACAGGGATCAAAAGTGAAGAAAGCACCAAAGAAGATCCTAGACAGACAAGACTGCCTCCAGGATCTTCCTCTCAAAGCTGGCATCAGCCGATGCCAGCACATCAACACGGTACTGCTTCGAAAAGGTGTGCACAGATGACCAAGTGGCAGTCTTGCACAACTGATCAGAGGAGGCCTGATTCTTGTAAGCCCAAGAAGGCCCAATAGATTTAGTAGAATGAGCAATGACCCGAAAGGGAACAGGCTTCTTCCTTAGCTCGTAAGCCTTATGAATAGTGGGCTTAATCCAAAATGCAAAAGTCACTTTGGGTGCAGGTTTCCCTGCCCTGGGGCCCTCAGGAATGATGAACAGTGCGTCAGATTGTCTAATGGACTCATTGCGATGTACATAAAACTTGAGACAACGCACCACATCTAACAGGTGGAGATCCCTCTCGCTGTCAGAGGTAGGGTCAGGGCAGAAAGAAGGCACCACAATCTCCTGATTAATGTGGAACACAGAGACCACCTTCGGGAGAAACTCCTGAGCACTGCGAAGCACCACCTTGTCTTTGTGAAACACCCAATAGGGTGGTCTACAAGACAGAGCATGCAACTCTGTGACACGGCGAACAGGCACGATCGTCAGGAGAAAGGCCATTTTCCACGTCAGCAGGCGTAGAGGAATAGAAGCCAAGGACTCAAAGGGAGGGCGCTGAAGGATGCCCAAAACCAAGTTAAGATCCCATTGAGGAGCTGGAGTCTTGAAAACAGGACAAGTATGAGCAATGCCCTGGAAGAAAACCTTGACATCAGGAAAAATAGCAATGCACCTCTGAAAGAAAACAGAGAGAGCAGAAGTCTGAACCTTAAGGGAACTCAAACTGAGACCCTTATCCACACCTTCCTGCAAGAATGCCAGGACCGTAGGCAGATCAAAATCCTGAGAAAGCTCCCTATTGGCACACCAAGAGAGAAAGGTCGTCCAGACACTATGGTAGGCCTTAGAAGAAACAGGTTTGCGGGCACTAAGCATAGTAGCCACCACACCAGAAGAAAAAGCTTTCTTCTTTAGTATTGAGGATTCAATTTCCAAGCTATCAAAGCTAGACGATGAACATCCTTCGCACTCAGGCGACCAAGGACCGCTCCTCAGCCTGAGAGGCTGGCATCCGTCGTCACCATGGTCCAGAAGGATACCAGGAAGGACTTGCCCTTCAGCAGATTGGAGAGGTCGAGCCAGCATGACAAACTCAGTTCCACATGATGAGAGAGGGACACTGACATCTTCAGAAGGTCCGGCTGACCCCTGCACACCTGGATCACAAACCTCTGGAGTTCCCTGGTGTGAGCCATGGCAAACGGACCGCTTCTATGGTGGAGATGAATTTCCCCACTAGAGAGTACAGCTTCTTGGCTGGAACTGGATCGTGAGCCAGAACAGCAGAAACCCTGTGGGCGATCTGGTGAGTCACCTCGTCTGTGAGAAACACCATGCTCTGCTGAGTGTCGAAGAGAAGGCCCAGGAAGACCAGACGCTGGGATGGGACAAGATCTGACTTGTCCATGTTGATGATCCATCTGTGATGGGTGAGAGCATGAATGCAGTCCTGAACCTGCTGATGAAGAAGTTCAGTAGAAGGGGCTTGCAGAAGCAGGTCGTCCATGTATGGGGTAATTCTGATGCCGTCCTGATGGAGGACGGATACTAAGACTCCCAGGACACGATTGAAGACTTGAGGAGCTGTAGTCAGACCAAAGGGAAGAGCTGAAAACAGAAAGTGCCCTTGGTCGCAGACAAATCTGAGATACTGCCGACTCTCTGGATGAATGGCGATGTGTAGATACACGTTCTGAAGATCCAGAGAGGCAAGGAATTCCCTCTGGGACAAAGCAGCAATCACCGTCCTTAAGGACTCCTAGTGGTAATGACTCTTGCTCACAAAGGAACTGAGATCTTTCAAATACAAAATGGGACAACAGCCACCGTCCTTCTTGGAGACCACAAAGAGGTTTGAGTAAAAACCCATACCTCTGTCCTGAACTGGAACAGGTTCCAGAACATCCTTGTCCAGAAGGGCCTGGATAGCTCCATGGAACAGACAGCGTTTCTCTACGCCCTGGGGCGTATGAGAGGGGAAAAAAGGAAAAGGAGGAAGAGAGACGAAAGGGATCCTGAACTCTTCCGCCACCACCTGGAAAACACACGGGTCCTCCACTGAATCCTCCCAGACGCTGTGGTAGTGTCGCAGACAGCCACCCACAGTCGAGTGGGGACCTGGGTTCGGCGAGTCATGCTGAAGAAGGCTTGGAAGCCTTAGTCTTGGGGGAGACCTTGGGCTTCCATTGTTGTTTGGGCTTGGAGGAGGAAAACGGAGCTGAGGGAACCGTCTGGTTTGCTGGACTTTTCTCAGACTGGAAGGGACAAAAAAGCTGATTACGCTTGATAGGCGTCTTCTCCCTGGGGACCATAGGCAGAAGGGTACTCTTGCCCCCTGTGGCCTCACTGTTCAGATCCTTAAGATTTGACCCAAACAAAGAGGTGCCTTGAAAAGGCAATGAGAGCAAAGCTTTCTTGGAAGCAATGTCAGCAGACCAGATCTTGAGCCAAAGAGCTCGTCTGGCAACCACAGACAGGCAAATCTTTGCCACCAAATGGAGGGCATCAAATAAAGCAGCAGAAACATAGTGCTGGTATTCAGAAATGTTGGCAAGAAGCCGCAACATATCCAAAGTAGTAACACCCTGGTGGACAGCCAGGGTGAGCTGTTCAGTCCAGACCACAATGGCCCGGTTCACCCATGCCGCAGCAAATGCTGGACGCATGGCAGTACCAGCAGTGGCAAAAATGGACTTGAGGGAGACCTCAAGTTTCTTGTCAGTCCAATCTTTCAGAGCAGAGGCATCAGCAACTGGCAAGGCAGTGGACTTAGATAGCCTAGAGAGAGGAGCATCCACTTTGGGGGGATGAACCCACTGAGCAAGCGCTGCCTCTGAGAAGGGGTAAAGCTTGGCAAATTTCTTGTAAACAGAAGGTTTGCTGTCTGGAGAGTGGGGTTAGGTGGAAAACAAGTATGGGGCCTCTTAGGCTCCTGAAATACATCAGAGGGATCCAAAGAAACCTCCTGAACTAAGGGAATGTTTAGAGTACTTAAGATGGACCTGATCAGGCCCTCAGCCAAAGGATCAGGATCAGCCTCAAAGGAGTTCCCAAAAAATTGAGAGGAGCCCAAAGCAGAACATTCCTCAACATCCGAATCCACCAACAGTTCCTCCTCAGAGGAATCCGATACATCAGGTACTCCCTGCGGTTTCGGCAGGGAAGATCTGATCGAAGTAGGGGTCTGCCAGGAGTGGAAGACCCCCTGTAACTGGGATGGAAAGAGTTGCAATGTAGACCGGAGGTCTCTAGTAGCAGCCTTGAACTCTTGCACCCAAACTGGCTCTAATACATGGCTGGAGGTCCCTGGGGAAGACTCAGGGACATCAGAACATGCTGGGCATAAATTACCTGAGAGTTCTCTAGGTAACCCTGAATGACATGAGAAGCAATGCGCAATAGGGGACGCAGAGACCCCCAGCATTCTTAGTCTTAGGCCTGGCCCCAAGCTTTAACAGATTAGACATTCTCACAGTAACAAAAAGTTGAAAGTATAAGGAATCACTAGAATGTACTTATCTGGCAGACGAAGGGTTTATCTGCAGAGGAGAGAAGGAGAGTCCAAGCCCTGCGTAGGATACTCATTTCAGGAAAGGCACAAAATGGCTGCCGTGACGTGAGCCAATCAGAAACGAGCGCGCAAAGCAAGCGCTCATGGGAAATGTAGTTTTCCCAGAAAAACTTCCCCAACAGTGCCCAAAGCCCCCTGAGTCCCCCAACACACATAAAACTTTAACTGGATAACAGAGCAAGGGCAGACAAACAAAATGAGTCATCTCTGAAGTCGTTATAATGAGTGGTTGCAGAGATATGTCCCAAACTGTACAGTCCCATAGAAGTGAATGCAGCAATGGCGTCTATGCGGTTAAAGCTCGCCGGAACACAAATTTTGCACAGTTACAAATGAGAAGTATATGTGCACCAAACATTACTAAAACATGTCACTAGACCCAATAAACACTGAACCCAGTAGGGAAAGTGCCAACAACCCCCCAAAGATGCTAAACCAGCAACAAAAGGGTTAAGTTACCACAGAAACTTGCTCCACAACACCCAACAGACATACAGATATACCCAATGAGTGTAGGAGTGTGCAACAGGAACTCCAAAGGAAAACCCCTGTGCGGAGGGGCACTGTGGGACATGTGGGTTGCTCACCTTTCCTGCAGAGCTTCTTTCTTCAGATCACCATGTATTAAGAAGAAGCCTCAGAGGGCAACTCCTGGGGAAAGAACTTGAACCCAAGATCCCCCCCCCATGGCTTAAAGTCCACAAAAGCACTTGGATACTGAGCTAGCCACATCTAAGGGCATTGTCAGTTATGCTAATCCGCCTAATGGTGGTATTCCATTTCTAACAGAAAAATAAAAAAATAGCTAAAACTATAGCAGAACTGTTCTCTTGCCTGTATATTCACCCAAGGAACAAATCTTACTGGAGCTGATTGGCTAGCTGCAGCCAAGGAGGGAAGGTAGGCTCCACCCTCTGCATTCACTTCTAGAATTGTTCCTGCCTACTTAAAGGGGCGGATCGCCTACCCAAAGTTACCAGTAACCTGTATTGGACGACAGAGAAATATGTGTGTATGTAAGAAACATCAAGGGAAGTTCATGTCCCCTTTGTTTTGATATCTTAACTCCCTCTAGGTCAAAGGTACAGACTTTCATTAGCACGCACCTTATCTTTTCTAGAAGCAAAGGTATTCCACATCAGACTAGATCATTCTATTACATCATAAAAGGTGTCACCACAGTCAATCGCCTTACCTTTTTTTACAGAGGCCTAAGGCCCCCATGCCTTACCTCCTCACAGAGGAAGAGGGTTCCCCACGCCTTTACCTCTTCACCAAAGTCGAGGGTTCCACATGCCTTACCTCTTCGCAGAGGCCGAAGGTTCCCCCATGCCTTACCTCTTCGCAGAGGCCGAAGGTTCCCCTATGCCTTACTTCTTTGCAGAGTCCGAAGGTTCCCCTATGCCTTACCTCTTCACAGAGGCCGAAGGTTCCCCTATGCCTTACCTCTTCACAGAGGCCGAAGGTACCCTTTTTTGCCTTACCTCTTTGCAGAGGCCGAAGGTCCTGCCATGCCTTACCTCTTCACAGAAGCCGAAGGTTCCCCCACGCTTTACCTCTTCGCAGAAGCTGAAGGTTCCCCCATGCCTTACCTCTTTTCAGAAGCTGAATGTTCCCCCCTTTTACTTTACCACTTTGTAGAGGCTGAACGTTCTCCCCCTTTTGCCTTACCTCCTTTCAGAGGCCGAAGGTTCCCCTTTGCCTTATATCTTCGCAGAGGCCAAGGTTGCCCATTTGCCTTACAATCTTCGCAGAGGTAGAAAGTTCCCCTTTGCCTTACAATCTTAGCAGAGGCCGAAGGTCCCCCTTTTCACCTTACAATCTTACCAGAGGCCAAAGGTTTTCCTTTGCCTTAACTCTTCAGACCGAAAGCCTCCCTTTCTTTGCATTACCTCTTCACAGAAGCCGAAGGTCCCCCTTTGCCTTACCTCTTCGCAAAGGCTGTATGTTCCCTTTTGCCTTAGCTCTTCACAGAGGCAGAAGGTCCCCCATGCCTTACTTCTCAGAGGCAAAAATTCCATGCCTTGCCTCTTCTCAGAGGCTGAAGGTTCCCTATGTACTACCTCTTCACAGAGAACTAGATCCTCCTTCAGCTGCTCATTTGCAGAAGCCTTAGGCCCTCCCCAGCCTTACATCTTCTCAAACTGCAGGCCCCTGCATTTTAACCCCTTTTGCAGAATCTGAAGCCCCTAGAAGCTACGTCTTCACAGTGAGGATACTAAGCATTACCTCCTGCAGAAGCCAAGGGCCCCACTCACATTCCTCTTCATTGTAGGTGGGAGCCCACATACCCCTGTATACCTTCCTCGACTCGGAGACCGAAGGTCATCTTCAAGACCTCCAGCTCCGGGATAACATTTCCTTTTCAACACTCCACTCCTTCCCATCCACCTCATTCCTCATTACCTAGTCACTAGTCTTGATTCTCTACCCCTATGAATACGAAGTCAGCAGGTTTATAAACTAGGTTCCATCAGCCTTGCATATAAACCGCACCACCACATACACAAACTCTCACTTTTCTCCATCATTTTCAGTTGATATAATTAATTTTAAGCAGCGCCTGCACAACCGGTGAAATTTTCAACAGAATGCATGGCCAAGCATCAATGACGTTCAGTCTTCACACTTCTTGCTTGAAGCAGCATTCAGAAGCAGAATTTTTCAGCTCAGGTCTTTCCGTCACCAAGCGGAGAAGCAGGTCTCAGCAAGGAAGGGGCATATTTTGTCCCCTGCTAGCTCCTTCCCCAGTTACTACCCCTCCATCTCAGTCATTCCTCAACACAGTCAGGCTACCCATTTAGCCATGAGTTCAGCATTTTTCTGACATCAAGCTGGACGGTCTACCCTAGAGTGGGCTCTAAACAGCTCCTAAGATCCACAGCCAGGTACTGTCTCAGATATAAATTTCATAACGTATGCACCCCATATCACAAACCACTTCTAGGGCCATCCGCTATCATCAACTAGAACTGTTTCCATCTTATCATCTCATCACAACATACAGCTCATGCACTTCATTAATTTAGGTATAATGTACGCATTTTATACAAGCATTTCAGCCTGCCCATCCATCAGGTCACGCCTTACCTCTTACAGAAGCCAAAGGTTCCTGCCTGCCAGACCTTTCTCTCTACTTAGAGGCCGTAATTTTGCTGTCTGCTATACATTACCTCGGCGTAGAAACTGAAGGTTCTTTCGTCCGTCTTACTTTACCTCTTCATGGGAGACAGAAGGTCTTTCTGACATTATGCTTACCTTCTTGAGACCTAAGGTTTCTGGCCGCTATGCCTTTTCAAGGCAGAAGCCGAAGGAGGTTCTGCCCGTCATGCATTACCTTGTACAAAAGCAGAAGTTGTTTCTGTTTATCATACCTTACCTCCTACAGAAACTACTTAATTTACTCTACACCTACCCCTTAGGCCACCAGTCCAACTCAGTCTTAGCGGCAGCAACTTCAGTTGCCTTCATTGGTCAGAGGAGTTAGTAGCCCACTCTCATTCCTCCGCTACTTTACCTAAACTTAGCTGTCCTTTCTCCAAGACTACTGCAATTACAATTTTGGTTTCCAAACAAATCAATCAGGAAGATCGATTGTACATTCTGTCAGATCAATAATACCCTTCTCAACATCTATAATCATAGCCTCATACTACAACAAGTCCTCTCATTCTTATGGCTTATGATCTATTTCTATCTCTAATTAATAATTGTTTCAGGCTACTACTGACCGGCATTGAGTAGATCCCACGCAGTATGGAAGACAGTCCTTAGGTTCAGAGCTGCCTCATTAGCCTCAAGTCATTGGGTTCCTCCCCTCGTTACCCAACATTCCAGTGGTACTACACGCCATATACATACCCAAACTCCAATCAGGCTAGTTCTCTCACTACATGTTCATCATTTACAAGTCAATACTGTCAATTTGCGCAAGTATCAAGTTATCTCAGAATTCTCTTTGGCTCTTTTTGGTCTCTAATCAGGCTCACCACGTCAAGTCTACCTCCGGGACCAGAGTACCCGGAGAAAGCCACATAACTTACTATCCATTTCTATCAGGTTATTACTCTGGAAACCCTGAGTACAAGTCACACACGACGTCCAACTTCAGAGGACTGCATGAGGCCTGGGACCATCTGTTCCCCACCACTGATCTAGCAACTCCTCGGTGTATCTCACTTAAATTTCAGTTACAACCTTGTGCTGCTGCCATTCCTGGGAACTACAAAATGAGCTGACATTGAGATCTTTGAAATAGTAACCCTTTAAGATCCCAGTAAAGTAGATTCTAGCAATATGTCCCAGTGGTTCTCCTATCAGTCCTCAAGGAATCATTTGCAAGCTACAATTTAGTGATATCACTGTTTGAGCCCACACAAGACAAATAGGACATCACCATCTGCTTTTCTGGTACAATCGAAACCAATTTAGAGAATCAAGAAGCAGTTATTTGGTGCATATCAACTAGTAGGTACCACTGGTCTCTCTCACCTTGCGATATTGGACCTTCACCAAAAGACCCTGAAATTTTGGTCAAAATCCTAAGTCAAACCATGAGATCTCCTAGGTATAACTGATGCAACAAAGTCATTCATGTTTTCCTGCACAAACTTTCATATGCAATGGCAGAGCCAGATTAAGAATCAATGGGGCCCTAGGCAAGATCCCAAATTGCCCCCCCCCCCAGCCAACTCAGGCCTACTACCCACCCCACCCTTGTCACAATCCTTTCTCATTTGGTGCATTCTTCTTGTTTGTAGAGGTACTAACACAAAGCCCTACAATATATAGTTTTTCATAATTAGGGTCTACTGCTCCTTTAATGGAGGAAAAGTACAAACTACAGGACTACACTGGTTCACCTACAGTATGAAATGTTCATATGGGTCCTGCATATATTACTGTAAGGTGATGTAATAAGCTTGTTACTGGAGTGACCTCTGGAAGGGGAAAAACACAACAATTTTGAGTGACACTGGTTTACTGTATTTTTTGTAGTAGGCTTGCTGCTTGCACTAAACATACACACTGTTTTTGTACCCAAAACGTTATCTATAAGTTGTGGGTACATAAACAGTATGTTTAGTGCAAGCAGCAAGCCTACTACAAAAAATACAGTAAACCAAAAACCAATAACATTCAAAGTTACTAATAAGACTAGCCTTGTAATCTCTTATCTGTCAAATGGGCAGTCAGTCTAATACTTAGCCTGTCCATTTTTATTAAACTAGAATAAAACCAAAATCATTTTATCTCACATTACATGAGATAACAAAGTGATTTGGGTTATATTCTAGTTTAATAAAAAGGACAGGTTACGGGTTAGAGTGACTGTCCATTTGACAGATAAGAGATTAAAATGCAATGCTAGCCTTATTAGTAACTTTCTTTGAAAGTTATATTACAATTAGTATATCTCTTGTCTTGTGGCAGCATCTGTGTGTTACCATGATATTCGTTATTGGCCAGCATGTCTGGCCCTTACCGTGTGCGCGCATGTGGCCGGCTGCTCCCAATCCCTGATGCTACTGTGTTCCTGTCAGAAGTCACCTCCCAAAAAAGTGAGCGAGCCCCCATAGGCATATTAACTAGACTAAGACAGTATTCGATCACTGTCCAGTTTCCTCTATAGCACACATACCAGCTAATTGGATTTGGATACAACTATAAAACAAGTTTCAGTTTAGAGGCCTCACCTCTGTTTCAGAGGGAATGTTAACGTAGCTCTCTCTGGATTGGCTTTAGCCTACAAACTGGCAGCATTTCCCCTTCAGCACTCCCTGTAGATCGTGCTCCCCGGGTTTCCAATGGAAGTCATAGAACCACACGTACTGACCCTGATTCTTTTCCCACAGTAGTCATCGAAACACACATACTGACCCCCATTCTTGTCCCACAGTAGTCATCGAAGTACACACATGCTGGACCCCTCAGCCTTGTCTCACTGCAATGGTATCCATAAAACGACCTGTACTGACCCACCTAGATAGTATTGGTGGAAATTGCAAAAGAGTGACTAGGGGATCCTGAAGCTCATCTCCAAGATTGCCCACCCCCACACACACACTCTTCTTCAGTTTGCTTAACCAGTGAGGTTACCCACAGTAAGATGGAGGCACAGGTACATTTGAGTGGGATTTATAGTGGCTATCCCCAGATCTATGTACGCTTTCTAACACAGATGTAAGCACCAAATGGCTTTCCAGTTATTGGAGACTACAGCTCTGACCATCCCAACCAGTAGCTGGCTAGTTGAGGATGATGGGAGTTGTAGTTCCCTACAGCTGGATGGCCAAATGTTTCCTCCCCCTGCAATAACCTGTTCCTACCTTGGGAAGTACAGATATCCTCACCTGCCACCTATGGTAGACTGCTTCTTCATAGTGAGATACAGACATATCAGAATCCCTGGCCATTCCAGTAGTGTGTCCCTACATGGGCATATACAGACAGACATAATTTGTTCCTCCTGGCACCAATGATTTATTTCCTTGCCACTTAGGCTAGCTTGCCCTGTTGGGCAGGTATAAATATTGTGACCACTACTGGAGTGGTAAAAACATCTAAACCCCATTTTCCCCAGTTAGCCAGGTGCAGATTCTGTACACATGAGATATATTGCGCAGCTATATGTTGACTATCATATCCATGCTTGCTTGACCTACATCTCCTATTACAGCACTGGGCTCAGGTGAGCCCAGAGATTCACTGTGCCCATGGTAAAGTCAGAGTGCAACACTTTTGGAGCCTCCGTTGCTCCACTGTCGATGGGCAGCTCCAATACTAGTGCCCAGAGCTTCAGCCCCCTTAGCCCCCCAGCGACACCCCTGCATTTATTTCTGACTCAGACTCACCAATCTGTTCCTGCTCCTCACAGGCCCAGCAGCGCCAGTGGGATGGAGCAATGTTAACATCCGTGTTCCTCTGACTGGTGATGCTGTTGTCCAATGAAACACTGTCTCCCATAGAATGTGACCAGTGTTTCATTGGACAGTCACCCTCGTCATATCCCCCCTTATACGTGTATTTGTATGTATTAGTGGGCAGCGACGTTGCAGGCCTTCCCCTTATACGTATATTTCTATGTATTAGTGGGCAGCGACAGTGCATGCCTTCTCCTGATACGTATATTTCTATGTATTAATGGGCAGTGACGGTGCAGGCCATCCCCTTATGTGTATATTTCTATGTATTAGTGGGCAGCAACGGTGCAGGCCTTTCCCTTATGCGTATATTTCTATGTATTAGTGGGCAGCGACGGTGCAGGCCTTCCCCTTATGTGTATATTTCTATGTATTAGTGGGCAGCGACGGTGCAGGCCTTCCCCTTATGCGTATATTTCTATGTAGTAGTGGGCAGCAACAGTGCAGGCCTTCTCCTTATGCGTATATTTCTATGTAGTAGTGGGCAGCAACGGTGCAGGCCTTCCCCTTATACGTATATTTCTTTGTATTAGTGGGCAGCAACAGAGCAGGCCTTCCCCTTATACGTATATTTCTATGTATTAGTGGGCAGAAACGGTGCAGGCCTTCCCCTTATACGTATATTTCCATGTATTAGTGGGCAGCAACAGAGCAGGCCCTTCCCTTATACGTATAGTTCCATGTATTAGTGGGCAGCAACGGTTCAGGCCTTCCCCTTATGCGTATATTTCCATGTATTAGTGGGCAGGAACGGTGCAGGCCTTCCCCTTATGCGTATATTTCTATGTATTAGTGGGCAGAAACGGTGCAGGCCTTCCCCTTATACGTATATTTCCATGTATTAGTGGGCAGCAACAGAGCAGGCCCTTCCCTTATACGTATAGTTCCATGTATTAGTGGGCAGCAACGGTTCAGGCCTTCCCCTTATGCGTATATTTCCATGTATTAGTGGGCAGGAACGGTGCAGGCCTTCCCCTTATGCGTATATTTCTATGTATTAGTGGGCAGAAACGGTGCAGGCCTTCCCCTTATACGTATATTTCCATGTATTAGTGGGCAGCAACAGAGCAGGCCCTTCCCTTATACGTATAGTTCCATGTATTAGTGGGCAGCAACGGTTCAGGCCTTCCCCTTATGCGTATATTTCCATGTATTAGTGGGCAGGAACGGTGCAGGCCTTCCCCTTATGCGTATATTTCTATGTATTAGTGGGCAGCAACGGTGCAGGCCTTCTCCTTATACGTATATTTCTATGTATTAGTGGGCAGCGACAGTGCAGGCCTTCTCCTTATACGTATATTTCTATGTATTAGTGGGCAGCAACAGTGCAGGCCTTCTCCTTATACGTATATTTCTATGTATTAGTGGGCAGCAACAGTGCAGGCCATCCCCTTATACGTATATTTCTATGTATTAGTGGGCAGCAACAGTGCAGGCCTTCTCCTTATACGTATATTTCTATGTATTAGTGGGCAGTGACAGTGCAGGCCTTCCCCTTATACGTATATTTCTATGTATTAGTGGGCAGCAACAGTGCAGGCCATCCCCTTATACGTATATTTCTATGTATTAGTGGGCAGCGACAGAGTAGGCCTTCTCCTTATACGTATATTTCTATGTATTAGTGGGCAGCAACAGTGCAGGCCTTCCCCTTATACGTATATTTCTATGTATTAGTGGGCAGTGACAGTGCAGGCCTTCTCCTTATACGTATATTTCTATGTATTAGTGGGCAGCGACAGTGCAGGCCTTCCCTTTATACGTATATTTCTATGTATTAGTGGGCAGCGACAGTGCAGGCCTTCCCTTTATACGTATATTTCTATGTATTAGTGGGCAGTGACAGTGCAGGCCTTCTCCTGATACGTATATTTCTATGTATTAGTGGACAGCGACAGTGCAGGCCTTCCCCTTATACGTATATTTCTATGTATTAGTGGGCAGCGACAGTGCAGGCCTTCCCCTTATACATATATTTCTATGTATTAGTGTGCAGCAACAGTGCAGGCCTTCTCCTTATACGTATATTTCTATGTATTACTGGGCAGCGACAGTGCAGGCCCTTCCCTTATACGTATATTTCTATGCATTAGTGTGCAGCAACAGTGCAGGCCATCCCCTTATACGTATATTTCTATGTATTAATTGGCAGCGACAGTGCAGGCCTTCTCCTGATACGTATATTTCTATGTATTAGTGGGCAGCGACAGTGCAGGCCTTCTCCTGATACGTATATTTCTATGTATTAGTGGGCAGCGACAGTGCAGGCCTTCTCCTTATACGTATATTTCTATGTATTAGTGGGCAGCGACAGTGCAGGCCCTTCCCTTATACGTATATTTCTATGCATTAGTGTGCAGCAACAGTGCAGGCCTTCTCCTTATACGTATATTTCTATGTATTAGTGGGCAGCGACAGTGCAGGCCTTCCCCTTATACATATATTTCTATGTATTAGTGGGCAGCGACAGTGCAGGCCATCCCCTTATACGTATATTTCTTCACTATGATATGTTAACTCAGCAAAAACACTGTATATAGTGTCAGCTTTCCTCTTGTGCACATTCACACCCCTCATTAATAATGTGTCTCAGTAAATGATAGGGACCTCGCCCTAGCATAATTAATAGTATTGTTTCTCTGACATTTTCTTGTTAAACTTGATCAATTGCCTTCTTGTTATCAAACTACTTTTTATGCATTATCTGAATTTACAACACACTGCAGTACATTTATTAACTCCTTGGATACCAGAGGAGTATCCATCGTACTAGATTGGAGGCATCTTTAGCATTTATGGGGTCAGAATGTGATGGCTAAACACTTGGGCATTTAGTCTCACATTTCTGTGCATTTTATCACTTCAGTATTTATCAATGAGGCTCATGTACTAAGAAACATAGAACAATTCTGATTCAATCCATTGGCACCTCTGGGAACAAAAAAAATTAATGTTGTGTTAAATCCGGCTATTAAACCCTTGAATGCTAAAGAGGTATCTCATTACGTTGGAGACCTCTCTAGCATTTAGTATCAATCAGTAGGAGTTGAATGTAGGACAAAGACGATCCAATGGTGTACACTATTACATGTCAGGTCTTGGCTGGTGTTTCACAGTGAGGCTAATGTACTAAGTAGAACTGGAATAGTTCTGAGCCAGATGTAAATCCTCAAAAATCCTATTGATTAGATTTAACCCCTTGATTCATATTGTGGTCTCCAATGCATTTCTTTGCACATATGTGGGAACTTTCTGGATCTGACCTGCCTCCCAGTAGGCAGAGTAGGCAATATTATATATACACTAGCAATGTGGGATGGCATTGCCAGTTAGGATATATAGGGAATTAATGCACACACACAGATGCAAGACAAACACAGAGAGACACACGCAAATGCACACGCATGCACTGATATGCTTAAAGAGCGACAGTCATACACACATACATGCAGACACATAGAGTGTGATACAGACATGCAACACACACAGTGAGGAACACACAGACACACACAGAGACAGACATGCACACACAGAAGTGAGTCATAAGGGGGTGACTTATGTGTCATTGTAATGAGTTTGTGTTTGCACTTATGCCTCCATTGTGGCATTCATTCATATAGTTGAAATGCCTGTGGTAATTGCACATACTATGGTGGAAGGTGGATCGTGCTGGCTCCCAGGGTGTGAGTGAGACTATGGTAGAAGGTGGATCATGCTGGCTCCCGGGGTGTGATCGCGTTTAAGTGCGAGATTGAGTGATTGCGTGTGAATGATTGTGTGTGTGATTGAGTGAGAGTGTGTATGAGAGTGAGAGGGTGTGAGTGAGAGTGTGTGAGTGTGAGAATGTGATTGAGTGTGATTGATTGCGTGAGTGTGTGATTGTGAGACTGTGAGGGTGTGATTGAGTGTGAGTGTGTGATTGTGAGACTGAGAGTGTGAATGAGTGTGAGACTGTGATTGAGTGAGTGTGAGACTGTGAGTGTGATTGATTGTGAGAGTGTGAGACTGTGAGAGAGTGAGAGTGTGAGACTGTGAGAGTGTGACACTGCGAGAGTGTGATTGAGTGTGAGTGAGACAGAGTGTGACACTGCGAGAGTGTGATTGAGTGTGAGACTGAGAGTGTGAGACTGTGTGAGAGTGAGACTGAGAGTGTGTGAGTGTGATTGAGAGTGTGAGACTGTGTGAGAGAGTGATTGAGTGAGTGGGAGACTGAGTGTGTGACTGAGTGTAAGACTGTGATTGAATGTGAGAGTGTGTGAGAGTGATTGAGTGTGAGACTGAGTGTGAGACTGTGTAAGAGAGTGAGACAGTGTGAGAGTGATTGAGTGTGAGACTGAGTGTGTGAGTGTGAAAGTGTGATTGAGTGTGAGACAGAGTGTGAGACTGTGAGTGTGATTGAGAGTGTTACTGAGTGTGAGAGTGTGCTTGAGTGTGAGAGTGTGCTTGAGTGTGAGAGTATGATTGAGTGTGTGATTGAGTGAGTGTGAGACAGAGTGTGATTGAGTGTGAGACTGTGAGTGAGAGACTGAGAGTGTGATTGAGTGTGATTGATTGAGATTGAGTGAGTGTGAGACTGAGTGTGAGATTGAGTGAGTGTGAGACTGTGAGTGTGATTGAGTGTGAGACTGTGAGAGTGTGATTGAGTGTGAGAGTGTGTGTGTGTGAGAGAGTGTGAGTGAGAGAGTGTGAGACTAAGAGTGTGATTGAGTGTGAGACTGTGATTGAGAGTGTGAGACCGTGAGTGTGAGGCTGTGAGAGTGTGATAGTGTGAGTGAGCGTGTGATTGAGTGAGTGTGAGACTGAGTGTGAGACTGTGCTTGAGTGTGAGTGTCAGCGAGAGAGTGTGAGACTGAGAGCGTGAGACTGCGAGTGTGACTGAGTGTGAGAGTGTTTGAGTGTGTGTTTTTTGTCTGTGTTTGTGTCTGTGGTGTAAGAGCGAGTGGCAGCCATTTTGTTTTTTCAGTTACTTGGATAGTGGTGGGCGGGCTGGATGGTGGGGGCAGGCCAACTCCCTTCATGATTTAAATCACCCCCCCCCATTGAATCACCCAATGGGAGCAGTAACTCCTCCTTACTTAACCCTTTGAGTGCCAGAGGGGTACGCAACGCATTGCTTTGCAATGCATTGCATACCCCTCTGGCACTCAAAGGGTTAAGTTGAGCTAACATAGCAATATAACACACGGTGACTCTTCATTTGAGGCAACGTAGCAATATGCTGAGGGAACAAATAGAAAGTGGTGTTTGAGGCTTGCCCTTTGTAACATACAACAAAGCATCTCTGTCCCTTTAAGAAGAAAGGGCGGGAATCAGGAAGTGGAGGAGTGACAGTTGAAAACAGTGAGGTGACTGAAGAGATGAAGAGTTAAATAAAAGAGTTGCTATTAAGTTTATCCCTGAGTTTGTATTTTATGGAAACATTACACACTCGTACTGTTACAATTATCTGTGGGAGGTGAAACAGTGTGTTTGTGGGGTCATGATCCTGAGTGAGAGTGTGTGTAGACCAGGAGAAGCTATTGATATCCCCTACTTCAGGAGCAAGTGGCAGCTATATTTTTTTTTGTCAGTTGGATACTGGTGGGCGGGCTGGAGAGGGCGGGCCAGTTCCCAGTATGATAAACATGCCCCCAGTGAATCACCCAATGGGAGCAGTAAAGTCCCCACTGAATCACCCAATAGGAGTTGTGTCTCCTAATGAGACATAAATTATGTAATGAGGCATTCTGTTCAATGCGAGTTTCTTTTCTGAGGAGGCATAAATTATGTTCTGTGTGTGGGGTACCATAAATTATGCAATGAGGCTTATTCTTTTATATATATATATATATACGTTCCTATCTCCCTCATTTTCTGTTTTAAGTTAACTGGCGCTGGGGGTCAGGATGTGTTTTTTTCATCTACCAACCCCTCTCCCCCGTCACGGACTATAAAATTTTGGTATGCCACCCACGCACCCCCAAAAGGTTTTATTTTCATAATCCTTTTTTTCCTATCGTCACCAGCAGCTACTATTATTCTCTTCCTCACATCAATATGGATAGTGCCGAAGAAGGAAACTTAGGAAGCCCAGGTGTTTCTCCAATCAACCAGCCAGAAACCTCAAGGCTTCGTACCGCCTCCATCAGAGACAGGACAGCAGCAAAGTTAACCCTTTCAGTGCCAGAGGCTTGGGCCATTTCCTGTACCCTACAGGCCACACACATTTTCAGCATTTTTGCTATTCTTCTGTTTAGGCTTGAAGAGAGTTTTGCATCATGCAAAAAGCTATGATGTCATAATGACAAAAAATGTGAAAATTTACTTATTTTGCTAAAATCACATACTATGTATCAAAAACATTTACCTTGATTGTGAAAGTTTCAGTCATTTGAAAAAGCCCTGAGTCCTCCGAGTAAAAAAATACCAAATTTGTATAGTTCTACCTACGTCCATGGTTAGAGTAGAGCCCTAATCACCAGGAGCGCAAAAAAGGCATTTTCTTACATTTTCTCAAACATTACTTGTCTGTACAAAAATGGTTATAACAACTACAGAAGTGAAGAAAGGGTACACAAACCATACCATTTTGGAAAGAAGACACCCTGCCGCGTCTAATGAGGGGTAACTTGCCTTGTTACGCCAAGCCTGGTGTGCACAAACGCCTCCAGAAGGTGGCGCTAATGAAAAAAAAAAAGGCATTTTCTTACATTTCTGCCCCTTCAAATGTACTGAAATCTGTGAAAACCATTACATTTCCAACTGTATTCATTAGCTAGTGCTCTTAGGAGAAAAATGACACCCCATAGGTATGAGTTTACCTACCTCAGGGGGCTCTAGAAGTGCAAAATGACACCTACTACAACCTCTAATTTTTCTAACATTTTCTCAAACATTACTTGTCTGTACAAAAATGGTTATAACTACAGAAGTGAAGAAAGGGTACACAAACCATGGCACTTCCAAATGTATTCATGAGCTAGTGGACCTCGGAGAAAAATGGCACCCCATTGGTATGAGTTGACATACTGTAGGGGTGCCAGAAGCACATAACACCTACCTGTTTTCTTCTTTGGAAATGGCTGCTTGTACTAAAATGTTCATAACTTTTAGAGGCATGAAGGAAAGGTATAAAATGTGTACCATTTTGGAAAGTAGACATTCACCCGCATCACTTGCCATACTACCCCTAGGACGATGTGCACAATTATTTCCAAAACGTGGCACTATAGGAATAAATACATTTTGTTTTACATTTCCACCACTTCAAAGATACTAAAATCTTTGAAAACCATAACATTTCCTACTGAATTCAGTACCTGCTACCAACATGAGAAAAATGGTACCCCATTTGTGTGGCATAACATACAATATGTGGGTGCTAGGATTCAGGAACACTTACCTAAAACTGACACTTTTGTTTTTTAAATTATATGCCTGCACGAAAAGTGTCATAACCATTATAGATATGCAGGAAAGGTAGAGAAACCATACCATTTTGGAAAGAAGATAACCTGCTGCATGTAATGAGGGGTCACTTGCCTTCTTATCCCCAAGCCTGGTTTGCACAAATGCCTCCAGAAGGAGGCAATGTAGGAAAATAATTGCATTTTTTTTACATTTCTGTCCCTTCAGATGTATTGAAACTTGCTAAAACTATGGGATTTCCAACTGTATTTGTTAGCTAATGCTCTTAGGAGATGAATGGCACCCCATTGGTATGAGTTGACATACTATAGGGGGTGCTAGAAGTACAAAACTACACCTTCTACAACCTGTGATTTCTCTAACATTTTCTCAAACATTCTTGCGTGTATGAAAATGGTTATAACGGCTACAGAAGTGAAGAAAAGGTAGAGAAACCATACCATTTTGAAACAAAGACAACCTGCCGCATCTAATGAGAGGCCACCTGCCTTTCTTCCCCTAAATTAGTGTGCACAACTATTTCCAGAATGTGGTGCTACAGAAAAAAAATTTGTTTTTTTTGCTAATCAGTCACTTCAAAGATACGAAAATGGTCCAACACCATGGGATTTCCTAAGAGGACCTCCTGCCAGCCTACGAAAAATGGTACCCCACTGCTGTGGGTTGACATACCATATTGGGTGCCAGGAGCGTGGCTACCAGTGGAACAAGGGTGGGGAAGCAAACAGTGTGTGTATGATTCTATGGCTATCAGTGGTCAGTCAGTGTACGTGGGGACCTGTGACTGCCAGTGAATCCAGGTTAGGGGGAGGGGTCAGGCAGTGTATGTGGGTATATCTACCAGTGGGCAGTGAGCAAGTATGGCAGTGGTGGTGGGGGAGGTAAGATAGTACATGTGGGGGATCTGTGACAACCAGTGTGCACTCTAAGTCCCCCACATACACTGTTTGATTGCCAGCCTGAATCCAGTGCGTACTGGCACATTTGGGTCTACCAGTAGGCAGTGGAACCAGGCTGGGGGGGTCAAACTGTGGGAATGGGACTGCCAGTGGGCTGTGGAACTAGGCTGGTGGGTAGGGTACGGGGGGATATTGGAGGCATTTTGTGTGCATGCCACAGGGGTGTCTGCAATGCATTGGACCTCCTGTGGCACACAGAGGGTTAATAAAAAAAAAAAAATCTTTATTCATAGCTTAGCAACAAGCTTTGAATGTAAAGCAATAGTAAAAAAAAGAGTCCTGTGTGTGCCACAGGAGGGGGTCTACAATCAACCCCCTCCCCTGTGGCACACACAGGGTTAATTTTTATTTATTTATTTTTTTTATAGACCTCATTCGAGGGCTTCAGTAAAAAAAAAATCTCAATAGAATTTCTCCTGTGAGTGTCACAGGGGTCTCCAGCTCATTGCAAAGCAATGTTCTGCGGACCACTGCTGCACTCACAGAGTTAATTTTTTTATTATATTTTACTTTTTATTATCAGAGATTTGAGGGGGGGAATCAGGACCTTTCCTGATGTCCCCCCAACAAACTCTGATTACAGGTTAGTGAAAAATAGCCCTGTGTGTGCCACAGGAGGGGCGGGCTGCAGTAAACCCCCTCCCCTGTGGCACACACAGGGTTCATTTTTTTCTTCTTGTTCATTTATTTTTATAGACCTCATTGGGGGGCTTCAGGACCCTTCCTGATGTCCACCAATGAGATCTTAGTAAAAAAAATATGTCCCAAAAGAATTTCCCCTGTGAGTGTCACAGGGGTCTCCAGCACATTGCAAAGCAATGTTCTGCGGACCCCTGCGGCACTCAAAGAGTTATTTTTTTTTTATTATATTTTACTTTTTTTTTTCGTTAAATTTTAAAGTATTGTAAAAAGTACAAAACAAACAAGAAGACTCACGCAGGAGTCAACAGAATATGCTATACATAGCCAAGGTAAGTAGTAAAGGAAACGGATATATTGAGAAAAACATGTGATACATAGTGAAAAGGTGAAGCTAAATGAAGCTCCACACAGTTGTCAAGAAGAAAGTACAGATACGTCTCAATTGAAGAAAACAAAATATAACATGTAACATCTGCGCTGAATATCTGAATGCAAATAAAAGGAATAATAAAGGACTGTGACACAGCATAACCACATCAGGAGTAGTCAAGTATTAATAGGGCAAATATGTAACAAACAATGTCTGAACCGGCTATGTCCTACAACAAAAGCCTGTAAAATACAGCAGCATAATAATGGGAAAGTAACAAGCTATATCCCAGCTCGTGGGAACCATGGCAGAGTATTGATAATATATTTGGAGTAGCAGAAAAGTAAGTATAGAATCTAAACATATAGAACAAAGGGACAACATAAAATCTAGTTGGAGACTAGAAGGAAGACACCGACAGAGCATAGTCTGCATTAGTCTGAGATGGGGGGGGGGGGGATACGTAAAGAAATAAGAGTGGGTACAACGGACTCATATTGTCGGATATATAGAACCCTAAGTCAGATCATGCTAAAGAGCGAGGGTATTATAGGAGAGCCAAGCTCCCGGACATGCAGGGGCAAAATAGAAAGATCTGCTATAACAAAATGGTAAGCGGCAAATGGGGTAAAATCAAATATGTGGAGACAGTGACTCTCTGAAAATGAAGAGAGAGCGAAAATGTAGGGGCTGTATCTGCAGACGGGAACATGAGAGGAGGGCAAGGTATCATTCGGGAGGTACTACCGAAAGTGAAGCACAAAGGACCGGGGCTTACTAAATAAGCTACTGCTCACTTAATGGGAAGGTAAAAGGGAGATATTGAGTAGGGAACATAGTAAAGCAAGTCATAACACAAAAACACAATAGACGTATGATAATATAAAGACAGACAGATCCAAACATGGCTTCTTTTGTGATCCGGGAGTCACCGAAGCCGGTCCCGGCCCACGCGCTAGACCGGAAGCAGCAACAGCAAGTCCAACAGAAGCAAAGCTGCATATAACTACAAAATAACATGACAGCCGGAACATCCTCCATAAATAAAATTCTACCTAGGGTATTCTAAAACATCAGGGCAACTAAACCCGCATATCCTCAAGTGGTGTTACAAAAATAACAAAAGCCCCCCCCCCAGGACAAACAACCCACCACCTTCAGTACAGTCCATGGAGTAAAAAGTTCTGTAGCATCAAAAGACAGCACTAAGGGGAGCAGCAAACAACATAGGCCATCTCCCCTGGGCCCAAGGGGAGACAGCCATTAGACAGACAATCCCAGACAGCATCAATAAGTCACAGGGCAGCTATGCATAGATCAAAGCAACCTTCAGAAACATGGAAGATGGTCCAGATCCAAGTAGCGGAACAGGTAAGTCCAGCTGAATGAAGAAAACGGGTCTGGAAGTCTACATTTGTGCATCCCAAACTCAAATGGAACGGGGAATCACAGCAGATAGGAGCTCCTGTACAACATGCGGTCCAAGTCGTGCAATTCCCGGATCCCATGGCAGAGCATCACAAACAAGTCCCATGCCCCGCAGCTGGAGGAAATGAGTAGCCCAAGGAGCCGATTCAGTTGCACAGCAAAGCCCAGGTCCGAAATCCCCCGCTGGAGAGATAAGGTAGGTACAACTTCGTTAAGGAGGATATCCACAGGGAATCCAGCTCTGGACACAACACATCCGATGACCCGAACCAGTATCAGATGATCCCGCAATGCAGAGTGACAATTCTCAAGCCCAGCAACTGAACACTGGTCCGCCATGTTTTCACTCACATCACTGCAAGCCGTGTCTAGGCAATCACCACATGCCTCCCGTAGCGGAACACTTGTGAGATCCGGGGAAATGGCGTACATCCACAGGATCAGCATTGTCTGCAAGTAAACGTGTAGGAGCTTCTTCCTTCTGCAAGACTAGGCTCTCATCCAACATGGCCCGCAGCATAGCTCGCTGATCAAAAAGGCGTGAGAAGAAGCAGCCCCAGACCGCCCTCCTGGCGGATGAAGAACTGCGGCTCATGGCGTATCTGAAAAGACCCCGTTACCCAGCAAAGATATCTGTGAGGTGTAACAGCAAGTTGAGTCAAAAATTAGTGAGAGAAAGCAAAGTATTGGGTAACGACAACAGGAGCTTCATAAAAACGTGGCCATCTTAGTCCGTGGTTAGCTCCGCCCCCTATATTTTACTTTTTACTATCAGAGATTGTGGGGAGACATCAGGACCTTTGCTGATGTCCCCCCAACAAACTCTGATTACAGGTTAGTGAAAAATAGCCCTGTGTGTGCCACAGGAGGGGGGTTCTGCAATGAACCCCCCTCCCCTGTGGCACACACAGGGTTCATTTTTTCTTTCAAATTTTTTTATTATAAACCTCATTGGGGGACATCAGGACCCCTCCTGGTATCCCCCAATGAGGTCTTAGTAAAACAAATGGTGCCCAAAAGAACTGACCCTGTGAGTGCCACAGGGGTCTCCAGCACATTGCAAAGCAATTTGCTGGGGAACCCAGCGGCACTCACAGAGTTAATCTTTTTAAAAAAAAAAAAAAATTATTTTCATTCAGACCTCGCTGGGGGTACATCAGGACCCCTCTTGATGTAACCCCAGTTATTGATCTCCCAGCCGATTGGGCTGGGAGATCAATATGACGACTGAAGGAGAGCAAAAGCTCTCCTTCCCTTTTCTCCTACCTCCGGTAGGAGTGATCGAGATTGGGCTAAGCTTGCCAGCGTCATCCGTGAACATGTCACCGATAACGTTAGGAGGCTTCCCCCGGTCCCGCCCACTCCTACCCAGAAGTTCGGGTAGGCGAGAGGGAAAAGGAGAAGCTGTACTTCTCCTCTGGCGATATTGATCTCCCAGCGCGATCGGCTGGGAGATCAATTACTGGGGGGCCATGAGGAGTGATCCTCATGCCCCCCCAAGAGTGCCAGGCTCAATTTTTTTTAAAATGCGGCCATTGCATGCCAGTTATACCAGCTCATGCAGTGACCGCATTTTACCTTTACAAAGTACGAGCTTGGCACAGCATGTACAGCTGTCCAAACTCATACGTTGTACCCACGTGGCACTCTAGGGATTAATGGCAGAACTCACCCACCACCATATGCCCTATCCATCCTCAGCCCGCAAAGCCAAGCTATTTAGTTTGCTTTTCCCACCAGAAGCGAGCACTCCCAGATCTATTCCATCCCCCACCCGCTCCACTTCCAATCCGATATCAGGAGAACTAGAACACATTCTGTCCAACATGGGCTCAGCCCTGACGGATATTCAATCCCGACTTTCAGAACTAGAAAGGGTTACATCAATCGGGTCTCCTGTCATGACAAGCAATACCCCGGCACCGCAACCAGGATCCTTTTCCCCACGTATTACCCCAGCTCACCTTGTCCCACCCCACATATGTGGGGACATTATTGATGGGAAGGACATCAATATGGTGTCCCTCCTCATAGCCTCTCAGGATTTGGCTGAGCACAAGACGGTCAGTTGTGGGGATGTCCCTGTGACACTAAAATCCAAGGACCCCAGACTTTCAAGAAAGTTGTCCATCACGGAGTTCATCCTTGCTTTCGGTATCTTCAGGGACATCTTGTGCTCAGCCTTCCCGGACAGAAGGCAAGAACTGGACACTTACCTCTACCTAGTATCAGACTTGGCTAACAGGCATGGTGGAACATCGTTTTACGACTACCACCGTTCCATCTCGGCCAAGGCGGCAGCAAGTCTGTCCCAGTTTCATTTCATCTTGGACTGGGACGTGTTGGATAGTGAGCTCTTTTGCTGTTACTTTGCCTGCATCAGGGCTTCTACTTGCAACACGTGTAGGTCAGCTTACCACTCTCCCAGCCTCTGCCTGGCTACCACGACCCAGACAAATCCACCCACCATAGCCTTACCATCCACATCTCAGGGCCCTAATCCATCCCCTACCTCAAACCTACCAACTAGGGACACTAGGGACAAGTTGGGCAGAGTTATTCACTGCTTAGGGTCTTCGCCCATTTGTAATAATTTCAATAACAAGGGGTGTTTTATACAGTGGATGCAGGATGAGCCACATGTGCGCCATCTGTAAAAATGCTCATGCTAGGCCTATCTGCCTAAAAGCTTTCTATAATAAAGCATAAAGTAATATTTATATTGAAGTACTGGAATCTTTATTGGATACACACCCAGACTCCAACCTTGTGAATTACTTTATTTCAGGTTTCAGCGAAGGATTTCATACAGGGATAGTGGCCACACCAGGATCCTTTAGTTGCCCAAACCTACTGTCAGCTAAATCAATCCCACAAATTGTTTCACACCTACTCTCCCAAGAATTTGAAAAGGGTTTTCTCCTCTGACCTTTTCCATCACCACCTTTACCCTCACGGAGAATTAACCTCATTGGCCTAGCAACACATACATTTTCCAACAAGCAAAGGCTAATAATTGACTTCTCAGCCCCCCCCCCATTCTTCCAGTATTCCTAGTATAAATTCACTCATCCCATCAAACGATTACTCACTCCATTACTCCACAATAGACAATGCCATTTCACTCATTAGACGGGCTGGCACAGGGTGCTGGTTATCTAAAACGGAATTCAAGATGCATTTAAGCCAGTCCACCCCTCTGTATGGCACCTGCAAGGGATACAGTGGGAGGGCCAGTACTATTTTTCATCCAGGTTGACATTTGGGTCCAAAAGCAGCCCAAAACTTTTTGACTCATTTGCGGAAGTCTTGTGCTGGATTCTTCTCAACAAGGGTAGGTGCCCATCTGTCATCCATTACTTGGATGACTTTCTCTTGATAGAACCAGCAACAGTCTCCCCTCACAGCCTTGACACTCTGATACATCTGTTTAGCAAGATAAACATTCCCCTGTCAAGCCACAAGACTGATGGGCCGGCCAAGGCTGTAGAATTTCTGGGTATTAAACTCGATTCTGTTGCATTCAAAGCCAGCCTACCTCCAGTCAAGGTAACCAGAATACAAGAATTGGTACACCAATTCTTAATACACAACAGCGCTACACGCACCAAGGTTCAGTCCCTCCTTGGCCACATTAGTTATGCTTTGCGTATAATCCCACAAGGGCTGTCTTTTCCCATATTCTCTCCCTCTTGTCAACCCAACACACATCCAACACATGCCAGCTAGACAAGTCAGCGTAATCAGACCTCAAGATGTGGAACAACTTCTTGTCCCATTGGAATGGCCGTGCTTTGTTCCCCCCAACAATTTCCCAAGCTTCATCCGTCATTTTCTCTGACGCTTCCCCGTCTTATGGTTTTTCTGCAATCTGGGGTAGTGAATGGCTTGCAGAACAATGGTCTGCAGACATTTCATCTATTCTAGATTTCCTAAAAAACCTCCCCTCTTTTCAAGATATATTCAGGGGTGGCAGTGGCAGCAGTCTGGGGGAGTCAATCGTCTGGATCCACTGTCACATTTAGTTCAGACAACTTGGCTACAGTCCACATAATAAACAAAGGAAGATCCACCAACCACTCAGTCATGTTATTTATGTGCAAATTAACCTGGCTATCATTACATCATGAGGTTTTCATTCACAGTACCCACATTCCCGGTCACCAAAACACAGCTGCTGACGCCATGTCTCATCTTAAATTTCAGAATTTTTTCAGACTTATGCCAAATGCAAAACCTCAACCAGTCCAAACCCCGTCCTTCAAAGAGCTAATGATGCCATTAACCACTTTACCAGCCAAGCAGGTGTCATCATGCGGGCCACGATGACACCTAACACGGTCAAAATGTACTTCACAGCATGGAGTACATACTGGATCAACAGGGGTGTTATTGGCATGGGCTGGACTTGATGGACGCATGTCTTTTTTCAGCCTTATCTACTATGCAGTGCAATTTTGGGCACCGGTTCTGAAAAAGGATATACTAGAACTAGAGAGGGTACAGCGGAGAGCAACAAAATTAATTAACGGAATGGAGGACTTGACATATGAGGAACGACTAAACAAACTTGGTTTATTTACTCTAGAGAAAAGACGACTAAGAGGAGACCTTATCACATTGTACAAGTATATGAGAGGTCAATACAAGGATCTCTGCGGTGAGCTATTTATTCCAAGGCCTGCTCAGGTGACCAGGGGACACCTCTTGAGATTAGAGGAAAGGAGGTTTAAACTTCAGCAGAGGAAGGGTTTTTTTACGGTAAGGTCTGTCAAATTGTGGAATTCATTGCCCAGGGAGGTAGTTATGGCAGATACAATGGACACATTTAAGAGAAGATTAGATACATTTCTTTCAAAAGGGAACATACAGAGTTATACTGTTTATCAGTAGGCAGATCAGGAAGGTCTGATAAAGACTAATTTAATTGGTAGCAGGAAAGCTATAAAATTCTTAGTTACTGAGGTATGAAGCGAAGGTTGAACTTGATGGACTTGTGTCTTTTTTCAACCTAATTTACTATGTTACTATGTTATGTTACTATGTTAAAAAATAAATTAACCTAACCCAAAAAACCCAGTTTTCACTGGCCTCCATTCTAGCTTTTGCTGCCTACTGTTATACTGCCCTCTTCCTCTCTCGAATCACTATCAGAACATATATAGCAGGCATTCAGCACCACCTGGCGATGCTAAATCCAACCCTACCTTCATTATTCAACAATTATCATATCAAACTATTCCAAAAAGGACTCGCCAAGTTATACCACCAACCACCTCGCCAAAGACTCCCAGTCACAGGGAAACTGATATGACAAATGTTAGACTTACTATCAAATAACCCATTTGGATTAAATATCAGTACAGTAATGGCAGCAGCAATTTGCTTAACTTTTTTGGTTTTCTCAGGCCTGGGGAATTTACAGTTAAATCCAAGAAAGAATCATTCTTAAAAATAAACCAACTCACTTTTCACAGCAATCACTTCAAGCTAACAGTACTCAAATCAAAAACAGACCAGTCGGGAAAGAGCACAATCATTTCATATTATCCAACAGAGGACTTATGGTGCCCCATAAAGTATCTACAGAACCTGGTCACATTAACAGCTAACCATCCACAGAACAGCCCGCTTCTACCTATAAACAATAGGCCACTATCAGCCTCAACGTTCACTAAATATGTCAGAATCATTCTATCACACTAGGGCATTCATTCCGTATTGGAGCCGCATCTTAAGCCTCCAAAAACAAAGTACCAGCGCATATAATAAAAAGATTAGGCAGATGGGTTCTAACTGTTTTCTACATAGATCTTTAACCCAGTGTCTGAAATGAGTGAGGCTCAAAGAGGTCTCACTTACTAAATTTCTGTACTATGTAATAAACGCTTATATGTTCACTTACAGGTTTTTGGTTATTTTTTTGGCCTCCAAATCTGGCTAACCTCGGTACAATCGATGACCAAGGGGCTAGATACCCCTGGGGGAATGCCAAAACTTGTGTATTTCCATGTTACATCAGACAGAAGCCCCGAGTACAAATTATGTTTTTTGTTCCACAAAGGGGTGGGTCTTAATGGTGGGTGGGAGCAAAGCTTAAAGGAATGTGTCATAAAGTGGGAGGGAAGTGGGCAGAACAGGGTAGTTAGGAGGATTAGCGGGCAGGAAGAGGGAGGAACAAACTGGGAAGGAGCAGAAGTGGGCGGAGTTTCATAACAAACTCCCCATCACCGGAGAATCAGCCTCTGTCCCCAGAGACAGGGATGGGCGAAACTCAAACTGAAATCGGCAAATAATGGCACTTTCTGCTTGCCGAAAAATTTCCAGTGAAAAGTGCTGTTTTTATGCTTTTTTCCACGTTTTCCGCCCATTGAAATCAATGGGAAGAAAAATATTTGTACACCACACAAATGTTTTGTACAGCCATTTTAAAGGCTGTCAGGCTCTCACAGCAGCCATTCTGTGTTTGTGATAGGAGAGAGCAGCATATTTTTAAGCTAGAGGAGATAGGCAAATAAAGGGGAATTGAAGCTTAGTTTAGGGAGTCATTTAGGTAGGACATTTGTTCTCTGTATTAGGGGAGTCTGGGGGCACTCTAGTTGATAAGAAGGGAGGAAGGAGGTTGACCCCCAAATACTCCAAAATTCC
Source organism: Rhinophrynus dorsalis (assembly GCA_037306005.1). Lineage (NCBI taxonomy): Eukaryota > Metazoa > Chordata > Amphibia > Anura > Rhinophrynidae > Rhinophrynus > Rhinophrynus dorsalis. The sequence goes on along the minus strand of CM074721.1, from coordinate 501,461,468 downwards.
ATGTGACTGACTGGCAAGACACAGGCAGCTAGGGACCTATCTGCTTGCTAATCTTGCTGTTATTGTCTCTGTGCCGGGTGGGGAAGTCTGGGGAAAGATGTTGTTTATGTTGTTTTTCAGTTATAATTTTTTTGGACAGACTGTGATAAGACAACAGGGTCGACAACTTAAAAAAAATAAATAAAAAGAAAATAAAAAAATAAATAAAAAAGAATAAAAAAAATAACTTAGGTGACAGTCAGCTGACTGGGCTTAGGCAAGGCATCATACAGCTGCATCAGTTGTGTTGTGCACCATACAGTGAAATAACACGGTGTAGTTGCGTAATGTCCAGCAAATGCACAAGGGGAAGGGGGAGGGGTGGAGCAGTGCAGGGACGTGAGAGTAAAGTAGTAGTTCAAAAACTGGCTGCAGCAATAGTTGCTGCAGCGTGTGCAATCAATGATGAAGATCCCTCTACACCAAGAGAGGATGCAGTTTGTCAAGGTACCAGCAAAACTAGTTCCAGCACCACCAGTGCCAGTAGAAATTAAGAACCATATAAGAAGAACACTGAAGATGACAATAAGTTGCATTCAAGTGTTGATGATGCTGGCAGTAGCATAATAGAGGAAGGTGTAGCAGCTGAAACACCTGCTGCATCAGATAGTGAGACCAAAACATCCATCCTCAAAGTAGTAGGGAACTTTGTTACAGTAAAAGTAAAAATAAATTGTCTGAGACCTCCAAAAGCTTAGAGGAATACAAGGGTAGTAGTGGGCAAGAACTGTCAGGGGATGCTGCTGCTGCTGAGGATGACCTAATGATGACTGATGATGATGCAGATGTAGAATATATATCTCCAGCATCCTTCTCTTGTTCGGATACAGATGAAGTTAAGAGTGAGGATTATGACAGGGCTATAAGATTAGCAGAAAGTCAAAGGCTGAATCTTCCACTACTTTTAAGGAGCACTGTGTCTGTCTATAAACTGTTTGAGAAAGCCATTGGACAAGCACAGATGTCAAAAAGCACACAGTTACCCTATCAGTAATCATCAGCATCATCACCTCTTCAAAGTCCAAGTCCCACTCAAACACACACACACACACACACACACCTGTTTTGAGTACCCAGCAACAGCAACACAGGTTAACATCTACAGTGTTAGATATGACAAGTACCTCTGGTGCTGCTGTTGTAAGTGCTGCACTTTTGACACCTGGTAGTAGTGGCAGTAGAATTACATCAACATCTAGCTCCAGTGGTAGTAGTAGCAGCAGAAACCACACATGACAGACAAAGCCAGGACAAATATATTAACAGCAGCACAGATGAGGAGGTGGAGGACAGATGGGACCACTGCTATGACCGATAAGTAATGTGTGCCAGTAATCTGAGAAGGAGGATAGAGTATGACAATGGTAAAAATACATACACAAATCACACCATGCCAGTCCCCCACCACCATCACTACAATACGTATCTGCCACATTGTAGGTTGTACTTTATTTTTTTTTTTAATTACTTAATATCATCATGAATATGTGCCAGTGTCACTTAAGCAAGAAAGTGTTGTGGGCAAAGGACAAATGCATTCTGCATGCTAACACATTTTTCAAGCCATATTTTGCTGTAGGACTCACAACTTTACAGTGGGAAATGAAGTACCTATAGGAAATATAGGCGAAAAATGTGTTATCATAGGCGGAAAAATTGTTAAAATAGGCAAAAAGGAGGAAATTTTTGCATAGGCAGAAAGGCAAAATTTTTCACGGGAAAACTGAAAAATCATCACGTTTTTGGCTAATTTTTTTTGCAGGAAATTGCTCACACTTTTCACCCACCCCTACCCAGAGAATCAGTAATTCACTGCTAAAACTAGAGTCTCCAGGCAGATCTGGAGAGTTCCCAGCTATGACCTATGATTTGTTAAATCGCCTTTAAAATACTTCTTTTAATGCAGGGGTGTATAAAAAATGGGTATCCGCACATAAACATTTAAAATAATAATAACAAACATGTTGCATTTTCCTTTGAGGCTGACGTAGTATGGAAAATGGGTGCAGTTTTGGAGCAAACCAACTGTGCTACAGGAGACATATAAAATTTCTGATTCAGTTGAGCTTGTAACCTTTTGAATACTTGGGAGTTCTCTGAAACATTGCAAAGCCATACCTGGGAGCCTATGTCCGATGCCTCCAGACATTCACTAAGATCTAGTGGTGGTGGTGGTGAACAAATGATGCAGTTTGCAGCATAAAATGGATGGGACTAGATTAGGGTGGGCAGGACTGGGAGGAGAGGAGGTGGGGCTTCCCATTAAAATAGGCGGAAGAACAGGACAGAGTCACCAGAACCGGCAGTCAAGTGGGCAGAGTTACATGGGAAGGCACCGAGCCCTAAGAGACCAGATCAGGATTTACATCCTAACGGCCCCTAGGGAGTACACTCTAGTCACCATACCTGGAATCTCTCTGGATTTGCCCCAGATACTCCAGTTTTGAGAGTACATCACCGGGTCTCAGGGTCAGAAGCTGATTCTCCAGGTGTGGGGAGTTATCTTTAAAACTCTGCCCATTTCTGTTCCTTCCCACAAAGTTCCTCCCACTTTTCCTCCTTCCTCCTCACTTCTTCCCACTTCCTGCCCACTTGTGTGATGCCATGGAAAGCCCCACCCCCACTTGCTGGTAAACCCTGCCCCCTTTTAACGTGATTTGCTGCAATTATACTCCCTTCCCCTCCAGAAATGAAAGTTCCCAGCTATGTTAGTCACCCTTTGCTCCACCTATGGCCACACTCCACTCATTACCTGACCCCAACCCCTAGTCCCATCCACCCTTTGGTTTCTAGAGAGATCTCCAACTCATTGCTCCACAATGCGCTGGGGATCTTCCTAGCATCCAAAGGGTTAAATAATAGCTGGTAAAGAAATATAAAACTGGTGCAGGGACATTGAGATTGCTTTCCATATTCTGACTTGTGGGTGTGGCCAGTACAGCAGAGGAACCGCCCCTCAAAATATGGAGTTATAGGCAGTTCCTAATGGGAAATCCAGGCCTGCTTAAGAGCGAGAAGAATCTGTGGAAAAGGATAAGAAGCTGTATATGAAAAAAGGAAGAAAAATAGATAGAAATATATTTGCTGCCTCTTTGGCAAAATAACATTTAAAGTGATTTAAATTTCACTGATTTAAAAAAAACAGCCACAAAACTTTTCTGATGATTATTTCTAACCCTTTCACCCTTTGAGTGCCAGAGAGGTATTCAACGCATTGACCAGCAGTCTTGAAGGGGAAGACATATTAATCATTTTTTTTATCCCTTGAAATTTCTTCTACAAAGAGAAAAATTGTGTACTTTCTATGAAAATTCCTGTGAAAAGATAACAGGCCTATGCAGGACAAGCTTGAAAATGAGAGAAATCTCAATATCTTTTCCCTAATAAACACTTTTTATATAAAATAAATAAATAACTGAATCAATATAAAAAATATTTCCTCTGATGAAGCTGACAGTTTTCTTTTGGGCCCTTAGAACATGGACACACAAATTGCTCATGTACCCCATAGACCAGGAATGGGAAACCTGAGGGGCTCCAGCAGTTGAGGACTACAATTCCCATTAGCCCCAGCCATTGGCTGGCTGGGTTCCCTTTTAAAATGTTGCACACGAAAGAGCGTGCAACATAAAGGTGAAATAACCAGGTTATGGTGATCAAAAGGGCGACACTAGAATCTTGCCCTGCATAAAATGTGCAAGATTCTCATGTCGCTGTATGAAACGTTGTTTGGGCTAGAGGCAACCACTGCACATAAAATTTATGCACCTACATCAGTTTTTCTCTCTGTACTGCGCTGCTCTCTCTCCCCTTCTCTGAGCCGCTGCAGGTTGGCTACCTACAATGCCTCTCTCTGTCCCTCTCCCTGTGAGGTTGTCTCTTTTTCCTCTTGGCACTGTCACTCTGCTCTCTCCCCTTCACTGAATAAGAATATAACCCATGTTCCTCTATCTGATTTTTAATGTTACTGAGCAATGTGCCGGGCTGTCTTTCCCCTTCTCTGTGCATTGCTGAGCAACATTAAAAATGAGACAGAGGTACATGGGTTATATTCTTATTCAGACAAAGGGAGAGAGCAGAGTGACAGGGCCAAGCGGAGAAAGCCAGCCATATCAGCACTGAGAGGAGCCTGCAATCTCTTCATCTGGAGCATGTATCAAGACAGCGGTGACAAGAGACACAGAAGACTGCAGGAACCTGTCACGCTTGCACTTTTTATGTAGGGCGAGATTCTCATGTCGCTCTTTTGATCACTGTTACCTGGTTATTTTGCCTTTATGTTGCATACTTTTTTGTGTGTGACATTTTATAAGGATACCTGCTGGCTGACATAATAGGAGTTGTGGTCCACAACAGCTAGAATGCTTCAGGTTGCCTACCCCATGATAAACAATAACATCATGTGCCTTCAAAGTGTACTCCTATATTGAGACGCTCATTCCCTCCTCAGGATCTATATGGGGTGGTGTCCCCAAACCTGTTGCAAAGCTGCATCTGGAGAATAAGGCTGTGTAACCACCACACCTAGCATATAAATTATAGGGTGGCAAAAGGAAAGCCTGAGGCCAAAATCCCAAGGGTGGAACCAATTTGTTACAAACAGGAGAAACGGTATATAAAGGTGGAGAGAACAGATATTTGTATTGCCTGTAAGAGGTAAGTTGTATAGGGCACAGAAGAGGGGCAGTGACAGAACAGTGCAATAGGAAGATAGACAAATGGGTTGTGTTTAAAGATCTGGGTGTCAGAACACAGATACGGGGAGCAGGATACACAGAGATAATGCTGTGTAGGTCAGTGGGACAGTATAAGAATGGCAGCAGGGCAGGACTGATGAGAATTTACAGAGGTATGTGTGTGTTTGTGGACTGAGAGCAGTACAGTAACAGTAAAGGAGGATGGGTGAGAAGTCACAGAGCTGTGTGTGTGTGTGTATATGTTGTATGTGTGAGTGCACTTGTATGTCTATGGCAGATATCTGTACAGTAATAGCAGGGAGAGCTGTAGGAAAGCATGGAAGAGAAGAGACAGAGGTGTGTGTGTGGTGTATAAGTGTATGTTTGTGTGTAGTGCATAAGTGGTGTATAAGTGTATGTGTGTCTGCCTGTATGTGTTTTCTGTGTTTGTGTGTCTTTGTGGGTGTGAGTATTTGTTTGTGTGTATGAGCTTGTGTACATGTGTCTGGGTGTGAGTCACAATGGTGTGTGTTTGTGTGTATGTATATATCTGTGTTTGTGTGTGTCTCTGTATGTTTGTATGTGTTTGTGTATAAGTATGTCTGTGTGTGTGTTTGTAAGCATGTCTGTCTGTGTGTGTGTGTGTGCATGTGTGTGTGTGCACTTGTATGTCTATGGCAGAGATCAGTACAGTAATAATAGGAAGAGCTGTAGGAAAGAATGGAAGAGAAGAGACAGAGGTGTGTGTGTGTGTAGTGTATAAGTGTATGTTTGTATGTAGTGCATAAGTGGTGTATAAGTATATGTGTGTCTGTGTATGCCTATATGTTTTCTGTGCTTGTGTGTGTGTGTGTGGGGGGGGGGGTGCGGGTATTTGTTTGTGTGTATATGAGCCTGTGTATATGTGTCTGTTTGGGTGTGAGTCATAATGGTGTGTCTGTGTGTCTCTATGTTTGTGTGTAAGTATGTCTTTGTGTGAGTATGTCTGTGTGTGTGTTTGTGCGTGAATATGCCTGTGTGTGTTTGTCTGTGAGCATGTCTTTGTGTGTGTGTCTGTATGTTTGTATGTCTGTGTGTGGATGTGAGTATGCCTGTGTGCATGTGTTTGTGTGTCAGTATGTCTGTGTGTGTATGTTTGTATTTATGTGTGTGTGTCTCTGTGTATTTGAGTGTGTTTGTGTGTGAGTATGTCTGTGTCTGTATGTTTGTATGTCTGCGTGTGTGTGTTTGTATATAAGTCTATGTGTGTGCGTATGTCTGTGTGTGTGTCTGTATGTTTGTACGTTTGTGTGGGCTATGTGTATATGTTTGTATGTATATCTATGTGTGTGTCTGTATGTTTGTGTGCGAGTATGTCTGTGTGTGTGTGTCAGTATGTCTGTCTGTGTGAGTCTGTATCTTTGTACGTCTGTGTGTGTGTGACTGTGTGTGTGTTTGTATGTATATCTATGTGTGTGTGTGTGTGTGTTTGTGTGTGAGTATGTCTGTCTGTGTGTGCTGCAACACATCTGTGTGCAGGGGAATTGTAAGTTTCTGAAATAGACCCGGGGCAATATGCACAAAGACAAACGTGAAGCAAATCTGTATAACGCTAGCTGCATCATAGAGAACAATTCCAAATTCCCTTTGAGTTGAATGGGACTTTTGACCCCATGAATGCTAGAGAGGTTTCCTGTGCATGTGAACCAATTCATTGGAGACCACTCAAGTATTCAGAAGTCCCATTTACATCAATGGAGATCTTTCTCTTCCATGAGAGATGGTTTGTTCCATAGTTGCTTCACTTTCTAATTTGTGAGTATGACCCCTGGGGTTGGGTGTGCATAGTACATTATTAATGAGCTGCACAGCTCAGTTGCAGCATTACCATTATATACCCCAGGAGAGCATTACACCACTACATGCCCCTGCTGGCACAATGATTTGGGGTTTTTGAGATCCAGCACTTCAGCTGTTTCCAGCCTGTTCCGAGCAATATCCCTGCAGCAACAGCAGAGGGAGCTGTCGCTCACTGTAAGGTGGTCAATATGATATTAAACAATTCTAAATTTCTTATCTTGGTCTTCTTTCAGAAAGATGAGGACTGCAATTTTGTTTCTCTGCTGTCTACTGATAGCATTAGCAGGTAAGTGACCTCTAAGACTTTACACAAAGATGTAAGACCTCCAAACTGATACACACATATTATACATTATAAAAAAGGGCATTATAGGGTCCAATTGCTTGTGTATGACAACTTGGAGAGCTCAAAACTCTTTAATTGTGCTCTGCTTTGCCCTGTTTTTTTACATTTTAAGTATTACTATCCATTTAAAATCAGACGTTTTATGGTGTCAAACCTGTTTGCATTGAGGGCATTCACTATGTAAAATAATTTAGACAGTGAATCGAACTAGACGTGAATCCCAGTTTATTTAAATTTAGCCTCAGTCATGGGGAGTTTTAGCTGGCACCCCTTATGAATGTCCCCTTTTCTAAGTATCTGAAAGTTGGACTACAGAGTTATATAGCAGATAGTGAAAGGCTGAGGGAGGTTATATTACGAGTACAGGATGTAATTGTAAAGCTCTGGGAATGTACTGGAAAACTGTGAGAAAAAAAGTGGAAGGTGGAGTTTTATTATAAGATTGTGAGATATAAGTGAAAGGTTGTGGGGTATTATTATAAGATTGGAAGATATAAGTGCAAGGGTGTAAGATAAAAATTCGAGATTTGAGGATATCACATCGAAATATTGTTAGGTGTCAGTTGAGGATTTGGTGGATCGTGGTTTGGTTCAGGGCACCAGAGACATATTGCTGTGGATCAGTGTAACTATGTGGGGTTTCAATGTAAAATTGTTGTTTTTGTGATTTCCACTGAATATTGTAAAGGATTAGAGAAAGGTTGTGGGGTTACCAATGAAGGTTTTTTAAGATGCGGACAATACAGAGGGATTTTATTAGATTTAGGATGTTTGTGCTCTCAATTCCAGAAAAAAGTTTTATGATATTTTTATGTCACTTTCTTTTTTTACAGGTGCTCAGAGGGGTTGGGGTGGATGGGGTGGAGGAAGGACTCCAAATCTTTACTGCACAGAAAAAGAAGACGATGGGCGAATTAGCAAATGTGCCAGAGGTAAGAGGAAACAGAAGTGCCTCCACTTACACGTGTTGTGTCACTCTTATCTCTTTGTAGTCAATAAGTCTCTTATCTCCTCACTTCTGGTGCTTCTCTTAGCTCCTCCCTTTCAGAGTGCCTCCTAGCCCCTCATTTGTGTAGAGTGTCTTAGCTCCTCCTTTGCAGAGTGTCTCCCAGCCCCTCATTTGTGCAGAGTGTTTTAGTTCCTCTCTTGAAGATTGTCCTTTAGCTCCTTTCAGTAGAATCTCTTAGCTCCTGCTTCTCAGGATGTTCTCTAGCGCATGCCAGAGGCGTGTCCTTTACTGTAACCCCTCTGGTGGAATAGAACAAAGAAAAAATAGATAACTAAAACAGAAAAAAGAAAGAAAGAAAGCTCACAGCGCTAAACTCATCATATAATATCCATATAATAAATATAAATTCAATATATATATATATATATATATATATATATATATATATAGATAGCAGCAAGGAATGAGAGGGTTCGCCAGTCCCCCTGACATTAGGCCTAGACCCAAAAGTGAAAACACATACAAACAAACAGACCTGCGCTCCTCTATATGCTGTGAATAATGTGTGCCCTGTAATGGGCATATATGATAATTCATAGTAAATCTTAGTGAAATAATTCTCACTTATTTCACTAAGATTTACTACGAATTATTATATATGCCCATTACAGGGCACACATTCACAGCATATAGAGGAGCGCAGGTCTGTTTGTTTGTAAAAATAGATAACTACCTATAATGGCACTCTGCAGATCCAGAGATGCCAGAAATTCCCCTGGACACACTGCTGCGATGACAGAGTGCAAGGACTCCATTTTGTAGTGAGTTTTCTCACAAACGAATTGAGATCCTTCAGGTCCAGGATAGGACAGCAGCCTCCATCCTTGTTGGGAATAACAAAGATGTTGGAATAAAAACTGGAAACTCTCTCCTGTTGGGGGACTGGAGCCAGAACTCCCTTGTCCAAGAAAGCCTGAACCATCCCATTGAAAAGTCTGAGCTTTTCCTGTCCCTGAGGGGAGCAAGAAGGGAAGAACCTGAAGGGAGGCAGGGATGTAAAGGGAATCCCGTAACCTTCAGAAACCACCTGTAATACCAGCAACACAGCTTGTAAGTACTTAAAAAGTGATGCAGAAGACCCCCCATAGGTGTGTGTGTGTGGATCGGGGTTCAGCTAGTCATGCCGAAGAAGGTTTTGAGTGTTTGGGCTTGGTGCAGGCGTGTTTAGACCTCCACTGCCGTTTGGGCTTGGGGTGGAGCGCAGGGCCTGAGGCGCCACCGGGTTCACCACTTTTGGTTCTCTTTGGTGGGGAAGAAAAATGTGATGCCTTTTGGCCTGAGGGTTGTGCTTAGGAACCTGAGGCAACAAGGTGCTCTTTCCTCCAGTGGCTTCACTGATAAGGTTCTTCAGTTCTGGGACAAAAAGAGCAGTACCCTGAAAGGGAAGAGAAATCAGTGATTTCTTAGAAATCAAGTCAGTCGACCAGATTTTAAGCCACAGCATACTCCTAGCAGCCACCGAGAAATCAGAGTCCTTAGCTTCTAGCCCAATAGCATCAATAACATAGTGCTGTGTCTCAGAGATGTTAGCCAAAAGGTCAGCCTTAGGGGCCCCCTTATGAACCATGTCAGTTAGCTGTTCAGTTCAAACAGCAGTAGCCCTATTGACCCAAGCAGAAGCCAAGGTGGGCCTCAGGGAAGCACCAATGGCAGTGAAAGTAGCTTTCAAGATGACCTCAAGCTTTCTATCAGTTAAATCCTTAAGTGCTGAAGGGCCCGCAACAGGCAAGGCAATGGATTTAGAAAGCCTGGAAATAGGGGAATCAACCTGAGGAGGTGTAGTCCACTGAGCCAAGCATGCTTCAGAAAACAGATACAGCTTAGAAAATCTCTTGATAAGATTAAGATGTTTGTCTGTAATCTTCCACTCATCCAGTATAATTTGATCCAGAGTGGGTAGGCAAAAAGACAGAACCGAATCCCCCCCACCCCCGTGACCCCCAAGACACTAGGGATGTTCACCTGAATGTTAGGCAAGGGATGACAAGAAGAATGAGCGGTCTCTCAACTCGGTATATAGAGCTGTTGCAGAAATATGTCCCAAACAGTCTCCATAGAGATCAATGGAGCATTCTGGCTATCCAGTAAAGAATGCCCTTAACCCTTTGAGTGCCAGAGGGGTGCACAATGCGTTGCGTACCCCTCTGGCACTCAAAGGGTTAAAGGCAGGTAATTCAAATAAACACTTAAAAATGAAAAATTCCAAAAAGTGCCAAAAAGACCATTAGAACCCAAATAAAGCATAGGGCTGGAAAGGTCCACAAATAGCTCCTGATAACTGGACAATCCACCAGGGGATGACAGTAATGGTAATCCACCTAATGGGGAATTTTGACACCCCATATCTAAAGAAAAATAATAAAATAAATAAAAACTACGCAGAACTGTTCACAGCCTTCCTACCAGGAAGAGGGAACAAATCCTATCTGGAGGGGAGTGGCAAGGTAGCCTGCTAAGGAGGAGGGGGATGCTCCACCCTGCATTTCGTGAAGAATTGCTCCAGCCCACTGGGAGGAACTGTCGCCTCCCCATGGTACCTGTACGCTATATTGGACGATACAGAAAGAAAATTACATTGCAGGGCATTTTTTCTGACAGCTCAGACTGTCAGAAAGTGGTGGAACTCCTTTATCAGATTTTATAGAGACCTCAGCTCTTCCATAGAAAGCAACAGAATAACAGCTTGGGCACAAGGTGATATTATTGCTAAAAATTAAAAATAATAACAGTTTGAGTTATCTTAACTTTTGAACAAAACTTCTCCAAGCGGTAGAAGCGCTCTTGATTTAGTCAGCAAGAAAGGTCCTACAATATATATTTGTTTTTTCATAATAAAAGTTTACTGCATCTGTAAACCATTGAAGACCAGAGTGGTGTGCGATGCATTGCTTGTCAATGGGCTAACTCTCTTTGAAATAACCTCATCTCTCGGATTCTGCTCTTCCAGGTTCCATAGCGACTTGTTGCAGGTGCGGAAAGGACTGTGGCTCATGGCGTATTACGGATGATGACACCTGTGAATGCCTGTGTAGAAACGTGAGGAGTACCAAGGCCACATGCTGCAAAACCTAGTAAAGCACTCAACCAGAATCTTATTTCTTCTGTGCTTTTGTCCAATATATTTTTTTTTCTTTCTGAAAAACAATACATACTAATAATTAAAGACTGGGCTGCAATTTCATCTATACAACAATTAATTACTGTGTTCTGTAATGTTGTGCAGAGCAATACAAGGAGGGGGAGCATGTTTAAAGAAAAAAAGAAGATATTGAATGCCAATGCATGAAACAACAGGAGAAAATAATTGGAGATGTTACATAGATCAATAAGTAGAATTACAGAGGGAAGCTAAAGGGAGAAACAGGAGTAATAGGGTGAGATTATATGGAACAATAGGAGGAGTTATATAGAACAGTAGGAGGAGTTAGTGGAGGCTTTATATGGAGAAATAGGATATACTGAGCAATACAAGGAGTTACATAGAACGGTAATATAGAGCAATACGAGTAATTAAAGAGAGAGGTTATAAAAAACAATAGGAGAAACTAGAAAGAAGTTATATAGAGCAAAAGAAGGAGTTTAAGGGTTTATATGGAGCAATAGGAGTAGTTATAGGGAGGGGTTACATGGAACAATAGAAGGAATTATAGGGAGGAGTTTTATGGAGCAATAGGAGGAGTTATAGGGAGGGGTTATATGGAGCAGTAGGTGGAGTTACAGGGAGGTGTTATATGGTGCAATAGTGAGAGTTACAGGGAGGTGTTATATGGTGCAATAGTGAGAGTTATAGGGAGGTGTTATATGGTGCGATAGTGAGAGTTATAGGGAGGGGTTATATGGTGCAATAGTGAGGAGTTATAGGGAGGGGTTATGTGGTGCAATAGTGAGAGTTACTGGGAGGTGTTATATGGTGCAATAGTGAGAGTTATAGGGAGGTGTTATATGGTGCAATAGTGAGAGTTATAGGGAGGGGTTATATGGTGCAATAGTGAGAGTTATAGGGAGGAGTTATATGGTGCAATAGTGAGTTATAGGGAGGGGTTATGTGGTGCAATAGTGAGAGTTATAGGGAGGGGTTATATGGTGCAATAGTGAGGAGTTATAGGGAGGGGTTATGTGGTGCAATAGTGAGAGCTATAGGGAGGGGTTATATGGTGCAATAGTGAGAGTTATAGGGAGGTGTTATATGGTGCAATAGTGAGAGTTATAGGGAGGTGTTATATGGTGCGATAGTGAGTTATAGGGAGGGGTTATATGGTGCAATAGTGAGAGTTACAGGGAGGTGTTATATGGTGCAATAGTGAGAGTTATAGGGAGGGGTTATATGGTGCAATAGTGAGTTATAGGGAGGGGTTATGTGGTGCAATAGTGAGAGTTATAGGGAGGTGTTATATGGTGCAATAGTGAGAGTTATAGGGAGGTGTTATATGGTGCAATAGTGAGAGTTATAGGGAGGGGTTATATGGTGCAATAGTGAGAGTTATAGGGAGGGGTTATGTGGTGCAATAGTGAGAGTTATAGGGAGGTGTTATATGGTGCAATAGTGAGGAGTTATAGGGAGGGGTTATGTGGTGCAATAGTGAGAGTTATAGGGAGGTGTTATATGGTGCAATAGTGAGGAGTTATAGGGAGGTGTTATATGGTGCAATAGTGAGAGTTATAGGGAGGGGTTATATGGTGCAATAGTGAGAGTTATAGGGAGGTGTTATGTGGTGCAATAGTGAGAGTTATAGGGAGGTGTTATATGGTGCAATAGTGAGAGTTATAGGGAGGTGTTATATGGTGCAATAATGAGGAGTTATAGGGAGGGGTTATGTGGTGCAATAGTGAGAGTTATAGGGAGGTGTTATATGGTGCAATAGTGAGAGTTATAGGGAGGTGTTATGTGGTGCAATAGTGAGAGTTATAGGGAGGTGTTATATGGTGCAATAGTGAGAGTTATAGGGAGGGGTTTTATGGAGCAATAGGATGGGTTATAGGGAGGTGTAAAATAGAGCAGTAGGAGGAGTTATAGGGAGGTGTAATATGGTGCAATAGTGAGTTATTGGGAGGTGTTATATTGTACAATAGCGAGAGTTATAGGGAGGTGTTATATGGTGCAATAGTGAGAGTTATAGGGAGGTGTTATATAGTGCAATAGTGAGAGTTATAGGGAGGGGTTTTATGGAGCAGTAGGATGGGTTATAGGGAAAAGTTATATGGTGCAATAGTGAGTTATAGGGAGGGGTTATATGGTGCAATAGTGAGGAGTTATAGGGAGGGGTTATGTGGTGCAATAGTGAGAGTTACAGGGAGGTGTTATATGGTGCAATAGTGAGAGTTATAGGGAGGTGTTATATGGTGCAATAGTGAGAGTTATAGGGAGGGGTTATATGGTGCAGTAGTGAGAGTTATAGGGAGGTGTTATATGGTGCAATAGTGAGGAGTTATAGGGAGGGGTTATGTGGTGCAATAGTGAGAGTTATAGGGAGGGGTTATAGGGAGGGGTTATGTGGTGCAATAGTGAGAGCTATAGGGAGGGGTTATATGGTGCAATAGTGAGAGTTATAGGGAGGTGTTATATGGTGCAATAGTGAGAGTTATAGGGAGGTGTTATATGGTGCGATAGTGAGTTATAGGGAGGGGTTATATGGTGCAATAGTGAGAGTTACAGGGAGGTGTTATATGGTGCAATAGTGAGAGTTATAGGGAGGGGTTATGTGGTGCAATAGTGAGAGTTATAGGGAGGTGTTATATGGTGCAATAGTGAGGAGTTATAGGGAGGGGTTATGTGGTGCAATAGTGAGAGTTATAGGGAGGGGTTATATGGTGCAATAGTGAGAGTTATAGGGAGGGGTTATGTGGTGCAATAGTGAGAGTTATAGGGAGGTGTTATATGGTGCAATAGTGAGGAGTTATAGGGAGGGGTTATGTGGTGCAATAGTGAGAGTTATAGGGAGGTGTTATATGGTGCAATAGTGAGGAGTTATAGGGAGGTGTTATATGGTGCAATAGTGAGGGTTATAGGGAGGGGTTATATGGTGCAATAGTGAGAGTTATAGGGAGGTGTTATGTGGTGCAATAGTGAGAGTTATAGGGAGGTGTTATGTGGTGCAATAGTGAGAGTTATAGGGAGGGGTTTTATGGAGCAGTAGGATGGGTTATAGGGATGTGTAAAATAGAGCAGTAGGAGGAGTTATAGGGAGGTGTAATATGGTGCAATAGTGAGTTATTGGGAGGTGTTATATTGTACAATAGCGAGAGTTATAGGGAGGTGTTATATGGTGCAATAGTGAGAGTTATAGGGAGGTGTTATATAGTGCAATAGTGAGAGTTATAGGGAGGGGTTTTATGGAGCAGTAGGATGGGTTATAGGGAAAAGTTATATGGTGCAATAGTGAGTTATAGGGAGGTGTTATATGGTGCAACAGTGAGTTATAGGGAGGTGTTATATGGTGCAACAGTGAGTTATAGGGAGGTGTTATATGGTGCAATGGTGAGAGTAATAGGGAGATGATATATAGTGCAACAGCAGGAGTTTTTGGGATAGGTTACACAGATGAATAAAATAGCAATAAGGAGGAGTTATAGGAAATAATCTAACAAGTAAAAGGAATGGTATATATAGAGCAATAAGAGGAGTTATAGGATGATGTGGTGGAAACTTCATAGAGTGTCAGATAAACCAAGGTTTTTGCCCATTGCACAATGCAAAGAACCTGGATAGAAAGTGTCAAACAACATAGCACACACTCCCAGGCTTTATACCTCCCCTCCTGTGGGACTACTGAGTGGCTGCCAACCTGAGTTCCCCCTGCTTGTCCTCCAGAGGTCAGAGCAATCAATCTGGTGGTGAGCAGCATCCTGGGAAATCCAAAACAACCAATTTAAGGGCTGCCAGCAGGGAGCCTGGTATGAAACCACCCAGTTGGATCCCCTCTGACTGACTTATGTTGTACATTGGGCTGTTCATATTTCCCTCTCCCACTCCTGAGTCTTCCAGACAATCCCATCAGCTTGATGACCCCCATAAGAGGGATGCATTGTCCTGATTTCTACCTACTAAGTATGATGACTCCAGTTCCAGAGAAAACCTTGCTGTTGAACCTGTAGTGTCAGAGGCTAGAGGTCCCAGAGATGGGGGACAGAGGACCCAGAGATGGGACCTGGGCAAGGCTGGTGCATAAAAGATGGCAGAGAGCAGGACACAAGCTTAACCTTTATTGTTGTTGACACCCTGGCTCTCTATCACTGAACACAATCCTACTTACATGTTTAACAGCACCCATGAAATACTCCTAATGTCCATCACATAGGGGTTTATTTTCAGGAGAGGAATACTGAGTTCCATATAGTGTTGCTACGGTTTACCTTGCAGGATGAGAGTTATGACAGGACCTCTTCTGGTCATATACAAAATCAAAATCCCCCCCACTTTGGAGTCATTGATCTTCCTGTCTGGAGAGTCCTTGGTATTTAACACACACACACACACACACACACCCTCTAGTATATGACCTAAAAATTGTAAGGTTGCAGAGCCAGGTCTTATCATAGCAAGAATACATTGCTGCACAAGAATTAATGTATATTGTCCCCTGCTACCTTGTTTAACCAATTGGGGGGTTGTGATCAGTGACCACAGTAAATCTGAGAAATATATGCATGAATCAGTTTGAACCATGGAATGCTTGAAAAAATCTGGGGCAGCAAACATGGGTCAATTGCTCAGGGCACCTTGGAGCTGGCTCATTGCATCCTTATAGACAGGTGTTATTGCAATGTTTAGGGGCTGATTCTTCCTTATCAGGTTTGTCAGAGGTCTGGCCAATGCTTTAAGCTAGGGGAAAAATTGTGATAACTAGCCTTCATGAAGAAGGCCAGTACCTGCTTCTTAGTCTGGGTAATGGGACACTTTTGTATGGCTTCAACCTTGGCCAGTGCCAGACACATGTTGACACTCCTAGCCATATACCCCAGATAACGTAGCTTTGCCAACCTGTGAGTTTTGTGAAGGAAGATGGGCAACCCGGCCTCCTTAATGCTGTCCAATACTTAAGTAATCTTCTCCTTTAGCACTGTATATGCCTAATTGTTGAGATAGACACAAACATTGCTGCATCCTCTCCAGCAGCCTGTCCACCAACTGCTGGAAAGTGGAGGGCACCTTCTTCATCCCAAAAGGCATAGGGCAAATGAGGTGATGAAAGCTTACTTAGCCTTTGCTAGATCTGATAAAGGGATTGACCAGTATCCATTGATCCAGCATGGGCATATACTGGGTCCCAGCTAGTCCATCTATTAGAATATCTATCCAGGGCACTGGGTATGCATCTGTAGCAGTGCGGTCATACAGCTGTCTATAGTTCAGTAGTTCTCAGTCTTATTTTCTTCATCCAGCCCTCAGCCTTCCCCCTATCGTTCAGACTCAATCCCCCTCCTGCCTTCAGTTTATTCTCCTATAGCCCTTGGTGTTAACCCCTTGAGTGCCAGAGAGGTACACAACGCATTGCAGAGCAATACATTGTGTACCTCTCTGGCACTCAAAGGGTTAATAACCTCCCCAGCATTCAGCCTCACTCCCCCCAGTAACAAAGTAAAATCAGGCACTTGGGAACTATAGGAAAAGGTAGTGAACTGGGTGTTGGCCCTTGAGGGCCAAAATCATCAGGAAAGTGCTCTGCCCGAGTCTTGCTGTGCAATGTTTTACTTGCCCCTCTGACACTCAACAGGTTAATTTGTAACGTTTCACTGGAAACTAGAAGGGGGACCCTCTTTATCCAATATGCTATTAGCCCTCAAGCTCCAGGGAGCTATCCAATGCCACCCTCTGGCACTTCATTAACCCTTTGACTTCAAAGCTTAGATACCTTTCTAGCAATGTGTTCCATACCCCTCTGGAACTCAAAGGGTTAATAAATTAAGCCGTTAATAAAACCCACACAATTTTTTTTGTATTTCACCGAGACACCTACTGGTGCTTCTGAACATGTTCTAATTCAGACAACCATGTAAAAGATCAACTAAATTCAACTTCTAAAATGAAAAAGAAAACTGCATTTTAGAAAAAAAAATTAAACACAGTGTAAAGTAAGCTTCTAATTTTAAATTAACAAGCAAAAATGTTCTTAAAGTGATAGGTGTACTTTAATTAAAAAATGTAACTAAACTTTATTTGTACAGAAGCATATAGTTACTAGCCTAGTGTTAGCCAATGATCAAATGTGATCAAGTCAGTGAGAATAACTGGTATTTAACAAACTGAGCTGTTCTTGGATACAATAGTGGTTGGTAGGTGGTTAGGCCCTACTAGTTCAAGTATGTTGGCTAAATAGGTAAAACATGTTTTTCTTAAAAAATCTCATGAGGGATGCACCCTGATAACAGTTCAAACTGTAACAAAGTAGAGTGTGGCTTGTCTCCAGCACAATGCAATCTGAAAATTGGACAACAGGTGGCAGTGTAGCTAATCGATTATTATAAAAAGCACAACATTTTGACCCATAATAATTTTGCAAACTCAGTCAAAGTCGAGGATTCATTCTTAACCCTTTGAGTGCCAGAAGGGTACTTGCAAAGCAATGAGTTGCACACCCCTCTGGCAACCAAAGAGTTAACATATCATTAATTATATTTTGGTGACATCAGTAGCATCGAGGGGGTTAAAAGTTCTATTTAAATCATATTCCCTGGAGTTTGTATTTGTTCCATATGATGCAGCTGGTTTGCTTCAAAATTATTCCAATTCTTCTCACTAAGTCTGATGCACTAAGAAGAACTGGGGGGGTGATTCACTAAGCAGTGATAAAGTGGTGATGACTTCTCCAGTTTATCACTTCTCCAATTCCTATGTTATTCTATGGAACATATACACTAAGATTTCTTCAACTGTGGAGATCTTAGTGAATAGACTCAATAGAATAACATAGGAACTGGAGAAGTGATATCACTGGAGAAGTTATCACCTCTTTATCACTGCTTAGTGAATCTCCCCCTTGGAGTAAACCACATCTACTGAGGGGGACAAATAAATAATCACCAAATTAATTCCCATTGATTTAAAGGGGGCATTTAACTCTTTGAATGCTCGAGAGATCTCCAACGCATTACTTCCCGATCCACTGGAGAGGTCTCTAGCATTCAAGGGGTTACAAACCCAATTTATATTCACAGATACAGATTAAATTAGGCTATAAAAAGGACACAAACCCATCTTGTTCAGTCACTGACACAGTGGCCTAGATTCAGTAAAGGTCGATGCTGTGGCAATATGATCTTGTCTAGGTGTTCGAAACACTGACATTTTGATGTGTACACACACACACACACACACACTGACATATTCACTAAAATTTTTGGATGTAAGGGGAGGGGTGGAGAAGGTCACTGTTGGCATACAGGACTGTATAAGTGTTGTCGGTGTGGAAGGTATCTCTTCCATTTACACATCTACAACACTAAGACAATTCTGAAGTTGAACAGCATTCTCACTGCTTCCCTGCTTGGCCATTAGGGGACTAAAGAGAAAGCTTTCAGCATCATAGACAGCACTGAGTGCCATAGGGATGTGCATTGCTCACCCCTGTGGCACTCAAAGGATTAAAATAAACAAAAATAATACACTAAGCACCACACAACTATCCTCTAACCTATATATCATATATTATACATGTTGTGCACTCGCAGGGGAACAAGACTGGGTCACGCAGCATCTATGTGGATTTCAGGCTACCACTTGCCCCCCAGCCTTGTTCTGTTGCCCAGTTGTAGCCATAGAGCCCCATATACACTGCTTGGCCTCCACACTTGCTCCCTTGACCACTGGTAACCACAGATCCCCATGTTCATTGTCTGACCCTCTCCAGCCTTTTCCCCTTGCCCACTGCTAGCCACAAATCCCCATGGGCACTGCCTGGGCAGGGAAAAAAGCTAGGGGTGTCAGGCAGTGTATATGGGGCTAACACACAATGGTGTTGTTCCCTTCATTATAGATGTCTGACATAGTGCCCCCCTTCTACATATATTGCTCGCATTTGACATACTAACTTTATTCAACAGAAACTGCCCTTTATTCTACACTTAACCCTTTGAGTACCAGAGAGGTAGCAATGAATAAAGGGCAGTCATGGGAACAAGTGTGGGGGCCAAGCAGTGTATATGGGGTTCTATGGCTACAACTGGGCAAGGGAACAAGGATGGGGGGCAAGTGGTAGCCACGAATCCCCATAGATGCTGTGTTATCCCCTGTCTTGCTCCCCTGTGCACAACCCTATGGCACTCAATGCTGTCCATGGTACTGAAAGCCTTCTCTTTATTCCCCTATTGGCCAAGGAGGGAGGGAGGGAGGGAGAGAGAGAGAGAGAGAGAGAGAGAGAGAGAGAGAGAGAGAGAGAGAGAGAGAGAGAGAGAGAGAGAGAGAGAGAGAGAGAGAGAGAGCGGTAATGCTGTTCACCTTCAGAATTGTCATAGTGTTGGAGATTTGTGAAGGGAGGAAATCCCTTCCACACCAACAGCACTTCAATCACATCCCTCCCTGCTGTTACTGCATAGGAAAGTATAGGGAGATCCCAACTTCACCAACCTCAGGTAGTTGAAGTTGAGACTGTGAACGCTGACAGCAGAGGCTGCTATCGGAGTGTAGTGAATGTGTTGAAGTGTCACATTAACATATCTACATACCCCCTGCATACGAAAGTGTCTCATTGTACCTCATTTCCATATGGAAATAGCCCATAGTCGGTGTGATGAATAAAAATTCATAAACCTGTCTGACTGATGTCGATTTGGGCATAATTTTGTCGGAGTGCTGCTGATGTAATGTTGTAGACGTTTCAGTGAATTTTGTCGATGTGCCCACGACACTGCTCCGACAGCACATTGACATTTTTAGCCCTCTTCGAATTTGAGTACATATAGGCCAGTATATCACAGAAAATTACAATTGCATAATCCTTCCTTACTCCAAAATGGGCACCTGTTTACCAGAACGTATCTGCTAACATATATTACCCTGAATGTGCCCTTCTGATAGAAATGGATCTAATCTTCTCTTAAATGTATCCACTGAATTCCAAAATTTAAAGGAACAGGAACCATTTATTTTTATTTTACATATTCTGTAGCTGCATAATATGTAAAAGCAAATTGCCTGTTCATTTAATGTTGACCCATAGAATAACAAATGGGTGATCAATGGCTCAGTCACTGCAATTAATCCACCAGTATTTAATTAGAGATATTCTTAAAATGTTAGCTTTTGGTGTGACCCATTCTGGAAAAAAAAATTAGACAAATACATAGGATTTTATGCCAGAGCAACTTCAGGGGTCAGATTAACTAAGCGGTGATAAAAAGGTTATAAAGTGGAGACGACTTCTCCAGTTTCTATGTTATTCTATGGAGCCTATGCACTGAGATCTCCAAAGCTGAAGAACTCTTGGTGCATAGGCTCCATAGAATAACATAGGAATTGGAGAAGCGATATCACTGGAGAAGTCATCTCCACTTTATCACCGCTTAGTGAAGCTTCCCCCAGTTCTTCTTAGTACATCAGCCCCCCCTATATATGAACAGTTGTGAGCAGAGAAAAATGAAAGGGGAAAGGGAAGAAAGAAAAAAAATCATGTTGGAATGGAAGGGAGAAAAGAACAAAGATAAAGAGTAGCATGAAGGATGCTAAGCCACATCAAGCAGACCGGCTGGACAACAACGTGGACCTGCAGGCCACAGGAGGAACACTAGACACAGAACCCCATGAAAAAAGAAAATGTGGTGCAATTCTGGAACCTAGCAACTGCACATTAAACATACACCAAATTCACACAGAATCAAGGGATATTATGGCACTCAGCAGACAGAACAACAATAAACCATATTAATGATGCACATGTTAACCAAGGGCCCCCAAATATAAGCAAAGCTGCCATCCAATATCTAGTGTGCTAAATCTAATAGACTGAAAACACATAGAAAGGATTGCACCAGTAAAATACTTCAATACCAAGAATAACACAAATAGTCTAGGTGCACTCAGAGGCAAAAGATACAGCGCAAAACCGAAATGGAGGGTCATAAGGTATAGAAAACCAAACGACTACCCCAAAAAAGGAGCCAAATACAAGGAGGCACACTCAAAATATAGCATATAAAATAGTTATTTGAATACAAAAAGGATAAACAGGCAATTTAAAAAAAAAATTAAATGCATTACAGGCAAGCCCTAATATATGATATTAAAGTACTATAGTGTATCCCCACAACTATAAAGGACATAATGAGACTATACTACATGGAAATAGCAACGTGCAAAAAAAAAAAAAAAAAAAAATCAGTACATCTCTAAAGCACATAAACACAAATAATATTAATACATACATATTAGAGTAGGTTCTTGCCATATACTGAGGTACCTTGATGGGGTTGGCACGCTTATACAACGTTTGGCCAAATTTTGCAATGTAATCCTCATATTTATTAACACACTGGTATTATATATGCTCAATACAGGGTACACATTTGCACCTTATATAGAGAAGCACGTTTGTCTTGCTTTTGAACTTTAGGTTTCGGCCTAATACTTGGGGGACTGGGGAACCCTTTCATTCTCTGCTGCTATCTATACATACATTACTTTATTCTTATTTACACTTTATCAATTATATGCATGTATTATGGTGAGTTAGCTCTGCGAGCTACTCTTTCCTTTGTTCTTGCTTTTGCACATCCCCTTTGCTCATTTTAGCTGCTTTTGGTTTTTCTATTTAACCACTAATATAACACACAAATATTTTATTGCACTATTTCCTTTTCTCTTTTCTATATTTAGAGTCCTTAACACCTTAAGGACCCCGTCATAGTTTGTTTTCCCTTAACGACCGGCCACGCAGGCACACAGCGGTCACTAAAGGACCACAGAGTTTTTTTTTTTTTTATTATTTCAGTTTGGGACTTCCCGAACGGCATGCAGCCGTTGGGGGAGCCCGGAATTCCATGACGGTCATAGCACGTCATGGGTCGTTAACTCAGATCGACCCATGATGTACTATGACCGTCAAGGGTCGTTAAAGGGTTAAGGACCCATGACAGTCCTGGACCATTATGGAATTCCGGGCTCCCCGTACGGCTGCATGCCATTCAGGGAGTCCGGAATCGGATTCTTTAAAGAAGGTCCGTGGTGACAGCAGTGTGCGTGCGCGGACGGTCCTTAAGGGGTTAAAGACATGGCTGTTGACCTGTCTTGGCTTGCATACACCTTGTTTGTTTGTAATTAATTATTCCTTATATGGCCTGTGGGGGTGGGAACATTTTGCCTATAAGGAGGGCTGGTGGATACACAGTCCTCTTGGATGGGCACCCACTAACTGCAGGCCTACAGAGTTTTCTTTATAATAGGCAAATCCTTCTTCTACACCCTTTTAAACTGCTGTATGCCTTTTGTTTTTAATTGTAAACACTGGGACCCCCAAGCATCAAAAACAATATACTCAAAGGGGTCGCCCTCAAACGCGTTTATTATAACATCTCCTCAGTGACTGTTTTCAATTTAAATAGGGCTTTACAGGTGTATTAGAGTAGGTACTTTGCCATATATTGAGGTACCTTGGCAGGGCTGGCAAGATTATACAATGTTGACCAAATTTTGGAACAAAATCCTCATATTTATTAACACAGTGGTATTATATATGCCCAGTACAGGGCACACGTTTGCACCTTGTATAGAGAAGCGCAGATTTGTCTTGCATTTGCACTTTAGGTTTCAGCCTAATACTTGGGGGACTGTGTGGTAAATATAATTGTTGATATCTTTATTAGCTAACTAAACAGATTTAGGATGCAAGCTTTCAAGACATCGCAGGTCTCTTCCTCAGGCATGTTATACAGATAAATATGAAAACATCTCTCTTATATACATCCTAAATCTGTTTAGTTATCCAATAAAGGTATCAACAACTATATTTACGTCCTGTATTTCTAAAGCTAACATGGTACCAACTCTCATTTATCATACACTGTGTGACACCCCAGATTTGTTCCACTGGTAGTCACAAAACTGCACATACTTTGTATGACATCCCAGCCTTGTTCTACTGGTAGTCAGAGAACTGCGCATATACTGCGTGACACCAAAGCCTTGTTCTACTGGTAGTCACAGAACTGCACATACACTGTCTGACACCCCAGCCTTTTTCCATAGTCCAATAATAGTGACAGAACCACACATCTACTAACATCCCACCCTTGCTCCACAGGTAGTCACCACACACAAACTTTCAAAATGAGCTGAACCCGAGATCTTTGGAATATTAACCATTAAAGTCTCCCATAATGTAGATTTTATGCAGTATGTCCTTGCTTGCTCTAAACCAGAGATGCTCCAGTCAGTCTGCATGGAAACTTTAATGTTCTACAAGCTATTGCTGCATAAACACAATCAGGACTTCTCTCTCTGCCTTTATGGTACAAATAGCACCAATTTAGAGACAAAAAGCAGTTGATGCAAATCATATAGTAGGTAGCACTGGACTCTCTCATCCTTCACCCTGTGATTTGAGTCAAAACCCAAGAATTCCCAGGTATGCACACAAACTGACATCCAACTTTTGTCTGCTAGCTACTGGTAGCCACAGAAACCCACACATACACTATCTGACATCCCACGCTTGTCTCACAGGTAGTCACCACATACAAACTGACACCCCAGTTTTGTTCCACTATCCACTAGTAGCCACAGAGCCACACACATACACCGTGTTACATTCCAGCCTGGTTCCATTCTCCACTGGAAATTACAGATTCACACTGTCACTGTCAAACACCCCAGCCTACGGCCAGGTCCAATGAGGGGGCCTGGAGGAAGCCTCATTCCTGCACTCAACCGCCTCAACGAGTCCTCGAGGAATGCGTGGGAACGCCATTCCTGCTAGCAGGACTCCTCCGCCGGGCACCGCAACACAGTCAGGTCTATGTAGCTACAGTGCTCCCTCGTTGCCTCTTTAGTAATGCAGAGCGCGCTGGGAGTCAACATCTCCCAGTGCTCTGCATTACTGAAGAGAAGACCATGCGGGAGCTCCAGCAGTTACAGGTTTGTAATGGGGGGCAAAGTGGAGCTGGTGGGGGGCATCTCTTACAGGAATCTCCATACCAGGGGCAGACTGGCCCAGGGGGCAGAGAGAGGACAAAAATTAAGTAATGCATCATGGGTTTCCTCCCTAACCCTGACTACCTACACAGTATTTAGTTTACACTACAGTTTTGTGGTCACAGGCACTCAAAGGGTTATCCAGCCATTGGATAATTCTTTGAGTGATAGTGCCCACAAAACTGTAGTATATCCCTTGGAGTGCCTATGCCCACAAAATTGTAGTGTAAACTAAACAATGTGTAGGTAGCCAAAGTTAGAGAGGTATCCCCCATTTTGATACACCAATCAGAAGATGGACTATGTGAAAAAAAAAGCAGAAAGAAAAGACTCAGTTGGGTCCTATGTATACAGAAAAAAGTACAGCAATTATGTGGCAAAACAAACGCACCAATGGAAAGATATAAAAATCCCCTTTGGTGTAAATATGAATGATTCCATAACCTAAATGATTTTTGAGACAAAGATTATTCAAATTACTTAAGTTCAAAATAAAACTTGAGCAATAATGGAGAATACCAAATGCACCACCTGTCCACAACCTGTATCTATTCTGTTAGCTGAAATCATCAATTGCAGCAGCATCTAAGCCTATATCTTTAACACGACTAAACAAAATATTACTGTCCGTCCAGTTGTTGGACTACATCACAGCATCATTATGTTACAGAACAGCAACCTATTCAGAGTTGTTAAGAACTACAACTCCCACCACCCGTAAGCGGCCAGCGGCTGCAAGTGCAATTTGTATCCTTTAACACCTGAAGGTCTTTCAGATCAGATACGACGGGGCACATGACCATCCCACAATGCTGCCCTTTGGGAGCTGTAGTTTCAAGCTCCGTGAGAGGTGCTTCCTACGAGCATAGCTGAGGATCATCAGAACTACAACACCCACAATGCAATGGTGCGTCTACGAAGCTTAAGGCGCAGCGTGTTCTGGCGCGACATCAAGTTTCTGGTAAAGCTTTTCATTCCGTTGATCAGTTTGCTTGCAATATTTATGGACAGGGGATATCTAACCAATGCGATTAACCGTTTAAGGACAAGAGGCGCGTACAACGCATAACTTCACAACAATTCGTGATGCACGCTACTGGTCCTTGTTAGGTTAACACTTTGAGTGCCAGAGGGGTACCCCTCCTGCACTCAAAGAGTTAAAGGAAATCTAAACACGTGTTAACTAATGCTTTACTATACTAATACAAATAAATAAAACGTTCCTTTTAAGAGTTTCAAACTATGTTAACCACTTGAATACCATAGATAGGTGCAACGCATTTTGAAGCAATGTGTTGCACTTTTCTCTGGTCGTCAAGGGGTTAAATAGGAATACAAAGTAACATTTGGCTGAATTCGGTCGATGCCAGTGCTGTTTGACTGAATGGGGCTGAGATATAAATATCTGTGTATTTTATTTCAATTGACATATTTTTCACTGAGTTTGTGTGATCTGAAATTGACAAGTCGCTCTCTTTTTGGAAGAAAACAAAAAAGAAATAAGCACATTTGTCTTAGAAAATGGAGACCACTGTGATCCAGGCAGCCTTAGTTATGTAAGGTGAACAGAATCATTCCACCAGCATTCGTCTAATGGAGAAGGTATCTTTTACTGGTTATCGGGAAGCAGTGAATGTGATGTACTTATGAACAGTGGTGCAAACCAGTTGTACCTTAGGGAATCGATACAAATTCCCATAGACTTAAATGGGACTTTTAACCCCTAGAATTTTAAAGAGATTTCCAACCCATTAGACCACCATCATTCAAGCCTCCTTCATTGACTTGAAAGGGTTTCCCAGTCCCAAACACTCCTGCCCGGTACTTGGGTTAGGATGGAACTGGAAGAAGAGGAGTGTTCTTGCACCCCTAAGTCCCCTTTATTGATCTCCCAGCATAATCAATATCTGCTGCTAGACCAGTAGCTGGAGGGCATCAGGAGGGGTCCCGATGCCCAGCCACGAGGTCTGACCTTTTTTTTTTTTTTTTTTTTTTTGTAAGCTGCTGGTTGAGGAGCCAAACATTTTTTTCTTAAACAGAATGGCAGCAGTGATTGGTTGAGGAGGCATGGGGCTGTGGCACCTGCCTCCTCCTCAACCAATCAGATTTTTCAAGCTACACCCCCTGACAGCAAACCAGATTCACTTACATTTTTAGATATAGACTAGCAATGTGGGACGGCGTTGCCCGTCATGTTATGACCGTTGGGCGCACATGTGTGAAATGCAGACACACTGATAAACACAGACATATGCAACACACAGGCAGACACATACCATACATCCCAAGTGTCCCTCTTTGAGGGTCGGAGCCCTCTGTCCCTCTTTTTAGGAGGTCAGACTGTGTGCAGGGCCGGCTCCACCTATAGGCGAGGTAGGCGCCGGCCTAGGGCGCACACGTACTGGGGGCGCGGGCATGCAGCGGAGAAGAGCTGCGCCCGCACACACCACGCCGGGAACCACAACACAATCAGGTCTGCGTTGCTACAGCGCTCCCTCATTGGGTTGGATCTTTAGTAATGCAGAGCGCGCTGGGAGTCATGATCTCCCGCCTTGCTCTGCATTACTGAAGGGAAGACTGTGCTGGAGCTACAGGTATGTGATGGGGGGCAAGTTGGAACTGAAGGGGCATAGTGGAGCTGCTGGGGGCAAGTTGGAGTGGATGGGGGGCAAAGTGGAGCTGGTGGGGGCAAGTTGGAGCTGGTGGGGGGCAAAGTGGAGCTGATGGGGGCAAGTAGGAGCTGAGGCGGCAAGTTGGAGTTGATGGGGGACAAAGTGGAGCTGGTGGGCCAAAGTGAAGCTGATAAGGGGCAAGTTGGAGCTGGTGGGGGGCATCTCTTACAGGCATCTTCAGACCAGGGGCAGACTGGGCCAGGGGGCAGAGAGAGGACAATCATGAAAAGAGGTTGGGTATAAGTAGACCGGGGTATAAAGGGGTGGGGCACAAGGGGCGGAGCAAAATGGGCAGCAAAATTAGGTTTTGCCTAGGGTGGCAAAAATCCTTGCACCAGCCCTGACTGTGTGGTGTGTATTACTTTGCTCTACAGCAATAAAGCTCATATACATATTTTTGTAAACTTCAGTATATGTGTTTATACATTAGTGAGTGCAAATAAAATACTTTGGTCTTGCACTAAATCATTTATTCACTTACATAAATAGCCAGTAATAGGTCATGAAATAGCCTAAAAATTATTACTAATGCCCTGCCCACCAGCCACGCCCCCAACAATATCACCTAAAACTAAAGTGCCCCTCTTTGGCCATGTGAAATGTTGGGAGGTATGCACATACACACAGTGAGCGGCAGAAACATGCAAAAGACATGTACACACAGACACACTGGAGATGCACACATGGGCACACATATGTAACAGAGATGTACACACACAACATATATGAGCAGAAACACATGCGTGCATGAGTTGTGCACCCCTCTGGCACTCAAATGGTTAATGTATAGAGAGGCATGTCAGAGATAAATAGCAGTGGGAAGTGTATTTATACCTGGGAACTGATTTGTGTAGTCCCTAGAGGGGACTGATGTGGTGCTGATGTGGAGAGACAAATGGGGCAATCTGGGTTAAAAGTGGGTGGGGCTTAATCGCGAGTAGGGGGCGGGGCTTAACATAAATGTGGCAGAAGTGTTAGTAATAGGCTGGGGAAGGAGGAGAAGTGGGAGGGAAATGCAAGTTTACAGTGTGAGGGGTTTGAACACACTCCCTGAGGGGTAAAACCTTATACACAACCCTGTGGCAGTCAGTGGGTTAAGTGTGTACCTGATTGCTGTCTGTCCTGAGTCTTGCATGGCAAATGATGACAGTGAAGAAATAATTGAGCAATGAGGGCCTACCTTAACCCTCTGAGTGCCATTTTGTTCCCTTGGTGCTGTCACACCCTTCAGTGGCTGTAGTACAGGTCCTGCTGAGGCCACTGGGAGTCAGGGTGAGTGACTGTGTGTCAGCCATATTTCTTTCTGGCTGTGTGTGTGTGGTGGTGCTGTGTGAGTGGGGCATGTGTGTGTAATACCTGTGAACTTTTACTTGTGGAGTCCCTCATGTGGTGCTGATGTGGAGAGAGCAATGGGGCAATTTGGGTTAAAAGGGGGTGGGGCTTAATCGTGAGTAGGGGCGGGGCTTAACATAAATATGGAAAAGTGCTAGTAATAGGCTGGGGAAGGAGGAGAAGTGGGAGGGAAATGCAAGTTTACAGTGTGAGGGGTCTGAACACACTCCCTGAGGGGTAAGACTTGATACACAACCCTGTGGCAGTCAGTGGGTTAAGTGTGTACCTGATGGCTGTCTGTCCTGTGTCTTGCATGGCAAATGATGACAGTGAAGAAATAATTGAGCAATGAGGACCTACCTTAACCCTTTGAGTGCCATTTTGTTCCTCTGGTGCTGCACTACAGGTCCTGCTGAGGCCACTGGGAGTCAGAGTGAGTGTGTGTGTGTGTGTGTGTCAGCCATATTTATTTCTGGCTTTGTGTGTGTATGTGGTGCTGTGTGTGTGAGTGGGGGCATGTGTGTGTGTGTGTGTGTGTGTGGTGGTCTGTGTGTGTTTGTGTGGTGCTGTATGAGTGAGGCATGTGTGTTTGTCTGTGGTGTAGGAGCAAGTGGCGGCCATATTGTTTTTTCTTACTTTGATAGTGGTGGGCGGGCTGCATAGTGGGGGCGGGCCAACTCCCTGCATGATTGAATCACCCAATGGGAACAGTAACTCCTCCTTAATACCACCCCTGGGTGTGTTTGCCAGGCACACAGAAGTCTTCTTTTATATATATAGATATATACACTATATGAACATCTGTAATATACTGTAAAAATGTGATTTTATTCAATAATTAAGAAATGGGGGTAAGGAACAGGAAAGTTTTTGGTATCCAGACTTACATGTTGCAAGCTGATAGAAGAACATGTATAATGCATCATTTATTGTAGGTTGTGATCAGAGTCTCATCTAACTATACCAGTGTGAAAGATCTGCATCTCTCTGACCTTCGGCTACCATGCAGTTTGGCCCTAATTAAAGTGACTGTAATGTCTAAAAGCAACTATATCGCTGAGTCTTCTTTAGATTATAAGAAACACATTGCACTGTTTAAAGTGGATCTATCACCGGTTTACACGTTTTGATCATTGTGTAGAATACTTAGCGAATAATTATAAAACGTATTTTTTTTTTTAAACGTTATTTGCGAGAAAATTACAGTTTAAGGTGTGCCCAGCAGCCTACTTTCGGCTAAACTGCTCTTGCCGCAGTTTGCCGCACTGCCTCTGCTCCCGTCACTCTACCCAGCATCCTCCGATGACGGAGGAATTCTGTTAGTAAGCTGGAGGGATCTCACTGGCTAGATATCAATCTCTGCCAATGAGATCACTCCAGCTTACTAACAGAACGCCTCCGTCATCGGAGGATGCTGGGGAGAGTGACGGGAGCAGAGGCAGAGCTGCAAGAGCAGCCTACCCAGAAATAGGCTGCTGGGCATACTTTAAACTGTAATTTTCTTGCAAATACATTTTTAAAAAAAAAAATAATAACGATTCGCAATGTGTTGATAGATCCACTTTAAAAACACTATTGCGTAGTTCTAAAGTTATGAAGTGGAGAAGGATCCTCCACCTACCCCTTTTGCCTACGTCACTCAGCAGCTCTCTCAGGTCCGGACGGATGCGCTGAGGGACAAACTTCAGTAAGCAAAGGGAAATCCTTCCTTCCTTCGTCAAGGGGGGCAGGATTTTCCTTATACTTACTGAAGTTTGTCTTCGCTTCATCCGTTGGGTCGCACGACATGACTAGTCATTCAGTGGGAGGTGGCCAGGAGGGGCGGGCGGGGGATCCTTCTCCACTTCATAACTTTAGAACGACACAAAAGTAAGTGTTTTTAAACAGCTCAATGTGTTTCTTATAATCTAAAGAAGACTTGGCGATATAGTTGTGTTTAGACATTACAATCAATTTAAACAAGGCTGTGTTTCATGTATAAACACAGGGAACTTAGAAAACAAAGCACATATAAACAACATTTAGGGAAAAACTGGGTAGTACCTTCAATAAAATCCACAATAAACGTTATTTTACATGTACAGCATGATCCCACACTGGACACACAATTGGTCTTAACCATTTTACTCACAGACTGAGCTTCTTCATAGACCACAGAAAAAGCACACTGCCTCCTTTTCTGAAATGAGAATAGATCCTTCCACATTCAAGGCAATGACTGGATATTACTCAGGGACTGTATACAAAAACAAACCCCACTGAAAAGTACATTCATCTAGAGAGTATGATTGTCACGCTGCCAGGCAATGATAACCAGGAACTCTTGAAGAAATACCACCAACAAGATGCTTTGGTATGGTGCTAGAGTGCTTGAGAGTGAAGACAGACCACTGCACAGTCTGGTTGCAGCAAAGACAGGTAATAGTGCCACTCACAAAGTTGGTTAGCAGAGACCAGCTGAGTCATACTCTGCTCAGGATGACTGGGTAGGGACTGCGGAAATGGTCATGAGTGGCATTCTAGATCCTATTGCCTGGCAGATACAAACAGGAATAGGGCAAAGATACAAGACTGCTGACTAGACTTGGTGCAAGGAGAAGATACTGGAATTTGGCTGCAGCAACAGGAGCTGAACAATGGATGAAATTGCTGGAGACAGGCTGCATTGAAGAGAAAGGACACAAGGTGGGGTTGCTGGAGACAGGCTGCAGTACAGGCACAGAACACTGGTGACATTGTAGAGAAAACCAGCAAGAGTAGCACAGCTGGGAAGCCACATGCACAGGACTCAGCTCTGCTAGAGCACAAAGGTACAGGGTTCTTCACAATACCTAAGTGTACAGCAGCAACTGAGAAGCAGAGACAAATATAAATCACTGGAAGAATTCAAAGATACAGCACAATAGGAACAGTAGAGTTTGGCTAGGACAAGCAAGGAAGCAACACAAGCATAGTCAAACTGTAAAGGACTGGAATAGGTCCAGTGCAGCAGCCATAGGAAATACTGCAACAAACACAGTGTGGCAGGGAAGACAGAAACAGGTCCAGTTCAGTAACTGCAGATCGGAGCAGGAACAGTTGCACAGCAGAAGCATGGTCAGAATCAGAACAGTACATGAACAAGCAACAATAGCTTGGTCAGGAACAAGGCTGGCTTAGAAACAGTGGATCATTACAAGAACAAGAAGCAAATAAAAGCATTGTCAGGAACAGGCTGGGTTAACAACTGTAAATCAGGAGCAAAAAGCATATGCTGGAGGCTGGACTAGGCAAAACAGGAGGCTTTGAGCAAGCACTTCCTGGGAGGAAGAGGTGGCTCTATAAAGGAGACCGGGTGATCACAAGAGCTGGATTACAACACCGGATCTGGCCATAGGTAAAGGAACAGCTAATCTCCAACCGGACTGTGATAGTAGTAAAATAATAACTCAGATCCAGTTATAAATATTCAAGATAGAAGGGATGAGAATTAACCCCTTAAGGATCAGGTGATGTGCTATGACCGTCACGGTGTTTATACCCTTAAGGACCGGTGATGGTCATAGCACAGGAGAGTTGTAAGTAAAAATGGGATCTGAAATTGACAGCTCCAAGACTTGAGCGGTCGCTCTCAGACCCCAGTGCGGCATGCCGGTTCACACAGCAGATCACGTGTACTGGCTTGTCAGAATTGATCAAAGCAGACCTTAAGGGAAGGTAACTTCCCTGGACCTCTGGTCCTTAAGGGGTTAAGCACCTAAGATGTATAAACAAATTCAGGATGGTTAATAGAGCTGATTCCAAACCAGTCTACATATATGAAGATTATAAAAGCATTACAAAAATACTAATTATACTGATAAATTTAATATAGACATTTATCCCTTTAATCATCCACAACTGTCTTTGTCTGATAGCTGTTGGATTGCTTCTACCAGGTATTGACTAGTGTCTAACACAGTGGTTCTCAATCTTTTTTTGTTCGGGGCACCCCTAACACGTAATCTAGAACATTCGGGGCACCCCTAACATATTTAATGTACATTATCAAGGACATAATGAAGGTACCATACATAAATATACAATTATTATTAGGTCTTACAATCATAATAACAACATTAAACAGAATGTGCATAACAATTCCTATACATCTTTATTTAAAAGTCCATTTTTGTCAGTCTTCACAGAAAACATGGGGCAGCCTAAGTTGATGTCCGTGGCACACCAAAGTGCCACGGCACCGTGGTTGAGAATCACTGGTCTAACACAACAATGCTCCCTCCTTAACGGCTTCCTTCACTATTATGTTTTTGTTGTTTGACTTTTGCTGACAGAGAGTTGAGAGTGTTGTATTTGTTACCATTTAGCTTTGAGCTAGATCAGGTCTTTTGTAAATAAACGATGGGACACATCCTGGACTTTACAGTATGAAAATGTTGGGAAGCAACAGAACTATCAACATTCACACTCCCATTCTCTTAGTGATCCTGTGTACCAGAATCTGGAAGGACATCACCAATAGCATTATTGAAAACGTACTTTATGAGAGCTAACTTGAATTCACATCTCTTATGGTTTTAAACAAATTATAAGTTCTAACTGATGTAAAACATTAAGATAGAACCTTATTCAGAAAAGTTTTAAAGCACATATACAGGGGCCAACACTGGCGGTGCTGCAGTTATACGCAGTATTGACTGCCTGAAAGCGCCGTGGCTCATACAGAGCGGAGCACTCTGAATTCATAGAGGACTCCAGTCTGAATTTGGAGCACCTGCTCCGTATCAGCTGCAGCGTGTTCGGGCAGTCAGTACTGCGCATGACTGCAGCGTGCGCAGCCGCCTCTACTGCGCATGATGGCTTCTGACAAACATACTTAGCGAATTATAATATAGGATAATATGGAGAGATCATTCTCCATCATAATTTTACTATATTTTAATGCTTTAATTCTTCTTTTTTCTTTTTTTTTAACCTGTAGAGATCAGTTTGGAATAGGCTATATTAACTGTCTTGAATTTGTTTATATATCTTGGGTACTTAAATTCTCATCCCCCACCCCACTCCAAACAATATCGAATACCATACTCCCTAGATTAATGATTTTTTTAATGTTTTTTTCCTTTGTATACTGAGCAATGTCCAATAATTGACTAAACTGTGAGAGGTGTCTAATCTATTTCAGGACAGAAGATACTGAACCTTCTTTTGGTTTGGAATAAGCAGTCAAGACACATAACTCATCATACCAATTGTGTGCCCAGTGTCTGATTATACTGTTGTATTCAATTTACTGAGTAAGAGCGGATTTGGGACTATTGTACATGGTCTATCAGATGGTGTACACAAATGTGGATATGCCTGACTACCATTGGGAGTGGAACAAGGCTGGAGGTCAGATACTTCACCGGAATAAGGCTGGGAATCAGTGTATGTCACCCACAAATACTTTGATTCCCAGCCTGATTCAAGTGCAAACAATGAGTTGGGCCCCCCTGCGACGCACACACAGGGTTAGTGTTTTTCATTTTTTTATTCAGACCTCCTTGGGTGTCAATCAGGACCCCCGGATGTCCCCACAAAAGAATCCTCGGCGTGCCACGGGTGTCCAGGACCTCACTTTGGGAAAAACAGGGTTACTTATTTTTTTAATCAATTTTAAATCCATCCTCTTTGAGCCTATTGACTGATAGATCAATATTGGCAATGTAGGAGAGCAACATGCTTTCCTGCTTCACACCTACCTCACATGGTAGGAGTGTGCAGATTCAGTAAAAGCCTTCTCACGTCACTGGAGATCATCTATCTATATCCTCTGTCTGTCATATCAGTTGGAAGAGAAGGGCCAGCACTCAAGTAGTATCAGCAAGCCAAGACAAGGTTTATTTGCCGAATGTTTTCAGTCCTCACAGGGACCTTACTCAGCGCTCTCCAGCTGTTGGGAATTATAACTCTGTTGTTAATTATAACTCATATTATCTTACCTGTCACCTGTCAGGGTTTGCTTCTAAGACTCTTTAGGTTTGACTCCTAAGATACTTTAGTCTCTGAATTGATGCCATACGGAGTCCTGCTTGTCCAAATTACATTCAAGCAGCTACGTCTCAAAGTAGTAGCAAGTTCTTATATGCTATCAAAACCTGTTTCTGTTATTTTTATTGTTTTTAATACTCCCAGTGCTAGAGATCACCAACGCGTTGTGAAGCAATGCATTGGAGACCTAAATAGTTTTAACCCTTTGAGTTCCAGACAAATGCGTTGGATACCTTTCTGGCATTCACAAGGTTAGAGTTGTGTTTCCTCCAGAAAGACTAATTAAAGGAGAATATAACAAATTGATGTCTCACATAAATGTGTCCTCAGATGATGGTCTCTAGCATGTCTGTTATATTAACTCTTTCTTTTATATAGTGGAAAAGAAAACTCAAGGAATCCAATAAAGAAGGAGGAGAAATTTTCTAAGACCGTGGAAGCAAAGAAACAAGTGGATAATATGTGTGGTAAAAAGACTAAAGGGACATCAACTGGTAACAGTGACCAGAACTTAGATGCTACGGAAAGGTCTCGTTCCCATACAGAAGAAAAAAGAGGGTCCCCTAAAATCCATAAAAGAGCTAAAGGAATAAAAGCCTTTGTCTGCCCGAAATGTTGGAAATGTTTTTCTCATGGCTCACACTTTGAACATCACCAGAGAACCCACACAGGAGAGCTTCCTTATGTATGTTATGAATGCGGGAAAGGTTTTTCCAAAAAGTATAATCTAGACCGGCACCTGAAATCTCACACAGGGCAGATCAAGGCCACGACAAAGAGAAAAGCACTGAAAAAGAAAAAAATATAACTTTAAAGCAGCAGTAAACATGTTTTTTATATAATGGATACATTGTAGTGTTTTTACTTCTGTGCAAAATGAGTATACTTCCACTGCTGGGAGATTTTTCATTCAAAAGTAATTATAGTTCAAACTTGTTTTACATTACCCCTTTAAAGGGTAAATAATACTTAAAATGTAAAAAAAAAATGTTGTAGTGTTTATTGCCCTGAGTAAAGTAAGGGTATTCCTAGGGCTGAAAGGTGATTTATCCAAAAGTTATTCATCTCCGACTTTAATTTTTTTAGGTGCAGTATCAAAGTGGCCTGAAATTGTACAGTGGCGCTGTTGCTTCACCATCCTATGGAGATTTATGGTCAACTGACTAGAGCTGTCCATAGGATGGTGTAGCAACAGCACCACTGTGATACAGCAGCTAAAGTTTGAGCTGTAATAACTTTTGAATAAAACACCTTTCAGCAGTGGGAGTACCTTTTTTTAACATACATTTTTATTGAAAGTTGTCCTCCCTACAATGAAAACAAATTACACAGTATTCCCTTTTTTACTGGGGGGGGATAAACTCTATAATACTACTATCCCTTTAAGGAGCAGAGGTGTGTGCAAAGCATGGCAATGCAATGAGTTGATCACCCCTCCAGTCAATAAAGAGCTGAACTGCAGTTGTTGTTCCAGATGGTGCTCTTCCTATCATTTGTATTGGAGAGCCGTAGTCAGTGACACAAGCTCTCCCATATTGTGCTTTATATATTTTTTTTCGTTTTGGACACTAGTTGGAGCTGTTGCTAACAGTGTAATCTTTTGTGAGCTGTCACAACGTTTGAATTAAACATCTCACAACAGTGGGATTACCCTTTTAGTCAGCAGGGAAAGCCCTATACCATGTATATTTTTTCTTGAAATTAACTTTACCACTCCTTTAAAATAATCATCTATAAAGCACACCTGAGTAATGAAAAGAAATGAATGTACAAGGCTCTGCCATGTCCGTTCTCGATGATCTGCAACAACAACTTGATTAATATAATGAAAAATATCCCAGTTTAAGTTCGGGTTTAATCGCTCAAAATCCAATGTTTCCACCAGCAGGCATTCCTCAGATCACTGTAAGCTGCCCAGAGGAAGGCCTGAACAATAAGCTTTTGTATGAATAAACATACAGTTGATAAATACATTCTTATGTTTTCTGAAGTTTTTACTGACATGTTTTTGAAACTATTAAGATGAACGGCTATATGTTGAAAGAAAAGAGGAGCAATTTTAGATCAAACCGACTGCACCATAGGAGACATAGGAACATTTCCAGGGGTACTCAAAGGGTTTCATGAAGACTTCTGCTGTTCTAGGTTCTGAAAGGGATAGTAACCTCGAAAAAAAAAAAAAAAAAAAAGTACAGGCAAATTTATAGGTACAATTAAAACGTACTTCCTGCCCTCATTCCCATCTCTCAAACCGTTACGGTTTGAGAGATGTAATAAAATAAAGGTCTCTGTTCCCTCCCCTTTCTGCCTGACGAACTGTAAAGCTGTCAAAAGCAGAATCCGGACGACCGACTTAAGGTAGCTCTTCAGGAGAGCTGACATTGTGATATCTAACTATAATTACTTAATCGGAATGGTCTACAACGTGTGCTTACAAGCCAGGCACACGTTGTAGACCATACCGATGAAGTAATTATAGTTATATATCTCGATGTCAGCGCTCCTGAAGAGCTGCCTTCTGGTCCTGGAAGCAGGAACTCATGACGTCTTCTATATAGCGGACGCATGAGAAGTGGGAGGGAACAGAGATCTTTATTTTATTACATCTCTCAAACCATAACGGTTTGAGAGATGGGAATGAGGGCAGTCAGTATGTTTTAATTGTACCTATAAATTCGCCTGTACTTTTTTTTTCGAGGTTACTATCCCTTGAAGTCTCTTTGCATCCTCTCTGCTCTCCCCAACACATGGACACCTTTACAGCAGAATATTGTAATTATCACATCCCACCACCCCCTTGTGTCCCTAATTCCTAGTACATATGCTCACTGCACATCTACAGACACACACATCGCCATAGCATCAACCTTTCATGCATCTAAACCTAAAGGGGCGGGAGGGGGATACTGTATTATTCAATTACTCTTGAACGACAACTCTGACAGTACTAACCTATAATACTAACTAAACCTATAATATTAACCTATTTCATTTTTATGTGTTAATAAACCCAAGGACTGTTGTACCTAAAATGTTTAGCCATGTGTCCCTGAATGCCACTAAGCCACTCTGGTAGCTCAGGGGGTTAGATACCTAATTGCTGCCCCGATGCCATGCTGATACTTCCAGTGTTGTGAATGGCTACTTCACTTCCTGTCTATTCTGTGACTGGTTGACTTGCTGTTGGTCTAGCAAAACACCTAAGAAATGAGGTAAGCCACATCATTTTCATTTTATTTAGTTAATGGTGTGTAGAGCTTTAACTTTTTGATCACTGCACTAGAGTTTCCCACTTTTACTTATCAGCCCCACTGATGCTGATGTACTAAGTACAGGGGTTCATATCTGGAGAAGAATAACGGCACCATAGAGAACAAATACACTCCCATTGGTTTACATTTGGGCCTTTAACTCCTTCACGGTGTGCTGACCATCTCTCTAGCATGTGATGGATTAAAGCCCCATTTAAATCAATGGAATGTTGGGAATATTTCTTTGTCCCGTACTGTACAGTTGGTTTGCTCCACAATTGCACCATTTTTGTTTTAGTGCCATTGTGCAAACTATATTGTGTGTCCTAGAGACTGTAGTAGAATTGGGTGAGTTTCTTGACTGTCGAGTGCCTCTCCCATCATCAGCCCTAGGCAGCTGCCTGCTTTCCTCTAATTACTAAAACAGATAGTAACATACTGTATTATTATTAGGTGGATGTGTCTACCAATTATTAATCCAATAAAAGTGATTTTGGAAAGACATGGATGATTTTCAGTCAGGTCAATGACCCATCTTTTTATCTAGTATTATAGGAGAACACAGAAGCAATGCCCAATTACATAGTAACATACTTGATGAAGCTGAAAAAAAACATGCATCCATCAAGTTCTGCCCATGCCATATCAACACTTTTGATGCAGAGGAAGCCAAAAACAGAAAAAAAAACACAAAGCCATTCCCAATAAAGCCAGAAATAGGTAAAAATATTCCGTCCTGACGCCATATGGCAATCCAGTATTTCTCTGGATCAACGTTCTATCTGCTTTGAAACAAAGTGTCATAATTCTCAATATTGTTCTGAGTTCTGAGCTAGAAAGGAATCCATTATTTTTTATGAATGCAACTACAGTATCTGCAAGCACAGCTTCCCAAAGCAAAGAATTCCATTACTTTACCGCCCTTACTGTAAAAACAAATCACTGCCTTTGTATTAGTCTGAGTGTCTTTCCTCTAGTCTTAATGGATGACCTCTTGTTGTTTGCTCAGCTCTTTGAGTAAATAGTTCCTTAGAGAGTTCTTTCTATTGACCTTGAATATATTTGTAAATGTTAATCCCTTAGGCGTCTCTTCATTAAAGTTGACCTATCATCTTGAATTTTCTTTGCATATTTGAAAACATTTTTCAAAACTGCCTATGTATCATGTTAACCAAAATTCCAGGAAATATATGCTTTAGGGGATATTCACATTTTTATTTCTGTGAAAAGGGAAACTTTCCTGGAACAGCACAAAGCCTCAATAGCATATAAAACCTCACTGAAGATATTCATTAGCATATGACACATCTCTGAAAAATGCTTAATTAGCATACAAATTGTCACTGAAAGACCTAATTAACATATGAAACGCCACTGGTGTCACTATTTGCATACATTAACATATGGTGACAATTATGAATATCTCCTCAGGTTTGTGGAATTTATATCGCCTGACGCCTGGGACATGTAGTTCCTGGCGCCGGACAGGTACATTTTTAATCATATTTAGCCCTGCTTCGGGCAAGCAGAGCCGGACAGACGGTAAAGTTGCAACATTTTTTTTTTTTTTTAATAAATCGCATCGCCAGAGCTCCCCTGTGCTGTGCATGTGTGTGTGCGTATCTGTTTGGCCCAACAAAAATGCTTGGCGCGCATTTGAACAGAGCGCGCCAAACAAGTTCTCCAGCAGTTTTCGGGGCACCAACATAACTAAGCTCCTCCTGGCTCAGCCGATGAGAGGGAGGCCGGCGGCAGCACTTCAGTGACCTGAGGTGGAAGGGGTCACATAGGAGGTAAGCACTGGTCTGAGTGCCAGTGTTAGCAGGGTGGACACAGTGTGGAGGTGGACACAGCATGGACAGTGTGAAGGTGAACACAGTGTGAAGGTGGACACAGTGTGGAGGTGTGCAGGGTGTGGAGGTGGACACAGGTGGGCAGCACAGGATGGGCAGGGTGTGGAGGTGGACACAGTGTGGAGGTGGACACAGGGTGTGGAGATGGACACAGGTGGGCAGGGTGTGGAGATGGACACAGGTGAGCAGGGTGTGGAGATGGACACAGATGAGCAGGGTGTGGAGGTGGGCAGCACAGGATGGGCAGGGTCTGGAGGTGGACACAGTGTGGAGGTGGACACAGGGTGTGGAGATGGACACAGGTGGGCAGGGTGCGGAGATGGACACAGGTGGGCAGGGTGTGGAGATGGACACAGATGAGCAGGGTGTGGAGGTGGATACAGGTGGGCAGCACACGATGGGCAGAGTGTAGAGGTGGACACAGTGTGGGTAGGGTGTGGAGGTGGATGCAGGGTGTAGAGGTGGACACAGGGTGGGCACGGTGTGGAGGTGGACGCAGGGTGTGGAGGTGGACACAGGGTGTGGAGGTGGACAGAGGATAGGCAGGGTGTGAAGGTGGACACAGTGTGGAGGTGGGCACAGGATGGGTAGGGTGTGGAGGTGGACATATTTTGGTGGCTGTACTGAAATAATTATTGTGTATCAGGACAAGCAGATTGTCATGAGGGACAAGTAGATTTTTAGTTCTGTTTGGAATTATCCTTTGATTTGACATGTTCACTGAAAAATGTTACTTCTGCATGTGATTTGGTTTCATTATGCCAGAGTGTGCTGTAAAATTATTTAATGAAACAACAACTTGTTCATTGTTTCTCAACACAAGTCCTCTGGGTACATTTGCAGTCCAGCTTTTCCTGATATCCCGGGTTAATCCCAGGTACCGATTTATCAGTGGCTCATTTTGTGACTGAGCTTTCTGTGCTTCTTTGGGGGGTATCCTTCTCTGATCTGTGGTGCACCCTGAGAACTGGAGCTGAGAATCACTGTGATAGGTCCTTAAAATTTTAAAGAAAATAGTTTATTTTGACATGGTGTATTCTACAGAATCAAGTACAGAATATATAAAGTTGAAATTCCTATAGCTTTTATTATTTGTATTTCTGTTTTAACACATATGTTAGCTGTTTTATTGTACTAGCTTATCCCTGTAGATTCTCCAACTTTATCACCAAACAGGAATGGGTTGGAGGTATGTCTGATCATTTGGACACTCCAAGGGTTACTGTATATACCTTATACAGGTCAGTCAGTGCTGTGTATATTATGCAGTTTTCTTTTCGTATTGGTGTTTCCCAGGAGACACCCATAATTAGTATGCACTCTCCAGGGCTGGATTTACATCTCAGATGCCACTAGGCAAGGCGTTCAAGGTGCCCTTTGCTCCACCCATGACCACACACACCCACTCCGAAAGTAAGGCCTGTTCACTGTTGCCTGGCACAGAAATACATTTAGCCGTCAACATACAAGTACAAAGAAAGCTCTCAATCCTCCTGTGTGATAGAGAGGTCCGCAGCGCATTACTCTGCATTGTGTAAGAGATCGCTCTAGTATCCAAAGGGCTGAATAAAAGCCGGCCGGCTCCAAAAGGGACTGACGGCGCAGGCGCACGAACGTCACTATGGCAAGAAGTCCGTGCTTCCTGCTACTGTCAGCCTCCGAATAAGTCGAAAATCTTTTAAACCAGGTAATATTTCTGGCGACTAGCGCTACTAAGCAGCTAGTCGCCAGATGAAGACTTAATTAATATAAAATTTTTGTGGGGTGGTAGTTCCCCTTTAAAAAACATGAGAACAATAACAATAAACCATAAAGGTTTGAGAGATATTCACAAGCAAAGTTTATATACTGCTTTATTTGCCATTGCTCATTGCACAGTGGAAGCATTAATAACAAAGAGAATCAGTTCCAGCTAAAAGCATTCAAACAAGCATACCTAGGATTTCTCCAGTTCTGACCCGGAGACTCCAGTTGTTATACTTAATTCCTGGGTCTTCCGGAACAGAGGTTGATTCTCAGGGTTCAGTGAGTTCTCTTGTAACCCCACCCACTTCACTGCCAGTTCTGGTCAGTCTCCACTCTGATGTCACCTTTCTCCACCCACTGTAAGGGCAAACCCCTCCTTCCAAACAAGCCCACCCCAATCAAGTCCTACCCACTTTATGATCCGACTCATGTAATTTGGAAACTCCAGCCAACAGACTTTGTGGGCATCTGGAGGCTTGAGAGTAGATAATAAGTAAATAAGTAAAATAGACCTCTACGCAAAACAAAAAAAAGATTATGGGTGCTTTTTGGGCTCAAAACAGTGTATGTATGTATGTATATCTTTATATAGTGATACACAGTGTACACAGAGCCTTACCACAGTAGCATTTTAAATAAATAAATGGAGATAAAATAAGTGTCACTGTCAAAGTAACAATAGGAGAGAGGTCCCTGCTCCAAGGAGCTTACAGTCTAAATGGTAATAGGAGCCTGGCCACAGGGTGTGAAGGTGTCAAATGCTGTGAGTTCAAGTGCTAATTTTGCCAAAAGGCGGTGCATGGTGCTGGTGTTCCATAAGATGGGATTTCAGGGTAGACTTAAAGACAGTGGTGGATTGTTCTAGACATAAGGAGAGAGGTATGGAGTTCCATAGGTAGGGAGCAGAGAGTGTAAAAGGTTTGAGATGAGAGAGGGCAGAGGGTGTGGAAGGTGTAACAAAAAATTGGCGTTGTGTGCTGATCAAAGAGGCAGCCAGGAACATAAGCGGAGATAAAGGAAGATATGCAAAGTTGGCAACAGTGAGGAAAGCTTTAAAGGTAAGTTAAGGACTTTGTAAGTGATACGGTGCTGAATAGGGAGCCGTGTCAGATGCCTAAGAATGATTTTAGCAGGTTCAGCTTTTTGATTAGAGCAGCTGAGCTTAGGACAGATTGTATAGGGGAAGGATGGAAAGCTGAGAGGCCATTTAGTAGTAAATTGCAATAGTCTAAGTGATACAGAATTAGGGCATGCACAAGAGTTTTTGTAGTTTTGTGGAACAGAAAGGGGTGGATATTTTTGCAGTTTTGCAGAGGAAGAAGAGACAGGTTCTAAAAGGGAATTAATGTGAGGGGAGAAGAAAAGGTAAGAATCAAATATGGCCCAAAGGCAGTGTGCTGAGCTGACTTGATAAATGTAAATTCCACCAACTGTAATGGTGAAGCTGAATGTTAGGTGAGGAAAGGTGGGAAGTTCAGTTTTTGATATATTTATCTTAAAGGGATAGTAACACTTCGTTTTAACTTTATTTTATTTTGTAGGCATTAAAAAAACATGAAGAATGATATAAGTCTTATCTCTCAAACCTTTATGGTTTATGAGATATTCACAAGCAAAGTTCCCCTCCCCGCCCCTTTTACCTAGTGTAAGCCATCTCTTCTCAGATGTGAGTCTGGTTGTATGACAGTACAGATAACAGAAGGGGACAATTTTCTTTGTATGAAAACAATGAAAGCCCTTCCCCCCTTGACAAGTTTTTCAGCTTTTTCCATTATCTTAATTGAAGATTGTCCCTCTCTGCAGTCTACCTGGGCACCTCCCTTCTGATCTGGTTGAACAGGGGGGGATACTTTGTTTGTGAATATCTCTTAAACCATAA
This sequence comes from Rhinophrynus dorsalis, assembly GCA_037306005.1. Lineage (NCBI taxonomy): Eukaryota > Metazoa > Chordata > Amphibia > Anura > Rhinophrynidae > Rhinophrynus > Rhinophrynus dorsalis. Next base: position 501,418,697 of record CM074721.1, on the reverse strand, counting down.
AGGTTTCAGAGATAAGACTTATATCATTCTTCATGTTTTTTTAATGCCTACAAAATAAAATAAAGTTAAAATGAAGTATTACTATCCCTTTAAGATGCTTGTGAGACATCCAGGAGGAGATGGCCAAGAGGTAGTCTGAAATTTGGAACTGAATTTGAGATGAAAGATCAGAAGTGGACATACATTTTGGTATCATCAGCATATAGATCATTTGTATAATGAAGTAAAGGGACATTTTTTCTCTTTTCATTGTAACAATCAGGGGCAGGTTGCCCTATGAGAAGCTTCAGAGGGCTGCATGAGGTCCAGGGCCATCTGTTGCTCACCTCTGATCTAGCAACTCCTCTGTGTAACTCACTTAATCTTCAGTTACAACCTTGTGCTGCTGCCATTCCTGGGAACCACAAAATGAGCTGACACTGAGATCTCTGAAAAAGTAACCCTTTACGTTCCCCATAAAGTAGATTCTAGCAATATGTCCCATAGGTTCTCCTATCAGTCCTCAAGGAACCATTTGTAAGCTACAATTCAGTGATACCACGTTTTGAGCCCACAAAAGACAAGTAGGACATCACCATCTGCCTTTCTGGTACAATTGGATCCAATTTAGAGAATCAAGAAGTAGTTATTTGGTGCATATCAGCCTGTAGGCACCATTGGTCTCTCACCCTGAGATTTTGAACCTTTAACCTAAGACCCTGAGATTTGGGTCAAAATCCTGAGTCTCAGAGTCAGACCATGAGATCTCCTAGGTATGTTTTCTTGCAGAAACTTATATGTATTAGTGGGCAGCAACAATGCAGGCCTTCCCCTTATACATATATTTCTATGTATTAGTGGGCAGCAACAGTGCAGGCCTTCTCCTTATACATATATTTCTATGTATTAGTGGGCAGTGACAGTGCAGGCCTTCCCTTTATACATATATTTCTATGTATTAGTGGGCAGCGAAAGTGCAGGCCTTCTCCTTATACATATATTTCTACAATATGATATGTTAATTCAGCAAAAACACTGTATATAGTGTCAGCTTTCCTCTCGTGCACATTCACACCCCTCATTAATAATGTGTCACAGTAAATGATAGGGACCTCGCCCTAGCACAATTAATAGTATTGTTTCTCTGACATTTTCTTGTTTAACTTGATCAATTACCTTCAAACTACTTTTTATGCAGTATCTGTATTTACAACACATTGCAGTACATTTATTAACCCCATGGGTACCAGAGGAGTATCCATCGTACTACAAATCAATTAATTGGAGACATCTTTAGCATTTATGGGGTCAGAATGTGAAGGCTAAACACTTGGGCATTTTAGGGTGACCACATGTCCCTGATTGCCCAGGACAGTCCCTGATTTGAAATGTGTGTCCCATGTCCCTGGCAGCCCCCTTCAGGGACAATAAAAGTCCCTGGATGAAGATTGCAGAGCGCAGAGTTCTAATCACCAGGAGAACTTCCCATTGCCTACTGTGACAGAAAGTGATGCCTCCACTGGGCTTCAAGGAAATGGCTTCCAGACAGAGAGCTAAACACTAGAGAGATAACTGAGCCTTGATCCTGACATCAAACAGGAGCTGGAGTGCAATTTTGTTGCAGTGTAATGGTAGTCTAAGGCTTTGGGTGTGATGTACATTTTCTTGTTGATTGCAACAGGCATCATCAAGTTCTCCCTCTAGCGTTTAGATCTCTGTGGCACGCCAGAGAAAGAGAGGTTTGCTCACTGATAACCAGTGATGTGTAGTGACCCCTTCCACATAGCTGCACTAGAGCCGAAGACCCGCACACAACTGCTCTTATCTCTGCAGTGTCCCTGAATGGCAGGATGGGAATGTGGTCACTAGTGTTGAGCGAGCATGCTCGGCCGATGCTCGGATCGGCTCGAGCATCGCTCTGCTCGGCACATGGCGGAACTCGTACGAGTACCGCCATGTGCTCGCCCGCCATGTTCGGGTGGCAGGGATCTGTGCCGGAGGAGGCACAGATATTGCAGACGCTCCGCTGGACCACCAGGGACTGGAGGTAGGGGGCATTGCGGAGATGAAGGGGGCATTGCGGAGATGAAGGGGGACATTTTGGAGATGAAGGGGGACATTGTGGAAGGGGGACATTGTGGAAGGGGGGCATTGCGGAGATGAAGGGGGGCATTGCGGAGATGAAGGGGGCATTGCGGAGATGAAGGGGGCATTGCGGAGATGAAGGGGGACATTGTGGAAGGGGGACATTGTGGAAGGGGGGCATTGCGGAGATGAAGGGGGCATTGCGGAGATGAAGGGGGACATTGCGGAGATGAAGGGGGACATTGTGGAAGGGGGACATTGTGGAAGGGGGACATTGTGGAAGAGGGGCATTGTGGAGATGAAGGGGGGCATTGACCAGGCACCCTCCCCTCATCAGAGCAGGGGGTGCCTGGTGTAATGCTCGAGTCCTCCCATTTAATGCAATGGGGTTCGGGTGCTCGGCCGAGCACTCGAGCCTCAGGGGGTGCTCGGTCAGAGCACCCGAACACCCGAGCATCGGGGTGCTCGCTCAACACTAGTGGTCACCCTATGGCATTTAGTCTTACATTCTGTTATCACTTGGGTATTTATCAATGGGGCTCATGTACTAAGAAACATAGAACAATTATGAATCAATCCAACTGCACCTCTGGGAACAAAACAAATTCATGTTGCTTTAAATTGGGCTATTAAATCCTTAAATGCTACAGAGGTTGTGTTGGAGACCTCTCTAGCACTCAAGAGGTTAAAGGGTCAGTAATGTCCCTTAAAATATATTTAGAGTTAGGTAGTGATTAAAAAAAGAAACTAATTGCCTCAAACCACTATGGTTTGAGAGATATAGGGATTCAAAGTCCCCCCCCCTCCCCTTCTCCTGCTGTCAGCGTCCGGGGACCAGCAGGAGGCTCTGCAGCAGAGCCAAAATGGCATTGGAAACCGGGCACACTTTGCAGACCGTTCCAATGTATGAATTACTTTTAAGTAACGGGATTCGGGCTCTGCTGTAGAGCCTCCTCAAGTTGTATGACTGACATCAGCTGACATCAGGAGAAGGGGAGGGAGGGGGAAATTTGGAATCCCTATATCTCTAAAACCGTAGCGGTTTGAGAGATAGGGTTTATGGCAATTAGTTTCTTTTTTTAATCACTACCTAACTCTAAATATTTTTATTGGACATTACTGTCCCTTTAAAAACTCAATTTCAACCAATAGGAATTGAATGTAGGACATAGATGAGATAAAGGCGTAAACTGTTACATATCAGGTCCTGGCTGGTGTATCACAATGAAGTCAATGAGGTTAATGTACTAAGTAGAACTGGAATAATTCTGAGCCAACTGCAAATCCCCAAAAATCCTATTGATTATTTTTATCCCCTTGGTTCATATTGTGGGCTCCAATGCATTTCTTTGCACATATATGGGACCTCTGTGGATCTGACCTGCCACTGAGTAGGCAACTGCCTAGAGCTCCAAATTTTGAGGGGTGCCTCATCTGTGCTGGCCACACCCACAATTTTACACCCCATTACAGACTCTTATTTAATCCCTTGGATGCGTTGGAGATCTCTCTAGCAACCAAAGGGTTCTATTTTTTTGGTTCTTGATTGTTATAGGCCAAGGGTATTTCTGTACCAGGAAACAGTGGATGGACTGGGGCGGGGTCGTTTGAGGATTGGGGGTGTGACCATTGGTGGCCTGGTGGAGAACCACTGTTCTAAGATGACCACATTTGCCTTTAAATCAGTGATGCTTATGAAAATGTCATTGTGCAAGACTTCACCTAAATCAGTGGTCCCCTGTAGTGTGCTTGTGGTATTAGCAGCCCTGGTTTAAAGAGATGGGACATGTCACCTTAGTTAATTATCTTTTAAAGAAATAGGAAAATATACAGTTAGGTCCAGAAATATTTGGACACTGAGACACTGACACAATTTTCATAATTTTGGCTCTGTACGCCACCACAATGGATTTGAAATGAAACAACCGAGATGCAATTGAAGTGCAGACTTTCAGCTTTAATTCAAGGGGTTGAACAAAATATCGTATGAAACATTTAGGAATTGTAACCATTTTCATACACAATCTCCTTATTTCAGGGTCTCAAATGTAATTGGACACATTAACACAATTGTAAATAAAATGTTCATTTGTAATACTTTGTCGAGAATCCTTTGCAGGCAATGACTGCTTGAAGTCTGGAACGCATGGACATCAACAAACACTGGGTTTCCTCCTTTGTGATGTTTTGCCAGGCCTTTTACTGCAGCTGTCTTCAGTTGTTGTTTGTTTGTGGGTCAGCAAGTGAAATGCATGCTCGATCGGGTTGCGATCAGGTGATTGACTCGGTCATTGAAGACTATTACACTTCTTTGCCTTAAAAAACTCGCAGAATGTTTTGGGTAATTTTCCATCTGTAAAGTGAAGCTCCGTCCAGTCATCTTCACTGAATTTGGCTGAATCTGAGCAGACAATATATGCCTATACACTTCAGAATTCATCCGGCTGCTTGTGTCTTCTGTCACATCATCAATAAACACTAGTAACCCATTGCCGTTGATGTGGTATGCGTCAGATCATGAGCTGTTCCAAGCCTTCTCCATACTTTTTCTTCCCATCATTCTGGTACAGGTTGATCTAAGTTTCATCTGTCCAAAGAATGCTGTTCCAGAACTAGGCTGGCTTTTTTTTTTTTTTTTTTTTTGATGTTTTTGGCAAAATCTAATCTGGCCTTTCTATTCTTGAGGCTTATGAATGGTTTGCACCTTGTGGTGAACCCTCTGTATTTGCTCTTGTGAAGTCTGCTCTTTATAGTAGATTGGATAATGATATGCCTACCTCCTGGAGAGTGTTCTTCACTTGGCTGGATGTTGTGAAGGGGAAGGTGTCAAGTCCTGGGAAAAAAGTGTGGGAACTCACCCAAGATTCCCCCCCCCCGCCCAAGAGGGCATTTTGGGGCTGTAGAGTGAAGTTCTGAGATTTTTCCTAAGTCTGCTCCCGTAGGAGCTCACATAGCAGAAGGCTTAGTAAAACATGCTAATCACCATTTAAAGTCATTAGTTTAATTAGAGAATGGGTGACATTTCATTTTATGCATTCTACAATATGTTGTAATGTGTGTTACAAATGAAATTACATCCAAGATACAGGAATACTTAAATTGAGCAATTTAATGACATAAACTCACCAAAATACACCTCTTTTAACCCAGAGTGATGGCGGCATTGCTGAGAAATACGTTGCTCACCCCTCTTGCGCGCAAAAAGGTGAAATTTACTCACCGATATTTGATTTTCCTCTGTGTCCTTCCACGGCATAGACAGTGGGTAGTTGGCTCTGCCTTCCAGCTGGTAGGACCAATAAAATCTTTAAAAGGCCATCTGTTTCCTTTCCTGGTTAGTTATACGGGTGTCCAAGCTGAAAAACACAGAATGTTAGCAATAGCTATGAAACAGTGGCAAGGCATATATAGATCTGGCATATGCAATAGGAACGATACCATTACCAGAATACAAAGGGAGGGTTGCCGTGGAAGGACACAGAGGAAAAACAAATATCGGTGAGTAAATTTCACCTTTTCCACTGTAACCGATCCAAGGCATAGACAGTGGGACTTACCCAAGCAGTACCTAAGCTGTAGGGAGGGTAGGTCAAGGTGTTTCAGGAGGAAATGGCTGCTTCAAACACCTTCCGACCAAATTTAGCGTCTTCTGATGCTTGAACATTGAGCTTGTAATGCCTGGTAAAAGTGGACACAGAAGACCAGGTGGCTTCTTTACAAAAGTCTTAAGGTGATGCCAAGGCCTTCTGTGCCCAGGAGGTCCCAACTCCTCTGGTGGAATGGGCTTTAATTCCAGGTGGTGGTTCCAATGCAGCTAATTCATAGGCCAGCTTAATACAGTCTCTGAGCCATCGGGCAATGGAAGGTTTAGAAGCTGCTGAACCTTTGAATTTTCCGCTGAAATGGACAAAGAGAGATTCTGACTTACGAAAGAGCTGAGTCCTGTTTATGTAGATTTGGAGGCAGCATATGATGTCAAGGTTATGGAGTTGCTTCTCAATCTCATGAGATGGATTCAAACAAAATGATGGTAAGACAATTTCCTGATTGAGGTGAAATTGTGAAACTACTTTGGAGCGAAAAGAGAGTTTAGTTCGTAACACCATCTTGTCGTGATGAAAAATTGGATGTGGAACTGAGAGCAGAGTCTGAAGTTCACTTACGCGCCTAGCTGAAGTAATAGCCATAAGAAAGGCTGGCTTGAGCGTACGATGTTTTAGAGATACCTCTTCCGAGGGCTCAAAATAAGGGTGAGAGACAAGCTGTTGGAGCACAATATTCAAGTCCCAAGGTGGCAAAATGTCCCTAATGGTAGGTTTAATCTTGGAAGTGGATTGAATATATCGCTTGATAAGGTAATGGTCTGCGAAAGTAGCAGCTAACACTGCAGATATCACATATAACTGCACTTTAAGTGATGCTGGTCTCAAACCTTTTTGAAATCCGTCTTAAAGGAAATCCAAGATCTTGGGAGCTGAGATGGATGTGAGATCCAGCCCCTGAGCAGTACACCACTTGTGAAAAGTGGACCAGACTCTGTAATAAATTTTATTCGAAGAAGGTTTTCTGCCATGTAAGATAGTGTCAATAACTTCGTCAGATGTACCCTGTAGTTTTAAGATCTCCCTCTCAGCCTCCAAGCCGTGAGGTGGAAGAAAGACTGATTGGGATGGAGCAGAGGACCCTGCACTAGAAGGTCCAGGATATACAGCAGTGTGACAAGATCCCTGATGGACATTTGCAGAAGATCAGTGTACCATAGTTTCCTTGTCCAGTCTGGTGCGACCAGAATGACTTCTGACCTGTCCCACCTAATCTTTCTTACCACCTCCATCATTAATGGTAAGAGTGGAAAGATGTATGACAGCGGAAATGTCCATGATACTCTCAGAGCATCCTGGGCCAGACCCTGAGGCTCTAACCAGCAGGACAGATAGGTCTAACACTGTTGTTTGCTGTGGCCATCAGGTCTACTGAGGGCTTTTCTAGTTCGTCTTCGATCAGATAAAATATTTTCCTGTTGAGACTCCATTCTCCTGGGTCTATCTTTTGTCGACTCAGAAAATCCGCCTGAGTGTTTAGATGACTGGATAGAAAGGTTGCCAACAGTTTCAGGAGGTTGTGTTCCGCCCAGTACAGAATTTTTACTGCAAGTCTGTTTAACTGAGCACTTTTTGTTCCACCCTGATTTAACAGATATTGGACTGCAGACATGCTGTTTGATCTCACCAGTACCGCTATCCCCCATAGACTGTGACTGAAATGCTTTAGGGTCTTCCAGACTGCTAAAAGTTCCCGCAGACTGATATGTTGTCTCCGTTCTTTCTTTGTCCAGCATCCCTGTATGGTGTTGTGGTCCCAGATTCCTCCCCATCTGTATTGCTTGCATCGCTGTGGATGATCAACCAATATGGTTCCACCAGTTGCCTTTTGCCAGATTCTGATACATTGAACCACCAGGACAATTCTCTCCTGGTTGTTCTTAAAACTGGAATCTTGTGGGAGAGATTGAATGGGGTCTTTCGGTAAAAGGTGAGATAATTTTCCCGTGTCAGATGGGAATGAGCTTTGGCCCAGGGCAGTATCTGGTAAGTTGATGTGAGATGGCCCAGAAGTTTCTGAAACTGATGCAGACTGTGAGATTGGTTGTCTCATCTGGTGACTTGTATTGTTGTGGATTTTTGATGTCCTGAAATGTGGTGTTTTAGGGGCAGTGTGGAACTCCAGAGTGTATCCACGTTGTACTATTTTCAGAGCCCATTTGTTGTGGTGAGCATGATTCCAGGCATCTTAGAACTCCTCCAGTCTGCCCCCTACTGGAGGAGAAGGGGATAGACTGGCTTCATTGTTGGTATTGGCCTTTTTTCTGGAAATCTTTACGATATCCAGATCTCTGGGCCTGTGCACCTCTTCTTTTGTATTCAAAGCTTCTGCCAGGCTGATGGTGTTTAGCTTCTTGAAAGGACTGATAGCGGTGCTGATTAGATCTAACCGGAGACTGTCTGGATCTCTTCTCTTGGGACAGAAAGAGGTTTTTGCCGTCTGATGATTTCTGGATGATCTCTTCCAGAGGATCTCCAAATAATTTTAAACCTGCAAATGGCAATGACACCAACCTGTTCTTTGATGATGGGTCTGTTTTCCAGGACCTGATCCATAATGCACGCCTGGATGTAATGGACAAAGAAGACGCTTTTGCTAAGACACGAATATTGTCCAAAGATGCAAGAATAATTAATTGCTTCTTTCATAAGGCTTAAATCTTTCAGTATGCGGCTCCTGGCTACAGATGATTCCACTTTTTCTTCTATGTCAGCAATCCATATTCTTAATGTGCGGAAGATGGATGCCATTGCCATAGCAGTTTCTAGGTTCTTACCTATGGTGGAAAACTGCTTCTTTAAGGCACTGTCTGACTGCTTATCCATAGGGTCTGTAAGAGAGGTACCATCTTCCAGAAGGACAGTTGTTCTTCTAGTCGTATGTGCTATTGCAGCGTCTAATCTGGGAGACGTATACCAAGGAGCAGTGTCCTTCTCATCAAATGGATACATCCATTGGAAACGTCTGGATACTGAGCAACGCTTCTCACTTTGCTTCCATTCTGAGCGTATCATATATTGTATGGAGCTGTGAATTGGCATTTGTGGAACAGTCTTTTTGTATCCCATAAATGCCGTATCCATGACGTCTAGATCCTTTTGAATCTCTGATAAGCCTAATGATTTTCTCATAGCTTTTACTAATCCATCAATTTTATCTAATGGGAAGCTACCATCCTCTGTTATTTCCCCTTCTTCTGCAGAGGAGTCCCCTGACTCCAAGTCAGTGTAGCTCTCCTCTTCTTCATCCCTAGGTCTAGAATGGCCTTCATCAGGATCTGAGTGCCTAGGGCGTTTTTTTAACCAGATGACCTTTTAAAGATTTTATTGGTCCTACCAGCTGGAGGGTGGAGCCAACTACTCACTGCCTATGCCGTGGATCAGACACAGAGGAAAAGTTAAATTTTATTTATCCTTTTTTATATTTAATCCCTTAACGACCAGCAGTCGCGGGGTGAGTGGTCCTTTAAGGACCAGATAGAGAATTTCGGCGTGCCGCCCCACGTGACTGATCACGTGGTGCGGCACGCCGAACTGAGGGACTGAAAGAGATCGCTACGGTCTTGCAGCGATCAAATTCAGTCCCCGGCAGGAGCGCGGTGAGTAATAGTACGTGACGTACCAGGACCGTCACTGGTCCTTAAGTACCGGACCAGCGTGACGGTCCGGGTACATCACCGGACTCTAAGGGGTTAAATAAGGTCTATCACTGATGGTAACCTGATTTGTCTTTTAGTTTTTGTTAACCTTTTATTTTAACCCCTTTGATGCTAATTATATTTCCAACATCGAGATGTCCTTGACATTCATAGGAAGAAAGGGAAAACAAATTAATTCATTAACTTTTATAAAAAAAAATAATTTCTTGTCATCATTCTTTTTTGATTGGTATGTACTAGCTAGGCCACATTTATGGCTCAGGTGTCCTGATGCATGTTAAATCTCAATACCTTTAGCCTGAGCAGACTACACCCCAACTTTTTACATGATCCCACCTGCCAGGCTGTGTTGCATTACAAAGAAAAAAGTAATTTACAAATTCACTGAAACTCAAGAATGGAGACAAGCCCAAAGTGTAAACCCAGGGCAATGCTAGGTACTGGCTGAGGGGGCTAAAGCCCCAGGTCTTGGTGACAATTTGAAGAATGGAAACAGTACTGATTTCCAAATTTAAAATGGAGCAACTGGGGTTACAAAAAAAAATATTTTAGGTGTCTCTGTTAACCCTTTGAGTGCCAGAGGGACGCACATGCACAATGCATTGCTTCACAATGTGTTGCTTACACCTCTAGCATTCAAAGGTTAAGGATTCTATCCATCAAAATAAACTGGAATTCACAGACAAGAGTGTTTAGGCATGCAGGGCAGTTTTGCATAGATGTAATCATTCCAGTATTAGCCTTAACTAGAACTTACATTATGAAGTCAACTGTTTCTAAAGCACACTGGCTCAGCTGCAGTTGCAATGCTGGCACACCACCAACTCTTTGCGCGCAACAACACCGTCCGCCTCTTTAGCACAACCTGCGCAGCTGCATCATTGCTAGTGCTCACTCCTCCCTCACCCCTGTGACAGACTAGTCGGTCTTATAGGGCATCTGGGCATGACGTATGAGGCATCTCCTCCTCCTCAATCACCATGCGCGTAGCGCACCAACACACAAACACAAGGCAGCACTGACTTACGAGTTCCGCCTTTTAAAGTTAAACGGAAACTGGGCAAGCAAAATCAAAATCCTGCACCCCTCTAATGTGTGGCATGACGTATGAGGCATCTCCTCCTCCTCAATCACCATGCGCGTAGCGCACCAACACACAAACACAAGGCAGCACTGACTTACGAGTTCCGCCTTTTAAAGTTAAACGGAAACTGGGCAAGCAAAATCAAAATCCTGCACCCCTCTAATGTGTGGCACCTGGGGCAGACCACACCCCTCACTTAGTATGTCACTGCCAGTATAGTAGATATACCCTCTTTTTACCGGGCCCTAGGCAGGCGCCTGGTGGGAATGGAGTTCCTGCTGTGGAAAATGTACAGGAACCCCGTTCCCATGCATTCCTGAAGGACTCAAGCCCTGTGAAGGGGTTTTTCTTTACCATGGAAAGGATCCTACGATCCACCACCACTGTTGTCTTCTGTGAACATCCAGGCCTTTTTGTGTTGCAGAGCTCACCACTGCATTCTTTTTTTCTCATAATGTACCAAACTGTTGATTTGGCCATTCCTAATGTTCCTGCTATCTCTCTGATGGATTTTTTTCTCTGTAACCTAAGGATGGCCTGTTTCACTTGCATTGAGAGCTCCTTTGACTTCATGTTGTGGGTTCACAGCAACAGCTTCCAGATGTTTATGCCACACCTGTTATCAAGTCCAGACTTTTTACCTGCTTAATTGATGAAGAACTGCTTAATTGATGAAGAAATAACGAAGGAATAGCCCACTCCTGTCCATGAAACAGCTTTGGAGACAATTGTCCAATTACTTTTGGTCCCTTGAAAAAGAGGGAGTAAAGACCTGTAATTCCTAAACCCTTCCTCCCATTTGGTTGTAAATACCCTCAAATTAAAGCTGAGAGACTGCACTTTAAGCCCATACTCATTATTTAACTGTAACTTGAATTTATTTTGGTAAACAGCCGAAATAACAAAACTCGTGTCAGTGTCCAAATATTTCTGGACTCAAATGTATTGTTTGGGTTTTATTGCTGAGAAAAACAAAGCTAACTCACTGTTGGGAGAGTCTTTATGAATGTTGCCCTTGTTCCTTAGCTCAACAGACATCATGATCAATCAGTCCTGGATGTCAGTCCATGGAGGCGGACATGATAGTTGATGCAGTTTTTCAAACTGATGCAGGTAGAGTGCAGGACCCTACTTAACCCCTTTAAGGAACACAGGGGTGTGCAATGCATTGAAAAACATGGGGTTGAACAACCATCTGGTCAGTAAAGGGTTAAGATTACCATTTGCAGTTTGCAGAGTTTAAGGAGCAAAGACAAAATTCATAGGGGCCAGTAGAATTTTCTGACTGTGTGGTTATTATTTCGGTGTGTAAATTACCTTTTACACAAACGCTATCTTTCTACTTTCAAATGGTCAGACTCACACACCACTCCCATCTCCCCTGGGTCAGGCCCACAGGCGCGGGTTACCATGGATCTGATTCCAGTCTGGATCAACCAAACAAAAAGAGGCAGCACTAAGCTGTATTCAACCACTGCAGAATTTTATGGGGAATAGGTAATAACCCTGTGGGTGATTAAGATAAATATTGCAGTGTGGTCATATACAAGTGTGTGAGGAAGCACTGATGGTGTTTCATGCCTAAGCCTATATCTGACACATCACCATCATCATTTCTCTCTCTATCTCTCTATCTATCTCTCTATCTATCTATCTATCTATCTATCTATCTATCTATCTATCTATCTATCTATGTGAATCCTGTTTGCTGTCAGGAGACATAGCTGGAAAGCGCTGATTGGTTGAGGAGGGGGAAGGGGGCATAGCAACCAACCACTGCAGCCAATCTGTTTAAAAAATTGTTACTCTGGTTTAGGTATGTCCTCCTCTGCCAAAAAAAGTCAGATCTCGTGATGCCCCCATCTACTAATTTCCCAGCCAGTTTCAAATGAGAGATCAATAGAGGTGACGCAGGGGAACAAGAGAGCTCCCCTGTTTCTATCGTACCCCTACTACTGGTAAGTGGTTTGCTTGATTGGTAAACCCTTTCACATCAATGAAAGAGGCTTTCTGTGCCCAGAAAATCCTAATGGCCCCTATAAATGCTTCCTTTGAGCCTTTGTTAAAGAGATATCAAACTTGATTTTCATGGAAGAAGACATAAGAGTTGCTAGTAGTTTTGTTCAAATTTAAGCAGGCAGAGTGCATAAGCCTGCTTAACCCTTTAAGCACCACAGGAATGTGCTGTGCATTGTGAATCAGTGCTTTGCACATCCCTCTTGTCCTTAAAGGGTTACGATTACCATTAGAGGTCCTGTGGTCCTGTTAGCAACTGTCATGTCCACCTCCATGAAGAGACGGCATCCAGGACTGACAGAAGATGTTATCTCTAGATCAAAGACAGCCGGATTATCAGGCCATGGCAAGGTAAGTAGGGAGTGGATGGTTACTATGATTGTAACTGGGAACTTTTTCTTCTATGTGGTGCCCATGGGGGATATTAATGATGTTATTTGCTCCACAAAGGGGTGGGGCTTAATTTTGGGTGGGGGCAGAGCTTAATGGAATGTGTCATAAAGTGGGAGGGAAGTGGGCAGAACAGGGTAGTGAGGAGGAGTAGCGGGCAGGAAGTGGAAGGAACAGGCTGGGAAGGAGCAGAAGTGGGTGGAGTTTCATAGCAAAAGTCTCCAGGGCAGATCTGGAGAGTTCCCAGCTATGACTATGATTTGTTAGATCTCCTTTAAAATACTTATTTTAATGAAGGGGTCTCTAGCGTATAAAAAGTGGGTATCTGCACATAAACATTTAAAATAATAATAACAAATATGTTGCATTTTCCTTTGAGGCTGATGTACTATGGACATAGCTGGGAACTCTCCAGTTTTGTCCCGGAGACTCCGGTTTTGACTGGTGTTACCTGGACTCCGGAGCAGAGTCTGATTCTCCGGATGTGGGTAGTGTTTGATGAAACTGCCCACATCCGCTCCTCCCATTGAGTTCATCCCAATCCCCGGCCTCTTCTCCTCCTTCCCCAGGCTAGTTAAGGTTTTTTTTTAAAAGTCCCACCCCCACTCATGATTAAGCCCCTCCCTTTTATGACTCGAATCATGTCATTTCTCTCACCTTATCCGCACCACAGGGTTCCCCCCAGGGGAGAGCCCAGACCAAGAAGTTCCCAGGAATGACTATGGAAAATAGGTGCAGTTCTGGAGCAAACCTACTGTGTTACTGGAGACATATAAAATGTCCGATTCAGTTGAGCTTGTAACCTTTTGAATACTTGGGAGTTCTCCAACACATTGCAAAGCCATACCTGGGAGCCTTTGTCCGACATTCACTAAGATTTAGTGGTGGTGGTGTACAAATGGGACTAGATTGGGGTGGGCAGGACTGGGAGGAGAGGAGGTGGGGCTTGCCATTAAAATAGGCGGAGAGTAGGAAGAACAGGGCAGAGAGTCACCATTCTGGCAGTCAAGTGGGCGGAGTTACATGGGAAGGCACTGAGCCCTAAGAGACCAGGTCAGGATTTACATCCTAATGGCCCCTAGGGAGTGCACTCTAGTCACCATACCTGGGAACTCACCGGATCTGCCCCGGAGACTCTGGCTTTGAGAGTGCATCACCGGTTCTCTGGGTCGGTGGCTGATCCTCCAGGTGTGGGGAGTTATCTTTAAAAATCTGCCCACTTCTTTTCCTTCCCACGGAGTTCCTCCCACTTTTCCTCCTTCTACCCCTCAGTTCCTCCCACTTCCTGCCCACTTGTGTGATGCCATTCGCTGGTAAACCCTACCCCTTTTAATGTGATTTGCTGCAATTATACTCCCCAGCAGCATCAGAGGAGTCCCCTCCCAGGTATGCTGGTAGGGTTGCTACCCAGCCGGTATTTTACCGGCAGGCCGGTAAAGAATTGGCTTCTGTCCAATGTTAAGTCTATGGAGGGAATGCCATGGGCGGTATTTTTTTTAAGAAAAGGTGGCAACTCTATGCTAGTCACCCTTTGCTCCACCTATGGCCACACACCACTCATTACATGACCCCAACCCCTAGTCCCATCCACTGTTTCCTGGCACAGAAAATTCCTTTGGCCGGTTAGAAGTAAAAACAAAAAAAAGTTTAATGCTTTGGTTTCTAGAGAGATCTCCAACTCATTGCTCCACAATGCGCTGGGGATCTCCCTAGCATCCAAGGGGTTAAATAATAGCTGGTAAAGGGATATAAAACTGGTGCCGGGACATTGAGATTGCTTTCTTCTGATGTACTGGCCACTCCCATATTCTGACTTGTGGGTGTGGCTAGTACAGCAGAGGAACCGCCCCTCAAAATATGGAGTTATAGGCAGCTGCCTGCTTTTTCTAATGGGAAATCCAGGCCTGCTTAACCCCTTAAGGACCGGGAAAATCTGAGGTGGATTTCACTTAAGGACCGGAGCAATTCTGACCTTTTTGACTATGTCCTTGTTCAACAGTATTTTCCCTATAAGTACTTTATTTTACCAAAAAAATTATATACCGTTTTTTACAATTAATAGGGCTTTCTTTTGATACCACACTTATATGGATAGCCCACCATTTATTTTAGTGAAATTAAAGAAAAATGTAAAAAAAATGCAATTTTTTTCTCTTGGGATCATTTGGGCGCAATGGATACATTTTTATGGCAACCACTGCACATAACATTTATGCACCTACATCAGTTTTTCTCTCTGTACTGCGCTGCTCTCTCTCCCCTTCTCTGAGCCGCTGCAGGTTGGCTACCTACAATGCCTCTCTCTGTCCCTCTCCCTGTGAGGCTGTCTCTTTTTCCTCTTGGCACTGTCACTCTGCTCTCTCCCCTTCACTGAATAAGAATATAACCCATGTTCCTCTATCTGCTTTTTAATGTTACTGAGCAATGTGCCGGGCTCTCTTTCCCCTTCTCGGAGCATCGATCAGCAACATTAAAAATTAGACAGAGGTACATGGGTTATATTCTTATTCAGACAAAGGGAGAGAGCAGAGTGACAGGGCCAAGCGGAGAAAGCCAGCCATATCAGCACTGAGAGGAGCACAAAATAGGATTGGGCGGCACTCCGAAGATAAAACTGAGCCAGTTGATAAAATCAATATACTTTATTCAAATAATTAAAACTTCACAATTGGCTCTCAGCTAACAGAGGTAGGATCATATCCATATCAAAATTAGCAGACAGTATGGAATTATCTAACGCGTCTCACGCATACTGTGCGCTTACTCATAGATACACTGCTTCAATGGTATGTGCCAATATATAAAACAAATAATTAAGAACAAAAACCTCCATCTGCCAATTAACGTGACATGTGTTTGAAAACAGCCTATCAGATCCATATACAATATTGAAACTGAGGCTGAAAAAGTTAACACCTAGATTATAACTAGCTCAAGGAATAATCCTCGTAGCAAGGGTGACTAAACATGAGTACATAAAAGTATCAATCCCTTTAAGTAAAAAATGAATGAAGGAAACCAATATAGTCACTTCAACAATAAATTATCTAAACAATTTACTAAGGGATCACACCTAAATGGATCCATAGATACATCGTTAACCCTCCAGACACTAAAAAGGGGGGACCGTACTTATACAATACCCAAATGATACAAAAATAATAATAACATTGTATCATAACCACCCAAATACATAAAGTATCCGGAGGGTGAACAACATCAACGCCACCCAAATGATGAAATAAGAATTATTAGCATAACAAAGATACCTATAAGAAACCCCTCTCTCAAAAAACACTGAAGCCGATGAAAAAAACAGTAGGAGGCCATAGACACAGTGGTCAATCAACCACAGGGAGACACTCATTGCATTCATATAATGTTACTAACATCCCACTCTAGATTAAGACCCAGTGGGATATGAGTTTTTAACATAAAAATCCAATATGCCTCCCTGTGGTTGATGAGTCCCAAAATGTCTCCTCCACGAGGGGGCAAAACAACTCTCTCTATAGCCTGAAAACTACAAGCCCTGGAGTCCCCTCCATGTTCTTGGCAAATATGCCGTGCCACTGCAGAATCTTGTTCCCTCTTATTGATCTGATATAAATGTTCTCTAACACGATTTTTAAAGGGGCGAACCGTGCGTCCCACATACTGAATAGAACAAATTGCGCATGTAAACAAATAAATTACATATCGTGTATTACAATTTATGAATGAAGTAACAGGATAAATCTTGCCATCCACTGAACAAATAAATTCTTTTGTCATTTTAGCCACTTCACAACACTTGCATGAACTCGCACCACATTTGTAAAAGCCCGGATGATCCAACCAAGTGGGAACAATCTTTTTTGAAGAAAACAGACTTGGAGAGATCATATTACCTATGGTAATCCCACGTCTGGCTACAAAATCACATCCCTGGCTTAAAATCTGAGCCAGGATTGGATCTGTCCTTAACATAGGAAATAAAGATCGGACCAGAGCACTAATCTGTCTAAACTGTGGACAATAGGTTGTAATAAAACGTACCCCTGGCTCATAAGTATTTCTAGTCCCTCTTTTTTTCTTTAGATGATTCTTGTAACAACTCCAACCTGGAACGATTTCTAGCAAACACAAAGGCATTGCTTAATACACGATCAGAATAACCCCTTTGTTTGAATCTCATATGAATGTCCCTAGACATTTCTTTTGTTTCCTTTTTGAATATGAATGATTATAATTTGGCCTTTACATTCAAGCATGATCCCATCTCAATTGAGTTCCTGGATGTTACACTGAGGGGTGATATCGTCACTCGTAGGGTTATTAGTAACATTTATAGGAAACCGACTTCTGGCAATGCATTGCTACATGCACGATCCTGTCACCCCAGGTATCAAATTGATAACATCCCCAAGGGACAGTTTCTGCGATGTCGCAGAAACTGTTCCCTTGATTTTCATTTTAATGTAGCATCTAGGGACATTCATAAGAGATTCAAACAAAGGGGTTATTCTGATCGTGTATTAAGCAATGCCTTTGTGTTTGCTAGAAATCGTTCCAGGTTGGAGTTGTTACAAGAATCATCTAACGCGTTAGATAATTCCATACTGTCTGCTAATTTTGATATGGATATGATCCTACCTCTGTTAGCTGAGAGCCAATTGTGAAGTTTTAATTATTTGAATAAAGTATATTGATTTTATCAACTGGCTCAGTTTTAACTTCGGAGTGCCGCCCAATCCTATTTTGTGGTTGAACTACAGGCTTGGAGAACCTTTCAAGGCAGAGCTTCTGGATGGCCATGTGGTGGTGAGTCCCCTATATTTGATGATATTTCTGCTGTCTATATGGGATTGGGCGGTTGAGCTGATTTCATGTTTTTAGCACTGAGAGGAGTCTGCAATCTCTTCATCTGGAGCATGTGTCAAGACCAAGGTGACAAGAGACACAGAAGACTGCAGGAACCTGTCACTCTTCTGCCCCTCTGACACGAACCATGGAGTCTGGTGAAGATTAATATTGATGTGTCACTGCAGCCTCTTTCTCCCTTTCAAGCGACATTTAATGCAGCGACATGAGAATCTTGCACTTTTTATGCAGGGTGAGATTCTCATGTCACCCTTTTGATCACTGTGACCTGTGATATTTTATAAGGATACCAGCTGGCTGGACATAATAGGAGTTGTGGTCCGCAACAGCTAGAATGCTTCAGGTTGCCTACCCCATGATAAACAATAACATCACGTGCCTTCAAAGTGTCCTCAGATATTGAGACGCTCACTCCCTCCTCAGGATCTATATGGGGTGGTGTCCCCAAACCTGTCACGAAGCTGCATCTGGAGAATAAGGTTGGGTAACCACCACACCTGCCATAGAAATTATAGGGTGGCAAAAGGAAAGCCTGAGGCCAAAATCCCAAGGGTGGAACCAATTTATTACAAACAGGAGAAATGGTATATAAAGGTGGAGAGAACAGATATTTGTATTGCCTGTAAGAGGTAAGTTGTATAGGGCACAGAAGAGGGGCAGTGACAGAACAGTGCAATAGGAAGATAGACAAATGGGTTGTGTTTAAAGATCTGGGTTTCAGAACACAGATACGGGGAGCAGGATACACAGAGATAATGCTGTGTGTGTCAGTGGGACAGTGTAAGAATGGCAGCAGGGCAGGACTGATGAGAATATACAGAGGTATGTGCGTGTTTGTGGACTGAGAGCAGTACAGTAACAGTAAAGGAGGATGGGTGAGAAGTCACAGAGCTGTGTGTGTGTGTGCATGTTGTATGTGTGATGCACACTTGTATGTCTATGGCAGAGATCAGTACAGTAATAGTAGGGAGAGCTGTAGGAAAGCATGGAAGAGAAGAGACAAAGGTGTGTGTGTGTGTGTGTGTGTGGTGTATAAGCGTATGTTTGTGTGTAGTGCATAAGTGGTGTATAAGTGTATTTGTGTCTGTGTATTTGAGTGTGTTTGTGTGTGAGTATGCCTGTGTGTTTGTGGATGTCTGTGTGTGTGTCTGTATGTTTATATGTCTGTGTGTATGCTTGTGTGCATGTGTATTTGAGTGTGCTTGTGTGTGAGTATGTCTGTGTGTTTGTGTCTGTGCGTGTGGTGTGTGTGTCTGTATGTTTTTAGGTCTGTGTGTGTGTTTATATGTATGTCTGTGTATGTGTGTGTGTCTGTATGTTTGTGTCTGAGTATGTCTGTGTATGTGTGTCAGTATGTCTGAGTGTGTGTGTGCGTTTCTGTGTCTGTGTGTGTGACTGTGTGTGTGTGTGTTTGTATGTATGTCTGTGTATGTGTGTGTCTGTATGTTTGTGTGTGAGTATGTCTGTGTATGTGTGTCAGTATGTCTGAGTGTGTGTGTGCGTTTCTATGTCTGTGTGTGTGACTGTGTGTGTGTTTGTATGTATGTCTGTGCATGTGTGTGTCTGTATGTTTGTGCGCGAGTATGTCTGTGTGTGTGCGTACGTCTCTATGTTTGTACGTCTGTGTGTGTGACTATGTGTGTGTTTGTATGTACATCTATGTGTGTATATGTGTATGTGTGTCTGTATGTTTGTGTGTGAGTATGTCTGTGTGTGTCAGTATGTCTGTCTGTGTGTGCTGCAAGACACCTGTGTGCAGGGGAATTGTTAGTTTCCGAAATAGACCAGGGCAATATACACAGACAAATGTGAAGCAAATCTGTATAATGCCAGCTGCATCATAGAGAACAATTCTAAATTTCTTATCTTGGTCTTGTTTCAGAAAGATGAGGACTGCAATTTTGTTTCTCTGCTGCCTACTGATAGCATTAGCAGGTAAGTGACCTTTAAGACTTTACACATAGCTGTAAGACCTCCAAACTGATACAGACATATTATACATTATAAAAATTATCACAGTTGGGTTACCATACCAGCCAACTGTCCCAATTTATGCGGGATAGTCCTGATTATAGGGCCCAAACCCACTGTCCCGCCCGCATAAGCTGTAGTCACGTTTTTTCCTAGCCTGTTCAGTTTTGCCCACAGTGCAGTGTAAGACACACGGCACGCAGAACATGTGACCGTGTCATCATCACCCCTATTCATTGTGAGCGTGCGTGCCACACTTTGTTATATATGGGCACGCATCATTCAATCACGCGAGCCCGCCTGCCACCCCTGAGAAGTGAGTCAGAGTGTGAGGCTGAGCTGCAGCTGAGAAAGACCTGCCGGCGCCTGATCGCAGTGGTCGCTCAGTGTGGGGGGAGGGTTCAGTGCGGGCACCCGTGTCTCAGTGTCACTCACTGTCAGACTTGATGGCTGGCTCTGGCCACAGCAGGCGGCGCCATGCTAAAACTTGACAATAAATCCACGCTGACACTATGAATGAGCACACACTCAGACATGATCATGCCTCCGGTGTAACTTGGTGGAGGTCACGCACAAGGAAGGCAGACACTGACTGAGGCAGCATGATGAGCACAGCAGCGCTCATCATGTTGCCTCACTCAGTCAGTGCCTGCCTTCTTTGAGCCTGGCCTCCTCCATGTTAAACCGGAGGCATGATCAGGATGAGGATAGCTTAGCCCGGGCTGTGGTGTTCAACTGTGATCCGTCAGTGTTAGTGCTGCTAGAGAGTGCTGTAAAGTATTGGTTACTGAGACTCCTCAGCTTCTCCACATACACAGTCAGTCAGTGTGACACAGAGAAAGCATACTGGAAACACTTCAATGTTCCTGGCAAACTAAATGATGGAGTGAATAATACTGCCTCTTCCAGAGATCCCATTGATTGTTGATAAATGGGCTGAGATGACAGGTTTTCTGCATTTAAGAGTCATTGGCACTAATCAAACTGACTGTTTCTTATCTCTCTATACAAATAGCACCAGCTGTCTCTGATTTTCAGGGACAGTCACTGGTTTTGTCTCTTTTGGCTTATCTTCCAAGTGTCCCTCTTTAGTCTTAATCTAAATCATTAATTCAGTTACGCAAAAGAGGCATCAGTAGGTCAGGAAATAACCTAAAATTTCTCGCGAATGTCCCATCTACCAGCCCTGCCCCCCAAAACACTGCGTAAAACAAAAGTGTCCCTCTTTGGACATTTGAAATGTTGGGAGGTATAGGATTACTGGTAGTGGTCCTGCCACCTTAAAGGGCATTATAGGGTCCAGTTGCTTGTATGTGCCAACTAGAAGAGCTTAAAACTCTTTAATTGTGCTCTGCTTTGCCCTGCAGATCACAATGATCTGCAAGACTGGGTAACATCAGCACCTCAGTTGATGCTCATGGGTGATTACTTTCCTTTCTATAGAAGCCAATTGACTGTGGATTTGCTGATACAGGGATTCTATAGATTTCAGTAGAGAGGAAAGCAATCTCGCATGATCGCCAATTGAGGTGCTGATGTCACCCAGCCCTGCAGATCATCGTGATCTGCAGGGCAAACCTAGAGCACAATGGAGTAATTTTGAGCTATGGTACTTCAGTTCCCATAGCTCTTGGAGCACAAATAGAAATGTAAAAGAGTCATTTACAGACCCTATACTGCCCCTTTAAGGTTAACTAATTTTAAAGATCATTAAAATATGTGCATGTATTACACTAGCTATTTGTTTGTAATATAAATAATTTCTGAGAAATGAGCCTTGGTGGTGGCATTGTATGATAAGTAGTATGTGCCAGGTCAGTACTATCACACAATAAGACAAACCGCAACAAAGCAACTAAACCACAGAGAGAGCAAATAAAAATGTCCTCTGTTTGAAACTGAGCTTTTAGCCCTCTGAGTGCCAGAGGGGTACGCAACGCATTGCTCTGCAATGCGTTGTGTACCCCTCTGGCACTCAAAGGGTTAACCTCTTGAGTGAAGTGATGTTTCCAGTGCATTGCTTTGCAGTCCGTTAGAGACCTTTGTAGAACTCAAGGGGTTAAAAGCTCCATTTTAATCAATAGGAATTTAGGGAATAGTCTTAGTAAATCACATGAATGAACCTAGGCAGACTCCATGCACTGGGAGCTTTTCTAATAACACAATGAGAGGTAGCCTTGGCTGCAAACATAACTCACTAGCATAAAGAGCCGCATAATTAGCATAAAGTGCCACACTGTGCTACCATAATAAAAGGTTCATTTCTTAGAACTATTTACTTTGCAAAAGGTATATTAACCCTTTGCGTGCCAGAGAGGTACGCAACACATTGCAGAGCAATATGTTGCATACCTCTCTGGCACTCAAAGGGTTAAACATAGAGTCATCCCTGGGAACTCTCCAGATCTGCCCCAGATACTCCAGTTTTTGCAGATGATTACCAGGTCTTCAGGGTCAGACACTGATTTGCTACATAAGAAACGCTGCCCCCTTCTCCTCCTTCCCAGCCTGCTCCTCCCATTTCCTGCCCTCTTCTCCTCCTTCCTCCCACTTACCTCCCACTTTTGTGACACTTCTTTTAAGCCTCACCCCTACTCACCAATAAGCCCTGTCCCTTTTTGGACACAAATCCATAATTTTTATCCCCCAGTTTTTTTTTTATTCAAAAGTTGTAACAGTTCAGTCAGGAAGAGAGTGACAGCTTCATTACTTCCAGAAAGTTTAAACTGACAGGAAGTCACTATTGTCGGTGACTTACCTCTCCCACAGAATGTGTATCTCAGCCCATTAGAATGCTTTAGACTTGAAAATGGAGCATCACTCTCAAAAGCTTGCCTACATATAATTGAATTTTAGTCCAATACTCATTCATTTGGCAGCTACATATAATATATATACAAAACTATGAATATAAGTGAATAAGGTATGGAGCACAGCAAGGAATGAAGGAGACTTTACAAGTCCCCCAAAAACCTAAAACAAAAGCAAAATGAGAAAACAGACCTGTGCTGCTCCATACAAATAAACCAAATGTGAACCCTGTGAAAGGCATATATATATATATATATATATATATATATATATATATATATTAGAAAATAAGGAGGGTTTTATTGCATAGTTTGGCCAAAGAATGTTTAAAGGGATAGTAATGTTTTGCAATAAAAGCAGCTACAATTAATCTTCATTGTATTTGGGCCATGGAGAGTGTTATTTCAATTGTAGTTGTAGTACAAGAGTAATTGAATGATAAATTATCCCCTCCAGCCCCTTTTAATGATGTAACACCGCTCACCTCAGAGCAGCAAGACTGTCCGGATGGATCACAGAGAGGGACAATCTTCAGTGAGCATAAGGAAAAACCTGAAAAACCTGTCAAGGGGGGCAGGGTTTTCCTTATACTCACAGTAAGAAGATTGTCCCTTGCTGTGAGCTGACTGGTCTTATGGCCAGATTCCACATCTGAGGGGAGGCAGCTTACACTAGGTAAAAGGGATGGGAGGGAGATACTTTATCATTCAATTACTCTTGACCTACAACTCAGTTTTGAAATAACACTCTCCTTGGCCCAAATACTATGAAGATTAATTTGGGTTGCTTTTATTATGAAACATTACTATCACTTTAAGCTCACTTACTTTGCCAAGATACCCCATTTAACCCTTTGAGTGCCAGAAGGGTACACAATATATTACAATGCGGTTTGCACCCCTCTGGCACTCAAAGGGTTAAAGCCAGCCCTAAAGTATATAGATATATATATTGCCATTTTTTTTCATGACCTCACATAGAGCAGAAACAGAGAGGAAGTGCTGGCTCTGAAATCTAGCCAGTCAACTCTCTATCTATCTATCAGAAAGTGACCTGTTCAGAGTCTTAATTCACAGTCATTGAGGCTGCAATAATTAATCGCTAATACTTAACTTTTATTATATATAGTTTAATAAAAAAAACCCTCACGGTTTGCTTTTAACCCTTCATCAATTAGGGTGCAATAAAATAAGAAAGCCTCCATTGGGTATTAATCTTAGACACTGTGACAAGTAGAGAAGTGGGCTAACACTTAATAATGTGTCTAGTGGCTTGATTCAGTACTGTTGTATAGACCTTCAATTTTCATTTCCTACTCTCAGTAGTAGATACTTTGTATGTCTGACAACGGCTAGGTTCAATCATTCTAGCGTTTTGCATCTTTCCTCAGTAAATTGTGCCATTCGTACTCTAGATTAGATTTGTGCAATTTGAGTCGGCGACATTCGGAATTTGCCGCAAATGGGGTTATTCGGCGACATTCGGACCTTCTGACAGGCATGGGTCGTTCTCCAAAAAAAAAAAAATACGAATCCGACTAGCCCTGGTCCGAATATTGTCGAAACTTTCGCGCTTGATTATTTTCCCTCTATACTTTCCCTCCATGTCTCTAGTCCAATTAGCTTCTCCGTTTCATGCGCTACTTTTCTGCTTTGTCTCGATTCCAGTTGGCTTCTTCATTTCATGATGGGGGTTGTACTAATGACACACACAGCCTGCATTTCCTCATTGTGTGGTTGGAGCTCAGAGAGAGAGAGGAAGGAGACAGAGAGTGTCCAGTTGTTGTGTAGGCAGGCAGTTGGCATTAGGCATAGGCAGGCAGACAGCATTAGTGCCTTCTTGCCACTGCAAGGTAGAGTCATCTTTGTTCATGTCCCAAAAAATTTTTAAAAATATTAGGGATTTGTTTGAATAAATTTCAGAGTGACACTTCAGCCAGTCTCACAGTTCTGCAGGCAGGCCTAATACTTTATTACCACCACAAGGGAGTCACCTGTGTTCCTGTGTTAAATATTACTAATACTAAACTAGTAGGAATTTGTCTGAATAATTTTCAGAGTGACACTTCAACCAGTCTCACAGTTCTATAGACCTAGTACCTTATTTCGTCTGCAAGGAAGAGTCACCTTTGTTCTTGTGTAAAGTATTAAAATAAATATTAGGGATTGTTTGAATAATTTTCAGTGACACTTCAGCCAGCAGCCAGATACAGCCAGTTATGTATGTGTATTGTGTAGGCAGGCAGGGTGCCTTATTGCTACATCATACTTTAGCTACTTCATCCATAGTACCATAAGGCTAAATGCCCACCTTACCCTGTTCCACCATCTTCATTTTTTATTGTATTTTTAAAGGTATTTTAAAGTCGTTGAATAATTCGGACAGTCGCTGACTTTCGTACGAGTCAAACAGGTCAGATCCGAATTGCGGAATCGACGAATGAAAAAAAAAAAAAATTCATCCGACATCAAATTTTACCGAAAATTTTTGTTGTGCACAAGTCTACTCTAGATATGTATCCCATCATAAACCTTTGATACTGTTGCAGTTAAACAGATTGCTTCGAGGTTTACTTCAAAAGTAGCAACATTGATTGCTTGATGTGCTGGCCACCTTATCAATTTAAGAATCATGAATGTGGTTCGTTTGTGTGAGAAAGTTCCATACTTTTCAACCAATGCGGTCTGACTGCATGTAGTAGCAATATCCGCTGAATACACTCTCTGATTAAAACAGCTTTGGTGGTGATAAAGGATACTTAAAAGCCTTCTTTTGCTGTATGAAAATTGAAGGTCTATACAACAGTTTCCAACCTGAGACTAGTTTGTGCATATACTGAATCAAGTCCTATATAACTAGACACATTATCAAGTGTTAGCCCACCTCTTTACTTGTCACAGTGGCTATTATTATTACCCACTGGAGGATTTCTTATTTTATTGCACCCTAATTTAAAAAGGGTTAAAAGCAAACCATGAGGGCTTTTTTTTTTTAATTAAACTATATATAATAAAAGTTAAGTATTAGTGATTTATTGCAGCCTCAATGACTGTGAATTAAGACTTTGAACAGGTCACTTTCTGACAGAGAGTTGACTGGCTAGATTTCAGAGGCAGCACTTTCTCCCTGTTTCTGTTCTCTGTATGCGATTTTGATTTTATGACCTGCAAAGTCTGACAATGAAATAAGTAGCGTCCTATCTGTCATCTACACAATTAACTTCATTTTCATGACCGCCAAGAACATTCTAGATTAAAAACTCTTTCAAGACACATCTCCAGCAGGAAAAGCCCTATAATATATGTTTTTCATAAAATAAATTTACTGCGTTTTATATCTAACAAACAGACAAGAACAAAAAGTATATATTGCAAATACCGGCACAGCTTTGACTGTGTAGTTAATAAAACAAAACAAGTCCCATGCAGTTGTATGTACAACTAAATAATCATTGAATGTTTTCTAAAGGAAGTGTGTTATAAAGACAGACACTACAGAAGACATCCTAAACAGGAGTAGCCATTATGTGTGTTCCAAAATGGTGTGCAACACATTGCAAAGCACTGTTACATAACTCTCAATCTGTTAATGTGAGTGTGTCTGAGGGCGTGTGAGTGTGTGTATGAATGAGCATGTGTGAGAGCAACAAAAAAGACAAAAATAGAGAAAAAAGCGCCAATAGTGCGTTATCCTAATAAACCAGTTATTAGTATACAATATATGGATCCACTCACATTAGCAATAAGTTGATCCAAAGACATATGTCAGTGACCAACAATAAACACTTGCAGGGTACTTTACCCGTCCCTGCTTGGGTTTCACGATCTACGATTCCGAAATTCAGATGAGGAGGACGTATCTTCAATCAACACCATATACAAAATAACAATCTAGTAGCCGTAATCTTCCAAAATAAAAATATTTATTTTTAAAACAAATAAATGCCAAATGGCGAAAAAAGGCTCTAGGGAACGCGTTTCGCAGCACCCACGGCTGCTTTACCAACCAATCTGGCCTCAGTAAAAAGAAAAGCTTTTGACTGAAGATACATCCTTCTCATCTGGATTTCGGAATTGGAGATCGTGAAGCCCAAGCAAGGACGGGTAAAGTACCCTGCAAGTGTTTATTGTTGGTCACTGACATATGTCTTTGGATCAACTTATTGCTAATGTGAGTGGATCCATATATTGTATACTAATAACTGGTTTATTAGGATAATGCACTATTGGTGCTTTTTTCTCTATTTTTGTCTTTTTTGTTGTATTACTACTCCGGTTCGGGAGCTGCTTGGAGTGAAGCTGCCATTATATACTGTTTTTAGGGGAACAGTTAACAAATCCCCAAAGTATTGCTGCTGAATTACACATAAGTGCTACATTCAGCCACTTCTTTTGTGAGTAGTTTTCTTACGTGGTGTTTGGTGTTATTGGTTCATAGAAGAGATCACACTAGGAGCGCCTCCTGTTTTTTCTTCTCTTTTCTACAAACACACTCGGATATATGTGTGAGAGCAAAGCACTGCGTTACACAACTCTCCATCAGTGAGCATGAGTGTGTATGTCAGTGTGTGTGTATATGTGTGAGTGTGTGAGAGAGTATGTGAGCGAGTGTGTTTTAGCATGTGTGAGCAAGAGTGTGTGCTATCATGTGAGCGAACGCACGTGTTGGCGTGAGAGCGTTTTCCGTATATAGCTTTTTGCATTTTGAATCTAGCATTTTGTCTATAGCGTATATTTAGCGTTTTGTGTATGTGTATCGCGTATAGTAGTTTGCATATAGCCTCTTGCATACAGAGTAATGTGTACAGAGTATTGTGGATAGCATTTTGGGAAAAGCGTATCGCATATAGCATTTGTGAGTGGGCATGAGAGAGCATGTGTGACAGTATATGTGAGCAAGAGCATGTATTAGCGTGTGTGACAGTATATGTGAGCAAGAGCATGTGTGAGCAAGAGCGTGTATTAGCGTGTGTGAGAGTGTTACATATAGCGTTTTGCTTATAGTGTTTGGCCTATTGCATTTTGTATATAGCATATAGCATTTTGCATACAGCGTATTGCATTTAGAGTGTAGCTTTTTGCATATAGCGTTTTGCATATACTGTATTGTGTACAGTGTATTGCATATAGCAGTTTGCATATTGCGTATATCATATTGTGTGTAGCATTTTGCGTATAGCGTTTTGCATATGGTGTATACAATTTTGCATTGAGTTTTGTGTATAGCTTATAGCATTTTGCATATAGCATTATGAGTACAGCATATAGTGTATTGCATTTAGAGTGTAGTGTTTTGCATATAGAAAATTTGTGTATTACACATAGCGGATTACGTATTGCATATAGCATTTTGTGTGTAGCGTTTTACATATAGTGTGTTGCATATAGTGTATTGTGTTGTAAGTACTGCATACATTGTTTTGTGTATTGTGTATAGTGGTTTGAGTATTTCATATAGTAGAAACGAGAAGAGGAGAGAAAGGCACCCAATAGTGCAATATGGTCTTAAAAACAATATATGCAAGATAATAATAATAGGTATTCACAATTGGAGTGGTCAGCTCAATATCTGCTGATTATCACGTATTGTGAGAAAATAAGCCCGTCTCTGCTCAGGAACCACACATAAACAGGATACTCAGCACGGCTCCACTTGTCCAAAATATCAAAGTTTAATAAAAGTATATATTGTGCAATGGTATAAAATCAAATAACTATAAATATAACCCAATGGGTCCTGGTGGGTCCATGGGACCCAGGCGGCACTTTGACAGGGGCAGCAATTTGCCTCCCCAAGCAGAGGCATGCTCCCATATTCTTCTATTGGAGGCCCCACCAGACTTGGGGCTCCCAGTAGCACAAACATACTACATTTAAAAAACCCAATATATTTTGCCCCTGCCATCTGCTATGCCGGCTCAAAAGTGAAACAGCAGAAGCAGAGGCAGAGTTCATTTTGTATCTGCTCACGCTCTCTTCTGAACGGAGGTAGGGTGACATGAAGCGGAAGTTCACGTAGCTGCGTGGGCTGCTGAAATCCTGAAGGCACCATGCACCAGCTACGCACATTTGTCTGTGTAGCTGGTGTGATTTTCCTGCTGCTGTTGAAGATTTGCTCAGCATGAAACTCAGGCTGAGTGTCTTTTGCTGCCTGCCTGTACCTGCCTTACTGTACCAGACTGGAGACGAGGTACATAAAACGTTTTTACAAGAAGAAAACATTTTTTAAAATATTCTGAAGTCTAGTTTTCTTAGCAAAACTGGTTCAAAGTCAGAGTTAGGGTTTAAATATGCACACTGCAAATTTTTAACCCTGACTGAAACAGTTTTGATAAAATGATCATGTAAGCTTTTGTTTTTGTTCCTAAAAGGAAAAACACCTTGTCCATGGTTGGACAGTCAAATGCATCTAATTTCTGTTAGTGCAGAAGTGAGATTCTTATAATTGTCCACCATGGCCAAGATGCTTTTCCTTTTATAAGCTTACATGATAATCTTATCAAAACTGGTTCAAAGTCAGGGTTAAGGTTTGAACTATGTAGTGTGCATATATTTAAACCTTACCCCTGACTGTGAACCACTTTTGATAAGATTATCATGTAAGCTTATTTTTGTATTAGTAAAAAGGAAAACAAATGTGACCAGGCTTGGGCATCATAACAATGTCATGTTTTTTTTTGTTTTTTCATTTTTACCAACAAATACACAAGCATACCAATATAATTTTATCAAAACTGTTTTGAGATGAAATAAAGCCTACTGAGCCAAAGGGAAATTACCCTTGGAAAAAATGCAATCTTCTAAGTGGGGTGGAAAGTCTCGCTATTGCAAAAGAATTTTAAAACGTAACTTTTACTGAATATATTTAAACATGGGTAATAAAAATTGAAAATATGAATCAAACGTGCTCTGTGTGAAATGTGAAGAAACTCATGATCACTTAGCTCAAACTCATCAGTTTATTCACATTTCACAAAGAGCACATTTTCAATTTTTATTACCCATGTTTAAATATATTCAATAAAAGTTAAGTTTTAAAATTCTTTTGCAATAGTGACACTTTTCAGTGCGCTTAGAGGATTGCACCTTTTATATAATAAAATATTTTATGGTGATCTGTTGATCATATGTAAATATGTGATCCTCAATGTCCTGTAGAGTAAATCAAATAGTAGATAGACCCACACAGAATGTAATCCTATATAATAATTCACTAAAACATGTGTAACGACGGAGTCATGCGCAGTAGAGGTAGGGTGACCACATTTCCGTTCTGCTATTCCGGGACATGTGGTCACCCTAAATTTGAGTGGCATCCGGTCCCCTGCGGCTGGCTGGCACTGAGTTCCCTCCTACCCGCCTGCATCATCACGCGCCCCTGCAGGCCGTGATGACATACGTACAGAGAAGAGGAAGAGGGCAGAGGCACCGGAAGAGAAGCGCTTGCTGCCAGAGTCCAGCAGCAAGTGCTTCTCTTCCGGTGCCTCTGCCCTCTTCCTCCTCTCTGTATGTATGTCATCACGGCCCGCAGGGGCGCGTGATGATGCGGGCGGGCGGCTACCTTCATTTCGGGACTCTTTATTGTCCCGGTGGGGGATGATCCGGGACGCGGGACATAGAACCCAATTAAGGGACAGTCCCGGACGTTCCGGGACACGTGGTCACCCTAAGTAGAGGCTGCCAGTGAAGAGGCTGATACAGAGCTCTGTATCAGCCACGGCGTGGGCAGTCTCTACTGAGCATTACTGCAGCACGCGCAGCAGTCTCTACTGAGCATGACTGCACCGTGACCAGCTGGCACTGTATCAGCCGCAGCGTGGGCAGTCTCTACTGTGCATGACCTCGACCGGCTGGCATTGGTACTGTGGCCCGTGTAACGGGCTCTTCAACTAGTAATTAGCTAAAACGTGTGTAACAATGCAGTTATGAGCAGTAGACACTGTCCGTGATGAGAGTCCAGCTCTGTATCAGTCGCGGTGCGGGCAGTCTCTACTGTGCATGACTGCCCTGCGACCGGCTGGCAGTGGCACTGTGGCCCGTGTAACAGGCCCTTCAACTAGTTTATTATAATTAAAATTAAATATTATTAAAGTAAACATTATTTACTTTTATTTATAGAAAAATAACATTTTTTATTTGCATGACTTTGAGGCTGAAACTATATAAAAAAATAATATTGGAGTGTACTGTAATTGAATATAATTGAATTTAATATAATGGTATTTCATATAATTTAGCAAAACTTCCTGATAAGTTTAATTTTAGTTGTAATTATCATGATATAACATAATGGATGTGGGTATGTTTTGGTGGGTGTGGTTATGGTATGTGGGTGTGTATGTGTGTTGGGATGAAGGGGCAGCATTTCATCCTTGGACCCTGGCAGCACAATGTCTTGGGCCAGCTCTGACACTAAGACACGCTCTCACTCATACACACATTCATGCTCACTGATGGAGAGTTGTATAACACAGTGCTTTGCAATATTTTGGAGCTGAAAGTACTAAGTACTAAAAATCCAACAAGCCAGTCTTTAAAAACATTGCCTGCTTTGTGGATTCACCTGGGTGTCAGGAGAGAACAGTCCTTCCTGTAAATCCACTTTCCATTTTTTCATTTAGTGCCAGACATATATCTAGTGCATTGGGTTGCAATGTAGAGGATAACGCACAGAACGACTCCTATGTAGGATGTCTTCTCTGGTGTCTGTCTTCATAATAAACTCCCTTTATAACACATTCTGTGTTTATTTAGTCACACATACAACTGCATGTGCCAATATTGCTGGTGTGTGCGCGCGTATATATGTATATATATATATATAAAGCTGTGGTTTGGTTGCACTCACTCCATCAAAATAATTTGCCCAGGTGCACAGTCCTCAGAAGAAAGCATGTATAGATGTAAAAAGGAGGCAGCACCAGTGGGACTTCTTAATGGTATTTATTAAAGCGGCACAAAGGCAATCAATATGGTCGACGTTTCGGTCCGACAAAATGGACCTTGATAAAGGTCCATTTTGTTGGACCGAAACGTCGACCATATTGATTGCCTTTGTGCCGCTTTAATAAATACCATTAAGAAGTCCCACTGGTGCTGCCTCCTTTTTACATCTATATATATATATATATATATATATATATATATATACACATATACTAGCAAAAAGGGGCATGGCGTTGCCCGTGAGAATTAAGTCCTTTGAGGGGTATTGAACTCATTGGTTGACAATGGTTTGTAGCACTGAAAGGCTTAAAGGGATAGTATTACTTCAAAATTACTATCCCTCATATTGTAGCCCTTAATAAACTGAGTTAAATGACACCAGCTGCATCTCTCAAACCTTTATGGTATAAGAGATAGCCGCTTTCAAAGTTTCCTCTCCCCTGCTGTCAGCGTTCTGCTGCCAGCAGGAGAATCCGGTCTCTGAATCAAGCGGAGGCTCTTCAGCAGAGCCGATATCTCGTTATGGAAGGAAAAATGATTAATTGAAACAGTCTTCTACGTTTCAATGCACCAAGCACACGTAGAAGACTGTTTCAATTAATCATTTTTCCTTCCATAACGAGATATTGGCTCTGTTTAAGAGCCTCCGCCTGTCCCGGGACGGGATTCTCCTGCTGGCAGCAGAACGCTGACAGCAGGGGAGAGGAAACTTTGAAAGCGGCTATCTCTTAAACCATAAAGGTCTGAGAGATGCCGCTGGTGTCATTTAACTCAGTTTATTAAGGGCTACAATATGAGGGATAGTAATTTTGAAGTAATACTATCTGTTTAATTGTTTAAAAGACAGTGGAATGTGTTGGATACCTGTTTGGCACTGAAGGACCAAACATAACCAAATCATTGTCATTGAATAGTTGATTGACCCTCAAGCAGTCAAAGGACTTAATACCCACAGGCTACTCCTCATCAAATAGGCTGGCATGTGTAACACAGAATTTTTTTTTTTTTGTAAACATGCTTGATAAAAAGTGGCCATGATTTTAGATTATAAGATGCCGGGTTGCCTTGGGCCATCGTTCCGGGGTTCCCTCTCCTACAGCCAGATGAAATGAAGCACTCATGCCGGGAACGTCACAAACACGGCTTCTTCTGGATGGAAACACAGCTCTTTTAAGCAGAATTGATGTATAATGCACAATGGGTTGAGTACAAAAGGCAGAATGGGGAACAATAGGGTCTGGATACAATACGCATCCAGAACAATGGGGAACATAAACATGAGAACCCAAGGGAACAAAAGACAAAGGGACCGTACACAGAAAAAGAGCATTTTACATAATTCAATCTTGCCGCTCCGAATCCCAGCCAATGGAAATCGGAGCGACAAGACACAGCGACCAATCTGGACCCGGGCCATTATTCTCTATGGGAGGATTGAATTACCCAGGTCTGCCCAGTAGACCAATCAGATGAGGCCAGCCCTCCAGCCAATGTAAGTGTGAATGTCCTGAACAGGGGCAACCAATGAGCAGGCCACCTAGCTGCCCCATGCAACAGTCCAAGTTCCCGATAACAGCGCCCTAGATCATCAGGGCACAGCAGCTAATCTGCTGCGGGCCTACATTTAAAGAAAGAGAGACAAGTTATTTAGTAATTTGCCCTGTGGGCCAACACAGTTTGTGAATCCCAGTTCCTTTTTTAATAACAATTTGTAGGGGAGGAAAAAAAACCTCCAGTAACAGCCTATGGCCCGTTACAGCCTACATAATACATTAATTGATTTAAACCCATTTATTTTTATTGGTGTTGTAATGTTGCTTTATTAAAATAAATAAATAAATAAATAAATAAAATATATATATATATAGTATGTGTCACACAAATGGTAGTTTGAAGCAGTGGTGCTCCTCTACTTATGTGCTCACTGCTAATTATAAACTCATGCTTCAGCCTCAATTTTTTTATTTAACCCTTTCTGGTATTTGCTCACTGCTGCTGCTAAAATCCTGCTTCAGCCCTCTTTTTCTATTTGATCCTTTCTGGTAAGTTATTTTCTCCCTGATTCTCAAATCTGATTCTGTCTGCTTAATATCAGATGTTTTATGGTATTAAACCTGTTTGCATTCAGGGCATTCCCTATGTAAAATAATTTACATAATCAATCTAACTAGAAGTGAATCCTAGTTTATTTAAATTTAGCCTCAGTCATGGGGAACTTTAGCTGGCACCCTTTATGAATGTCCCCTTTTCTAAATATCAGAAAGTTGCACAGCAGAGTTATATAGCAGATAGTGAAAAGAGGGAGGTTATTTTATAGGGATAGTACTGTTTCAAAATAAAAGCAGCTCCAATTAATCTTCATAGTATCTGGGCCATGGAGAGTGTTATTTCAAGCGTAATTGAATGCTAAAGTATCCCCCCGCCCCTTTTACTGATGTAGCACTGCTCACCTCAGAGCAGCAAAACTGTCCGGATGGACTTCAGAGAGGGACAATCTTCAGTCAGCATAAGGGAAAAACCTGTCAATGGGGGCAGGGTTTTCATTGTTCTCACAGTAAGAAGATTATTCTTTGCTGTGATCTGTCTGGTCTTAAGACCATATTCCACACCTGAGGGGAAGCGGCTTACACTAGGTAAAAGTGGCGGGAGGGAGATACGTTATCATTCAGTTACTCTTGAAATACAACTCTGAAAATATTGAAATAACACTCTCCTTGGCCCAAAATACTATGAAGATTAAATGGAGCTGCATTTTGTAATTGTAAAGCTCTGGGAATATATTGGAAGACTGTGAGATAAAAGTGGAAAGTGGGGTTTTATTATAAGATTGTGAGATATAAGTGAAAGGGCATAGGATAAAAATTCGAGATTTGGGGATATCACTGGAAGATCATTGAAATATTGTTTAGCTGTCATTTGAGGATTTGGTGAATCATGGTTTGGTTCAGGGCACCAGAGATATGTTGCAGTGGATCAGTGTAACTATGTGGGGTTTCAGTGTAAAACTTGTTTGATATCATTGCGAGGTTTTATGGTTTCCACTGAATATTGTAAACGATTAGAGAAAGGTTTCCAATGAAGGTGTTTTTTAACACTTCGAGTGCCAGAGAGGTACACAATGCATTGCTTTGCAATGCGTTGTGTACTCCTCTGGCACTGAAAGGGTTAAGATGTGGACAATACAGAGGGATTTTATTAGATTTAGGATGTGCCCTCAATCCCAAAAACAAGTTTTATGATATTTTTATTTTACTTTCTTTTTTACAGGTGCTCAGAGGGGAGGAGGAGGATCTGGAAACAATGGAGAACTTTACTGCATAGATAAAGATCAAAATGGGAAATCTTGCAAATGTGACAGAGGTAAGAGGAAATCTAAGTGCCTCCACTTACACTGTAAGAAATGTCTTATCTCTTTTATAGTCAAGAAGTCTCTTATCGCCTCACTTCTGGTGTTTCTCTTAGCTCCTCCCTTGCAGAGTGCCTCCTAGCCCCTCATTTGTGGAGAGTGTCTTAGCTCCTCCCTTGCAGAGTGCCTCCTAGCCCCTCATTTGTGGAGTGTGTCTTAGCTCCTCTTTTGCAGAATGCCTCCTAGCCCCTCATTTGTGGAGTGTGTCTTAGCTCCTCCCTGGCAGAGTGCCTCCTAGCCCCTCATTTGTGGAGTGTGTCTTAGCTCCTCCCTTGCAGAGTGCCTCCTAGCCCCTCATTTGTGGAGTGTGTCTTAGCTCCTCTTTTGCAGAGTGCCTCCTAGCCCCTCATTTGTGGAGTGTGTCTTAGCTTATCCCTTGCAGAGTGCCTCCTAGCCCCTCATTTTTGGAGTGTGTCTTAGCTCCTCCCTTGCAGAGTGCCTCCTAGCCCCTCATTTGTGGAGTGTGTCTTAGCTCCGCCCTTGCAGAGTGCCTCCTAGCCCCTCGTTTGTGGAGTGTGTCTTAGCTCCTCCCTTGCAGAGTGCCTCCTAGCCCCTCATTTGTGGAGTGTGTCTTAGCTCCTCCCTTGCAGAGTGCCTCCTAGCCCCTCATTTGTGGAGAGTGTCTTAGCTCCTCTTTTGCAGAGTGCCTCCTAGCCCCTCATTTGTGGAGTGTGTCTTAGCTCCTCCCTTGCAGAGTGCCTCCTAGCCCCTCATTTGTGGAGAGTGTCTTAGCTCCTCTTTTGCAGAGTGCCTCCTAGCCCCTCATTTGTGGAGTGTGTCTTAGCTTATCCCTTGCAGAGTGCCTCCTAGCCCCTCATTTTTTGAGTTTGTCTTAGCTCCTCCCTTGCAGAGTGCCTCCTAGCCCCTCATTTGTGGAGTGTGTCTTAGCTCCTCCCTTGCAGAGTGCCTCCTAGCCCCTCATTTGTGGAGTATGTCTTAGTTCTTCACTTGAAGATTGTCCTTTAGCGCCTTCCGGTAGAGTCTCTTAGCTCATCCTTCTCAGGAGGTTCTCTAGCACATGACAGAGAGGCATGTTCTTTACTGTAACCCCTCTGGTGGAATAGCTGTACTTATAAAAATTACCTTTTGGACACCTGTTGGACGTCTTGCTAACAATCTTATATACAAATGATATGCCTGAACCTCTGAGGAAAGAACTATAATGTATATTTTTCATCAAAGAAAGTTTATTTCTCCTTTAAAGGGATAGTGAAATTTTATTTTGAATTTAAATATTCTGCAAATGCATAATATGTAAAGTCAAATTGCCTATACTTATTTTTTCATCTTTTCCTATTTTTATTTTACATTTTTATGTTCACGACATCGAATTCCCTGGACTTGTTTGCAGAGAGTGCCCAATGAGGGACTATTAAAGTAGGGAGAGTGATGCAATGTAAAAAAAAAGAATACAGAAGAATCAGTGCTGCAGGGATAGTGTTATATTGTATCATTGACCTGCTTCGATGTCAGACTGACCAAAACACTCTAGGAACAGAGTCCATATAGATAGAGCTCCCTGGCAGTGACATAGAAGTGTGTAATAAAATCGTATAGGCAATGTGACTTTGCATATTATATACTTGTAGAATAAAAGGTCACTATCCCTTTAAATTAAAACAATTGAATGTTATAGTATGCACATTCATATTCATTCATCACAGGTTGTATTAGAATATATGTTCCTTTCACATCTCAGATAATAACAACCAAGGGTTTAAGGCCTCGATCCAAATGTTGGAGATGGCATTTTTTCCAGCACAGTAAGCTATTCAAATGTCTGTGCTGTGAAAAAATAACGGCAAAAATAAGAGCCGTTGTGAGTTAACCCCTTAACGACTGGCCGATCAGTGCCTCGCAGTCAGTTAAGGACCACGGTGCATTTTTTTTTCGTTCTTCCGGTTCTGGACTCCCCGAACGGAGTGCAGCCGCGGGGGGAGCGTGGAATTCCATGGCGGTCATAGTACGTCATGGGTCATTCAGTCAGATCGACCCATGACGTACTATGACCGTCAAGGGTCGTTAAGGAGTTAAAGTTAAGAGGTGTTTTCATCCATTGAAAAGGATGAAAACGCCATAAATTGCAATTCAATTGTCCGAGTTAGCCAAGAACAGGCGATAAGGGACTCAAGTTAGCTCAGGAAAGTTAACACCTATTTTTTTTTTTCAACTTGAGTTCCTTATCACCTGTTTAAACAGCCGACACAGACACTTGAAGTTAAAAAAACCCTAAGTCCTCAGTGGATGTATTGATACGTGGCTCTAAGACCCATATCAATACATCCAAAGGATGAAAAATGTGTCAGACATTAGTAGAATTAACCCTGTGAGTGCCAGTGGGGTATAATTACCCCGCCAGCATTCATAGGGTTAACCCGACTAAGTTAAAAAAAAAATCACATTACAAGTAACACTTACCATTAATCCTGATGTCCAGCAGAGTCCTCAGCTTCCTGGTCATCTTCTATCCTTCTTTCTATCTTCTGTCTTCTCTTCTATCTTCTTTCTTCAAAGCAATGCGTTGCATACCTCTCTGGAGCCCAAAGGGTTAAAGTACATAGTAGTGTACCACGTTTTCAAATAAAGATCCCCCATATGTAATGATAAACATGTCATGACATTGTGTTTCTGCAAGAGACACATTCTTTAAAACATAACCCTCCCAAATTATCTGACAGGAGGTTTCCCTATCTGTAAAGAAGGGAGGTGTGACTAAACTAGTAAATGGCCAAATACCATGGATTCTCCAGAGCTGTCTTGCTGATCCTGAAGTGAGCTTCCTTTTTCTGAAAGGAACAATATGGGGTGTGCAATATACGTTAGCCAACATCTATGCTCCGAATACTGGTCATGCTCATTTCTTTTTGTCTGTCTTCCTTTAAATGTGGCAGACTCGTTATTGTGGGTGATTTTAATCTCCCTTTAGACCCCAAGATTGACAGCTCCACTGGTGCTCTGGTGTTCAGTGTGCTGTCCTTCACAGTATTAAGGATCGAATATGGGATTTGAGTCTCCTGGATGCATGGCAGACTTTATATCCTAGCGCTCACCAATATTTCTTCTGTTTGCTTTTCTCTCTTTCTCTTATTCTCTGCCTTCTCTCATGCTATTCTCTTTCTACTTGCACACGTCACCATTATTTCTCTTCGTATAGTGACTGCGGTTCAGCGATCATTTTATGCTTATGCATTGCATGTACCTATGTTAAAGCCGAACGGCTCCTAGCAACGCCTCCTAGAGCCGGCTGGGACGGACAGAGCAGGTGCACAGACGTCACTATGGAAAGATGTCTACGCTCCATCCTGTCTCTCAGGCCCAGAGTAGTGTCTCATTTTCGTCAACACAGTAAGAAATCTGGCGACTAGCGCTACTGAGCAGCTAGGTCACCAGATAGGGAATTATATGGGACAATGTTTTTGAAGGGTGGTAGTCCTGCTTTATTAATGCTTAAAGAGATAGTAATACTATGTTTTATCTTTATTTTATTTTGTAGGCATTAAAAAACATGAAGTACGATATAAGTCTTATCTCTCAAACCTTTATGGTTTGAGAGATATTCACAAGCAAAGTTTCCCCTCCCGCCCCTTTTACCTAGTGTAAGCCATCTCTTCTCAGATGTGGAATCCAGTCCATAGACCAGACAGATAACAGAAGGGGACAATCTTATTCCTATGAGAACAATGAAATCCCTGCCCCCTTGACAAGCTTTTCAGGTTTTTCCCTTATCTTAACTGAAGATTGTCCCTCTCTGCAGTCTACCTGGGCACATCCCTTCTGATCTGGCTGAGCAGTGTTACATCAGTAAAAGGGGCGGGAGGGGGATACTTTGTGATTGAATTACTCTTGAACTACAACTCTGACAGAATTGAAATAACATTCTCCATGGCCCAAATACTATGATGATTAATTAGAGCTACTCTTATTATGAAACATTACTATCCCTTTAAAGGGATAGTAATGTTTCATAATAAAAGCAGCTCTAATTAATCATCATATTATTTTGACTTTGGAGAGTGTTATTTCAATTCTGTCAGAGTTGTAGTTCAAGAGTAATTCAATCACAAAGTATCCCCCTCCTGCCTCACAACTCCCCCCTCCCCTATCAAATGCCATGATGTATTAGAAGATATCATCTTCAGTCACCATATCTTGGGAGATGTAATCCACACTCATTGGGTTAAGGGAAATTTGTACTTTTACATGCACCAACTTAGCTACAAGACCCGAGGATCTACGCTTAAACCTTAAAGGGATAGTAATACTCAGTGGTGTATTTAGGTTTTATGCTGCCGTAGGCCTGACTAAACTCACCCCCATCTTTATTTGCCCCACCCCTTCCTGTGCAGGCCACACCTCTTTCTGTTTAGGATCCACCCATTCCTCTGTAAACCCCAACCCTTCCTCTTTGGCATACAAGGGGTTAATCCATACACTGGGTTACATACAGCTCTGTGGCATACAATACATTAGGTTACATCTCTGGTGGACAATGGGGTTAATCCATGCATTGGGTTACATATCGCTCTGTCATGCAACGGATTAATGCATACACCGGGTTACATACAACTGTGACATGGAGTTAATCCATACATTGGGTTACATACAGCTCTTTAATACAAGGGATTAATCCACACTTGGGTTAAATACAGCTCTGTTGCCGCCTCAGTGTCACTACGAGGCCAGGCACTGACTGAGGTTGTCTACTCGACTTCCGCAAACAGCACATGTGGCCGCGAACCTCCTCCCCTCAAGAACTCAGGCGGTACTACTCAGTAGTTCAGAGAGACAGAATTAGTAAATTAAGTGACATTCACTAAATTGTACCTACACACCAAACAATATGGTTAGCACCAGTAAATAAGAAACTAGGGGTATTATAAACAACAAAATGAACTCATTAAGGAGGCAGAAGACACCAAGTAAATCAATGCAATTTTTTTAATACAAAGAGGCATACATTCAGCAATTGAAATGAAAAACAATTGAAACATACAATGAGGGAGATAGCTTGGGCCATATGAATAGTCGGTGCAGCCAGAAAAAAAATGCAAGAATAAATATGATATAATAGCTAGCTCAAAATACTAATAACTACTACTTCAATAAAAAAAAACATACAAAATATCTTAAACTGATCCAATCCATATCGCAATATTAACGTTCTAGTCCAACAGCTGACATGAGGGTTGATTTCTAGGCTGCCTCCTACTGGCTATAACTGCCCAAACTGGGAAAAGATCTCCCATACAATAAAGAAGATAAGTGTCTGGACTCCATATAGCACTGTCGCTAACAGCTTAATATAAAAAATAACAGCAATTTGAACTGTAATGGTTTTTAAATTAAGCAATTTCATGCAGTGTGGGGGGGGGGGGTGTTGTTTACTCAGCAGGAAAATCCTTACAATATATGCATTTTCCCTCATAAAACTTTACTGCTCCTTTAAATCTGTGTACTTTGAATCAGCTTTTCCAGATCCTCTCGTCTTTCCAGTTATAGTGATGTGAGCGCTCTCTACCTGCAGTTTGTAAAAAGAGAAGGTGGCACAAACATGTCTGCAAAGCATCAAATATCACACTGAAAGTCCTACTTTCTTAATAAATGTAGCCATTTTTATTTCAAACAGCATAGTAACATAGTAATTTAGGTTCAACCCTTTTCCTATTCCTGTTTACCATTGTTGATCCAAAAGAAGGCAAAAAAAACCACCCTCAATATAGCAATTTCAAATTCTGCCTTGAATGGGGGGGGGGGGGGAATTCCCTCTTGATTCCAAATGGCAATCAGATTTCTCCTTGGATCAACAAGCCCTAAGTAAATATTAATCCCAATGCTAACGTACATAGCCCTCTATGTTATGCTCTTATAAATAAG
The DNA here is from genome assembly GCA_037306005.1 of Rhinophrynus dorsalis. Taxonomy (NCBI): domain Eukaryota; kingdom Metazoa; phylum Chordata; class Amphibia; order Anura; family Rhinophrynidae; genus Rhinophrynus; species Rhinophrynus dorsalis. The sequence continues at coordinate 501,378,012 of CM074721.1, read as the reverse complement.
TATCCAAGCCCTTTTTAAAGGCATCTAATGTAATTGATAGCACCACCTCCTCAGGCAGTGAATTCCATACCTTTATTGTCCTTACTGTAAAGAAATCCCTTCCGCTGTTGTAGATTAAATCTCCTTTCCTCAAGTCTAAGCGGGTGGCCCCTTGTCCTGTGTACTGTTCTGTTAATGAACAGGTCTTTGGAGAGCCCTTTGTATGGGCCCTGAACATATTTATATAGTGTTATCATATCCCCTCTAAGGCACCGTTTCTCTAGTGTATACAAGTTTAACTTTTCTAGCCTTTCTTCATAACTAAAACTTTCCATTCCCCTTACTAGTTTTGAACCCCTCCTCTGCACTTTCTCTAGTTCCATAATGTCCTTTTTCAGAAAGGGCGCCCAGAATTGAACAGCATATTCTAGGTGGGGTCTTACCATGGACCTGTAAAGAGGCATAATAATATTTTCCTACAGTTTATGAGAAATTTAGCTTTATTGCTCAGTTTATGCAAATGAGCTATTACTTCCTGATAGGAAGAGGCAGTTGGGAATGGCATGCAGAGTGGCAGTGCTTGCCAGATTAGCCCAGTGTTGGGTATAGAAAAATTTAAAAAAATTGCTGAAGATATCAAATATAAGAATTTGTAAAGTAAAAATAAAGCATTACTATCCCTTTGATGCATAAAGCTCTGTCGCCTGTGATGTAAGAATTGCTGAGAGGGAGTATCAAAATTATATGAGATATTGCATAAACAGGTGGGTGAAGATAAGGCAAAGGAGTAGGCGGGTTTGATACTAAAGTGGGTAGGACAGGGTAGAAGGGGGCAGAGTTATCAGAACCTCTCTGAGCTGTTGAAATAAACTCCAGTAATAAGCACTGACAATCCAAGTAAGAGAAAATATAGTTGAGCCTCGGTCTCTTTCTACACACTTCAAGTAGGGGGCGCTCACATCACTAAAAGTGGAAGGTAAATAAGAACTGAATAGCTGATTCAAGGTAATTACACATAATTAAAGAAAAAAGTGGTACACGTTGTAAAATAAACTCATATTTACTAAAATAATCAACATTAAAATAAAATATAATTATTCCTTTAACCATTTAGATGGTAGAGACATCTCTAAAGTATCGCTAAGCAATGCTTTGAAGGCATCTTTACCAACCAAGGGGTTAACCACCACCAAATATAGACAGATGGACTACTTGACTTTCTCTGCAGTATATACCATAAAGGAGCAGTAAACTTTTTTATGAAAACACATATTTTACAGAGCATTTCCTGCCGAATAAAACAAGGTCACTCCCATTTCTGTCAGATGTTTTATTCAAAATTTATAGCAGTTTAAATAACCAGGAAGTGAATTTATTGTGTTTACTTCCTGATAGATCTAACTGACAGGAAGTGACAGGCAGTTTTTATCACATTCTATGGAGAACTGTATATCTCTGACTTTTCTCTCCATTAGAAACTAACAGGAAATCTAATTAGAAATTGACCACTAGAGGGCACTGCTAATGTAAAAAACATGGGTTTAAACTGTAATAACTCTGGAAATATAAATCTCTCGGCAGTGGGAGTACCCTTATTTTACTCAATAGGAAAATCCCTACAATATATATTTTTTCATAAAAAAAGTTTACTGCTCCTTTAAGGAATCAGTAGAGTTTTATTATAGGTCTTTTTGTTGCAGGGCTTTTTTTCTGACAGTTCAGACTGTCAGAAAGTGGTGGAACTCCTTTATCAGATTTTAGAGAGACCTCAGCTCTTCCATAGAAAGCAACAGAATAACACATTGGGCACAAGGTGATAATATTGTTAACAATTAAAAATAATAACAGTTTGAGTTATCTTAACTTTGGAACAAAACTCTCCAAGCAGTAGGAGTGCTCTTGATTTAGTCTGCAAGAAAAGCTATACAATATGTTTATTTTTTCCTAATTAAAATTCCCTGCATCTGTAACCCATTGAAGACCAGAGTGGTGTGTGATGCATTGCTTGTCATTGGGCTAACTCTCTTTGGAATAACCTCATCTCTCTGATTCTGATCTTCCAGGTTACGCATCAACTTCTTGCATGTGCGGAATGAACTGTAACTTATGGCGAATTGTGGGTTCCAACACCTGTGAATGCCTGTGTAAAAACGTGAGGAGTACCACGGCCGTATGCTGCAAAATCCAGTAAAGCACTCAACCAGAATCTGGCTTCTTCTGTGTTTATGTCCAATTTTTTTTTTTTTTTGATTTGTGAAAAACAATACATACTAATAATTAAAGACTGGGCTGCAATTTCTTCTACACACCAAGGCCTTAATTACTGTGTTCTGTAATGTTGTGCAGAGCAATACAAGGAGGGGGAGCGTGTTTAAACTAAAATAGAAGATATTGAATGCCAATGCATGAAACAACAGGAGAAAATAATTGGAGATGTTATATAGATCAATAAGTAGAATTATAGAGGGAAGCTAAAGGGAGAAACAGGAGTAATAGGGTGAGATTATATGGAACAATAGGAGGAGTTATATAGAACAGTAGGAGGAGTTATATAGAACAGTAGGAGGAGTTAGTGGAGGCTTTATATGGAGAAATATATATTGACAAGTTATACTGATCAATACAAGGAGTTGCATAGAGAGGTAATATACAGCAATATGAGTAACTAATGAGAGAGGTTATAAAGAATAGGCGAAACTAGAAAGAAGTTATATAGAGCAAAAGAAGGAATTTAAAGGGTTATATGGAGCCGTAGGAGGAGTTATAGGGAGGGGTTATTTGGAGCAATAGGAATAGTTATAGGGATGTGTTTTATGTAGCAGTAGGATGGGTTATAGGGAGGGGTTTTATGGAGCAGTAGGACCTGCGCTGCGCACAGTACCCTGCCGCCCCGGCCCGCCTGCCGCATGCACAGACCTGTAGCTGCTGTTGCACCCCCTTGTCGGCTCTAATGCAGATTGGTGGGAGACGACATCATCTTCCAGCACTCTGCATTCCTAAATAGAAGACCGCGCGGGGTGCAAGAGTAGCTACAGGTCTGTGCAGAAGCACAGACATCTCCTGCCGCTGGACCACCAGGGAGGTAGGAAACGGATAGGGGGACAAAGTGAAGATGCTGATGGCAATGTGAGGGCAAGTTGGAGCTGATGGGGGCAGTGCGGAGATTATAGGGGGCAATGTTAGGGCAAGTTGGAGCTGATGGGGACAATGTGGAGATTATGGGGGGCAATGTTAGGGCAAGTTGGAGCTGATGGGAGCAATGTGAGGGCAATATAGAGTTGATGGGGGATAAGTTGGAGCTGATGGGGGCAATATGGAGCTGATGGGGGTCAATGTGAGGGCAATATGGATATGGGGGGTAATGTGGAGATTCGGAGCATTGTGTGAATGGCCAATTGGGGGGGGCGCTTCAGATTTCTGTGCCTACAGGCTCCTGAGATGTAAATCCGGCCCTGTGTTTACCTCTCACCTCACATTATATACAGCATAAAACAAATTAACTAAATGCACTCTGAATGGGACAGTTTACATGTGTGCAACAAAGTTTTGGATTATATTTTAAGCATTCAGAATAAGCAAGTACAGTTTACATATGCTAGTTGTAATTACATGATACTTACAGGGATAGGAATGTTTCAGAAAAAAAATCAGCTCCAATTAATCTTCACAGTATGTGGACCATAGAGAGTGTGATTTCAATATTGTCAGAGTTGTAGTTCAAGAGTAATTGAATTATAAAGTGTCCCCTTCCCGCCCCTTTTACCTAGTGTAAGCCACCTCCCCTCAGATGTGGAATCTGGTCTCTTGACAAGATCGGTCACAGCAAAGGACAATCTTCTTACTGTGATCATAAGGAAAGCCCTGCCCCCTTCACAGGTTTTTTCCTTATGCTTACTGAAGATTGTCCCTCTCTGCGACCCATCTGGACAGCCTTGCTGCTCTGAGGTGAGCAGTGTTACATCAGTAAAAAGGGCAGAAGGGGGATATTTTATCATTCATTTACTCTTGAACTACAACTCTGACAGTATTGAAATTACACTCTCCATGGCCCAAATACCATGAAGATTAATTGGAGCTGCTTTTATCGTGAAAGTTAATTTTCATGTGTTAGCGTTCCCCGATCCCATGCTGATACTTCCAGTGTTGGTTCAATGGCTGCTTCACTTCCTGTCTGATCTGTTACTGGTTTAATAAACCCTTTTTTTAAAGGGAGTGTGTTTGTTCACCAGTCACTGAATAATGCCAAGTACAACACCAGAAAATATATGTGGAGTGTGTTTCTTCACAAGTCACTGAAATGCCAACTACAACACCAGAAAATATAGTTGTGCTAAGGTTTGAAGTGAGTACAGGTATAAGAAAAGCAGTAAAAAACAATATTCTAATCTTTTTTTTTTTTTTTTAGCTCAGGGATAGTATTAGGGTTGCAGATTGTGCTGTAGGCCAGTTATTGTGATAAGGCAGATGCATGCGTTTCTCAAATGCATTTGGGCACACACACACAGTGCCTTAAAGGTATAGTAAAATATCCCTCAGACCTATGCGTAGCTAGGCTCGAGGGACATGATTAGGGCTAGGCAGGTTCTTTTTCCCCACAGACTGAACATTGTGCCTGGGTCTGCTGCATCTGGGCTAGACAGTTCACCAGTTGGAAATAGATCGGCTGGCCAGAATACTGGTTCTTCTGCTGCAGGACTTTCTACTCAAGCGACTGGGATTAGATCTCCAGCAGCTGAGCAACCTTTTCAGGTTGAACAGTCTACGGGTGAGCAGTCACATCATTTTGTCACGCCACACTCCACACACTTATCTCCATTAGAGCTTGAAGGGACACAAAGGGGTTGGGTCAGCAGTCAGCGGGTATACAAGGTTTTATGCTTGGTTTGAGGAACCTGTTAACACAGTGGGACACACATGGTAGTGGTTGCGGGGGTCTGGGGGTTTAGAGAGCATGCCGTGGTGAATGTTAGGGTTCCAGTAGGCAGATTCATTTCAGAACGGGAATCAAGTTTGGGGTTGAGAATCTATTGGGCTCGAGCTGCAGTGGGAGAATCCACAATTGAGGGGTTGGTTGGGATGGTGGATACATCAATGTTCACTTCAGGAAGAACTACAGAGCTTACGTTCGAATTGGGTATTGAGGCTGGGATAAGTGGGGCTGCTAGTTCGGAGTCTGATTAAGGGAAGGTGATTGATGGGCCATTTCTGATTCGGCAAAGGTCAGGCATATATTTGCTTCGAAGGCCCATTTGGTGCTCACTTGAAATGAGGTAAAAAATAAGGTTTGGAAGCGGGAATATATAGACATTTTCACACTTCTGGCATTGGATGAGGCTAGAAGGCGTTTTCGGCTGATTCGACAACTAGCTACAGGCTTTTTGCATATTAGAGAGTGTGATTATTGAAAAATCTTTAGAGCATTGTTCTGTTTTGTTTTGTCACTTATACTCAATTTAAGAGGCTCATAGGATCTACAGGGTATTGTGTGGTTGAAGTGTGAAGAACAATTTCATCAGAGCATGGCGGTACGACCTTCATTGCAATGGGATCACAATGACATAGGGCTGTGGCTAGAGGTGATAAATCCAAACAGAGTATCAGGGCATTGTTCTGTAGGGGCAGGTTCTAATCCATTTCAGTTGGCCTCCGGTAGGTCCAGCCAATATATTCCATCAGTGGGATCAAAAAGAGGTTGTTGCTTCGTCTACAATTGTAAGTGGGGTTCAACATACAAGTTCAGGCATGAATGCTTCGGCTGTGGAGGAGGGCATTCTGTTACACAGCTCTACAAACTTGGAAAGCAATTTCCTGGAAAAAGGGAGGAGCAAAGTGATTCTGGAAAAGGTGGTTTCATGGCTAAGGGGCTATCCTAATTGGGACATGCTAGCCTCCTGGAAGAGGGGTTCAAGGAAGGTTTGTGAATTCCCTTCTGGGAGGGTCCGAGTGTAATGTCATGAAGGAATCTTAGGCTAGGGAACTTCCTGGGGTTGTGCAAGAAAAAATTGATAAGAAACTGGGTCTGGGGAGGACATCTGGAGCAAAAAGGAGCCTGGCAAGTTTCACCTAATTCATCACCTGTCATACCTGAAAGGGGGGATCAGTCAATGATGATATCAATGAGAGCTTTGTAGGGTTTTGTGTACTTCCTTTGATGAAGCCGTTCGGTTGGCAGGACCAAGAGCATTTATGGCAAAGACGGACATCATGGTGACTTTTACCATTTATCCTGTCTCCCTGCATTTGTTGCTATTTTGATGGGGGTTACTATGTAGATCGCTGTTTGTGGGATGCTTGATCTCATGCACCTTTTTTGAGGCGTTCAGAATGTTCTTCGAAAGGGCGGTGAAGTTGGACACAGGACTGTCATCTGTGATTCACTATCTCTGATTTTCTCTTAGTGGGCATGACTGGAACCAATGTTTGTGCAGTCCTGTGCAGCAGATTGCTGGGGCGGTGTGCCTTTGGCTCCATGGGCCCTGATTCTGTGATGGTATTTCTGGGGATTGAGATAGATTCGGGGACTATGGTTTTGTCACCTGCCAACTGGGCCACAAACTCTTTGTGGCAGGAACAGCACAGTCCAACGCTGATTAGGAATTGTTTACCAATGCAGCAGGACCACAGGGATTCTGTGGAGGGGGGGAATTTTCCATGGAGGTGGTTTATGGGGTCTTGGCCAGATGGGTGGGTGGCAGCTGGATATACCAAGAATTTGTTGCTACTTGTGTTATTCCTTATTGTGATAGCAACACAAGTTTGGGGACACGAGTTGCAGTAACATTTAATTGTGACATGGGGGTGGTGGAAGTGCTGAATGGGTTGTCTGCCAACTCCTTGCCAGTTGTTGATTTGCTTCGACATTTGATACTAGTGTGTCTCTTGGGAAATATGTGTTTTAAGGCTAGGCATATTCCTGGGGTACACAATGTAATAGTGGACTCTCTGTCTCACTTTCAGCTGGACTGCTGGTTCCTGGAGCATCGACTCAAAGAGAACGGATGCTCTATCACCTATGGAGTTTATGCTAGACAGGGTCGCTACATTGGTGAGTAGGACCATAGCACCTGTCATGTGGACGACCTACTCAGAGAATTGGGAGGCTTGTTTTCTGCTGACACAGTGGGCAGGGCTGTATGATTATGGGGTGGGTAATATTGATTTGTTGCTGTGGTATGTTGGGTTGTTGAGCAAAGTGGGAATGTCTAAAGCTGTGGCTTCTAAGCTATTGGTGGCTTTGGCTTTCCTGTTTAAGTTGTTGGGGTGAAAGGACATAATAAAGGAATTTATTGTTAAGGGCCTGTTTAAAGGGGTCAAGGTGTGGACTCAAGGTGGCCAGTCTCTTACACTTTGCTGGTATGTTTGATTGTACGATTTTGTTCAATGTGTGCTTTGGAATATGAATTATCTTTTATTTTGGGTAGTTTTTACATTTGCATTTTTCACAGCTTTGAGAATCGGGTAATTCGTTAGAGAGACTAGGCAAAAATTGGGTGGTGGTTTTCAAGCAAAAACTGTTTATTGCCAAAGAAGTTTGTTTTCTTATTCAACTCCAAAACTGATCAACAGGGAAAAGTTTTTACAGTTTCTCTTTGGGCGAATCCAGGCTGTGTTTCTTGTCCGGTGTCAGTTTGTTCTGATTTTTTGAGAGTGCTGCAGGAACAACAAGGGTCCTTCTTGATTCATGTGGATAGTTCCTCTCTTTCCAGTTTTCAGTTCATTTCGCTTTTTAGGAAGGCTTTGCTGGAGTTGGGCCTTAACATTGCGGAATATGGTTCACATATGTTTTGTATTTGCGGCAGTGACGCAGGTGACAAGGTGGGATTTAGGGGATAAGATTATTTAAAAAGATTGGGAGATGAGAATTTGTTCATTTCACGTCTTACATTCGAACACACTTATTTGAGTAAGTGTAGCTATCAGGTTCATAGGGGGTTTATGTGTTTCATTGTGGTGAGTCTGGATGTTATTTACATTTTATCTTAGTCCCCTTTTTTGTTTTTCAGGTTTTTCAACTTGCTCGGTCTGGATTGTAGGACATTAATTTATTTACTGGGAGGCCAGGAGGGCAGAACAACTGCTCTATGGAAAACAGTTGAATTTTGACAGAGAGCAGGCAGAGCTGAGGTGGCTAGGGACTTTGGCATGTTGTGAGAAGATGGTGTTTCCTGAAGTGTTGGCATTGGCAAGGGTTACTCAACCCCCACATGTTTTGCTCATTCATGCTGTGAGCAAAGATTTGGGCGTTTACTCATGTAAATACCTAACTCGTGATATGAAGAGGGTTTATCAAGATTGTGGTCTTTGTTTCCTAGTTTAATTATTATTTGGTCAAAGATCATCACTCTTTTTCATTGGCGGTATGCAATCTCACACACAGCAATTAATAGGACTAGGGTTAAAGGGATAGTAATACTTCGTTTTATCTTTATTTTATTTTGTAGGCATTAAAAAAACACGAAGAATGATATAAGTCTTATCTCTCAAACCTTTATGGTTTGAGAGATATTCACAAGCAAAGTTTCCCCTCCGGCGCCTTTTACCTAGTGTAAGCCATCTCTTCTCACATGTGGAATCCAGTCCATAGACCAGACAGATAACAGAAGGGGACAATCTTCTTCCTATGAAAACAATGAAAGCCCTGCCCCCCTTGACACGTTTTTCAGGTTTTTCCCTTATCTTAGTTGAAGATTGTCCCTCTCTGCAGTCTACCTGGGCACCTCCCTTCTGATCTGGCTGAACAGTGTTACATCAGTAAAAGGGGTGGGAGGTTGATACTTTGTCAGTGAATTACTCTTGAATTACAACTCTGACAGAATTGAAATAACACTCTCCAAAGTCCAAATACTATGATGATTAATTATCCATGTTTATTCATGTTTTTTTAATGCCTACAAAATAAAATAAAGATAAAACGAAATATTACTATCCCTTTAATGATGCACTAGTCATGTCACCAGATAAAGTAATGTTCGATTGTTCATTATAATTTTACATAATGCACCATTCCATTTTCCATGTCCTTATCGTAGTAGTCTCCTTGTAATTTGAGTTGAATGTTCCCCCTCCTGCTCCTTTTCCATAGATCGCTCATATTTCCCTCAAATCTGAAAGCCGGTTGCCTAACCGGTCAGATAGTTAGGAGAAGTCCATGTGGGTGCACCTATGGAGGAAATTGTTCTTGCTGTTTCTAAGATCATTCAAGTTAATACATACCTTAGTTAGGCCACATTCAATTCTGCAAGCTCATTGGAAAGTCCTTAGCATTGCTAAAATTTGCTAAAAATTTGGTCAGCAGACCAGACCTCCAAGAAGTACTTAGTTTCTCTCTCACTTGTGGGCAAGCAGTTGTTTGGTGCAGAATTGGACATGGTTATTAGCCATACCAACGGGGCAAGAGTGCTATGTTGCCTCAGGTTACTCCCAATCATTTCTTCTTTCCACAGTGTGGCTTTTGTTACCTCCAGTATGGGTATGCTCCTATGGCATCGACTCCTTTGGTAACCCAGCAGCACCCTTACCCGAAACCCAAACAGGCCTGGGAAGGCAAGATGCCTACCCAAAAGCTCCCAGCTGACTAGTGTGCAGATGAAAAAAAAAACTCACAGTGCTAAGACACCATGAATATACATAAGTACTATAAATAAAATGGGATTTGTTTGTGAAGTAGTATGAAAAGCAGCAAGGAAATAAGGGATTCTCCAAATCCCCAAACAGGAAAAAACCCAGATCAAGAATAAAAGGAAAAGTATTCCTGTGCTAATCCATACGGATTACCTAGAAATTATAAATCCTATGTAGTGTGTATTCATTTCAAACAAATGAGGGTTTCTTTTCATAATTTGGCCAAAGTATGTATAAGTTCTCTTATCACGCCAAGGTGCCTCAATTTCAAGAGAGTCCTATCTAATTCATAATAATAAATGAAAAATGAAATAAAAACTAAAGGCTGATAAAGCGGCTTTTGTGGAAACACATATATGTTGATGTACTGAAATTAAAACCTGATGAAACAATAATTAAAATCCCTCATCCCACCCCTCCAAAATCTAATACTTTCTTGAAGGAGCAAGCACCAAGCTCCATACACAAAAAAACCATACAATATACACAAAACGCCATATGCTGCACACCATATGTCAAATACTGTACACTGTTTGCCGTACACCAAACACTGTTCACCATACGCCAAACGCTATAAACTACACTCAATACAACAAGCCCTATGTTTCATATGCAATATGCTATACGCAGTGCCAAAAACTATACGAACAATGCAGAATTATATACGAAATACACCAAATGCTATATACAGTACTCCAAACGCTATACACAATACGGTAAACACAAGGAGCTATGCCATAAGCTAGACGCAATTTGCTACACGCCAAAATCTATATGCCAGATACGAAATCCTGTACACTGTATATGAAACTCCATATGCCAAATGCTGTACGCCGTACATAGATGTTGTTCGCCAAAAACTGTTCGCCATAGCCAAAAGCCATACGCTATATGCTATACACCATACGCTTTACTCATATGCCAAAGGCTATACGTAGTGCACTGAATGCTGCACACCAAAAGCTATATGCAGTACACTAAATGTTGTACGCCAAATGCTATACTCCATGTGCTATGAGCAATATGCAAGATGCTATACACAATACGATAAATGCAAAGCACTATACCCCAAATGCTAGAAGAAATATGCTATAACCCAAACACTATACACGAAATGCAATATGCCAAACGTTGTATGCCATACACCAAAAGCTGAACTCCAAACGCTGTATGCCATACCCCAAACTCTGTATGTCAAACGCTGTATGCAATACCCCAAACTCTGTATGTCAAATGCTATACATTATAAGTAATGCGACAAACACTTTATGCAATACCATAAACTATACTCAATACTAAATACGGCAAAAAATCCGCCATTTGTCAAAAGCTATACACAATACACCAAACGCTAAACTATTTACTCCAAATGTTATACGAGAAACGCTATACAACAAAAGCTATACAACATACTTTATACACCAAATGCTATACGCCAAACACTATACGCAATACTTAATATGGTAAATGCTATACAGCAAACGCAATATGCCAAATGCTATACGCGAAATGCTGTACGCCAAACTCTATGTGCCATATGCTATAAGCAAACCACTATATACCAAACGCAATACACTGTACGCCATATGCTGTATGCCAAACATTAAACGCTATTTGCTATACACCAAACACTATAAGCAAAAGCACAATACACCATACGCAAATCGCTATACTCAATATGCTGTACAGCAAGCTCTATACTCAATACACCAAACACTATAAGCAATACGCTATATGTAAAACGGTGTACTCCAAAAGCAATACACTATACACTGAACATTATACATCAAACACTATACAAACTACTGCAAATGCTACAAGCAATACACCAAAAGCTAGACTCAGTACGCCAAATGTTATTCTCTATACGCCAAACGCAATACTCCAAACACTATACTCCAAAAGATATACGCAAGATGCTGTAGCCAAATGCTATTTGCAGTAGGAATAGCTATACTCAGTAGGCAAAAAGCAATATGTTATACACAATAGGTAAAAATGCTATACGCAATAGGCAAAACGCTGTACGCAAAATGCAAAGTGCTATTAGGCAATAAGCTATACACAAAACATATAAGCTCACACATGCACTTGCTCTCACATGCTGTTGCTCAAATGCTCATATACTGTATTACTCAAACACACTCTCACACACACACTCACTGATGTAGCATTGTGTAACTCAGTGCTTTGCAATGCGTTGCACATACTTTTGGACCTGACAGGACTAAGCACTGAAAATTCAACAAGCCAGTCACTAAAGCAGTCATTGTTTTATTAACCACAACAATTAACAAAATGCATAGTGAGTGAACAGAAGAAAAATTTAACCCCTTAAGGACCCTTGACAGTCCTGGTATGTCATGGCTGGATTTGCTTTAAGGAATGATGACGTACCAGGACTGTCATGGAATTCCGGGCTCCCCGCGCGGCTGCACGCCGTTTGGGGAGCCCAGAATTGGATTCAATTAAAAAAAAAACTCTGTGGTCCTTAAATGACTGCAGCGTGCATGCGCGGACGGTCCTTAAGGGGTTAAATCAAATCAATATTTGTTGAGACCACCCTTTGTCTTCAAAACAGCATCAATTCTTCTAGGTGCAATTGCACAAGTAACATATTTGCCACCAGGCTAGGGATCTGCTCAGTGAGAGTGTCCATACCTGTTGTTATTGGAATGCCGTGTTTCCTCGTGGCAAAAGAGACAATTTCAGTTTAATTGGAAAAAAAAAGTTTACATCATAACTTTTGTATGAAATTTCTGTCAGCAGTGGGGAGTACACTTGTTCTTGCTTTTAAAGGGATTGTAATGTCCCAAAAAAAGTATCTTCTAAATGGTTGCTGCACTAAAAAAACATTTAATGCTCTTAATCCTTTCTCTCAAACCGTTATGTTTTGAGAGATGTAATAAAATAAATACCTCCGCTCCCTCCCCCTTCTCATGCGTCCACTGTACAGCGGACGTCATGAAATCCTGCTTCCGGGACCAGACGGCAGCTCTTCAGGAGCGCTGTCATCTAGATACCTAAGTATAATTAATTCATCGGAATGGTCTACAACATGTGCTTGCAACCAGGCACACGTTGTAGACCATACCGATGAAGTAATTATACCTAGATATCTAGATGACCGTGCTCCTGAGGAGCCACCTACAGTCGGGCAACCAGATTCTGCCTCTGACAGCTTTACAGCTAGTCAGCCAGAAAGGGGAGGGAACGGAGGACTTTATTTTTTTATTTCTCTCAAACCATAACGGTTTCAGAGAAAGGATTAAGCGCATTAAGTGTTTTTTTTAGTGCAGCTACCATTTAGAAGATACTTTTTTGGGACTTTACTATCCCTTTAACAGAAGGAGAAACAGGGGGTTCTCACGTAACCCCTATGGTGCTAAAGATGTGTCTAATGCATTGAAAAATAATGCATTGGATACATCTTTAGCATCCAGTGGGTTATGGTGGCCTGTTAATCTTTACTTTGCCCAGGGCCTGACAGAAAATAAAACAACCCTTGCCTACTTTTCTTCCCTCATCTCTAGTCAAACCCCAACTAACCTTTCATTCTATACATGTCCTACAGCTCTCACCCACTCCCATAGTCTGTATTTCTTTCTCTCGCTCACATAGATTGTAAGCTCCTTGGGGCAGGGTCCCTTTCCCAGTGTATGATTCCCTTGCTGCACTTTCCCCCCAAAATAATGCAATGATCGCACTTTAGCTTAATGCTCTTAACCCGGTTCTGTATTTATGTATTGTATTATTTCACCTTCTGTTAAGCGCTGTGTACATGTATGGCGCTATATAAATAAAGATACATACATACCTGGCTTCTTTAGAGCTGCATCCCGTCTATGGAATCTACTACCATGCCACTGGAAACTTTTTTTTATATAGATTCCTGAGTTTCAAACATACTTTTCCTCTCTTCTCCAGCTATCTTGTCTGAGTTTAGTTGCACCATCCCTCCTTGTGCCTTGCAACCACTAATCTGTGGTTGCCCCAAACTTTTATCATGTTTTCCTCTTTCAAATGAAGCCAACATCTCTAAGAGTTCAGTTTATTTTACTGTATTCTTTTTTGATCTTTTCCTGTATATGTATATGTTGTAATATTTATAGATGATATAGAGATGGTTGGTGTGGAATCTGGAAGCCTTCCTAATATGGTTGCTGCAAAGGAGGCATTTCTGAGTGGTTATTGGATATTTGAACTGAGACAGATGCCGGTTGGGAAGTTTTTTCAAAGGAAGGTTACTTAGGGTTCCACTTTATCCTTACTACACCATCTCTATGAATGTCTTAGGATAAAACGTGTCAGAGAGTGTTTAGTATTTGTCCTTTCCTAAGTGTGTATACACACATTCTGTTGGACTATAAATGGTTTAGTTGGGTGATAGATCCCAGGTGATTTTAAATATTAGCTTTGCAATCTGTCCGAGTATATAAGAACTATCCAAAATTCATCTATGGTATATGTGGACGACTGACCATCCACTGGGATTGGAGTTGTCTGAACAGTACTTGCTGTAACACTTGGTGGAGATCTGTCCTAAATACTCTGGTGGACATTGTATTGTGCAAAATGTGCTTTTAGCAAACTAATAATCTTGATTTGCATGGCCTTTCTGTGAGTAGATACAAATCTCTATGTTTCCGATATTTTATTCAAAACATATTCCCTATATTATTTTTCTATCACCTTTTTGGAGATAAGCCTGTTTTGATATATTTTTTACTTATTTGATATGAATATATTATATTTGTCTTTTGTTTTTTATGTTCCTGCACCCTCAATATTAAAAGCTCTAACGACTATTTAATTTTTTCTGAAAGCCACTGTCTGTTCATTCCCCCTCTTTATAAAGATTTGCATAATTTATTTGGACTCTTTCTAATATTATAATAGCAATATTATTTGTTAAATTAACATCATACTGTGCATTTTAGAATGTATTTGTAATTTTTTTACATTTTTTTAGTTAGCAGTGGTTGTCACAGGTCTTGAAACATCTGGACATAGTATCAGACATTTTACTTAACCCCTTAAGGACCAGCGGTCCTGGGACATTTCTGTCCCATAAGGACCGATTTGATCCTTGCCAACGCGCCGGTACATGTGACCTGTTACGGGTATCGGCGAGCCGCTTTGGGTCCTGAAAGAGATTGCTCCAGTCTTGGAGCGATCAATTTTAGGCTCTGTTTTTACTTACAGCGCTCCCGATGGAGTACTGTAAGTAAAAAGTACGTGACGTACTATGACCGTCATCGGTCCTTAAGGGTATAAGGACAATGACGGTCATAGTACGTCATGTAGTCCTTAAGGGGTTAATATATGTTTACTTACTTTCCTGCTTAGAAAACAAGGTTACTTCCACTAATGAAAAATTGTTTATTCAAAATATATTAGTTCAAGATAATGCCTCTCCATTTCAGTGTTGGGAGAACTTCACAGTTGATGACCTAATGATCACTTTTATTAATTTTTTTTTTAAAGGAATAGTAATGTCTTAATGATATAAAAAGTAATATTGTAGATCATAAAATAAGAAATCCATCAATGAAATTCCTATCCTTCAGTTCTTTATGGTCTGAAGATAGATCTTTCTAAAGTTCTCCCCTGCTCTTCTCCTGACATTCGCTGTAAGGAGTTCCTGGTCCGGGGACCGACAAGCGGCTCTTCAGCAGAGCCGCAATAGCGCGATTTAAAAATAATTACTTCATTGGAACGTCTACAAAGTGTGCCTGGTTTGCAAGCACACTTTGTAGACCATTCCCATGAAGTAATTATTTTCTAATAACGGGATTTCGGCTCTGCTGAAGAGCCTCCTTGTGTCGGCCGACACGGATCTCCTTCTGTCAGCTTTACAGCTGACCTCAAGAGAAGGTGGATCTTTAGCGGAGGATATCTCTCAAACCATAAAGGTTTGAGAGATAGAAATTGCATGGTCTTATGGTTTATGGTCTACAATATTACTTTTTATATAGTTAAGACATTAAGTAAAAGAAAGACAAGAAATTAAACAGCCTTGAACTGTTGTAACTTTTGAATTAATTATCTTGCAACAGTGGGAGTACCCTTACATGAAAAATTATATGTTTTTTCATAATAAAACAATACCATACTTTTAAACAGATAGTAACATTTAATATGTATATATATATATTGTAGGGCTTATCCTTCTGATTAAAACAATGTCACTTCCACTGCTGAGAGGTGTATTATTCAAAAATTATTGCAGCTCAGTATTTTTTGGATGCAATATGTCAATAGCCTGGTATTTTACAGTGGCACTATTGCTACATCACCCCATAGACAGCTCTGGTCAGTTGATCATAAACCTCCACAGAATGGTATAGCAACCACTGGAACATTTCAAGCTTTGAGATATGGCACCTGAAAAATCATGTTTGAGCTGTATTAACATTTGAATACTACACCTCTTAGTAGTAGCAGTTCCTTTGTTTCACTCAGAAGGTTAAATACTACAATATATATTTTTTACATATTAACAGTTATTTTCCCTTTAAAGTAGACCTGTCATTTAAAAATAAAAAAAATTCATGAAAGACTTTGTGGTATGTACACCTGTACTTCATAAAATCACAAAACAAAAATACTCAATAGCATTCCAGTCCAAGTTCACCGTTCTTATATTAAAGATTTTTTGTATTATCAAGTGTCCCAAATGCCGAACTCAGGCTGCAGCTTCTTTATGCATTCTCCTCAGCAGCAGCTTGAACTTCCTCAACAACCTCAGCTGCAAGAAAAAAAAAAAAAGAGCACAGAGAATCAGCTATTGGACATCAGCATAAGTTGTATGATACAGTTACACTTAGTAGATTGATGCATGTATAATCCACCAATTAGAAACTATGTTGCATCCACAGAGGTACAATAAGATCTTCTTATAAAGTAGGTCTCCAGTTTATATGAAATATCACCCCCATTTCTCTGGTTAGGACACAGCGAGTCTCTGGGTTATTAGGGAACATCACCACCCCTTCTCTAGTACAAACCTTGATGGGAAGTAAAAGAGGGAAACACTTCCTTTAAGAGTAAACTATATCAATGGGAATCCCCACCGAAAACCCCTGTAATGTGCACTCACCAGATGGAAGCAGTAATTCCCAATGCTATTGGATAAGAGTGAATTATAAAAGGCTTTTATTTGGTATAAGTAAAATTAAATATTTCAATAAAATATAAATAAAATGTGGTATTTTCCCTATGCGTTTAACGAGATCATGCTCACTTCGTCAGGAGATAAATTTTGATATTCAACATCCTTATTTTATAAACTACCGGTCTATTACCCGACAATTCTATGTTCATCTGGTTTGGACGTGTCTGGTATCAGATAGTAGCCTTGCTTAAAAAATGAGGTCTGTAGGTACCAAGCCTCTTTTTTGGAACTGGTACACGTCCAAACCTCAGAATGATGATAACACGCTTGTTTTTGAGGAATTTTAAATTGTGCAGCTTTATAGAAAATGCAGAAAACACCTTAGAGTACTGTAGAAAAAATATATGATTAGATAAAAATTAAGATATAATTAAAAATATCAACCATATACAAGTAATATATAACAAAAGAAATGTTACAAATAATTATATCTTGTTATATATTTGATTTCCTGTGGGTGCGGAATTCAATACATTGGCCGCACAACTCGAGCACTTAGAGACTGCTCCAGAGAACACAGGAACTTGATTAAAAAGAAAAATAAAGATCATTCAGTAACAAAACATTTTAATTGTTGTCCCCAAGGAGGATTGAACAATTAAAAAATTTCATGGCAGCACAGAGGCTTCATATTATGCATTATCCTTCCTCACTGCCCCCTCAGCAGCAAAGGAAACTTTATTAAAATAACAGTTTAACAGAAGAAAAACTTACTAGTATGACACTCCTCCCTCCCAACCAATCACCAGTCCTTAATCCTGTAAAACTGGGATACAGCCTTGACTTTCCCTCTTTCCTTTGCTGCTCTCCTCAGAGATAAGTGCACCTTTACTAGTACTCTTGTTTACTTGTGTATCTTGGTTTGTTTGGCCTCTGACTGACAGGACTGCTGGGGTTTGCTCCACCCTTTGTGCTCCAGTTAGTCATTGCCTATATATATTTATGCTGTACTTGTGTACAGTTGTATGTCTTGGTTTGTTTGTCCTCTGACTGACAGGACTTCTGGGGTTTGCTCCACCCTTGGTGCTCCAGTCAGTCATTGCCTATACATATATTTTTATGCTGTACTTGTATAAAGTTGTATGTCTTGGTTTGTTTGTCCTCTGACTGACAGGCTTGCTGGGGTTTGCTCCACCCTTTGTGCTCCAGTCAGTCATTGCCTATATATTATATATATATATATATTTATGCTGTACTTGTATACAATTGTATGTCTTGGTTTGTTTGTCCTCTGACTGACATGCCTGCTGGGGTGTGCTCCACCCTTTGTGCTCCAGTCAGTCATTGCCCAAAATCTGAACTGACCTTGTATGTTTTGCCTTTGTTTAATTAAACTGGTATGGGCTTTATGTGGAATTGCTGTTTGGCGCTAGTCTCCTTTTCATTCAGTTTGCAACGTTACTTTCTCCCTGGCCTTGTGTGACCTGCTTTTTTCCATCACGCCAACCTTTTCGGCGCATCTATGCGTCTCTGTTCGGCCTGATCATTTCAATGCGCGAACAGCCTTCTACTGTCTCTGACATCGAATCGCTTTAATGCATGGTTCAGCGCTTTGTTCCCTCTGCTGGTTTTGGCCTTCTGGGCCCTCAGTTCAGTGCCCACGAGGTGGCATCCATTTTGAGGATCGCTCACCTCGCGGGTTCCTGGGCTTGTTTGCGTCTAAACGTTCCTATTGCTTTTAAGAAGTTTGTTTTCTTTTCCATATCGTTTTTGCTGCCGCATTAATAGCTTTGGCGCTTATTTTTTGGTGCTACTCATAGCCTTCCAGGTTTCTATATGCAGCCCAGGGGCGGACTGACCATCGGGCATTCGGTTACGGACCGAGGGCCCGCGACCGAGGAGGGCCCGCCATGGTCACCACCACCAATTATACAATTTTAATGCAATATCACATCCCGCCCGCCCGTCCGTCCGTGCCTATGTAAATCAGTCAGCGGCGGCGCACTGTGCTCTGTGAGGCACTGAGGCCTCACTAATACTGCCGTGACCTTCATACTGCCTGCCATCATGAATAACTTAAGGCAGCGCAGCGTAATGTGACAGTCCAGTGCCACATACCACATTGCCCCCAACACAGGATCGCAGAAGATCTAATCCACCAGCCGCTTGCTGCCAGCTGCTGCCAGAAAGTGCTTTGGCTTCTTTCTCGGTGTGCCTCTTCCTGTTTGCACATGCTACGCAACCGTTTGGTCTGCGCAGCATGTGCATTGATATCATCACGGCACGCAGGGGCACGTGATGATGCGGAGGGAGTGGGACTGCAACAGGGCATTGTGAGAGCCAGCTGGAGCCAAGGAGGATGGTGGGCTGCAGCCTCCCTTCAGCTCACTGGCTCCCTGCCCTCAAATGGTGGCTATATAATTTTTTTTACATTTTTTGGGCCCGTGCTGCCATCAATGTGGGACAGAAGAAGATAAATATGACTGGAGACAGTGGAGAGAGTCTTCGGTGCGGCGAGCAGCAGTTGGTTGCCTTATTGCCTAGCAACCCATGGGTACCCATGCAGCAGGCCAACAGAGAAAGGGAAATCCCACAGAATGTAGCTGGCTGCATGACTTCTGTACACAGCGGAGGGGCAGCTGTTGGTGCCAGGACAGCACAGAGGTAATAATATGTAGTCTGGACATATGAAATCTGTTAATCTATACTATGTTGGAAGTGTTGTTAACCCTATGACAAATGGTTATATGTGGGAGTGATCCTGCTTTTTGTTCACAAAAAGATACATGACCTCCTTTAACCCTTTGCGTGTTGCACACCCCCTCTGGCACTCAAAGGGTTAAACATCTATAGCAAGTAATGCTGTCCAAGACTATTAAAAAGCCTGAATCAATTACCAACACAAAGTTATGCTGCCATCATTTTGTTTTGTATTTTTAATAACTGTGAAGTCACCAGGTGATATAAAATTCAATTAAGGACTTTGAACTAAAAAATGAGCCAGATTTGCCATTATTCACTTTTTCCTTTCTATGTCTTCACCTCTTCAGTTTTACAAAATAAGACTTGCAAAGTCTAATACAAAGTCATGATATAAAGGCCACCAACCCCCAGCTATAGCCTATATTTCATTAATAAAAAGGGTGTGTGCCAGTGTGTGCATGTGTGTTAGTGTATACACTTGTATGTACTAGTGTACCAGTGTGTGAATTTGTGCACTAGTGATTGTGTGTCAGTGTGTGCATGTGTGTTAGGGCTCGATTCAAATGTTGGCGTCGCCAGAAAAAACTGGAGACGCTGGTTTTAACGTCAATTGAGCAATGCAAATGTTCTACTAGAAACAAGCGACGCCAGTTCTGAAACAGACGGGAAGCACAGAGAAAGCTGTTCAGAACTGGAGACGTGGGTTTTGGATTTTCTGACTGAACTTGATACTTTGCAGTGCTGTGATTGGCTGTGGTGCTAGGTAACATTTTTATCGTGTGTTTTTAGGTAAGATTTTCTATGCGACGCAGGTTTAAGATTAACGTGTATTTTGTTGGTTATCGCTCGTTAGGCTTTCTAGGTAAGGAAGATTTGAATCTCACGTTACCTGGTCTTGCTTAACGAGCGAAGGCAGTTTTTTTCTTCACGTTGGTTTTAACGCCAACATTTGAATCGAGCCCTTAGTGTGTAACAAGAAGAGTAGGGCAAATAGGGGCATCATTTATGCACAATATATCAGGTACACAAAAATCATGTGTAATGTGATGTACAATAGACTGCACTCAAACCAGAAGAGAGCCACAGTAAAAGTAAAAAATAATTTCTTGGAAATAATCATTTCACACTAAAGCTGCTTACTCATAGATCTATAAATAAGAACCTTTAGTGCAGAACTCATTAGATTGCTTGGATTTTGTCCCAATGTCCACATGTAAATATTCAGATGACTAGTCCAAGAAATTGTTTTTTACTTTTAGGGTGGCTCTCTTCTGGTTTGAGTGCAGTCTATTGTACATCACATTATCATGAGAATAAACAGTTTTGACAACCTGCACCAGTCGGACGGTCACATATGGCGATGAGTTACACATGATTTTTGTATAGCTGATATATAGTGCACAAATTATGGCCTTATTTGCCCTCCTCTTCTTGTTACACACTAACACACATGCACACACTAGTGCACAAATTCACACACTGGTACACATATTCACACACTAGTACACACATGTATATACACTAGCACACACATTCACATACTGACACATATATGCATATGCTAACACACATTCACACACTAGTACACACTAACACACATTCACACATTGGCACACATAGTATACATATTCACACACTAGTACATACATTCACACACATTCATGCCCTGGCACACACACATGCATACACTAGAACACACATGCATGCACTAGCAAACACATTCACACCCTGGCACACACACATGCATACACTAGAACACACATGCATGCACTAGCAAACACATTCACACCCTGGCACACACACATGCATACACTAGAACACACATGCATGCACTAGCAAACACATTCACACCCTGGCACACACACATGCATGCACTAGAACACACATTCTGATGGCTATTTCCAAGAAATACATTTTTACTTTTATGGTGGCAGCGTCCCCATGCTTTCTGCCACACTCTTTCCCTGACATGTCCTTTGCCCTTTATTCTCAGTCAATTTCCGTTGTTCTCACTCGTACCTACCTAACCTTCCCTGCTTCACTGCCTCTTGCCTTCCAATACCCCACTGTCTCCCTGCCGGTATTCTATAAACCAGCGTATGACATATAGACATACTAGGTTGTAGTATGACTGGTTTAAAGAATAACAGAATGGAAAGGGGGAGTAATGGATGGCTCGGGGGGTTATTGGATGGACTGGGGGTACTGGATGGCCTGGGGGGTATGTGTGTGTGTGGGGGGGGCTTATGATATCATGGGGTGGGGCTTGTGATGTCATGGGGAGGGGTCAATGATGTGATTGGGCAGGGGGCCCAGACCTCTTTTTGGACCAGGGGCCATGGGTCCTGTCAGTCCGCCCCTGATGCAGCCTGTTCCTGAGTATTGTTTTCTCTATCCATTGTGTCTCTTGACATTAATATTTTGTTATTAACTATATGTCCACTATATATTTATTGAGTCTATTCTTCCTATACACATAGGTACTTATTTTCAGCCTCTGGTTGCCCAGGGTTTCCGCCTGTATTTTGGCAAATTATATTATGGTTTTTTTTTAGTAGCCCCACTTCTTGCCAGTTTGTTGTTTGTTGTATCTATTATCTACTTTAATTTATTTCACTCTTGTAATTCCTATCTAGGCATAGAGCTACTGGTATATATCTTTAACCCTACTAATTCCTATCCAGACATAGATCTACTGATATATATCTTTAACCCTATTAATTCCTATCTAGGTATGGATCTATTGGCATATACCTTTAACCCTAGTAATTCCTATCTAGGTATAGATCTACTGGTATATATCTTTAACCCTAGTAATTCCTATCTAGGCATGGATCTATTGCCATATATCTTTAACCCTAGTAATTCCTATCTATGCATGGATTTATTGCCATATATCTTTAAGCCTAGTAATTCCTATCTAGGCATAGATCTACTGGCAAATATCTTAACCCTAGTAATTACTATCTAAGCAAAGATTTACTGGCGTATATCTTTAACCCTAGTAATTCCTATCTAGGCATGGATCTATTGCCATACATCTTTAACCCTTATAATTCCTATCTATGCATGGATTTATTGGCATATATCTTTAAGCCTAGTAATTCCTATCTAGGCATGGATATACTTGTATATATATATCTTTTACCTTAGTACTTCCTATCTGGGCATATATCTACTGGCATATATACTTAATCCTATTTCCTATTTGGACATGGATCTACTGGCATATATCTTTAACTCTAGCATTTCCTACCAGGGCATATATCTATTGGCTTATATATTTAACCCTAGTAATACCTATCTGGGCATATATATCTACTGTCGTATATATTTAATCCTAGAAATTCCTATCTAGGCATGGATCTACTTGAATATCCTTTTAACCCTAGTAACCCCTGTCTAGGCATGGATCTACTTGCATATATCTTTAACCCTGGTAATTCCTATCTGGGAATATATCTACTGGCATAGCTATGTTTTACCTTAGTGATTCCTATCTAGGCATGGATCTACTTGCATGTTTTTATCTCTTAAAGGGATAGTAATACTTTGTTTTAACTTTATTTTATTTTGTAGGCATTAAAAAAAACATGAAGAATGATATAAGTATTATCTCTCAAACCTTTATGGTTTAAGAGATATTCACAAGCAAAGTGTCCCCCTCCCGCCCCTTTTACTGATGTAACACTGTTCAGCCAGGGCAGAAGGGAGCTGCCCAGGTAGACTGCAGAGAGGGACAATCTTCAATTAAGATAAGGGAAAAAACCTGAAAAGCTTGTCAAGGGGGGCAGGGATTTCATTGTTTTCATAGGAATAAGAGTGTCCCTTCTGTTATCTGTCCAGTCTATGGACTGCATTCCACATCTGAGAAGAGATTGTTTACAGTAGGTAAAAGGGGCGGGAGGGGGAAACTTTGCTTGTGAATATCTCATAAACCATAAAGGTTTGAGAGATAAGACTTATATCATTCTTCATGTTTTTTTAATGCCTACAAAATAAAATAAAGTTAAAACGAAGTATTACTATCCCTTTAATTCCTATGGTCATAGATCTACTTGCATTTATCTTTAACTCTAGTAATTCCTATCCGGGCATAGATATGCTTGCATATTTCTTACACCCTACTAAGACCTATCTGAATGTGTATATGTGTATATATGTATGTGTTTATATATGTGTGTGTGTGTGTGTGTGTGTGTGTGTTGTGTATGTATATGTATATATATATGTGTACATATTAATATGTGTACATATTAACCCTAGTATTTTCGTATCTGGCCACGTGTGTATGTTTATATGTGTATATTATGTTCAACTGACAATACTCATCTTGTTACTTTGGATCTGCCTATATCTACTATACTTTCCTCCAGTGATGCAGGAGTTCTTTGCCTGTCATACACCTACTTGACGCTGGCACTCTGTCTGTTCATCAACTTCATGGAGCAGTCCATGTTGTGCATGTTTATATATGTCTGCCTTCCTTTGAGTCCATGTCTACGGCTCTGTTTCACACGACCCGGCAGTGGGAAGTACTGCACATGATGCCCCCATCATGTCGCACAGGCCGTCCCTCGGACGGCTGCTTCTGTCTATTCTGGAGGAGACCTTTCTACTACATGCAGATATACTGTCCTTGAATTTACTTCGGAAAAAAGGCAAATGATGTTGGCACAGGCTGTACCCTGCTTTGACACTGCAAACTGATGGCGGTCATGACTGGTGCGGCTCTGTCCCACTACACAGAACCTCACCTCAGGAGGAAGTATATCTGAGGAGAATGAAGCATTCAGGGCTAAACTTGACTCCTACTGTATTACCAGTGCTTTTGGGAATGCCTCCCTGTAGCATTTACCTACAATGATTTGTGGCCAGCTTTGATTTTGTGTGGCTTAGTTCCCACACCAGTGATCCTCTCCTCAAGAGGAAGATTTATTGAGGAAATGAGATCTAGAATGTTGAATCTAATCTTGCCTATGCCGAGTATGGGCAGCTTTAATTGTGCGGCTTAGTTCCCACACGAGACACTCACCTCAAGTGGAGGGTATTTGAGGAAATGAGATCCAGAGGGTTGAGCCCCTTCTCTGCATGTTCCCGATTCCTTGACTGTGCCACTTCTGGGCAGCTTTGATTTGTGCGGCTTTGCCCTCACATGAGTATTTCTCCTTAAGAGGAAGATCTGTTTGCGGACTTGTGACCACACGTTTTGAACCCGTTGGTTTTCTTGACTACGTCAGCCAGTTTTGTTTAGGTATGTGCTTTTGCATGTTGAGTCCTTTTTCTTGACTCCGCCACTTATGGACGGCTTTGGTTGGTGCAGCTTCATTCCTTTCTGCATCTTTTTCTCTAGTGGCAGATATCTGTGGTGGAGTGCCCACACGAGTGCAACCTGATTTTTTTATTTTTCCACTTTAAGTGCGGCTGGTGATGTTGAAGTTTGGGGCCATCCTCTGGTGGTGATAGTGGTTTTGTGGTTTCCTTTCTTACCTTGGGAAAGTGGGGGGCAGACTCTCCCACTTCTCCCTCTGCTGGTCTTGTTTCTTTCAGTTCCATGGGTGTTACTACTGGCATGAATGTTTCTTCGTTTCTTGAATGTCTCTACGTTTTCTGTCTTGTTTCCAATTGTCAGTCTCGTCTGGGAGACCCTACGCCAGTTGACTGGCATTCTTGGTTGGGTGTCTTGGCATCTCTGCCGGATAGAGGTTTTTTTCCCATTTCCAGCTGTTTGTTTTCTGTGTCAGTCCCGCATGGTGTCTGCAGTTGCTACACTTTTTGCTAGTTGTGAATACCTTTGCATATTTGCGGGTTCACTCTGGCAACTTTGGTGCATGCTGCACTTCTGTTCCCATCGTGCTTTCTGTTCTCTCTTTTGGCTACAGTATGCCTCTATGGCGAATCCTAAGTATCTCTCAGTTTTCCTGCGTCTTCATACTTGGTATTTTCTTTTCTTCCTTTGGGAAGGCCTGCACTGCGTTTTCATTTTTCTTGGTGTTTTGGATGTATCTTCCGTTTTTTTCCCCTTGTTGCACTTTTCAGACTATTTGTCTGTGCTGTTCGGTCTGTTTGCTTTGATGTTTGTTGCTCCTTTAAGAGGGTATCTGACGTCAAGGCATTCAGTACTAGGTCTTTTACCCCTGAAGGTGTTCTTTTCCAGATCTTTCTACGTACTAGATGAGAGGGCGTGTGGTTTCTTACCTATCTTATGAGGTTCGGACGGTAAATTTGAGGAGTACTGTATTTAAACAGTCGCTAATTTCCTTTCGTAATCCACTTTTAATGGTTTCTGCAGCTACCTTGGCCCACTGGGTTCGATGGATTATGCATCTTGCAGGTATTGATATCACCTTATTCGGAGCACATTCTTCTAGAGGTGCTATGGCATCAATGGCTTTGCAAGTTGGTGGTAGGTTGGAGGATACACTTAGGCCTGCAGATTGGTCTAGGGAGTCCATGTTTAAAGGTTTTTAGTGTAAACCAATTGATTGTTTCTAATCAAGTTGTAGATAATTTGTGGATAAGCTTTAAACTTGCATAATATGAAGCCTCCATGCTGCTATAAAATTTGTGGATTTTCCTAACTGTTGTGATGGAAAGTCAGAATTGTATTAAAGACACTGAGGCGAATATTATCCCTCCCTTTGTTTCCCTACCCTTTCAAGTATCTCTTTGTTTTACAGGTTAACTATCAACCAATGGTTAATTAATTAAGCTTACGTATTCTGCACAGCTATCGTCCCATGGGTTGAGGATACAGGACTGAAGACTCTGTTATGTTGAACTCAAGGTTTCAGTTATTGGTTGAAGAAATTTCTGATCTGAATGTTTTCCAGCACAAGGATTATAGTTCTGACTGTTGTGATGGATGAATTTGAGAGTCTTCTTCGGTTGCAGGAAAGAGGGAAAGTCAAGGCTGTATCCCAGTTTTACAGGATTAAGGACTGCTGATTGGTTGAGAGGGAGGAGTGTCATACTAGCAAGTTTTTCTTCTGTTAAACTGTTATTTTAATAAAGTTTCCTATGCTGCTGAGGGGGCAGTGAGGAAGGATAACGCATAATATTCACCTCCGTGTCTTTAATAAAATTCTGACTTTCCATCACAACAGTTAGGAAAATCCACAAATTATCGGTATTGAACACATCCCTATTTGAGGTCCAAATCATTTCTCTACTCTTTGTCAGAAGGAAGCCTACTGGATTTACCATGTAGACACCTTATCCCCGAGGGGATTAAATGAAGAATTGGAAGCCGGCAACTTTTTAAGCTAAAGAGCTGATAAGCAGCCTGTGTGATATCCTCAGAAAACATATTTTATCTCTTTTTATATTACTACCGGTAATATTCAGATAGATGTTGTATTTTTGCATTTTAGATCTATAGGGGTCGTATATAGCTAGGAACATCGAGATCCCTAGAGGAGATATATATATATGATCATGTATTTATCCATCATGGAATTATACTTTTCTTGACCCTACTTGTATGTGGGCTATACAATATAGAATATCTGTACAGGTCTCTGTATATGTTATTTGTATTTTTATAGGTGGCTATTAATGTAACATTTTTTGTGAAATATTCTTAGTGTAATATATTAATTTACCCATTGAATTTATATCTAGTCATATATTTTATACTTGTATATGGTTGATATTTTAATTATGTCTTAATTTTAATCTAATCGTTTATTTTTTTCTATAGTACTCTAAGGTTGATATATCCGATTTTTTTCTGGCATCCCTGTATTTTCTGCATTTTCTATAAAGTTGCACAATTTCAAATTCCTCAGTGACTATTGTGTTATCATCATAGGGACGTTTGGATGTGTAATGGTCCCAAAAAAGGGGCTTGGTACCAACAGACCTCATTTTTGAAGCAAGGCTACTATCTGATACCGGACTAGTCCAAACCAGATGAACATTGAATTGCCAGGTAATAGACCCGGAAGGTTATAAAATAAGGATGTTGAATCTCAAAATGTATCCCCTGTCGAAGCGAGCATGATCTTGTGAAACACGTAGGGAAAATGCCACATTTTATTTATATTTTATTAAAATATTTAATTTTACTTATACCAAATAAAAGCCTTTAATAATTCACTCATATCTGATTATATTGGAAAAACTGCTTTGAGTTGATCATTCGCTTCCATCTGGTGAGTACAACCTTAGAGGGGTTTTCGGTGGGGATTCCCATTTATATAGTTTACCCTTAGAGGAAGTGTTTCCCTCTTTTACTTCCCATCAAGGTTCACACTAGAGAAAGGGTGGTGACGTTACCTAATAACCCAGAGACTCGCTGTATCCTAACCGGAGAAGTGGTGGTGATATTTCGTATCAACTGGAGACCCACTCTGTAAGAAGATCTTAGTGTACCTCTGTGGATGCAACACAGTTTCTTATTGGGCGATTATACAAGCATCACCTGTACTTCATGTCTATCACATTTAACCCCTATATTAAAATAGTACACAAGGTACAGATATTCAACCAACAGGCTGTGCAACGGAGTCCTAAGCACAGGCAGCAGAGGGCCATCTGAAGTTCAACATTTACAATGAAAAAAAACAGTGCATCTTAGAAATAAAACAATTACGCAATATACAGATAAAATATACAGGTGACTTTCAGCTGTTAACCAACTAAGCAACAGGGCTGTTTTGAACTTTTAGGGCTGCCTCAAAGATCGTATTTCTTCCCATGTGTTTGCTAAGCTAGGATATACCGGATTACAGTTAATGTACCTATATAAACGATATATATATTTTTTCTCAGAATAGAATATGGTACTATTTATATCTATCCATCTAAATCCTATTTTTATATTGATTATTCATATATAAATCTTTTTTTTGGGGGGAATAACTCACATTTTATGATTTCACCCTGATTGCTTGCACACAGTTAGTGCAGTTGTTATATATTACCCCCAAATAAATTATTCTTGTTCTCCCATTTATAGACACATCCTATATATGAAGACTTTATTTGTATTTGGATAATTAAGGGGTTAAAAGTATAAGGTACATATTGTGTTTTTCACCTGAAAAATTATTTTAATTTGTTATTTATTTATTTCTACACATATTTAACTGAGGGTATAAGCTTTCAGCAATAGTCTTCACAATATTTGAAGCATGTCTCTGTCCCTTTAAATATGAAACCTGTATCAGCTAGTCACAGGGTTCACATTTAGCTCAGTATAGATGATCTTACTACTGGAGACAATTCACATGATTCCCAGCAATAAGAAAGTAAGCACGCCATCTCCAGCAGCAGGATCAAGTTTTGGGTACTACATCTGGCATCATATTATGGTGCTCGAATTTGGGAACATCCCCAATTTAATTCAGACAATAGCCAATGTTATTTCATGCTACTTGAATGATACTACATCTTTTTAGGAAAAAAAAATCTACAGTTTATTGGAATATACTATTAGGACAATAAACATATTGATTATGTCATAGAGTGGTTGAATCCAACAATGGCTGTCTGATGCATTTTGCATGGATCCCCGAACTTACTATAAACATTATATTGATTTTAAGAAAAACAAAGAACTATAATAAATATCTTTGGTCACCGTCTAAATGTCTTAATTGCCTTTTGCCTGTGAAACTATTTATACCTTCCATATTCCCCAGGATCCTTTTCCAGTACAAATGGTATCAGTCTGATCGCTTGTATTCTGAGATTTGACTCTGATTATGCCTACTCTTCTCCGTCTGGCTCTCTGACCTCAGGTGTATCCTGTGTATGGCCTAGCTTGTATCTTGACTACTAAATGATTTATCCTTCTTTTGACCAAGGCTTACCTTGGTCTAAATACTTACAAATCAACAGTATTCTCCTCAGCTGCCCAGGGACCACTGGCACAATCTTCCCCCAGTAGTCAAAGAGAAACGTTCTGATCATACAACACAGTTGTATGATCAGAACACAGATGAGCTGAGGCACATACGTGCCAAATTTGTGAAGACGGGTGTGAAAACTTTGGATAAATATGGGTTGAAAACCCACATATTTTGTCAAGCAACTATAGGTATAAGAACTTATCAGTATGTGAACATAGTAAAGAGCACTCAACAGTGTATTATTAATTTAATGATAACTCAAAATTGAAGTTATTATATAAGGCCTTGGAAGCTAGAGAGGTCTCAATGGAAGGAGTTTTAGGGGCTCAGTACTTAAAATGGTCTTGTTCAAATGCACAAAGCTGTCACTGATAATGAGGCTTCCCACTGAGATGAGACAGATCACGGGCTAAGATTTAATCAAGAGTGAAGTTTCCATATCGGCTCGTTGCTCTTGCTGGAGACTCAATCTATCACAGAAAGCCTGATCTGGTTTCCCGCACATGAACGGGAAGTGCTGTCAGGACTGACAGCTCTCCACGTCCATTGAAAGGGATGAGGTTTTGTATGTACAGCTTTGTGTGCTATGACACACGCAGTGATGCTGAATACACAAGCATATTAGACATAATTTATATTTATATATACACCTAAAGTTTCTTAACACGTTAATAACTTTTTCAATATCACTATCCTAAATTCACTCTTTCAACAGTTTTTTAATCAACTCGTCAGCAACAGACAATAAATGCAGTATCTCTGCCACTATTGTAATCCAGATTTGTCAAATGTGCATCTAAAAAAATCTGTGTTACCTGTCATGGATGTCCACTCTTCCCTCTAAGTTTCAACTTAGCCCTGGACCGTCTGTTCAGGCACTTAAAAACTTTGGGGGCATTTAAGGTAATAACAGTGGGGAATATGGAATGCAGTTTGTCGGTATTTGCTGATGACCTGCTGCTCTATATCAGCAACACACAAAATGCACTCCCCTCCATACTCCAAACTCTCTTGATCTCTTTGGAACTATTTCTGGGTTTAAAATCAACCTAGAAATTTTCGAGGCAATTTGGCACACTGACCATTCTCCCCCTTTAGATCGGACCAGTTTCTCGTTCAAATGGACCATGCATTCACTCAAATTTCTTGGTGTTCAGATTGCT
This sequence comes from Rhinophrynus dorsalis, assembly GCA_037306005.1. NCBI lineage: Eukaryota > Metazoa > Chordata > Amphibia > Anura > Rhinophrynidae > Rhinophrynus > Rhinophrynus dorsalis. The sequence goes on along the minus strand of CM074721.1, from coordinate 501,347,572 downwards.
AAGACATCAGATGAATTATGTTCTTATAACATTACCCCTTCCATCAAACATCTTACAACAGAATGCTGAGATGGAAACACCTCCCTCTCACATTCGTGGGGCATATCAACCTCATCAAAATGGTCACCTTTTCTCTCCTTCTTTTTAAGCATCAAATGTTACCCTTGTTAATATCCGCCCAGGATGTGAAATTGATCTATTGTATATTCCAGGGAGGAATAAATGCCCAAAGATCAGCCTTGCCAAATTTCACCAATGTAAGAGCAATGGTGGCTTCAATTTTCCAAACATTCGTCTTTACAATGTGTCTAGCCTCATTAGGTACACAAACGACTGGATCCAAGATACTAATGCCTTCACTGACTGTCGCAGATGTCAAAGTTTTATTCCCCGTCTCAGTCTGCGTATCTTCTACACACCACTTATTCCCAAATCCCCTTGCTATGTCGGTCCAATCCTTTGCTTATGACCACTATCATAGCCAGGCAACAGACAAGACTATTCTGCTCCAAACATATTTCTGCCTTCCTCCCCCTTACATGCAACCTATCCTTTCAGCTTGGCAGCTCAGACAGCAGATTTCACTTCTGGACTTCCAAGGGACTTACCACAGTAGGCCAGTTAATCGACCCAACTACCTTATCAATTTATGATTTTCGTACCTCCAAGCTAAATAACACCTCCCTTCCAGACATTAATTTGCTTATCTACAATCCAAACACTCCCTTCTACCAGAGTTCCGTCCCCAACTAAGCAGTAACCCCTTCGAAAGTCACCCAAACAGTCATATGCAACATGGCCACTAGATATCGATACCTGGTTCCCTCTGTCGAGTACTCTGGATCTAGTCCGGGTCTTGGTTAATGGAGTCACAACATCCCCTCTATCTCTGATGAAGATGTCCTGTCTTCTCGAGGAGACTATCCTGCCCATCAGTGTCATACTTTCATGATCTCTCATACTGGCTATTGTATAGAGCCTATCTTCTCCCTCATTTAGCAAAACTTGTTGAAGTCTACTCATCTGATCTGTGCCCAAATTGCAATGCCTTGGATGCATCCCTGCTGTAATTGCTATATTCCTGCCCTCATATTTCAAGATTTTGGCAAGCCACACTTCACACATATATCACGGTGCCCATGCTCTTTTTGCGACATTCTGTCAGTCTACACTCCTGCTCTACTCCTTTTGGCTATACTGTGCTTGTCCCGCCCAGTATGGCCTTTATATACTGGGTTCTGGCTCCTCTCCGGTGCCCTTTCGTGGTGTTCCAGTACCAGCGCTTGTTCCTGATCTCAGTTGTTCTCAGTGCATCGACCCGGCCTGCCTGACTACTCTGCTTCTCCTGCTCCTGTGCACCGACCCGGCTTTGCTGACGTTCCTGCTCCATGTATCGACCCGGCTTTGCTGATGTTCCTGCTCCGTGTATCGACCCGGCTTTGCTGATGTTCCTGCTCTGTGTACCGTCCCAGCTTGTCTGACGTTCCTGCTCCAGTTGCCTCTGTGTCGCCTCTGCGACATTCCTATTTGCTTGTCATTCGAGTCACTTCCGGTTGGTTGTCACCTCAGGGCGAGTTGCTCAGTTGCTCATCCCGTTACTGTCACGGCAGTGCTCAGTTGCGCAGTCTCCACTACTGCAACGGCAGTCTCCAGTCACTTAGTCTCCGTTACTGCTATGACAGAGTGCCAGTGGCCTAGTCTCCGTTTACTGCTACGGCAGAATACAAGTGGCCTAGTCTCCGTTACTGCTACGGCAGAGTGCAAGTGGAAATTTTTCTGGAACTAACCACTCACGCCTTTCCTAATGACCGCAGTAAGGTGGGGTTCATGATATCTCTATTGATGGGCAGAGCCCTGGCGTGGGCCAACACCCTGTGGGAAAATGCTAAACCATGCACCAGGAACTTAAGGGAGTTTGTGCGTACTTTTCAGAGAGTATTTGAAGTTCCTGGTAGAGCTGCCTCTGCTGCCAAACGATTGATGGAGATACAACAGGGCAATCGTACTGTGGGCGATTATGCCATAGAATTCCATACATTGGCGTCAGAGGTAGGTTGGAACAACGAGGCGCTGGTGGCAGATTTTGCTCAGGGACTTTCCGACCGTATTAAGGATGAGACGGCAGCTAGAGAAGTGCCTAGTGATTTGATTCTCGTATTCGTGAGAGACTTATGGCTAAAGGACGCAAGCTACGGCCCAGGAACGTTGGGCAAAACAGTTTTTTGGTCCCACCAATGCCCACCAATGCCCCCCTCGCCTCCCATGCCTCCTGAATGTACACAGGAGACCTGTGATCCAATGCAGCTTGGGTTCACCAAACTATCTAAAGAAGAACGGGCACACCGCAGGAGGCAGAGGTTATGTCTGTACTGTGGCAAAGCTCGACACTTATTACGTACCTGTCCTGTACGTCCAGAAAACGAACGCACCTAGGGTACCTTGGGGGACAGGCCCTAGGTAGTGTTCAGCAGTCCCTAGACCCTATTATGCAGAAACCCATGATCCAGGTGGCATTTTCATGGGCAGAACATTCGGTGGAGGTTCTGGCCCTGGTTGATTCCGGTGCGGTCGAATACTTCATGGACAGTTCATTTGCTGCGTTACATCAGATTCCTTTGGTCAAGAGGGAATCCCCCTTAGCCATTGAGGCCATTGATGGCAGACAGTTAGAACCAGCTCAGATAACTATGGAAACTATTCCGCTATCTATGACTATTGGGGCTCTCCACACAGAGAAACAGCGGTTTCAGATTATCCATTCCCCTCATCATGCGGTCATTCTGGGGTTCCCTTGGTTACATTTGCATAATCCCCAGTTTGACTGGCAGACATGTGAGATCACGTCTTGGTCCGAGTACTGTATGGAGCATTGCGTGACTCATCCAATTAAGATTTTGTGTACCTCTCCCTCCATGCCAGCCGAATATCACCAATTCAGTGAAGTTTTTAGTAAAGGAGAGGCTAGCACTTTGCCCCAGCATAGGGCATACAATTGCACTATTGATTTGCCTCCTGGAGCTGTGCCTCCTAGGGGCCGCATGTACCCGCTGTCGTGCGAGGAGAATCAGGCCATGGAGGAATATATCGATGATGCCCTTAAAAGAGGGATTATCAGAAAATCTACCTCGCCTGCTGGAGCTGGCTTCTTTTTGGTTAAAAAGAAGAATGGCGAGTTGAGGCCTTGTATTGATTACCGGGGACTGAATAAACTAATGTCCAAGAATGCCTACCCCATACCACTCATTACCAAACTATTCGACAGGTTAAAAGGTTCTTCCTTTTTCACTAAATTAGATCTAAGGGCTGCCTATAACGTGATCAGAATAAGAGCTGGGGACGAGTGAAAAATGGCATTTAATACCAGATCAGGGCATTATGAATATCTAGTCATGAGGTTTGGCCTTTGTAACACACCCGCTGTATTTCAAGAATTTATTAATGATATCCTCCGTGATATGCTACAGTCCTGCTTAGTAGTCTACCTTGATGACATACTCATACACTCGGCTAACCTGTCTCAACACATCAAGGATGTGTCCGAGGTCTTGTTTCGATTACGCAAGAATAAACTATTTCATAAAATGGAGAAATGTGAGTTTCATGGGTCCATGGTGCCTTTTTTGGGTTTCGTGATCTCTAAGGATGGTATTGCTATGGACCAGAAGAAACTCGCAGCGGTATTGCAATGGCCACGACCCAAAGGGTTAAAAGCTATTCACCGCTTTCTTGGGTTTGCTAATTATTACAGAAAGTTTATCCGGAACTTTTCCACTATTGTGAAACCTCTGTCTGACCTTACTCACAAGGGTGATAACCCATCCCAATGGTCTGAAGCAGCTGATCATGCTTTTGAGACATTAAAGTCCGCTTTCACATCTGCTCCTGTACTGTCCCACCCCAACCCTTCCCTTACATTCACGTTGGAGGTTGATGCCTCTGAGAATGGGGTAGGGACAGTATTGTCACAGCGTCCGGTTGCTGGGGGTACTCTGAGACCATGTGGGTTCTTCTCAAAAAAACTGAGCCCAGAGTCACTATGAAATTGGGGACAGAGAACGCCTGGCTATCATTCTGTCTCTGAAAGAATGGCGTCATCTGCTGGAGGGCACAAGAACTCCTGTGTTAATTCTAACTGACCACAAAAATTTGACTTATCTCTCGGAAGCTAAAAGATTGTCCTCACGTCAGGCCAGATGGGCCCTGTTTCTGTCTCGTTTTAACTTTATCGTATCCTACTTGCCAGGCTCCAAGAATGTTAGGGCTGATGCCCTGTCTAGACAATTTGGGTCAGAGATGGAGAAGGATGAGGTCCCCGTACCATTCATTCAGCCTGATCGCATCCTGGCTATCCTACGTACTAGCATCACTTAGCCACTGGGGGATGAGATTTGGGCTACCCAGGCTACGGCACCCCCAGAGACCCCAGTGGGCAAGTGTTTTGTGGAAGAGCCATTTCGTACCCACTTGCTTGAAACATACCATTCATCTAAGGCTGCTGGGTATATTGGGAGGGATCAATTAATTTGGTCTCTCTCACAAGTATTTTGGTGGTCCTCCCTACGGGCCGACTGCTCCGCATTCACGGCAACCTGTACCACCTGTGCTTATGCCAAAACTCCTAGACACCTCCCAGTGGGCTTACTCCAACCAGTACCGAATGGTGAACGACCTTGGTCCCATGTATCCATTGATTTCTTGGGAGAATTGCCTGTGTCCAGGGGTTATTCCTTCATACTTATGGTGGTTGATAGATTCTCTAAGATGGCTCACTTTGTGTCCCTTCCTGGCCTTCCCTCAGCCCAGGAGCTGGCAGTTGTCTTTGCTAAAGAGGTATTCCGGTTGCATGCGGTACCGAGAGTTCTGGTGTCCGACCGTGGGAGCCAATTTGTATCCCGATTTTGGAGAACATTTTGTAACCAGATGGGCATTCAGCTGACCTTTTCATCTGCTTACCATCCCCAGACCAATTATCACAGTGCCTGTGGTCCTCCTCTGTCACTCTCGCTTGTGGTAGGCTCTGATTTGCTGAGTTGGTTTGGCCCGCCTCTGGTGACCTTTTTATGCCTGACCGTGACACCTGTCAGGTGCCCTTTCATGGTGTTTCAGAGCCAGTGTTGCTGTTCCTGAGTTCCTGTGTTCCGGATTCCTGTGTACCGATTTGGCCTGTTCTGACTACGCTCCTGTGTTCCTGCTCGTGATTGACCCGGCTTGTCTGAGAACCACCTCTGTGATCTGACCCGGCTTGGCTGACGTTCCTGTTCGTGATTGACCCGGCTTGTCTGAGTACCACCTCAGTGATCCGACCCGGCCTGGCTGACTTCCTGCTCCGTGACCTGCTACCGGCCTGTTCCAGTAACCTGCTTGTTCCTGCCTCCCGCTCCGGTTGTCACCGTAGCGAAATTCTAACTTCCACTGCTGCTGTATGCCTAGCTGGCAGTGTGACCTGCTTCACCCGTGCTGTGCATTGTACCCAGTGCTGAGTCTCCGTGCTTACTCACAGAGCTGTGCTTCCGTCATTGAGCCTCTGTGATACTTGCAGTGCTATTCCGCTATACTGAGCCTTCGATCTGTAAAGCTGCATTTTAACCCTTGCTGTGCTGTCCAATCCTTTGTTGAGCCTTCTCTCCCCAATACAGAGCCTAAGCTATGTTTCACTACATCTGCTGAGTCAGCTGCTTATACGTTCTGGTTGGTCGGCGGCTCATCCTGTCAACCCGCAGAGTAGTCATGTTCGGTAACGATACCGGTTGGGCGCCATTGGCTCTTGCTCATACGTTTGTTCTCAGGCATACGCCCGTTGGGGTTAAAGGCTCAAACTAGGCAGCAAAGGGTAGGCACCAGTAGGAGGCTATTAGCCTCTCCGCTTGCAGCATAGTGTGGTCTCCGTGTTACACTCGTGGGGGCTACTGGCTCAAAGCTCTGGCAGGTTGTCGTTGGTATACACCCGTAGGGGCTATTGGCTCAAACTATCTCCGTTCCATAGGGGCTATTAGCCAGCTCTTGCAGTACAAGGTTACAGTTGTTACGCCCGTGGGGGCTACCAACTCACGCACTTGCAGACTCAGTTGTATCCTTGGCTACGCCCGCGGGGGCTATTCTGGGCAACTGTTCTGCTGATTCTACCACCGGTCACATATTGCCTAGCAGCATTCCTGTCTTACGAACTCTAAGTGTTGCTCCATCTACACTTTTACTTCCTAACACCACCTTGGGACGGACTGCTTAGTGCATTTAACCCTTTAATGTATTTCACTACTATGTGCCTGTCCTGAGACAGTATATGTGATACTCTGGTTCTGTATACTGGGCCTGTGGGGGCATATCTGTCCATTTTTTGCGATTATTTTGTGTTGCCTGTAGAGGGCGATCTTTTACCTTACTTTTCATTTAATAAAACTGTGTTTTATTTTACCAACTGGTCTGAGTGTCTTAAAAAACCGTTACAGTACGAAAGGGCCATGACCTCAGACAGTAAAGGTGAAAGTAACACACAAAACATCCACTGGAGGATGGATGTCCACGAGCAGCGCCTAGACCAATTTGCACTGGCATTACAAACCTTACTTGAGCGTACGGTACACCTTGACAAGCCTAATCAGAATCCGGTGGTCACCCCAGCTACGACACCAGATAATCTGCCTGTAGTCCCTCCTACAACTACCAGAGGCTTAATGGCAGCGGCACCGTTACCATTGAGATATGATGGCGAACCTTCACAATGCAGGGGCTTTATTAATCAGTTGGAGATATTTTTGGAGCTGATGCCCCAGGCATTTCCTAACGACCGGCGTAAGGTTGGATTTATGATATCTCTATTGATGGGCAAGGCACTGGCTTGGGCGAACCCCTTGTGGGAAAATGCCAGACCCTGCACTCTGAACTTTAACGAGTTTGTAAGGAAGTTCCGCAGAGTGTTCGAGGTTCCTGGCAGGGCTGCCTCTGCTGCCAAAAGGTTAATGGAGATACAGCAGGGTGAGCATACTCTGGGCGACTATGCTATTGAATTTCGGACCTTGGCAGCAGAGGTGGGATGGAACAATGAGGCTTTAGTTGCAGCCTTTGCTCAGGGTCTTTCCGAACCTATTAAGGATGAAATAGCTGCTCGAGATGTACCTAGTGATTTGGATGAGTACATTGACTATGTCATGCTCATTGACTCCCGCATTCATGAGAGACGGTTGGCTAAAACCAGAAACTATGGTCATGGCAGTCGTTTTAACCCACCCTCACCACCCATTCCTCCTGAACGCTCAACCGAGGTGGGAGAACCAATGCAGCTTGGGTTCACCAGACTTACTAAGGAGGAGAGGGCGTACCGTAGGAAGCAAGGCCTATGCTTATACTGTGGCAAACCTGGGCACCTATTACGCACTTGTCTGGTACGGCCGGGACACGGACGCACCTAGGGTACCTTGGGGGACAGGCCCTAGGTGGTGTACAGCAGTCCCTAGATCCAAGTACAAGGAAACCCACCATCCAGGTGGTATTCTCTTGGGCAGATGTGTTCGTGGAGGTCTTGGCACTGGTGGATTCCGGTGCAGCCGGGTACTTTATGGACCAATCCTTTGCCGAATTGCACAGTATTCCGTTATGTAAAAGAGAATCTCCCTTGGCGATTGAAGCCATTGATGGCAGACCCTTGGAGCCTACATTTTTTACCATGGAAACAATTCCAATCACTATGTCGGTTGGGGCTCTCCACAAAGTGGAAGTACGTTTCCAAATAATTCGTTCTCCTCACCATGCAGTCATTCTGGGATTCCCATGGCTACTCTTACATAATCCTCAGTTTGATTGGCAGAAATGTGAGGTTAATTCCTGGTCTGAATATTGTGCTAAGAACTGTCTATCGCTCCCTGTTAAGATATTGTGTACCTCTCCCTCTGTGTCAGCTGAATATAGGGAATTCAGTGACATATTCAACAAGGGAGAGGCCAGCGCATTGCCCGAGCATAGACCCTATGATTGCGCTATTGATCTGCCCTCGGGTGTGGTGCCCCCTAGGGGTCGCACTTATCCACTCTCATGTGACGAAAACAGGGCTATGGAGGACTACATTGAGGATGCCCTCAAGAGGGGAATTATTCGCAAGACTACCTATCCGGCTGGTGCCGGATTCTACTTTGTAAAGAAGAAAAATGGCGAACTTAGACCATGTATTGATTACCTGGGGCTGAATAAGCTGATGCCTAAGAATGCCTACCCTATTCCACTCATTACCGAATTGTTTGACAGGTTAAAGGGCTCTTCCATCTTCACTAAACTTGATGTGCGGGCTGCTTACAACCTGATCAGAATTAAGGCTGGAGATGAGTGGAAAACGGCATTTAATACCAGAACAGGGCACTACAAATATCTGGTGATGCCATTTGGCCTATGCAATGCACCTGCGGTGTTCCAGGAATTTATTAATGACATCCTGCGCTACATTCTTCAGTCCGGTGTGGTGGTATATCTGGATGATATATTGATTCACTCTGCCAACCTCACCCAGCATGTTAAGGATGTCTCTGAAGTCTTGCTTCGACTTCGCTAAAATAAACTGTTCTGTAAACTAGAGAAATGTGAATTTCATACGTCTCAAGTACCATTTTTGGGGTTCGTAATTTCTAAAGATGGCATTGCTATGGACCAAGATAAGTTGGCAGCAGTCCTGCAGTGGCCTCGCCCCAAGGGGTTAAAAGCTATTCAGCGTTTTTTGGGCTTTGCCAACTATTATAGAAAGTTCATCCAGAACTTCTCAACGATTGTGAAACCTTTGTCTGATTTGACACATAAGGGCGCTACTCCCTCTCAGTGGTCCGAGGCAGCTGAAGATGCGTTTGAGTCCTTGAAATCTGCCTTTGCGTCTGCCCCAGTACTGTCCCACCCCAATCCCTCCCTGCCATTTACCCTGGAAGTTGACGCCTGGGAGGTTGGGGTTGGGGCAGTGCTCTCCCAACGTCCTGTGGGAGGTGGCACCTTGAGACCCTGTGGTTTCTTCTCTAAGAAACTTTCCAGTGCACAGAGCCACTATGAGATTGGTGACAGGGAGCTACTGGCTATTATTCTGGCACTTAAAGAATGGCGCCACCTGTTGGAAGGTACTAGGACCCCAGTATTAATCCTTACTGATCACAAGAATTTGACATATCTCTCTGAAGCTAAGAGACTGTCCTCACGACAAGCTAGGTGGGCGCTCTTTTTGTCCCGGTTTAATTTCGTAGTGTCCTACCTTCCGGGCTCTAAGAATGTTAGGGCAGACGCTCTGTCCAGACAGTTTGTGTCGGATCCTGAGAGGGAGAAAGAACCAGTACCTATCATTCAGCCAGATCGTATCCTGGCTACTATTCATACTAGTATAACTTCGCCACTGGGGGAAGAGATTTTGGCCTCTCAATCAAGGGCTCCGCCAGAAACCCCAGTTGGCAAGTGTTTCGTGGATGAGCCATTCCGTACCCGTCTATTGGAGACATACCATTCATCTAAAGCGGCTGGGCATATCGGGAGGGATCAACTCATATGGTCTCTTTCACAGTTATTCTGGTGGCCCTCCCTTAGAGCCGATTGCTCCACCTTTAGTGCCACCTGTGCCCGTACCAAGACCCCCAGACATCTCCCAGTGGGCCTGCTCCAACCGGTGCTGAATGGTGAACGTCCTTGGTCTCATATATCCATCGACTTTTTGGGAGAGTTGCCAGCCTCTAGGGGGTATACGTTTGTCCTCATGGTGGTCGATAGGTTTTCTAAGATGGCTCATTTCGTGCCTCTCACTGGCCTTCCATCGGCTCAGGAACTGGCTGTAGTCTTTTGCCAGAGAAGTGTTTCGCTTGCACGGGGTACCCAGAGTGATTGTCTCCGATTGTGGGAGCCAGTTTGTGTCCAGGTTTTGGAGGGCATTTTGTGGCCAGATGGGCATCCAATTGTCTTTCTCCTCTGCCTACCATCCCCAGACCAACGGAGATGCTGAGCGTGCCAATCAGGGGCTGGAGCAGTTCCTGCGCTGCTTTATAACCGATCATCATGACAATTGGGCCGACCTGTTGCCATAGGCAGAGTTTGCCAGGAATTGTGCAGTTAATTCATTGTCCAGGAGCTCCCCGTTTCTAATTAATTACAGGTTCCAGCCGTGCCTGCTCCCGGACTCATTTCAGTCACAACAGATTCCTGCCCTGAATGAGCATATGGCGCAACTTCGCTCCACGTGGGCACAGGTTCAGAGGGCCCTCAGGCAGTCATTCCAGCGACATCAGCGGCATGCCAATCATAGACGGCTGCCAGCGGTCTCATTCCAGGTTGGGGACAGAGTATGGCTCTCCTCCGGAAACCTCAATCTGCAGGTACCCTCCAATTAGCTGTCTCCCCGGTTCATTGGTCCCTTTAAAATCATCCGCAAGGTCAATCCTGTCACTTATGCATTGGAACTTCCAGCCCCTATGCATATTCATAATGTGTTCCATGTGTCTCTCTTGAAACCCTTGGTTTGCAACCGCTACACTACCACACCAGTGATTCCTGGGTCGGTGGACGTTCAGGGCCAAGAGGAGTACGAGGTCCAGAGCATCATTGATTCTAGGAGACTTAGAGGGAAGTTGCAATATTTGGTCCACTGGAAGGGTTATGGCCCTGAGGAACGTTCTTTGGTAGACCAGAAGGACCTCCATGCGCCTAGACTTTTGCGCAACTTCCACTCTAAATATCCTCTGAAACCAAGACCTCCTGCAGGGAGAGGGGGTCTTTGAGAAGGGGGTACTATCACAGTGCCTGTGATCCTCCTCTGTCACTCTCACTTGCGGTAGGCTCTGATTTGCTGAGTTGGTTTGGCCCTCCTCTGGTGTCCTTTTTATGCCTGACCTTGACACCTGTCAGGTGCCCTTTCGTGGTGTTTCAGAGCCAGTGTTGCTGTTCCTGAGTTCCTGTGTTCCGGATTCCTGTGTATCGATTTGGCCTGTTCTGACTACGCTCCTGTGTTCCTGCTCTTGATTGACCCGGCTTGTCTGAGAACCACCTCCGTGATCTGACCCGGCTTGGCTGACATTCCTGTTCGTGATTGACCCGGCTTGTCTGAGTACCACCTCCGTGATCCGACCCGGCCTGGCTGACTTCCTGCTCCGTGACCTGCTACCGGCCTGTTCCAGTGACCTGCTTGTTCCTGCCTCCCGCTCCGGTTGTCGCACTAGCGACATTCTGACTTCCGCTGCTGCTGTATGCCTAGCTGGCAGTGTGACCTGCTTCACCCGTGCTGTGCATTGTACCCAGTGCTGAGTCTCCGTGCTTACTCGCAGAGCTGTGCTTCCGTCACTGAGCCTCTGTGATACTTGCAGTGCTATTCCGCTATACTGAGCCTTCGATCTGTAAAGCTGCATTTTAACCCTTGCTGTGCTGTCCAATCCTTTGTTGAGCCTTCTCTCCCCAATACAGAGCCTAAGCTATGTTGCACTACATCTGCTGAGTCTGCCGCTTATACGTTCTGGTTGGTCGGCGGCTCATCCTGTCAACCCGCAGAGTAGTCATGTTCGGTAACGATCCCGGTTGGGTGCCATTGGCTCTTGCTCATACGTTTGTTCTCGGGCATACGCCCGTTGGGGTTAAAGGCTCAAACTAGGCAGCAAAGGGTAGGCTCCAGTAGGAGGCTATTGGCCTCTCCGCTTGCAGCATAGTGTGGTCTCCGTGTTACGCCCGTGGGGGCTACTGGCTCAAAGCTCTGGCAGGTTGTCGTTGGTATACGCCCGTGGGGGCTATTGGCTCAAACTATCTCCGTTCCATTGGTCTCCGTTAGTACGCCCGTGGGGGCTATTAGCCAGCTCAGTACAAGCTGTACCGTTGTTACACCCGTGGGGGCTACCGACTCACGCACTTGCAGACTCAGTTGTATCCTTGGCTACGCCCGCGGGGGCTATTCTGGGCAACTGTTCTGCTGATTCTACCACCGGTCACATATTGCCTAGCAGCATTCCTGTCTTACGAAACTCTAAGTGTTGCTCCATCTACATTTTTACCTCCTAACACCACCTTGGGCGTGCCAAACTCCACAACAAAGACGGACTGCTTAATGCATTTAACCCTTTAATGTATTTCACTACTATGTGCCTGTCCTGAGACAGTATATGTGATACTCTGGTTCTGTATACTGGGCCTGTGGGGGCATATCTGTCCATTTTTTGCTATTATTTTGTGTTGCCTGTAGAGGGCGATCGTTTACCTTACTTTTCATTTAATAAAACTGTGTTTTATTTTACCAACTGGTCCGAGTGTCTTAAAAAACCGTTACACCAATGGAGCCGCTGAGCGTGTGAAGGATTGGAGCAGTTCCTGCTCTGTTTTGTTACCGATCATCACAATAATCGGGCAGACCTGTTGCCATGGGCAGACTTCGCCAGAAACTGTGTGGTTAATTCATCATCCGGGAGCTACGGGTTTCAGCCATGTTTGCTCCCGGACTCATTCCAGTCACAACAGATTCCAGCTCTGGACGAGCACATCGAGCAACTCCGCTCCACTTGGGCACAGGTTCAGAGGGTCCTCAGTCAGTCGTTCCAGCGTTATCAGTGCCACGCTAACCGTAGACGGTTGCCAGCGGTCTCCTTTCAGATTGGGGACAGGGTATGGCTCTCCTCCAGAAACCTCAATTTGCAAGTTCCATGTAATAAGTTGGCTCTCCGGTTCATTGGTCCCTTCAGAGTGATCCGCAAAGTTAAGCCTGTTTCGTATGCCTCGGATCTCCCAGCGTCTATGCGCATTCACAATGTGTTCCAGGTATCCTTGCTGAAACCTCTGGTATGCAACCGCTACACTACCACTCCTGTGGTCCCCGATCCTGTGGAGGTTCAGGGTCACGAGGAGTACGAAGTCCAAAGCATCATTGATTCACGCACATTTAGAGGAAAATTGCAATATTTGGTCCATTGGAAGGGCTATGGCCCTGAAGAACGTTCCTGGGTTGATCAGAATGATCTTCATGCTCCTAGATTGCTGCGCAATTTTCACTCTAAATATCCTCAGAAACCAGGTCCCTCTTCTAGGAGAGGGGGTCTTTGAGAGGGGGGTACTATCACGGTGCCCGTGCTCTTTTTGCGACATTCTGTCAGTCTACACTCCTGCTCTCCTCCTATTGGCTATACTGTGCTTGTCCCACCCAGTATGGCCTTTATATACTGGGTTCTGGCACCTCTCCGGTGCCCTTCCATGGTGTTCCAGTACCAGGGCTTGTTCCTGATCTCAGTTGTTCTCAGTGTATCGACCCAGCCTGCCTGACTACTCTGCATCTCGTCTCCTGCCTGTGAACCGACCTGGACTGCCTGACTATTCTGCTTCTCCTGCTACTGTGCACCGACCCGGCTTTGCTGACGTTCCTGCTCCATGTACTGACCCAGCTTGGCTGACGTTCCTGCTCCGTGTATCGACCCGGCTTTGCTGATGTTCCTGCTCTGTGTACTGACCCAGCTTGGCTGATGTTCCTGCTTCGGTTGCCTCTGTGTCGCCTCGGCGACATTCCTATTTGCTTGTCATTCGAGTCACTTCCAGTTGGTTGTCACCTCAGGGCGAGTTGCTCATCCCGTTACTGTCACAGCAATGCTCAGTTGCGCAGTCTCAACTACTGCCACGGCAGTCTCCAGTCGCTTAGTCTCCGTTACTGCTACAGCAGAGTGCCAGTGGCCTAGTCTCCGTTTACTGCTACGGCAGAATACAGGTGGCCTAGTCTCCGTTACTGCTACGGCAGAGTGCAAGTGGCCTAGTCTCCGTTTACTGCTATGGCAGAATACAAGTGGCCTAGTCTCTGTTACTGCTATGGCAGAGTGCAAGTGGCCTAGCCTCTGTTTACTGCTACGGCAGAGTACAAGTGGCCTAGTCTTCGTTACTGCTACGGCAGAGTGCAAGTGGGCTAGTCTCCGTTTACTGCTACGGCAGTGCCCACGTCTCTCAGTCTCTGTTACTGCTACGGCAGTGATCACTTGGTCTTGTCTCCGTTACTGCTCCGGCAGTGCCCAATGCTGCTCAGCCTCCGTTACTGCTCAGGCAGTTCTCCATTGTCTGCTAACCTAATTCTGGGCGTTACTCGTATTTAAGCTCTCTATCCTAGGTGAGCTACTTAACAGGCCTTACCTCTCATGGGACTGTTTACACTCGCTGAAGGCCATTAACCCATGCAGTACCAATACACTGGGATTCCTTCAAATTCTGCCTGACCTGTGTCAGTGTATCGTGTTATGGACTCTATGTTTACACTGGACCTGTGTAGGCATTTGTAAATGTAACCTGTCTTGTGTCTGTATTATACTGAGAATATACTACAGGACCTGTGAGGGTTATTATATTACTGATTGCTTAATAAAACTGTGTTTTATCCAAACCTAAACAAACAAATTGATACTTATACACATATAGGGAACACACTGACACTTAACACATACAGGGAACACACATACATTGACAGTTATACATGTATAGGGATCACACACACTGACACTTATACACATAAAGGGGCGGGGCATAAAGGGGTGGAGACAAGGGGGTGGCAAAATGAGGTTTTGCCTAGGGTGGCAAAAATCCTTGCACCAGCCCTGTTTACACCCCACTCCTTCCCTCTCCTTTCCTATACCTTCTTTCATTTCCTCCCTTCTTCTCCTTTCTACCTTCCACATGGCTCTTTTGGAGCCGCCTTTTCTGTAAGGTTTGTAGGTTTGAATTTTCTTCAGTAAACAGTCTGGTTGGGACAGTAAGCTGTATTTTAAGTTCTGAATGCTCCTTTTCTGATATATGCCTAGACTGTGCACTATCTCTGAAAACCAACTCTGTCAAACATTGTTATTTACGAAACTTTGAATAAAAAATTATTGAAAAAAAAGTGCTTAAAAATATACATAAAATATAATTAAGTAAAGAATTTACTTACTTATTTCGTTCATGGATTGCAAACACTCACAACAGTTACCTGGAAATGTAAATGAAAGTTCCAGTTAATTTTTAGATATACTAGGAAACCCAATATCTTGTTCTGCAGATTCTCTCAGTCTCTTGAATTTGATGTACCTTGAAAATTCACATCTTGGCACTTAACCCACACTGTGTGTGTGTGTGTGTGAAGGGAACAAATGAGATTTACCCCAAATACAGTAAATGTTGCATGACTTAGAAGATACAGGCAGTTGTGAACCAAGTTTTTTTTCTGTTGGCTGTTGTCTGTGTTAGAGGAGTCTGGGGGAAGAAGCAGTTGCATGGGAAGTAAGTTTGTTTTCCTAGCTGATAGGGGCAGTTAATTACAAAAATAAAAAAAAATGTAAAATAGTTTGACTGATAGGTGAAAGAGACCCTGACATGAGTTGTGACTGAGGTAGACAGATATTAGAAGAGAGAAATCCCACAGAGTCAGTTCTGTTGTGTGCTTCACTATTTAGTAATGTAGAGGAAATGTACCAGGAGCAGATGTAGGGTGAAAGTAGTAGTAGCAATTCAGGGATGTGATAATAAAGTGTTAGTCCAAAAATGTAACTGCAGCCATGATTGCTGCGTTGCTCGCAATAAATGATGATGATTCTTCTCCTGAGGAAGCTCTTTGTCAAAGTCACATATAATGTTCCACCACCACTAATAATATTAATAAACCATGTAAGAACACTGAAGAGAACAACAAGTTGCATTCTAGTGCTGTTGGTATAATGAAGGAAGGTGAAGCTGTTCAATCAACTGCTGTGCCTGACAGTGAGAGTAAAAACTCTGTTTCCGTAATAGTGGAGAATGTGCTGAAAATCCCTTTAAGGGGAATAATCAAAAGAAATTGTTTGAGACTTCAAATAACCTAGTAGAATATAAAAGTAGTGGGGAAGCAGCTGCAGACAATGCTGAGGATGACCTAAATGGATGATGTTGATCTAGAATATATATCTCCAGCATCCTCCTCTTCTTCAGATACAGATGAATAGCCAAGGTTATTTCATGCTCCTTGAATGATACTATATCTTTTTAGAAAATAAATCAAAAGTTTATTGGAATACACTATTAGGACAATAAACATATTGATTATGTCATAGAGTGGTTGAATCCAACAATGGCTGTCTAATGCATTTTGCATGGATCACCGTACTTACAATAAACATTATATTGATTTTAAGAAAAACAAAGAACTATAATTCAAGGAGTGTGGAGTATCTTTGGTCACCGTCTAAATGTCTTAATTGCCTCTTGCCTGTGAAACTATTTATACCTTCCATATTCCCCAGGATCCTTATCCAGTACAAATGGTATCAATCTGATCGCTTGTATTCTGAGATTTATTTATCTCATTTATTTATTATTATTATGCCTACTCTCCTCCGTCTGGCTCTCTGACCTCAGGTGTATCCTGTGTATGGCCTAGCTTGTATCTTGACTACTAAATGATTTATCTTTCTTTTGACCAAGGCTTACCTTGGTCTAAATACTTACAAATCAACAGTATTCTCCTCAGCTGCCCAGGGACCACTGGAGCAATCTTCCCCCAATAGTCAAGGAGAAACGTTCTGATCATACAACACAGTTTGAAACTCTCTGGATCTCCCTCTCCCAGATGAGCTGAGGCACATACGTGCCAAATTTGTGAAGACGGGTGTGAAAACGTTGTATAAATATGGGTTGAAAACCCACATATTTTGTCAAGCAACTGTAGGTATAAGAACTTATCAGTATGTGAACATAGTAAAGAGCACTCAACAGTGTATTATTAATTTAATGGAAACTCAAAATTGAAGTTATTATATAAGGCCTTGGAAGCTAGAGAGGTCTCAATGGAAGGAGTTTTAGGGGCTCAGTACTTTGTCCTGGGCTTAAATGGTCCTGTTCAAATGCACAAAACTGTCACTGGTAATGAGGCTTCCCATATACTTGCTCACTGAGATGAGACAGATCACGAACTAAGATTTAATCAAGAGTGAAGAGAGTTGACCATATCGGCTTGTTGCTCTTGCTGGAGACTCAGTCTATCACATAAAGCCTGATCTGGTTTCCCGCACATGAACGGGAAGTGCCGTCAGGACTGACAGCTCTCCACGTCCATTGAAAGGGATGAGGTTTTTTTATGTACAGCTTTGTGTGCTATGACACATGCAGTGATGCTGAATACACAAACATATTGTACATAATTTAGATTTATATATACCCAAAGTTTCTTAACATGTTAACTTTTTCAATATCACTATCCTAAATTCACTCTTTCAACAGTTTTGGAATCAACTCGTCAGACAATAACCGCAGTATTTCTGCCACTATTGTAACCCAGATTTGTCAAATGTGCATCTTAAAAAAAATCTGTGTTACCTGACATGGATGTCCACTCTTCCCTCTAAGTTTCAACTTAGCCCTGGACCCTCTGCTCAAGCACTTAAAAACTTTGGGGGCAAGTAAGGTAATAACAGTGGGGAGTGTGGAATGCAGTTTGTCGGTATTTGCTGATGACCTGCTGCGCTATATCAGCAACACACAAAATGCACTCCCCTCCGTACTCCAAACTCTCTTGATCTCTTTGGAACTATTTCTGGGTTTAAAATAAACCTAGAAATTTTCAAGGCACTTTGGCACTCTGACCATCCTCCCCCTTTAGATCGGACCAGTTTGTCGTTCAAATGGACCATGCATTCACTCAAATTTCTTGGTGTTCAGATTGCTAAGACACCAAATGAATTATGTTCTTATAACATTACCCCTTCCATCAAACATCTTACAACAGAATGCTGAGATGGAAACACCTCCCTCTCACATTCGTGGGGTGTATCAACCTCATCAAAATGGTCACCTTTTCTCTCCTTCTTTATAAGCATCAAATGTTACCCTTGTTAATATCCGACCAGGTTGTGAAATTGATCCATTGTATATTCCAGGGAGGAATAAATGCCCAAAGATCAGCCTTGCCAAATTTCACCATTGTAAGAGCAATGGTGGCTTCAATTTTCCAAACATTCGTCTTTACAATGTGGCTAGCCTCATTAGGTACACAAACGACTGGATCCAAGATACTAATGCCTTCACTGACTGTCGCAGAGATCAGAGTTTTATTTCCCTGTCTCAATCTTACGTATCTTCTACACAACATTTGTTAAATGCTCTTGCAATGTCAGTCCAATCCTTTGCTTATGACCACTATCATAGCCTGGCAACAGACACGACACAGACTATTCTTCTCCAAACACATTTCTACCATCCCCCTTACATGCAACCTATCCTTTCAGCTTGGCAGCTCAGACAGCAGATTTCACTTCTGGGCTTCCAAGGGATTTACCACAGTAGGCCAGTTAATCGACCCAACTACCTTGTCAATTTACGCTTGAACCTCCGAGCCAAATACCCCCTCCCTTCCAGACATTAATTTGGTTATCTACAATCCAAACACTCCCTCAGACCAGACCTGCGACCCCAGCTAGGCAGTAACCCCTTCGAAAGTCTACTGAAAGGCACCCAAACTATCATATGCAACATGGCCACTATATACCGATACCTGGTTACCTCTGTTGAGTACTCTGGATCTAGTCCAGATCTTTGTAGATGGAGTCACAACATCCCCTCTATCTCTGATGAAGATGTTATATCTTGCTTCTCGAGAAGACTATCCTGCCCATTGGCGTAGTACTTTCATTATCTCTCATACTGGCTATTGTATAGAGCCTATCTTCCCCATCATTTAGCAAAACTTGTTGGAGTCTCCTCATCCAATCTGTGGCCAAATTGCAAAGCCTTGGATGCATCCCTGCTGTATATGCTATATTCCTGCCCTCATATTTCAAGCTTTTGCCAAGCCACACTTCACACATACCACACTTCGCGCCCATGATGCATCCTACGAGTTTATGACACAAACTAATAAACTCTCCATTTAATTAATAGATATTGTCCTTATGACAGCCCACAAAGTTATTCTCTCCTTGTGGACCAGCTCTCAGTTGCCTACACTTTTGATGCTGAAGTCGAAACTCCATTACTTCTTTGGGGTCTACCACAGTGTTGCTTTACAAAATAAGGAAGTAGATGGTAAGAATTTTTTCTCAGTATGGGAGCCATTCAGTCTCACATTACCTGTCTCACAGCAGAAAACCCTCACACATGTTTTCTTTACACTAGTTAGCTGGCAGCAAAAGAAGTTACATCTACTGCATGCACAGATAATCCATCCCACTATGTGGCATCTGCCACTGACTGATGCACACCAGTTCTATGGCTGTGGTTGGGGGCACACCAAATGGGCCTATCTGTCTTTCTTGTTTATCTTTCTTTCTTCTATATCCCTTTGTCTTTCCCCCTTTTCCTACTCTTCCCATCAGCTGCCTTGTTTCCTGTTACCTATCATCTTCTGGGGCCTCATGTCCAATCCCTTTCCCTCTCCCCTTTACACCCCCACTTCTTCCCTCCTCCCTTCTTTCATTTCCTCCATTCTTCTCCTTTCTACCTTCCACATGGCTCTTTTGGAGCCACCTCTTCTGTAAGGTTTGCATCTTTGAATCTCCTTCAGCAAACAGTCGGGTTGGGACAGTAAGCTGTATTTTAATTTCTGAATGCTCCTTTTCTGATATATGCCTAGACTGTGTACTATCTCTGAAAACCAACTCTGTCAAAATTGTTATTTTAGAAACTTTGAATAAAAAGCTATTGAAAAAAAAATATTTGCTTAATAATATACATAAAATATAATTAATTAAAGAATTTACTTACCCATTATTTCGAAACAGTCACAGAGACATATAAGATAGTCAAAAAATGTTCCTGAAAACATAAATTAAAGTACCAGTTAATTTCTAGATATACTAGGAAACCCAGTATCTTGTTCTGCAGATTCTCTCAGTCTCTTGAATTGTATGTACCCTGAAAATTCACATCTTGGCACTGTAACCCACACTGTGTGTGTGTGAGGGAACAAGGAGATTTACCCCATATACCCTAAATTTTACATGATACAGGCAACTATGATCCAAGGTCTTTTCTGCTGGCAGTTGTCTGTGTTAGAGGAGTCTGGGGGAAGAAGTAGTTGCATGGGCAGTGTGTTTTTCCTAGCTGATAGGGACAGTTAATTAAAAAAAAATAAAAGTAGTTTGACTGTTAGGCGAAAGAGACCCTGACATGAGTTGTGACTGAGGTAGGCAGATATTAGAAGAGAGAACATTTTTTAAAGGGTGAGAAATCCCACAGAGTCAGTTCTGTTGTGTGCCTCACTGTTTAATAATGTACAGCAAATGTACTAGGAGCAGGTGTAGGGTGAAAGTAGTAGTAGCAATTCAGGGATGTGATAGTAAAGTGTTAGTCCAAAAATGTAACTGCAGCCATGATTGCTGCGTTGCTCGCAATAAATGATAATGATTCTTCTCCTCCTGAGGAGGCTCTTTGTCAGTCACATATAAAGTTCCACCACCGCTACCATGTAAGCACACTGATGAGGACAACAAGTTGGCATTCTAGCGCTGTTGGTATAATGAAGGAAGGTGTAGCAGTTCAACAAATTTCTGTGCCTGACAGTGAGAGTAAAAACTCTGTTTCCATTGTAGTGGAGAAAATGATGAAAATTTCTGTAAGGGGAATAGTCAAAATAAATTGTCTGAGACTTCAAATAACCTAGAGGAATATAAAAGTAGTGGGGAAGCAGCTGCAGAAAATGCTGAGGATGACCTAAATACTGAGTATGATGTTGATCTAGAATATATCTCTCCAGCATCCTCCTCTTTTTTGGATACAGATGAGAGTGATGAAGTGATGATGACATGGCCAGAAAAGTAGCTCAGAGGCAAAGGTTCAATCTTCCACGTCTGAAAAGGAGCAATATGTCTGTTTATAAACTGTTTGAGAAATCAATTGGAAGGTCTGACTCTGGACAAGTAAAGATGCCACAAACTATACAACCATCCTGTCAGTCATCATCAGCTCTGTCACCACATCAAAGTCCAAGCCACACACCCAGCCACACACCCAGCCACACACAGGAATCAATCAGCAACACAGGTCATCAACATCCACAAACCTAGCTCTAATGAGAGCTTCTGCTAATGTTGGAAGTTGACACTGACTAATACAACTGCAATATTAGCCCCAGTAGTAGTAGCCCCTCAGGAACCCCCTGGTGTAGGAAATCTACAGTATAGAGATATGTAACGGACCCCTAGGCCGTTACATGGAGGCCTTGTCAAGCCTCCCAAGAAACTCCCTGAAGAACTGACTTTCACGTGAAAAAGACTGGGTTTCGCAAAGATAACGGAGATTAAACTTCATGGTTACAAAGCCCATAGACTTTGCCTGTGAAAGCAGGCAATGTAATGTATGCAAGGAGTTGCCATAGGTTTTGCAGGGAACATGTAGGCGACCTGGGGATTGGTCCTCTCTGTCCAGGCATCTGGTGACTCACTCGGCCAGGATTGGTCTTTGTATTTTGTCACTCTGAATCCTATTGTTCAGGATTCAGAGTGGCAAGATTAAATTATGTAGAATACCTGTCTTTGTGTACAGCCCCATTGTACCTTTTGTTCTACTGTTTATGTTCCATTGTTTAGATGTGTATTGCAGCCAGACGCTATTGATTCCTCCCAGTATGTCTTTCTACTACCCCCATTGGGTATTGTATGAACAACTGTATAAAAGAGCTGATTTTTGACTCGATAAAGCAGAAGTCGTTTTGGACTTGAAGCTGTGTCTTGTCCTTACTCTGAATGGTTTAAAGGGACCCCTCTGTCCCCCATTCAGGCCTCTGATGTTACAGGGTTCCAGTGGGCAGATTTCATGTGTTCCAGCCTTGTTTCCAGTGACTGTTTCCAGCCTATTATCCAACGACAGAGTTCAAGCCAGCTTTCCGGCCTACATCCTAACAGGAGGGATTCCAGCTCTTTGTGGTGGATTTACCACGCTACCCACTTGTAGCTGAACTCAGGAGGGAGAAACCCAGCACGACGGCCCTGGACAGCGCAGCGTCCTGGGGTTACCGTTACAAGATACTTCACTCACGATCCAAAAGCTAAAAATGTTGCTATCTGTTGTCTGTATAAGAAGCATGTGAACGGTGGTGGTGGTGGTGGGGAATCCCACCTGAACTATAACCATAGATCTGATTGGGAAACCACCAACTTGTCAGAGGTTGTCACGGTTTGTTTTGACTCTCAGACACAGAGTTAAGATAAAAACACAACTTTATTGAAAGTTTAAAGAGAACCCTCGCGGGTTTAGGCATACACATATAACAACACATAATTCATAATATGCAATAGAAATATTGGTACAGTGGATAATAGAAAGGCTCTACTGGCCTTGCCAATACCGGGTAAGGCAACCTTAAGACTGGAAATATGGAAATAGGTTCTACCGGCCTTACCAATATACCGGGCAAGGCAGCCTGGAGGCTCTACCGGCCCTGCCAATATACCGGGCAAGGCAGCTTTAAGACTGGCACAATGAGAGAGGAGGCCCTACCGGCCCTGCCAATATACCGGGCAAGGCAGCCTTTAGACTGGCACAACGAGGCCTAGCCGAGGCTGTATAAGTGACAACAAGCACCCGGTAATGGTAGAGCAAATCAGTACCCTCGTACTGGACCAACTATGACACTACCGGTGCTAGAAGGATATTGTGAGCTACCGGTTTAAATGGAGCGAACCAGTACCCGCGTACTGGACTAAACAGGACTCTACCGGTGCAGTACGGAACGCAGCAAGCAACCGGTTATACAGGGAGCGAACCAGTACCCACGTACTGGATTACACAAGACTCTGCCGGTGCAGAATGGAAGGCAGCAAGCAACCGGTTATACATGAAGCGAACCAATAACCGCGAACTGGATTACACAAGACTCTACAGGTGCAGTATGGAATGCAGCAAGCAACCGGTTATACATGGAGCGAACCAGTACCCGCGTACTGGATTACACAAGTAACTGAATGATAAGAATGTCGCCCAAGGCGACATGAAGGAGGAGGCACTCTGCACTCGATCCAGGAGCAGGAACACAGCCAGGACAGGACAGGAAACAGGAACAGTAACGGCAGCCAACTGGGTCAGGAACGGCAGCAGGAACAACAGCCCAAACTGGATCAGGAACGGAGGCAGGAACCAGGATACCGAGGAAGCTGTCAGGCAGGTACACAGGCGATCTCTGGAGAGTAGTAGAACCAGTCAAGGCCCAGGAAGCTCAGGAAACAGTGCAGGTGCTAGCGACATAGAGACACGACGAAAGGGCAACCAAAGGGTGCCCAAGCTCAGTCTAAATAGGCAATACAGGGCGGGCTGAAGACAGGCAGCCAATGGAGAGCCCAATCAGATAACTGACAGGAAAAGGCAGCAATCACGGGCACCGTGATAGAGGTGCTACAACTAGCAGCAGTAGAAGCACACCTAAAAGTTCCTGGGGCTCTGGGGCTCATAATAGAAGTGCTGCTGATTTGTCAGAGAGTAGGCTAAAACTTCCTGCTCCTGCTGCACAGAAGTATGAGTTTATTGTTGGCGATAACAAAAGTCATAGAGTGCACACACATACTGCCGTTACCTCCACTACCTCTGCACTTCATGTTGTAGTAATGTTGCAATACAGTTAAACAGTTCTTCCACTATGTACTGTACTGAGTTGACATGTTGCCCTTTTCTTTTTTTGAAAACAGAGGCTTTGAAGAGACTGATGTCACACATTGCACCCTGCTGGAATTTTCAAGGATGGCTATGCCGGTGTTATACAAGCAGGAGGTTAGTTTGGGCAAAGGACAAAGGCACTTGGCCTGCTAATGATTTTTTTCAAGGCATATGTTGCTGTAGGACTCACAACTTTTATTTTAGTTGATTATTTCTCCACTTTAGCCCTCAGAATAAGTAGTATTGCAGTGGGAAATCTTGCAGTCATTGGAAATATAGATGAAAAATGTCAAAGTTCTCAAAGGAAATTTTTTGGCAGTGATGAAAAGGTGGAATTTGTATGTGACTTCTATAAGCGGCAATTTTCATGGGAAATTGTTGGTTTTCTGGAAAATGTTTTGACTTTTCGTCCATCCCTACCTGTAATATGTTTTTAAAGGGTCTACTGTCTTTGTCTGCACATAAGGAAGACATGGATAGCTACCAAAGTTTCAGGGGTCCCCCTTAATCACTTTAACCCACTGCTCCTGCAGAAGCAGGGTTAAGGCCTTAATTTTTTCTGTGATTTGGATTTGTCCTTTGCAACTGGGGATTCTTTTGATGAAGACCCTGGTTCACCTGCTGATGGACTCATCTGAAGGTCTCTGAGGCCTCAGATTCCAGTTCTTCCCTTCATATTATTAAAAAGCGGAACAAGGAAGCTGCCTTTTTTCCTCCTTGCAGTTCCTTAAACTAGTTACTCATATATGAATCGAAGATACATAGCAAAAGGTTTTTACTCTTGTATCCCTTTTCTGCAGGTGCTTTAGTTCAGCGGACTACCCTCCTCCATTCTCTCCCCTTTCCTAGAATACAACTTTGCCTGTTGCAGATACAGTGGCACTTATGAACCCGGCAGATAATCTTGTGGATTCTAGATTGAAAGCAAACTTTGTGACTTTTGGTTCTGTCTTATGTCCCACCTAGGGCCATGGATCTTTGAGGGCATCAGCTTTTGGAAGCTGTCCACACGGACGCACCTAAGGAGGATATTGTAATGGCTGTCTCTAAGATCCTTAAGACTATTGTGCATCTGGCAGAAGCAGCCTTTGATGCCGAGATTTACAGGGTAGGCCTCAGATTTTTTCAGTTGCCCCGCATCGTACTTTTGGCTAAGGATCTGGTCTGCTGTCCAGTCTTCCAAAAAGTCCCTGATGCATATTCCATTTGTGAGCAAGCAGTTGTTTGTCCCAGAGCTGGAGTAGACTTTTAGTCATGTCACTGGACGGCATGGTTACTCCTCTTTCAATGGAAAATGCTTGGTTTTTCTTACCCCCGCCATTATGAGTTTTTGCTCCCAGGGCGTCTACTACAAGAAGCCTGCTCAGACGTCCATAGGTGGCAAGTCTACCTCTGCATGACTCACTGGTGTCTGGTCTTTTGTGCCTTTTTCACAGCGACTGGGTGTGGTTCAGGCTCTATGGACCAGAGTGGAGAGTCTCCTGCCCATCAATGTTCTGGAGACTTGGGTGATATGCCTAGCTTTGTGGTGTTGGTCTCCTCTGTGTAGATAAAGCCTGAGAGTGCAATGGCAATTGGTTGCATGTTTCGAGGTTCGTTTGATCCTCACGTGGGCAGAGGCTCATGTACCATCCCTCTCCGTCATACCCCATGGGTAGACAATGTTGTGGCAGACTCTCTCAGTTTCCAACACCTGGATCCCTGAAACTGGGAGCTCAACCAGAGTTTTTTGATTCCATAGTTCATCCTTGGGGTCCTCCGATGATGGACCTATGGGCCTCTTGGTTGAAACGCAATTCCTCTATTGTATGTGTTTCCTCCATTACCCCTGATTCCCAGAGTGCTGCAGAAAATCAAGATGGAGTGGGCTCATGTCATGCTAATTGTCCCATTCTGGCCCTATCAGGCCTGTTTTTCAGATCTGCTCACTCTATCAGTGTCCGAGCCATTTTGGCTCCATCTGTTTTCAGACCAGTCTGCTTTATCACCCAGAGGTCGAGAATCTGGTCTTGATGTCTTGGCTCTTGAAGCCAGTGTGCTGAGGAAGAAGATATTTTTTGCTACTACTTTATACTTTGAAGGCTCACAAGTCGGTTTTATTCAAGCCACACAATAGGGTATGATCAATATTCCATAAATGGCATGAAGACTGGGGTCACAGTCACAGTCACAACCTTTTCATCTTCCAGTAGTTTTTGACTTTCTTAAGGATGGAATTCAAAAGCAGCCTGTTTTTAGTTCTATTACAGTCCAGATTTCAGCACTTTCTATCTTTTTCCAGAGGAATATTGCCTTATTTCCAGATGTGCAGACTTTCATGCCAGGGGTGGCTTATGCCTCCCTAGTCTTTCAGGATTCAACACCTCTGTGGCACATGAACTTTGTTCCTTTGTTCCTGGAGTGCTTCTGTAGACTCATTTTGAGTTTCTGTCTTCAGTTTCTCTCCATTTCTTTATGCTCTAGATAGCCTTTCTGCTGGCTACTGTATCTGTTCGGCAGGTGGCCAAAAGTCTTAGTAACATAGTTGATGAGGCTGAAAAATGACATGCATCCAGCTCAAGCTAAATCTCCCCTATTGATATAGAGGGAGGTAAAAAACAAACAAACATTGAAACCATTTCCAATAAAGCTCCAAGAGGTTAACAAAATTCCTTTCTGACTACAAATGGCAGTCAGATAGTTCCCTGGATCAACAACCTATCTGGATTGAAACCATCTGTCATAATTCTCAATATTGTTCTGTGCTACATAGGTATACATTATGTTTTTGAAAGCAGTTATAGTATCTGCAAGCATAGCATCCAGAGGCAAAGAATTCCACAGCTTTGCCACCTTTACTATAAAAAAACCCTATCCTTTGATTTAGTCAGAAGCGCCTTTTCTCTAGTATTAATAGATGACCTCTCGTTTTTACCTCTCCAATGAGTAGTTCTGTTTTGTAAAAGAAAAAGCCCCCAAAAGATGCCACAGTTAACCCTTTGAGTGCCGGAGGGGTACTTTTGACATGGATTTTGTTTTTACAATAAGGAGGGGATGCATGTCTTGATCTGGTAATAACTAACAATGAAGAGCTTCTCTCTAACATCCAAGTAAGGGAGCACTTAGGGAATAGTGACCATAACATGGTATAGTTTGAGATTAATTCAAAAAAGCAATTTGGTATGAGTTCCACCAAAAAAAATGAATTTTAAAACGGCCAACTTTAGCATTCTTAATTCATCCCTTGGTCTCGTTGACTTGGACGGAATATTTTCTGGAGAAAACACAGAAGGTAAGTGGAATGTCTTCAAAATAACATTACAGAAATATACATATAAATGTATACCCTTTGGAAACAAATACAAAAGAAGCAAATTAAAACCAATGTGGCTAAGCAGTAAAGTAATTCATGAAATAAATAACAAGAAAGCAGCATTTAAACATTATAAAGTTGAGGGATCAGAAGATGCATTTTCACAATACAAAGATGCCAAAAAAACCTGTAAAAAGGCTTTTAAATTAGCTAAATTGGAGAATAAAAAAATAATTGCTAAGGAGAGCAAGAGCAACCCAAAAAATGTCTTTAAGTACATTAATGGCAAAAAATGAAAGTCTGATAATGTTGGGTCTTTGTTATCTGAAAAGAGTGAGATGGTAAGTGGGGACAGAGAGAAAGCAGATATTTTAAATTATTTATTTTCTTCTGTATTTACCAAGGAAGACCCAACGGACAAGAAACTGCAACTTACTTTTACAGAACAGTCACTGGAAGCATGGGATTGGCTGACACAAGAAAAAGTGTTAAAACAATTAAATGGTGTTAACGTAGACAAAGCCCAGGGGCTGGGTACTTAGGGCTCAATCCAAATGTTGGTGTCAGCAGAAAAAACTGGCAACGGTGGTTTTGTACGTCAACTAAGCAATGCAAATGTTCCCAGTAGTAAGAAATAATAGTAGTTCTGAAACACATGTTGCCCGTCTCCAAAACATCAAAATCTCGCCCATTGAGGACAATGTAGAAGCTAAGCCCACAGCCATTCAAATGTTGGAGTTAGGTCTAACAAGAGTTAAATTGCAACATTTTCCTCCAGAAATCTAGCATCCATATTTTTTTGGTGACCATCACACAACTCACAGTAGAAAACCACCGTTGAGGAAACTAAAACAAAGAGGCAGGTCATCCAAGGACATAAGTTGCCCTCTCCCTCCCCCTTCCCCGTAGTCAGCATTCTAGCTGACTGAAAGGAAGAGAGTCGTACGACTTTCAGGTGGCTCTCCAGCACAGCCGGATTGCGTTACTGAAAAAGAAAACTTTCACTGAAATGGTTTTCTACGTGTGCTTGGCTTGCAAGCACACGTAGAAGACCGTTTTAGTGAAAGTTTTTTTTTTAGTTAACGCGACCGCGGCTCTGCTGCAGAGCCGCCTGATGATCTCTGACCGGATTTCCCTGAGTCAGCTAGAATGCTGACTACGGGGAAGGGGGAGGGAGAGGGCAACTTTTGAAGCATTCATCTCTCAAACCATAAAGGTTTGAGAGATGACACTGGGGGCAATACTTTTTTTTTAAGTAGTACTTTGCTATAGGGATTAATAATACTTAAGTATTACTATCCCTTTGAAAAAACAACTGTGAGCTGAAATAACCTGTGAATGAAACACCCTTCAGCAGTGGGAGTTCCCTTGTTCTAGAAAAGGTAAACTTGTACACACTAGAGAAAAAAACATCTTAGAGGGGATATGATAACATTATATAAATATTTTTAGGGCCCATACAAAGGGCTCTCCAAAGACCTATTCATTAACAGAACAGTACAAAGGACAAGGGGTCATCCGCTTGGACTTGTGGAAAGGAGATTTCATCTGCAACAGCAGAAGGGTTTCTTTATGGTAAGGACAATAAAGGTATGGAATTCACTGCATGAGGAGGTGGTGCTATTGAATACATTAGATGCCTTTAAAAAGGGGCCTGGATACTTATTTAAAAGAGCAGAACATAGAGGGCTATGTCTGTTAGTACTGGGATTAATATTTAGTTAGGGCTTGTTGATCCAAGGAGAAATCTGATTGCCATTTGGAATCAAGAATTATTTTTTCCCCCCATTCAAAGCAGAATTTGAAATTGCTGTATTGAGGGTTTTTTTTTTTTTGCCTTGTTTTCGATCAACAATGGTAAACAAGAATAGGAAAAGGGTTGAATTTGATGGACGCAAGTCTTTTGTCAACCTAAATTATTACATAATTATGTAACTATGTAACTATATGACAGTAAGGTTGTTTAATTCTTTGCCATGGGAAGTCGTGTTTGCAGTCCTTGAGAAAAACCAACAGATCAAGTTTCCTATAAACAGGTGGGTAATCAGTGGCTCAGACATTTTAATTGCACCTCCCGCACTTAATTAATGATATCCTTAAAACCTGAGATAATGGTGAGTCCTGGACTGGAGCTGAAAATCACAGTTGTAGATGCTTTCAAAAATGAAATGGATACACTTCTAGCTCTGAACAATATTTAAGTGGAACTGTCACCTTAATTAAAATTTGCATATTTGAACACTGCATTAAAACTGCCTATGTGTCATGTTATCCAAAAGACCAACAAATCAACAGTTAAGGAGTTATTCATACTTGTTACCATGCAGTTGTGGTACCCGTGCAGTGCCAGTGCATTTCATATGTGACGTGCCATATGAAAATGAAGGTTTTCAGTGATGTTTCATATTCTGATGAAGCTCTGTGTTGTACCAGGAAATGTTCACTTCAACTTTTCCCAGAAATTGGTGTAAATATATCTCTCTCTTTCTATATATATATATATATATATATATATATATATATATATATACATACATACATCTGCTGATATTTTGGTTAACATACATGTCACTGGAACAGGACCATCCTGCCTGTTTTAAAAGACACCAAGCCATTGGATTTTACCCTGGTTGCCCTGGGTGATGAGCTTAAAGGTCCCTCATTGCCTTTACATGGGGAATAGTAGGTGTCACCAGTTTGGAGTGATTCAGGACTATAACTATAGCATTTGAAATATTGCTCATTGTATTGGATATTGTGTGGTATAATGTAATAGTGTGTGGTGTTATATTATAAAGTCTGTAAAGGGATTTCGTAGCTGGGAGACAGAGTGCAGTTAGAATGGGGGTTGGGCCCAGCTTACAATATACTCCAAGTCTGTGTAAACTTCTGCTAAGGAATGATTGGAATGTTGATTGATTCCTGCTGTGCTTCCTTGACCAATCAGGGGAGGTTATTTATGATCCAGTAGGAATGTCCCTTTTTCAAACCCTAATTTGCATTCTTATCTTGATAAGGGTGTCTGGTGGATGATTGGTCAAGCATAGAAACACTGTTCCAAGCCCTATTTACATTCTGATCTTGATAAGAGGTTCTGGAAGTATATATAAGCAGTGTGTTTCATTCAATAAAGAGTTCTGATTCTAACCACTACACTGGTCTTGCCTGGTGACTGGGGTAAAATCGATATTCCAGCGGCAGCCTTGCTCAGGATTGAAGGAAGCAGCGACTGATGGGGACACCCAGATGGGGTGTCCACTGGTACCGTCACAATACACATAGGCAATTTTAAATGAAGTTTTCAAATATGTAAAGAACATTCAAGGGGATAGGTCCACTTTAAGAATTATGATGTTAGCAGTATGTTGATCCAGGGCAATATCCGACTGCCTTTTGGAGTCAGGAAGGATTTTTTTTAACCTACTGGGGCTTAATTGGAAATGGCTTCAGCAGGGTTTTACGTTTTGCCTTCTTCTAGATCAACAAGGATGATATAGCAAAGGCTGAACTTGAGGGATGCATGTCATTTTTCAGCCTCATTAAGCAATGTTACTATGTTAACCTTTGGATTGCCAGAGGAGTAAGCAACACATTTTTAGATGGTAGTTTATTATTTTATCAGATGAAAATCAAGCAGACATGATTTAAGTAATTTAACCCCTTAAGGACCAGCCGTGCGGGCCAGCGGCTGGCACTTTAGGAGCGGCTCTGCAATGCGTTGCGTACCCTTCTGGCACCCAAAGTGTTAACAGGGTTCGTTTTTGTGTTGCGGTGGAAATGGGGACATTTGCCCTCAATTCCTCTTCTTTTGGTAATGTCGGCTGAGCTCAGTGGACCAAGAGAAATTCAGAGAAGACTGAAATATGAAAAACCAACTCTGCATTTTCAAGGAATGCGGGGAAACTTTTCTCTTTTTTATTTTACAAACAGGACTATATTTGTAGGGATATTTGAGATATTTAGAGGTGTTTGATAATGTTAATTGAAATTAAGTTTTAGCTAACTAGATAGGGAAAAGGGGAGACTAGATGGGCCAAATGATTTTATTATTATTATTATCCTTTATTTATATAGCGCCAACTTCTTCTGCAGCATTGTAGAATAGGAAATAAACATACAGAGACATAAAACAGTACAAATGGAACATAGAAAACAAAAGGACGCGAGGGCCCTGCTCGTTAGAGCTATATTGCTGTTTCTATGGTCCACACTTTTGTTTACCTGTGTAAGTCTATATATGTCATTCATAAGGTGGGGGAGTGTTATGTGCAGTGACTATAAAGTGTAGCAATGTACAAAACAAAATAAAAACACACATTGCGTTGCACTCTAGTGATTAAATTCCCCATTTCAGCAAACAGGACTTTGTTGAATTTCTATTTGTCCCTTTGGTTCAGTTGTTTTCCTCCAGAATGTTTCATATTTGCATAGACCCATTGAGTGAAGGGCACTGAACCTGCTCTGTCAGTTCTTTTGATCTGGTGCTGTGTATTCCTGTATTCCTAAAACAGTAGTTCTCACGAAATACAAGAGGTTTCACAGGAGTGATTAACCCTTTGAGTGCCGGAGGGATATGCAACGCATTGTAAAGCACTCAAAGGGTTAAAGGACAGGGGAACAAGGCTGGGGTGGTGGAATGTGGTTATATGGTTCTGTGTCTCCCAGAGAATATGTGAAACATATCAAACAGGGTAAAGATGTTTTCACTAAACTGCACTATGGAATTCCTTGCCCAAGGAGGTGGTTATGGCAGACACAATGGATACATTTAAGAGAAGATTAGATACATTTCTTTCAAAAGGGAACATACAGAGTTATACTGTGTATTAGTAGGTAAAACAGGAAAGTCCGATAAAGACTAACTTATTTGGTAGCAGGAAAGCTATAACATTCTCATGTCTCTGGGCTATGAGGCAAAGGTTGAACTTGATGGGCTTGTGTCTTTTTTCGACCTATTTTATTATATATGTAATAGCCCCATTTGATCATCATCATCATTTTCAAAAACAATTGCATAGTAGCTGTTTGATGATACATTTTATCTTAATATTTTTATTAATACTATGTTAATCACTTACTTGGATGCTAGAAAGATCTCTAACCTTTTGAGAAGCAATGTGTTTGAGAACTTTCCAGAATCCATGGGCTTATAATATACAGTTGGTAATTTTATTTCAGCGGGTCCTCCACAACAAAAAATTTTGAGAACCACTGTCCTGGAATGTTTGACATAATTTAATTCCAAACAGATAGCTGAAAATGGAGCTCTTATTTGATAGTGTATTATCCCATTAATTGGAATAAAAAGATTTAATAGCTTATGAAATATAGGCCTGCATTGTTTTGCAGTAGAAAACTTTATAAAGAGTTTTATGTACAAATTTCACCATAGACTTCAACGGGAACCTGTTAGATAAATCAGCGATACTACTTATCAACTGCAGAGTAATCTAGACTATAATCTGAATGCCTTTTCCATTGTGTCTGCAACATATGATTCAAGACATGTTACAAAAATGTAGATACATTCTGAAGTGACAGTTTCCCTGTTGCAGTTTACTGTGTTAGTGAAACTTACTTATTTGCTCCTCTGGTTCTGCTTGTGACTGGGCACTGTTTGTATCTGCTGAAAAGAAAATAACTTATGTTTATGTGAAGCGTTTGGGAAATTACAGTTATTTGGGATAGACAGGTATCGATATGAAGACCTTCAACCACCCTCTCCTCTGTTTGATATGTATAGCTTTCACCATGATTTTTTTATTTTTATTAATTACCTTCCTAGTCCATGCTTGTCTTTTGCATTCATTTTTATTTTTACATTTCAGTTCATAATCTTGTCACAAGTGTGTGGCAGTAGTAGGCACAGTTTTTAATGTTACAATAGAAATTATATTTCAGAGTGATATTAAAAGATCCTGAATTAAAACATATGAGTGACAGGAAGGGAAAAGATTTATAAGGAGGAGCTAAGGAAAAGGGGGAGGGGATACATATGGATGGGGCATAATAGAGAGAAGAAAATAGACGGGGGAGAGATATAGGAATAAAGATGAATAGGGAAGTGAGAGATAAGGAAGGGGAAATAGGTAGAGGGAAAACAGACATGATGCAGAGTTGAGAGACAGGCAGAGGGAAAATATATAGATATGATGGAGGATAGAGAGATGGGTAGGGAGAACATATTGATATGATGGTGAATTAAGAGGTAGGTAGATGGAAAAGACAGATATGATGGAGGTTACAGAGATTGGTAGAGGGAAAAGAGATATGTAGAGAAAAGGTCATAAAAAGGGAAAAGAGAGAGAGAGATGGGTAAAAGATAGGATGGGGGAAAAGATAGAGAGATAGAGAAGAATGAAATGGATATAGGGAGAAGTAAAAGAGGGGACAGGGATAGGAAGGGATGAATGAGAGAGTTGGGGAACAGAAATAGGGAGAGGAAAGAGAGAGAGAGTGATAGGGAAAGAGAGGAGGAGGTAAATATAAAAATAGGGGTATAAAAAGATATATGGAAGAGTAACACAAACTTACTGAGAGAAAAAATATAGATATAGGGTGGTGGAAAATACGATATGTATGGAAAAATCAGTATTTGAGGGGAAAGAGAGATATAGAGAAGACAAAAAGATAGGGAAGGGAAAAGAAAGATATGAAAGAAAAAGAGAGAGCTGGTGAGGTAAAAAAGATAGTGAAGACTAAAATAGAGAAAGGTGGGGTGGAAATATGAGGAGAAGGTAAGAAAGGGAGAAGGAAGATGGGGAGGGAGAGTGAATGGATGGGATAAATAGATGATGGGAAAGGGAAATAAAAGAGATACACAGTGGAAAGAGAAATAGAAAAGGGGGAACAGGCACTGGGGCGGTTGACAGGATGGAGGGAAAAGATAATGAAGAAAAGAGAAAAATAGATGTGAGAGAGAGGTTAAAGGAGCAGTAAACTTTTATTTATGAAAACACATATTTTATAGAGCATTTCCTGCTGAATAAAACAAGGTCACTCCCACTGTTGTCAGATGTTTTATTCAAAATGTATGTCAGTTCAAATAATCAGGAAGTGAATTTTCTGTGTTTACTTCCTGGAAGTTCTAACTGACAGGAAGTGACAGGCAGTTTCTATCACATTCTATGGAAAACTCTGACTTTTCTGACTTTCCTCTCCATTAGAATGTAACAGGAAAACTAATTAGAATTTGACCACTAGAGGTCACTGTTAATGTAAAAAAACATGGGTTTAAACTGTAATAACTCTGGAAATATAAATCTCTCAGCAGTGGGTGTACCCTTATTTTACTTATTAGGAAAATCCCTACAATATATATTTTTTCATAAATAAAGTTTACTGCTCCTTTAAATTGACAGATGAGGAGAGACATAATGAGAGAGACAGAGAAAGAGCGAAAATGAGAGAAAAGAAAGATAGTGGGATAAGAGTGTGATTTGTTTTTTTTTATTCTGATACCAGGTTAAACATTTCTGTACTGGTGTATAGCCCTGCTGGTGGAATGTAATGGCATACTGCCCCACTGTTGGTATGTAATTATATATAGCTCCGCAGGTGGCATGTAATGAAGTATTGTTCTACAGGTGGCATGGAATGTTATATTTCTCTGCTGGTGTTATGCAATGGTGTATTGCCCTGCTGGTGGTCTGCGATGGTGTATTGCCCTGCTGGTGGTCTGCAATGGTGTATTGCCCTGCTGGTGGCATAGAATGGTGTATTTCTTTGCTGATCACATGTCATTATGTAGTGCTCTGGTGGTCTAATGTAATACCAGATAAAAGGTACTGGGTTATCTACCAAGCATGACCTGCCTGAAATCATCTCTGGGAAAGAGAAAGAGAAGAAAAAGAGGGATAGGAAAGGGCAAAAGTGAAAGATACGGGTATTAAAAAAAAAAAGGCACATGAAGATGATGGGAAAATAAAGACTGAAAAAGAAGGATACAGAGTGAAAGAGATGGAGTAGGAGGGAGGATGTGTATTTTGTGTAAAGCCTTCAGGTGTTAATCATTGATCAATTATATTTTCCTGCCTTGCATATGAAAGGCTTGGAAATACAAAGTAAAAGTGTCTTGCACATATACATGCAACATCTGTGTATGCCTGTGCTTGCACATATACAAGCAACATCTGTGTATGCCTGTGCTTGCACATATACATGCAACATCTGTGTATGCCTGTGCTTGCACATATACAAGCAACATCTGTGTATGCCTGTGTTTGCACATATACATGCAACATCTGTGTATGCCTGTGCTTGCACATATACAAGCAACATCTGTGTATGCCTGTGTTTGCACATATACATGCAACATCTGTGTATGCCTGTGTTTGCACATATAGAGTTCTATGAGATCTTCCAGCCTGAAGTTGAATTGGTGTATTTATCTATCCTTTACTCACTGATGAATGAAAATGAGCCACATGCAAGCTGGCTATTGAAGATGAAGCGAATGGCTAATGCACAAGGATTTCCTTTGATGTTCTTGGGCATTATGCCATTTGCTGCTCTATGGATTTTGCCTTTAATCTGATGTATCACCTTGATTTGGTGGTGTGCCATCAAGTTGAATGACAACTAAACTTCTGAAAATGATCTGTAGTAGATATACCCATTTGGTTCTGCAAGCGGTCCTGATTAAGTGAACTATATTTATCAACAGAGGAAGCAATGGACAAGTAGGAGATTGTCACAATTAGTAACACTCATTTGTCCCCAAATTAATGTGCTTCCAGTCATTTTCTTGTGTGGACTGATTATTTTGGTTCATGCAAATTCTGCCCTGTGTTTACAAATGGTTGTATGTAATATATATTGTTTATATGCCAATGGTGATTGTAACAGATGGAAGCACTGATAAATCAAGCACATATTATGACAATCACTGATGAACCCTAATGTTGAAAACTGTGTCTATTTGAAAGATTATTAAGACTTCAATGAGTAAGATCTGCTGTTGTTTAAAGCTGGAACAAAAATCTAAGTGAAGGGTAGTCAGTTGTAGAACTTTCAACCGCTGGAACTTGTAGTCCCCAACAGCTGTAGGTCCAGCGTTTGACTACTCATGATCTAAATGATTAAATAATAAAATGCTGCAGTGAGCAATCACCATCTCCCTGGTTGTCTTTGCTTTTCTTGTCTTCTTTTTTACAACCTGCAAAAAAAAGGTAAAAAAACCATTAGCAGGTGGGGTAGTGTTAAAGTGTGGGGTTGAAGGAGATATAGAGAATAAAATAACAAGGAAAGGATGAATAGTAAAAGTATGGATGACAAGGGAATCAAGAGAGAGAAGGAAATAATGGAGTAGAAGAGAGAAGGTATAGACAAAAAAAGGTATATGAGGACAATATGTATTAGTATGGTGGGGCCAGGGAAAGTCAGGACTGAACCTTTGCACTTTTTTCCACTTATTTTTTTTTGTTTGCAGTAGTGCAAGGCTAGCAAATTAACAAACTACTGTGATATTGCCTATATTTGAAAGCTGTTGTTTCCTTGATGTAGGCAAAGCAACGTCAGAGCTCAATGTGTGACGCTGCCATGTAGCTGTAGTGTATTATGGGTCTGCCATTGCCAAAATCATAACCAACGTGAGTATTAGAGAGAGAATTTCACAAGATTGTGAGTGCCTCTCAATCTAAATAGCAATTTGTAATTTCACTTGCAAGTACTTTGTGACAAGCAGTGGAACAATCAAGGACTATGTATATAACAAGGTATGAGGGATGTTTAATTGGAATAAGCCCTGGTAATATGTTTCATGGACTGCGTCACTGGAAAAAAAAAGAGAGACAATCATTTACAAACCAGGTAACTGATTCATTCACAAATGTGTGGCGCTTTGCTCTTCATGAATGAACCCAGTGACAGGGTACACTATTATGACTCCTACTCCAGCCAACTTAATAGCGGTTGGAGTAGGAAGAAAGGAAGGCAGCAGATTACTTCTTTGTCACCCTCACTGATCACCTATCCTACTGAATAGGTGATCAATTCTAGGGGGATATCAGGAGGGGTCCTGATGCCCCCTGCGATGTCTGAAATATATATATATATATTTTTTTTTTTAATAAAGCGCATATATTTTAATAACACTCATAGATTATACACATATAAAGGCAAGGTATGCAACCGCATACCTTGACTATTAACCCCTTGAGTTTCAGGGGGGGTAGCAAACACATTGCAAATCAATGAGTTGCTTACCTCTCTGGTACTCAAAGGTTTAAGTATGCAATACATGTACAAGGGGGTACTATGGATGGGAGCACTATATGTTGGATGTCACAGGACAATGTTAGTATGTCGGATGGGAGCACTGTCGTTTTACAAAAGGGGGGGTTAGTATGTCAGAGGGGGGAGCTCTATGTCGGATTTCTAACATGTTGTGCAAAATGGGGAGCAATACCATTGTGTGTTAGCCCCATATGCATTGCCTGACACCCAGGCCCCAGCCTTCTTCTCTTGCCCAGGCAGTGCCAGTGGAGATTTGTGGCTAGCAGTGGGCAAGGGGAAAAGACTGGAGAGGGTCAGACAGTGTACATGGGGATGTGTGGTTACCAGTGGTCAAGAGAACAGGTCTGGGGGCCAAGCAGTGTATATGGGGTTCTATGGCTACTACTGGGCAACAGAACAAGGCTGGGGGGCAAGTGGTAGCCACAAATCCCCATAAATGCTGCCTAACCCCCAGGGAGTGCACAACATTTATAATATATGATACATAGTTAAGGGGATAATTGTGTAGTACTTGGTGTACTCATTTTTTATTTTAACCCTTTGAGTGCCACAGGGGTGTGCAATGCACATCCCTATGACACTCAATGCTGCCCTTGGTGCTGAAACTGTTCTCTGACTCTCCACTCCCCTACTGGCCAAGCAGAGAAGCAGTAAGAATGCTATTCAACTTTAGAACGGTCATAGTGTTGATGTGTGAAGGGAGGAAATGCTGTCTACATTGACAACAGTTCAAGTCTCCCTGCTTGTGGTTGATTGAGGGCTGTTACTGCATAGGAAAGTACAGGGATATCCCAACTTCGCCAATATCAGGTAGGTGAAGTTGAGACTGTGAACTCCAACAGCAGAGGTTGCTATCGGAATTTAGTGAATATGTTGAAGTGTCACATTAACATCTCAACACACCCCCTTACATACGAAACTGTCTCAATATTCAGGACTTCCATATGGAAATGAGTCATTATGCTTCATTTCCATATGGAAATAAGCCATTGTTGAAGTGATGAATGCAAATTTGTAAACCTGTCGGATGGAGTGCTGGTGATGTGATGTTGTAGACCAGGGCTCAAAATTTCCACTCGCCACTAGCCAATGGTGAATAAAATTCAGCCCTGGCGAGTAGAAATTCAGCCCTGGTGGGTATGTTATGGCTTGCAGTGGCGAGTAACTTTTCAGGTCTGGCTAGTAGCAAAGGACTTAAAATTTTAAGCCCTGAAGTAGACACTTTAGTGAATACTATCGATGTGCCTTCGACACTGCTCCGACAGGACACTGGCATTTTTAGCCCTCTTTGAATGTTAGCGAATCTAGGTCTTTGTGTTGCAATGCATTGGTTACCTCCACTCAAAGGGTTAAAATTACCTTTTCATATGCAATAAGAATTACACACTGTATGAGTGAAGACCAGGCATTGGCTGATTTTTATAACAGGGACTTCCAGTCCATCAGTGCGATGCATGCACATATGCAGGAAGAGTGGTTGTTTTTTTTGTAAACATATTTTTTACTACCCTTGTACCCTTGTTTTACATTACAATATATAGGATTTATTTTCCATAATAAACTATCACCATTCCCCATTACTATTTTTTTAACCATCCATTCATCCATCATCAAGCACATTAATATTAAAGGGATAGTAATGTTTCAAAATAAAAGCAGCTCCAATTAATCATCATAGTATTTGGACCATGAAGAGTGTTATTTGAATACTGTGCAAGATGTAGTTCAAGAGTAATTGAATGATAAAGTATCCCCCTCCCGACCCTTTTACTGATGTAACACTGATCACCTCAGAACAGAAAGGTGGTATCCTGGTGGCTTGCAGAGAGGGACAATCTTCAATTAACATAAGGGGAAAAACCTGAAAAACCTGTCAAGGGGGGCAGGGCTTTCATTGTTCTCACAGTAAGAAGATTGTCCCTTGCTGTGAGTTGTCTGGTCAACTGAGGGGAGGTTGCTTACACTAGGTAAAAGGGGTGGGAGAGGGATACTTTATCATTCAATTACTCTTGAACTACAACTCTGACAGTACTGAAATAACACTCTCCATGGCTCAAATACTATGAGGATTAATTGGAGCTGCTTTTATTTTTAAACATTACTATCCCTTTAATGGGTTTCGCATCTCCTGTATTTTGCTCCCCGTCCAGATTTTGTTCCATGGGCACAATTAACCCTTTGAGTGCTGGAGAGGTATCCAAGGCATTGCAACGCAATGCATTGGATACCTCTCTTGCATTCAAGGGGTTAAATTATGAGTGAAAGTACTTTTTGAATTTACGTGTTCTGTAACTGCAGAATAAGTAAATTCAAACTGCTTATACTTTTTACTATTTTTTATTTCATCTTCACCTTTTTTATTTAAAACTAGCAATATGGGATGGCATTGCCCATCAGGATATATAGGGAATTAATGCGCACACACATGTATGCAAGACAAACACACACAGAGACACACACGCAAATGCACACGCATTCACAGAGATGCATAAAGATCGACACGGTCATACATACATGCAATGCACAACATGCAGACACATAGAGTGTGATACAGACATGCAACACACACATTGAGGAACACACAGGCACACACAGAGACACACATGCGCACACAGAAGTGAGTCATAAGGGGGTGACTTATGTGTCATTGTTATGAGTTTGTGTTTGTACTTATGCCTCAACTGTGGCATTCATTCATATAGTTGAAATGCATGTGGTAATTGCACATACTATGGTGGAAGGTGGATCGTGCTGGCTCCCGGGGTGTGAGAGAGTGTGTGAGTGAGTGGCATTCATTCATGTAGTTGAAATGCATGTGGGAATTGCAAATACTATGGTAGAAGGTGGATCGTGCTGGCTCCCGGGGTGTGAGTGAGACTATGGTGGAAGGTGGATCGTGCTGGCTCCCGGGGTGTGAGTACGAGAGTGAGTGTGTGTGACTGAGTGAGTGTGAGGGTGTATGAGCGTGAGGGTGTATGAGCGTGAGGGTGCGAGAGTGTGAGGGCGCGAGTGTGAGGGTGAGAGTGTGAATTATTGTGTGTATGACTGAGAGTGTGTGTGAGTTTTTTGCCTGATGTGTTTGTGTCTGTGGTGTAGGCGCGAGTGGCAGCCATTTTGTTTTTTCAGTTACTTAGATAGTGGTGGGCGGGCTGGATAGTGGGGGCAGGCCAACTCCCTGCATGATTTAAATCACTCCCCCATTGAATCACCCAATGGGAGCAGTAACTCCTCCTTACTTAACCCTTTGAGTGCCAGAGGGGTATGCAACGCATTGTTTTGCAATGCGTTGTGTACCCCAGGGGCGTTGCTAGGGGTGGGCTAAGGAGGCTGAAGCCCCGAGTGTGTCAGTGGGCAGCCCCGAATGTCAGACAATCAGCAGACTCACTCCTCCTGCTGTTTATCCTGAGGCTGGCTGGCTGCTGCCCAGCAACTTGTGGGCATATATAGCTTGGAACAGCAGGCTGCTGCCTTACTCTGATCTCAGCTTCAGCCCACAGCCATCCTCCACACTGACTCTTCTAGCACTTCTTGGTGCTTTGCGATGAGGTCATCAACATGCACCTGAAGT
Source organism: Rhinophrynus dorsalis (assembly GCA_037306005.1). Classification (NCBI taxonomy): domain Eukaryota; kingdom Metazoa; phylum Chordata; class Amphibia; order Anura; family Rhinophrynidae; genus Rhinophrynus; species Rhinophrynus dorsalis. The sequence continues at coordinate 501,306,944 of CM074721.1, read as the reverse complement.
ACCAGAGGAGGCAGTGTGGAGCCCATGGCTCTACAATGAAACAGAAAGCAGAATGGGGAAGAGCAGAAGAGAAGGTATGAGGGACAATATAGATGGGGGAAATATATGGCTACCAGTGGCAGGAACAAGGCTGGTGGGTGTCACACTGTATATGTGGAGAATTTGTGGGCTGGTTACCAGAGGGCAGGGGAACAAGGCTGGTGGGGTCACACAGTTTATGTAGGGAATCAGTGGCTACCAGTGGGTATTGGTATAAGGATGGTGGTGGTCATATAGTGTATGTGTAGAATCTGTGGCTTTCAGTGGGCATGATAATAAGGCTGGTGGGGTCCACAGTGTATGTGGGGAATCAGTGGCTACCAGTGGACAGGGTAATAAGGCTGGGGGAGGTCACATAGTGTATGTAAGGAATCTGTGGCTACCAGTGGGCAGGGGAGCAAGGCTAGGGGGGTTATATAGTGTATGTAGAGAATCTGTGGCTACCAGTGGGCAGGGGAATAAGGTTGTTGGTGGGGGTCACATAATGTATATATGGAATCTGTGGCTATCAGTGGGCAGGGGTAAAATGCAGTTGGGAATCACATAGTGTATGTGAGGAATCTGTGGATACCAGTGGGCAGGGGGGGCACAAGCAGTGTATGTGGGGAATCTGTGGATTCCAGTGGGCAGGAGAACAAAGCTGGTGGGGATGCACAATGTATGAGGGGAATCTGTGGCGACCAGTAGGCAGTTGTAGAAGGCTGGTGGGGTAACACAGTGTATTTGGGGAATCTGGGCAGAGGAACATGGCTGTGGCTACCAGTGGCCAGTGGAACAAGGCTGTGGTGTCATAAAGTTTATGTACGTTGTTCTGTGGCTACCAGCGGCCAATGGAAAAATGCCGGCAATCAGTGTATGATTGGCTACAGGTAACCAGTGGAACAATGATGGGGTATCACACAGTGTATGTATGGTTCTATGGATACCAGTTGCCAGTAGAAGAAGACTGAGATATCAGTTCATGTGTGGGCCTGGTGCTACCAGTGGCAAACCACTGGAGTATCAGACAGTGGATGTGTGGCTAATAGGGGCTAAAAGTGCAAGGTTATCAGGCAGTGTATGAGGGGTTCTATGGCTACCAGTGGGCAATGGAACAATGCTGGGTATAAGCATACCTCCCAAGTGTCCCTCTTCGAGCCCCAAATCCCTCTGTCCCTCTTTCACACCCTGGTGTCCCTCTTTTTAGGACATCAGACTGTGTGGTGGGTATATAAGTGTATCACATTGCTCCACAGCAATAAAACTCACATTAATGTTTGTTTAAACATCATTATATTTGTTTATACATTATCTGTGTAAATAAAATACTTTGGTGTTGCTCTTGATAATTTATTCAGTTACATCAATGGCTCATATGTATTAAAGCAACCTGGTTTTATTCTGGAGTAAACCAACTGCACAATAGGGGACAAATAAAGGTTCTTAAAATCCACTGCACTTGAATAGAGTTTTTAACCTCTTGAATGCTAGAGAGGTCTCCAATGCATTGCAATGTATTGAAGACCGCTCTAGCATTCAAGGAGTTAAAACCCCTATTTAATGTGACAGGACTTTTGATTTGTTCCCTGTGGTACAGTTGGTTTACACCACAATAACTTCAGTTAGAACAAAAAACAATGGCAAGAGTTGAACATAAAATAGCTTACTTCTTAACTCTTTGCATTGCATTATATATAGATTAGTAAAATAAACATATATGTTGTGTAAGGATAACTCACTCCACACTATAGCGTTATCATCACTACCACTGGTGGCAGGTACTCTGTTGAATTTTGCTGTGGGCTCTAGCCCCAGATCGTTTTGGAACCTAGAAACGCCCCTGGTGTACCCCTCTGGCACTCAAAGGGTTAAGTTGAGGTAACATAGCAATATAACACACGGTGGCTCTTCAATTGAGGCAGCATAGCATTATGCTGAGGGAACAAATAGAAAGTGGTGTTTGAGGCTTGCCCTCTGTAACATACAGCAAATAATCTCTCTCGCTTTAAGGAGAAAGGGCGGGAAGCAGGAAGTGTAGGAGTGAAAGTTGAGACAGGTGACTGAAGAGATGAAGAGTTAAATAAAAGAGTTGCTATTAAGTTTATCCCTGAGTTTGTATTTTATGGGAACGTTACACCCTCGTACTGAAACAGAGTGTATGAGTGTATTTTCTGTGGGAGGTGATACAGAGTGTGTATGGAGGGTTACAGATATCTGTAGGAGGTGACACATAGTGTATGGAGGGTTACAGTTATCTGTGGGAGGTGACACCGTGTGTATGGAGGGTTACAGTTATCTGTGGGAGGTGACACCGTGTGTATGGAGGGTTACAGTTATCTGTGGGAGATGAAACAGAGTGTATGAAGGGTTACAATTATCTGTGGGAGGTGAAACAGTGTGTTTGTGGGGTCATGATCCTGAGTGAGAGTGTGAGTGGACCAGGAGAAGTTACTGATATCCCCTACTTCAGGAGCGAGTGGCAGCTATATTTTTTTTTGTCAGTTGGATAGTGGTGGGCGGGCTAGAGGGGGCGGGCCAACTCCCTGTATGACAAACATGCCCCCATTCAGTTACCCAATGGAAGCAGTAAACTCCCCATTCAATCACCCAATAGGAGTTGTGTCTCCTAATGAGACATAAATTATGTAATGAGGCATTCTGTTCAATGTGTGTTTGTTTTCTGAGGAGACATAAATTATGTTCTGTGTGTGAGGTACCATAAATTATGCAATGAGGCTTATTCTTTTATATATATAAGATGATTATATTCCTGATGTTGAACCCTTTGGATCAATCCTTCCAGAGAGAGGCTCTTTACCTCCAGTCCACTGTATTATATTCTACATACAGAGCAATGGGTGCTCAGTATGCTACGTAACATTAATCAGTGGTGGTGATAGTTGTATCAAACAGTCTTTTCTACTGCAGGGATAGTGTTCCATTGTACCACTATACCTGTTTTCTCTGTCCCTGGCAGAAAAAGGTCTGAATGGTGAGACTGAGGTAACTCAGTGCAAGTGACATAAAAGTTATTAAAAAATAGGCTAACATAAAATAAAAAAAATATTAAAAGTATAGGTTATTTGCCTTTACATATTTTGGACTTTCAGAACCTATATGTAAAGTGACAAAATAAATTTACATACACTTTAACCCTTTGAATTTCAAAGGTGTAAGCAACACAAATATCTGCAATATGCCATGAGCAATCAAGAGTTAAGCCTCTGAAGAGAATGTTGGCATGCCACAGAACCCAGATACAGAACCACTGCAATAGATGACTAATATACTTACTACATTGTTGGTGACACTTGCATTTACAGCAACTACAACACTGTTTCTGTTCGTCTTCCTGTTCTTCACATGCCGCATTCTGGACACCTCCTTTTCCATTGTCCATGGTATCTCAGAATAAGTCTCTTTGATCTACACAGTAATAAATAGGTTTCGTTTATAACACCACCTACATCAAAGCTAATCTACATTACTTACCTCCCCCAATTTTGTATTTAAAAATAATAAAACAAGCAAATATTCCAGAGGAGCAATACAGTTAGACTAGATGAAATAAATTTACTAGTGAGAGAAACTCTCCAATTTCTATGATATCGTATGGAACCTATGCACTAAGAAAGGGTTAGGCAGCCATTGGCTCTCCACCGGTTGTAGACTACAGCTCACAAAATGGTAGTTGTAGTCTCCACCAGTTGGAGATCCAGCAGTTGCCTACTACTGCATTAAGATCTCTCCAATTCAAAAAAGAGGCTCCTCAGAATAACACTGAATTAATGAATTAATATATTTATTTATATAGTTCCATAAGTGTACACAGAGCTTTTACAGTTTAAGGTTTTATTTAGTACAGGGTTACAAGTGCTTAGCAAAGTGAAAAAGCACTGGAAATGGTGTCCCTGCTCGAAATCTTACAATCCAAATGGGAACTGGAATGTTTTTTTCATTGGATTAAATCTCACCTTAGTACATAATCCTTCATTATGTCAATGAAGTAAAATTAATATGGCAATACATTGGCAACATCTCTAGCAATCAGTTTTGAATATATGCTGAAGATAGATTTTGATGAAATTATAGGAATTATATATTTAATAAGAAGGACCATTATTTAAAGTGATAGTAATGTCTAAAAAAACTTTTTTGCATTTAGAAGAGCTCAAAAAGCTGATCTAAATGCAAAAAAACGTATCTCTCAAACTGCTATGGTTTAAGAGATACGGGCGTTTGAAGTTTGATTTCTCCTACTGACAGCTGTAAAGCTGTCAGCAGGAGATTTGTGTCGGTCGACACTGTGGCGCTTGAGAAGTGCCGGGATCTCGTTACTTACACGGAATCCCTTCATTGGAATGGTCTAAAACATGTGCCTAATGTTCAGGCACATGTTTTAGACCATTCCAATAAAGGGATTCTGTGTAAGTAATGAGATCCCTTCTAAATGCAAAAAAGTTTTTTTTAGACATTACTATCACTTTAATGATAACTGGGATACATATACATTTTCCCTCACTTTTTTAATCACTTGGATGCTAAATCATTGTTTCACAATGAGCAGGAGACTCAGGATTTCTTAAAGGGAAACGAACATGAAATATGTTATATATGTAGTGTGGGACGGTGTTGCCTTTTTTATCCTTGAATTCAGTAATGTTAAGTGGAATGTTTGGATACAGTGGTATTTTGAAGTTTGTGTCAGACACACACACACACACATATATTATCATAGATACATAGTAAGATGCATACACATGTACAGATGTATAGACACACATACATACTGTCACGGTTTCCCAGGAACAAACCAGGAGTCAGTACAGTAAAGTAAAACAATCTTTATTGAATAAATATAAATACAGTAAATCACAGAACAATGAGTAAGTAAATCACAGAACAAAGAGTAGAGGTCCTTCTAGTGGCCAACGAAAATAGGAAAATAGGAGTCTGCCAAAAGTTGGAAATAGGAGTCTGCCAAAAGTTGGAAATAGGAGTCTGCCAAAAGTTGGAACGCTCTTAAAGAGACCAGCAGAAGCCTCTGGAGTCTCTATATAATGAAGGCCCAGCAGGAATCCCAGTAAGAGACTAACTGACTCACGCCTACAGTCAGCAGGTAGATCTAGGAATCTCCCTATAGATGATACAGTAAGGGAGAAGGACTGACTCAAGCCTGCAGTCAGTAAGGAGATGGCTGTCTCCTTTCTCAGAGGCACCAGAGCGATCCTGACTCATGCCTGCAGTCAGGGAGTAAGGTCTTAAACAGAGCCATGGGTCTGCACCAGATTGGGTGTCTACTACACAATGGGAGCAAGCAGGAGAATAGTCAGAGAGAGCCACAGGTCAGCACCAGATCGGATAGTCAGACAAGTCGGGTAATACACAAATTGAGTAGTCAACCAGAGCCACAGGTCTGCACCAGACTGAGTGTCTACTATACACAAGGAGCAGGCAGGAGAATAGTCAGATAGAGCCACAAGCCAGCCTCAGATTGGATAGTCAGACAAGCCGAGTCATACACAGTTGAAGTAGTCAGCCAGAGCCACAGGTCCGCACCAGATTGGGTGTCCACTACACAATGGGAACAGGCAAAAGAGTAGTCAGACAGAGCCACAGGTCAGCACCAGATTGGATGGTCAGACAAGCCAGGCTATACACAGATCGCAAATTAAACAGAACTGTTTGTACAACAACGCAAGGGCAACTGAGTCAGGACTCAGACTGCCCTTTAAACCCTTCCTCAGGAAGTAGGTAGGAGGAGCAGGCTCAGAGGAAGGAAGTAGGTAGGAGGAGACTACAGGATGCATGGCTTCACTCTGAAGCCTCGCACCTGCAGATGACACATGGAATGACGCCGAGCGTCTCTGAAGCAGCGGCGCTGGAACCAAGGTAAGCTGTGGCACATACATACATACAAATACACATATTATTGTATCTGTCATTACACATGGATGAGAGCAGAGAGACAGGCTGAGTTTATTTGGAGTGTCTTGTCAGTGCTCTTACAATTAAACAGGCTTCAACAGAAGAGTGAATGAAAGTGCACTGAGAAGAAAGTGACTGAAAATCAATGCGTCAGACATTGGGCCCATTTCTTTACTGTCCTCTGTGTTTAATGACAGCAAATGGTTTAACCTTTTCTGGAGGTCCAGAGGAGCCATCTGCAGGGATCTGTAAGTCTGACATATCTGTGACCTGTGGTGGAACATGCAGAGAGGGAGAGATAAGAGGGGATAGAAAGTAACATATGAGGAAAAAGCAGAATCTGGGGGGACAGTAGAGCATGAGAGCAGCTGTAAGAGTCATGTGGAGGCCAGAGGGAGGATAGAGTGATATAAGGAGATACAGAACACAAGATTAGGTGTTACAGAGCACAAAGACCAGAGGATAGAGTACAAGATTGGAGAAAAACAGCACAAGATACTGTAGGAAGGAACAGAGAGTGAGATTAGGGGGACAAAGGGCACATGGGTGTGTGTACGTGATTGGTGGGGGAGCAAGATCATTGGGGATAAAGAAGAGATCAGTGAGATAGCACCCATTATCTGGGGAGTTATAATGTGGGATCAGGTGGTACAGAGACCATGATCAGAGGTAATAGAGCATAAATCAGGTGGGTGAATGGGAAGATGGGTGGGAGGTAAGGTAAAATCCAGGGGTATAGAGTGAGACAGCAGTTGTCTCCCTGTCCTCAGCAGCCCCTAAACAGGCTGCACCTTTAGATTTCCCTTCTTGTACACAGGTACGTTAATTACATTTCTAAGCCTGTAATTAATTCACCTCTGCACAAGCAGGGAAATTCTAAAGACATTACCTTGTAAGGGTCCCTGATGATAGGGTTGGGAACCAATGGACTAAACTATGTGGAACAGAGAGAGAGAGATAGTTGGGGAGGATTAATGAGTTCTTTCATGGCATAAAAAGCTAGGTAATGGGAACACTAAGACATGATGAAATGTTTTACCTGCTCTGTACTGAGAGGGTGTTTGTGCCGCCCTGCAAGGTAAGAATGCCAGTATGTGTGAGTGTGCAGCGACTGTGTATTTGTGGCAGTCTATCAGCTGATGGGCAGGGAGGTGGCAGTAACACTGCAGGACTGACTTTTAAAATATGGCACTGTAAAGAGCATGCGACTAGAAGGCCCATTAAATGTTCAGCATGTTGCAATGTTTACAAGGGCAACATGAGAATCTCACACTGCTTAATAGTGCAAGAGTCTCATGTGGCCTCCTTAACCCCTTAAGGTCCGATGATCCCGCGGTGTCTGGTCCTTTAAGGACCAGAGAGACGAGTTCGACGTGCCGTCCCACGTGACTGATCACGTGGGGCGGCACATTGAAAGGAGGACTGAAAGAGATTACTCCGGTCTTGGAGCGATCAATTTTAGTCCACGGTATTACTCACGTAAAAGTACGTGACGTACCAGGACCGTCACTGGTCCTTAAGTGTCGGACCAGCGTGACGGTCCAGGTACGTCACAGGACGCGAAGGGGTTAAACAGCGCTTAAAGTGGAACTTTCATCTTATATAAAGTTGCCCTGCAATAATTAAGCAGATAGTGACTAGCTTTAAATGTCTGTTACCTCTCAAAAGTAGCCGATTGTAAAGTAATCTTTAATCTTCGGAGACTGACATCCAGGATAGTGCAGTCTGTGTGTCTGCGCCGTCAGTCCCTTCTGGTTACCTTGTGGCACACTGCAATGCTTCTCATTGGAGATGTCTGCGCTGATGCCTGGCTTCTGGTCTCCTAAGATTAAGGATTACTTTACAATCGGCTACTTTTGAGAGGTAATAGCGACTAGCTTTATAATATGTCTATCTGCTTAATTATTGCAGAGCGACTTTATATAAGATGAAAGTTCCGCTTTAAACCCCACCCCGCAGCAGCCAGCATATCAAAGTATAGATGTGTGCCTTTGTTTGTTTCATTAAGAACAAGTAATGCTGCCTAATAAAACAAATGCATACCATTCTTTCACGTTGGATCAGTGTGCGTCTGGTATTATTAACCTTTTCTGTGCTGAAAAAGTTAATATACGTTGCTTTTATCAGGCAGCATTACTTTTACTTAATAAGATACACAGAGGCACACATCTATACATCGGTATGCTGACAATAACCCGCGTTGGGTACCCCTCTGACACTGTAAGACAACAGTTATTGTTATACCAGATTGTAACCATAAAAATAAAGGTTATGATGTATGTATAAAACATATAAGGGAAAAGTAGAATCATTTTCTTGATATATAAGAGGATCTTGCAGCTTCATTGACTGTAATTGTAATATATGTAACTGTGCTTATCCTGAATGTCTAAACCACTATTAAAGGGATAAACATATATGTAAAGAATGGTGTAAAGTCACAATTCTCCAACTACATGCAAGTATCATCCTATCTGCCAAAAATGGGCATCCAGATAAATAAAGAATATACACAAAACACATATAACGTGCACCACAGTAAGCAAACATAAAACAACAGTTAGCTTATGTAGTTACCCTATGTCCACTTAGTATAACCAATTAGTACATGTCTCGGAGATCGCTTAGAGGGCTCCCCCAGTGCTGGTCATATACCATTAACCCATACTATGAATGTAGCAAAACACTTAGAATTCAAAACCGGCACCTGCTCCAATCACTTGGCTCTCGGCCGATACTGGCCCTGATCAAGATGTTTTCCAAAATTGTGGTGTAATGCTGCGCAATGTACTGCAGACTCTGTAATCTACACCTCACCAATAAAGTAAGGATCGTCCTTGTTTCCTAAACTAAATGTGACATTGTAATGAACTGCTATACAATGTATATTAAAAATGGCATAGTGATGAGGGAGGGCTGTGAGTTGTTGGGTGACTACATCTGAGGAGGGCCGTTAATTGAGCTGTTTGTAGGAAAAACACAGTGTGGTGGTAAAATTTTAGACACCAAAAGGTGAGAGTCAGTCATTTTTTTTCTGAACTGTGTAGGAGATATGCCCCATGGGGTTTATTATAATTGAGTGTGTAATACTGGGCTCAGGCAGTGTAGAGGACATATGTAAATCTCCTCCTAGATGTTTCCCTGGGATCTGTGTGGCACAGACATAGAATTTGTGGTCACCTGACCAGTTCTTCTTCTTCTTCTTCTTCTTCTTAAGATGTGTGTGTGTCTGTATGTATTTGGGTGCATTAAAGTTTACTGGTTAATTCATCCTACTTACAGTTGTAAGTGTTCAGGGCCCCCTCAGGATGATTTTCATCCCAAGAGCTGGTTCTGCCAGGATGAGAGAGAGAGGCAGACAAATATTTCTGTTGACTATTGTGTAACCCAATAAGAATGAGGCTACCACTAGCAGCTTCAAATCTTGCAGGGGTGGGTCAAGAATCTTGGTGTGGACTTGTCCAATTGAAAATGGAATGTTGCTACTTCCCTGCTCTATAGTTGAATTGTGATTGGTAATACACAGATTTAAGGTGTAGAACAGATTTAAAAGTTACTCCTCTAGATTGCACTGGGATACTGTAAGTAGAAAATCAAAAGCTTAATGATGTTGAAGGTGCATTTTAAAGCAAAGCAGTGGAGACACAGCTAGCATAGTATTTTCAGTAGCGGGACACATAATCACATATCCACATGTATGCATACTGCAAAAGAGATCAACAGCATAATACATATCCATGGTCGTCCGGCAGGAGGGGGCACTTGCCTCCCCCTACAATTACCCCCTCCATATAAACAAAGGGGCTGGATGGGCTGGCCTGGGGGTCATATTATGGCTTTGCCCCACCCCTGGAAATTTTTCTACGGACACCCCTGTACATATCACAGAAAACTGGCAGGGAAATTCACCATTGCAAATAACAAAAAAGTATTACGTGAGACCAACATGCCAAAAACAAATGTGGGGACAAAAATGTGTTACTAGAGGGACAAAAAAGGCAACAGTGAGGCACTGGAGGACAACAGAGGGTTAACAGAGGGGCACAGTGAGTCAATAGGGTTACCATGTGGCACAGGGAAGTAGATGGCACAGGAGATCAACAGTGAGGCAAGAGATACTGAGGGGCAACAGAGGGACATTGGGAGCAAGGAAGAAGTAAGTGCACAAAGGAGAAAGAGGTGGCACAGTGAATCATGAGTGGCACAAAGAAGTACAATGTTGGCATGGGGAAGCAAGATGGGGAAGAGTGAAACAAGGCTGATTCATGGGGGAGCAAGAGGAGTATTTAGGAGAAACCTAGTGGCTAAAACCAAAAATATAGACTATTGATGGACATCAGTATTTACTCACCAATAACCTTTTATATTTTGGCATATTGCCTGCATAAAAATCACTGTATTCAGTTTGAGGTTTTAGTCACATAATATGGCCTCAATTTGCTAAGCTTGCTACAACTCCCAGGTACCTCATCTTAGGAAATCCTTAGCCTAGATTTATTTTATGCTACGAATTGAATCTCTTCTGCTTTAATCTCTGCAATGGAGAGAGACTCTTTGAGTAGCAGGTCATAGTGTCCGAAAGATAATAAACATTACTGTGTGTGTATATATGTGTGTGTGTGTGGATGTGTGTGTGTGTTTAGGAGTGCTTGAACCAATTGAAGGTGGTCAAGCTTCCAAATACTGTATAAAGGGCTAGTACAGGCTTGGGTGTGCTTACCAGAACCTGGATGAGAAAGACAGTGCAACAGGGGATTGATTGGCACAGGGGAGCAGTACATCAGAAAAGGAAAACAGGGGTACAGAGGAGCAAGACAGTGGCACAGGAGAACAAGAGGGGCAAAGAAGAACAAGGCTGGTGTAAGAGAAAGAGATAAAACAATTTAACGTGGCACTGTTAATCTTGTAGGCTTTTCAAGAATGTGTAACTCACCAGATGCGACAATAATCCTCTGGTACAATCTAGGGAGGTGGTCACTCTCGAACGTCAAACAGCACAAGATAAAAGATGCACTTGAAGGGATAAATGCTTGTAACGTAAAATCCAGTTTATTTTAATTCAAACATGATGGCAGACAACAGGTTAGACAACACTCAATGAGTCTCATTGCGTTTCATCTACTCTGTTGTCTGTCATCATGTTTGAATTGAAATAAACTGGATTTTACGTTACAAGCATTTATCCCTTCAAGTGGATCTCTTTCCTTATGCTGTAAGAGAAAGAGGAACATGGAGGAGCAAGACAGTGACACTGGATCAATAGGGCAAATGGGTGCAAGATGGTGAAATGGTAGCAAAAGGGGTATATTGAAGTAACGAAGGTTCACAAAAAGGCAATAGAGTGATAAAAGGTAGTGAGAGAGGCATAGACGTAGATCAGGAGTTGCTATAATTCCCTACTTGTAAGATTTCATAGTGCAGATGAGCTAACACCACATATGACCAGTCACTCTCCTGCTGTTGCTGTGGTCTTGAACAACAGCATGATCTGAGTGAGTGATTGCCTTTTAACTCGCTATAGCAAACAGTCACAGGAAAAATAAGCCCTGAGGCCCATATTTACTTTTTCACCCTCTGCGGACCAGAAGGGAAGGCCTTGTGGGGCAATGGTTGAGAAAAACAGTGCTAGCTAAATGAGTAAAAAAAGTTTTTTAAAGGGATAGAAATACTTAAAATGTAAAAAAAATATGTTGTAGGCTTTATCCCGCTGAGTAAAACGAGTACTCCCACTGCTGAAAGGTGTTTCATTCAAAAGTTATTAATTTTCAAAGTTGAATTTTTTAGGTGCAATATCACAGTGGCCTGAAATTGTACAGTGGCGCTGTTGCTACAGGATCCTATGGACAGCTCTGGTCCCGGGACCATAAATTTCCTTAGGATGGTGTAGCAACAGCGCCACTGTAAAAATTCAGGCCACTGTGATACTGCACCTAAAAAATTCAACTTTGAAAATTAATAACTTTTAAATGAAACACCTCTCAGCAGTGGGAATTCCCTTGTTTTATTCAGGGGGATAGACCCTACAACATATTATTTTTTACATTTTAAGTATTACTATCCCTTTAATTAAAAATCTTAGGTGGACTGCCACATTTGACCTGCCCACCAAATGTTGGACACTTATAGATTAGGATAAGAGCAACTAAGCTGCTTAACTCCATAACTTTGACACTTACTTTCAATAACATTTTGCTTGCAGGTGTCTATAATATCAGTAATGGTTTTATGTGCTTGTTATGACATAAATATAAAAGTAAACTACTGATTTTTAACCTTGGACTATAACAGAGCACAGAGTATCCATTTACATATTATCTGCAGTCATACTCTGCACGAAGCCTATGGGTGTAACTCTCAAGTCTACCACATGGTTTTATTGCTACTTACTACAATTTCTAAAGTACAATCAGGGCCGGATTTACATCTCAGGAGCCTGTAGGCACAGAACTGTGAAGCGCCCCCCCCCCGATTTGCCAACTACACTAGACACCTCCACAATGCTCATCAGCTCCATATTGTCCCCCATCAGCTCCAACTTGCCCCATCATCTCCATATTGCTCCTCACATTGCCCCCATCAGCTCCAACTTGCCCCCCTCATTGGAACAGTTGGTTTGCCCCTTGCATATGGCCCTTATTGTTCCACCTAGGGCAGTGCAGCTTTCAGGATATCCCTAATTAACCCTTTGAGTGCCAGAGGGGTATGCAACACATTGCTTTGCAATGCGTTTTGTACCCCTCTGGCACTCAAAGGGTTAAGCAAAGGCAACTAAATAGCAACGGCTGTACCACTGCTCACCCACCTGTTACTAAGCAGGGATATCTTGAAAAGCTAACCTGTTTGTGTGCTCTGAGTACTGCAGCTGAGAATCACTGCATAGCTAGACTAATAAGGGTCATGTGCAACTCTTGGGAAAATAAACTGCTACAAGGAGAGCAAATAAAAAGCCCCAGTGACACACACTGACCTATGACGATCACATTTCCTTTCTGCCATTCAGGAACATTATTGCCAAGATGACAGCAACAGAGTGCTTCTTGTCTCTATGCTGCTTCACGGGAGAGGGTTATGTAATATCACACGGCGAAACAACTTAACTTCCCAGTCATTAGATGTTACTGCTCGTCCTGCACTTTATTCAGAGCATAAAAGAGTTTTAGCCCTTGAGTGCCAGAGGGGTGCGGAATGCATTCGTACCCCTCTGGCACTCAAAGAGTTAAGCACTAGAGGGAGAACTGCCCCGCAACTGATGACCCAGCATGGGAGGGGTCTCTGCCGTCGTTTCTACAGAGACTGAAGAATTAGGCGGATCACTGAATTTGATCACAGAGGGAACATGCAGGGCCGGACTGGGAATAAAAACCAGCCCTGGAAAAAATTGCTGACCAACCCCATAGCACTGCAACATTATACCAACCCCATAGCACAGCGCCATTACCAGCCCCATAGCATAATGGCATTTTTTTCTTGTTTATAAAAGGGGAAAACATGTATTTTAAAAGACATCTGAATGCCACCACCAGAACAATAGAGTTATATGTCACCACCAGAGTAATAAAGAGTTATAATATATATATATATATATACACATACATACATACACACACCACCTCTTGACTCTCGATTCCCCTCTTTTGCCTCTTTCTCCCACTCTTCATTCCCACCATTTCCTTAGTTCTCCCCCTCTTGAGCCCCCTACTTTTGCCTTTTTCTCTCCCTTTTGATCCCCCTTTCTCCCCTTCCTTGACTCTTGATCCCCCCTTTTGCCTCCCTCCCCTTCATGCCTCTTTCTCCCCCTCCTGATCCTCCTTCTTTTGCCTCTTGGTCCCTCCCTCCTTTGCCTCTTGATTGCCCCTCCTTTCGCCTCATGATCCCCCCTCCATTTGTCTCTTTTTTCCCACTCTTGACCCCCCTCTGCCTCTTTCACCCGGTCTTGATTCCCCCTCTTGTCAAGTTGCCTCTCTTTACCCCTCTTGATTTTTCTTTTGCCATTCTCCTCCTCTTGATCCCCCTCTTTGCCTCTTTCCCCCCTCTTGCCTTAATCCAGCCTTGACTCTTGTCTTCATCCCCCTTTTGCCTCTCTCTCTCCCACTTGCCTCTCTCTTCCCCTTTCCTGATGCCCCCCTTTTGCCTCTTTATCCCCCTCTTGACCCTCCTCCTTTTACCTTTTTCTCCCCTCCCCCCACTTTCCTCTCTTGATCTCCCCTTTGCCTCTTTCTCCCCCTCATTAACTCTTGATCCCCCTTTTGCCTCTCTCTCTCCCCTTCCTGACTCTTGATCCCAACCTTTTGCCACTTTCTCCCCCTCCTGATCCCCCCTCCTTTTGCCTTTTTTTTTTCTCCCTCTTGACCCCCCTCTGCCTCTTTTACCCGCTATTGGTCCCCCTTTTGCCTTTTTCCCCCTCTTACCTCTATATAAATTCTCTTGATTCCCCCCATGCCCCTTGCCTGTGATCGTGTCTGGTGTCTGACTCTGTCTCTGCTCCCAGCATCCCGCTCTGTCACACCGCCAGCCTACCCGGCTTCTTAAATAAAAGTGCTACATTTGCCACGCTTGCAGGCCATCACTCAGTAAACGCGACCGGCGGTTGTTCACATCTCGCGGCCGCAAGGTAACAGGCGGCCGCGAGATGTGAACAACCACCGGTCGCGTCTACTTAGTGATGGCCTGCAAGAGTGGCAAATGTAGCACTTTTATTTACGACGCTCCGGACGGCCCCCAAGGAAGCCCAGTGCTGGCGGCCTACCGGGATTTTTCCCGGTATCCCGGTAGGCCAGTCCGGCCCTGGGAACATGGCATCAGAGCATATTTAATGGACACCTGATCAATACACGTTTGCTGTGGCACAGACCCTCCCCTTTATAACGGAGTTATTGGAAGTCCTATTCAGGAATGCAGAGTCTCCCAGCGCTCTGCATTCCTAAAGGTGCAACGAAGGAGCGCACCACCTACAGGACTGTGCCAAGAAGGCACAGACATGTCCTGCCGGGAAGGTAGGAAATAGGGAAGGGGGGGTGGCAGCGCCAACGAGGTGCCTACTTTTTTTTTTTTTAATTAAAAAAAAAAGATTAAAAAAAAAAAAATCACAGTGGCAGGCGCCCCTAGGTGGCGTGCGCCTGTAGGCAGGTGCCTACTTTGCCTAATGGCAAATCCGGCCCTGAGTACAATAATCATATAAAGTACCTTCTCAGCAGCATTTATAGCACACCTGAGGGGCATCTGAAAATGAGAGGTTAATAGTTACATTCTATATAGCCATTTAGGAAGATTATTTTTCAGAGGGTGTGTCTATGGCAGAATAACTGAGTCTCCGTAAGTAATAAGAAAATAGACAAGATTAACTAAGGGGTGAATGTCTTGTTCAATAAGCCAGAGCTTTCCAATCTTTTCATGTTGGTGATACACTTTTTAGACATGCATCATTTCGTGACACAGTAATTCAGTTTTGCTAGCAAACCGGAGGTTAAACTAATAATCCCTTATAAGAGATATGGACACATACATAAATTGTAATAACAAGATGTATGGGGACACAACATATCTCATGAATTCCTTTCATTCATACTGCGGAAGGCATTAAGCATGTCATTTTAAAATGGCGACATGAAAATGTTGCGCTACATTTAAGAGCAAGATTCTCATGTCACATTAGTAAATAGATAGCACATAACTGATTTTAGAAGTACTGTCCGTCTTTCCTGTCTCATCGGCACCACAAGCAGAAGCAGCACTCGTGTGACAGGCAGCCTCTGCACACAGGGACGCTCCAGCATGGCAGCCCATAAGAGAGGGCAGAGGTATAGAGGAGGTGGCAGCTCAAAAGATTTTAACAGCTGAAGTGCCAAAAGATTTGCAACAGCTGGAGTGCCTCCGTGTGCTGCATACATATTATGTGAGCAGCACACGGAGGCATTCCAGCTGTTACAGATCTTTTGTGGTGCTCCAGCTGTATGCAGCACATGGAGGCAATCTCGCACTATGTAAATGCAACCATTAAGTAATTAGTGTTTTATCTCAGCTCCCAGTGTAGCTCGTGCTTGGGTTGAATGACAATCTCTCGCTGTGTAAATGGCACCTTTGCCTGTGACACACCTACACACTGCAGCCGACACACTAACGTGTCGCGACACACAGTTTGGAAAGCACTGCAGTAAGCCCTCAAGAGCAGGGACCTCTGATCCTTTTGATTTCCATGTTCAATTTGTACTGATGTCTCTGTATGTCTATTCCTTATGGTATAGCACTGCGGAACAATAATAATAACTAGTATTTATTTAGCACAGTTCTCCCTGTGGGACTCAAAGCACTGTCAGCTCTCAGAATTAACCAGATCAGCAGCTGAATAACAGGCGTTATTATTACCCAATCAATGGTACTCATTTATTGACCTTGGAAGGATGAAGGGCTGAGCTGACCCTGCCAGGAATCAAGCCTGCAACCTTAGGTATGAGAAGGCTCTGCAGTCAGGGCATTTACCTCTAAGCTATATAAATAAAGTAAAATAATAATAATAATAAGCCTCATTTTTTTTCTTAGAAACCATGGGTGCTAGAGGACATGTGCAATGAATTGGAGATGTGTCCAGCACCCAAGGGGTTAATATGCACATTTTACAACATTGCCATTCATCAGTGGAATTCTGCTGCAGGGCAGGGGCTTTAACCCTTTGAGTGCCAGACAGGTAACCAGCACATTGAGTTGCAATGTGTTAGATACCTCTATGGCACCCAGGTTTAAAACTGATGTACTATGAAGAACTGGAGTAATTCTGGAGCAAACCAACTTCACCAATGGGGCAAAAAAATTCCCTAAATCCTTAATAATTTAATAGGGAAGTGGAATAAAATAACACTTGCTAGCATTTAAGGGGTTAAACACCCCATTTCATTCAATGTAATCTTGATTTGTCCCCTTGGGTCAATTAGTATGTCCTAGATTTACTCCAAATCTGATTAATGAGATATCTCAGTGGTAAATGCCCTGACTACAGAACCTGCTCAAACCGCAAGGTTGCAGGTTTGATTCCCGGCAGGGTCATCTCAGCCCTTCCTGGTAATTCAGTCTGATTCACAGAGTTCCCAGGTATGCCCAATGCCCAGTGACATTAAATGGTGTGGGGGGGATTTTGGCATAAAGCTTAGTAAGTGTTAGGCAGGTGGAGGCTCTGAAAATCAAGCTCCTGATTTAGCTTACAATCATTTTAGCACAAACACCCTTGAATGAATGAATTTATTTATATAGTGCCACAGGTGTATGCATCACTTTACAAATTAAGGATTTAGACAATACAGGGTTACAAGTGCTTTGCAAAGTGAAACCGTGGAAGTGGTGTGTGACTCATTAGTTGTGTGGGTCTACTGGCAAGTGGCGGCCTGGCACTGGGTATCCAGGGCCAGAACTCATGGAGTAGTCCTATTCTGGTGAAGGGCTTTCTCCAAAACTTGTGGCAGCAGTGGGATCAAGCTGAATTCCTGGGATGTCAGACTAAGACTGCTAGATTTTTACCAACTTGTTATCCAAGGCACACTAACTCGACGTAGATGGAGCTTGGAAGTTAAGCAGAGATCAGATCCTTGCCCAATTCCAAGCCATGGAGTCAGCAGTCAACCAACCATCTGAAGGCTCCTCCACAGCTTCCACTGGGCCCTCTCTTCCATCTGGTTCATTCCAAAGTGTTCAGAAGACAGCCCATGAATAGCTTTCAATCCAGTTTATGAAGCCACTTTGGAGAACAAAAGGAGGGCTGTAGAACTGGTCCAGGAGCAACTAAGCTGGGAGCAAGAATGGGAAAGAAGTCAGTCTGGAGTCAAAGGAGCACCTCACCAGAATCTTCCTGAGGGTTGGGATCCACAAAACAGCTAAAGACATCAAGACTTTGTCAGAAGGATCCCGGGATGTGGATGGCTTCTTGCAGGATTTTGCGCACCAGTGCTGACTAAAAGAGATGCACATTCTGGTCCTCATTCTGTCCAAGAGAGCTATGGAGGTGTATCACAATCTGCCCAGCTGGGACAGCAGGACTATGGGAAGTCAAGGAGGCCCTGTTAACCATATGAAGTGACTCCAGAGAGCCACCAATGGAAATTTAGAGGACTACAAGCAGGAGAGGGGGACACCTTCTGGGTGTTCACCCACAGGCACCAGCTGACCTGTGAATGCAGGTGGAAAACAGAGGTAACAGAGTGCCCAGTACAAGTACAACAAGTATATATGGTTGCAGATGCTATGCAGTAGGTAGATTTTCCTGGAACAATTCTTCTGGAAAGCCTGCCGAAGTCTGGCATTAGGTGATGGAGCGACATCCCTTGGACCTGAATCAGGCAGCTGTCCTGACTGACATGGTGGTTCAATTTAAACTGCACTGGAAACAAGGTTAGGAGAAGAAAGACATCTGGGAAACCTTGGGGTGACTTTGGGATAACAACACTGTAACCAAACAGGCAGTGGTGACTGGAACTCCCTAGAAAGCTAGGGTAGCTGAACAGGCAGTGGTGACTGAGACTGTCTAGAATGCTAGGGTAACTGAACAGGCAGTGGTGACTGAGACTCCCTAGAACACTAGGGTAATTGAATAGGCATCGGTGACTGAGAAGCTCTAACACCCTATGGTACCCAATGGCACAGACGGAGATAGCGAGAATGCCAGTGGCACAGACTGACACAGACCGAGCACCGCTCGAATGAAGGAGCGCAAGCAGAGACAGTAGGCCACGGGTAGAGAGGATCGATGTCAGCCAGAGCCGGGTCAGTATGGAGAGGGTAGTCAGCCAAAGCCAGGAGTCAAACCGGAGCGGGTAGTCAGCCAGAGCCAGGAGTCAAACCGAGAACGGGTAGTCAGCCAGAGCCAGGAGTCAAACCGAGAGCAGATAGTCAGCCAGAGCTAGGAGTCAAACTGAGTGTGGGTAGTCAGCCAGAGCCAGGAGTCAAACCGAGAGCACGTAAACAGTCAGGGGTCAAACGGAGCCAAAGTCAAAATGTAGCCAGGAGTCATACACAGAAAACGATCATCAGAATCACAAGAGCTATAGCCACAGGTACACCACAAAAGGGCAAGGAGTAAAGGCAGGCTGAGGCCTTTAAGGCCTAGCATGTAGGCGG
Source organism: Rhinophrynus dorsalis (assembly GCA_037306005.1). NCBI lineage: Eukaryota > Metazoa > Chordata > Amphibia > Anura > Rhinophrynidae > Rhinophrynus > Rhinophrynus dorsalis. Next base: position 501,287,900 of record CM074721.1, on the reverse strand, counting down.
AGACTCACTCTGGCAATTAACAGCGGCCTCTAAGAATAGCGACTGTGCTTCAGCGTGGCAAACAGGAAGGAATGCAATGTCGCTTGTATGCACAGTAGCTGGATTCAATCATGGGCACCGTGATAAACCTACAAGATTCTACTGAGTCCCAAAGGAGTCATCAGCAACCTGTTCAGATGGAGGGCCGTCCGACCTTAGGATTCCGGGATTTGGGGATTTCATCATAGTGGTCAAACCACAATTGGTTCCTTCCAGGGCTTATGTACCAAATGCTGGCAAGTCAGTAGAGTTGGGAGGGGTTACCCAATGGCAGATTCTCAAGGCCTTGATATACTTGGACTTTGGGGTGGGGAAAAGCCAAAATTTAGTGGGTGTAATGGATCATTTGCCAGCAGATGTGATCTTGGTGAACTACTTGATGCTCATGGATTACCACTATGTGAACTTGATTACTTGGTCAAGATCCCCTAGTCCTCCTGACCCTCAAGACCTAGAACATCAACTCACGGTCGGGTGACAGACTAGAACCTGTCCACATCCCACTACCCCAGACAGGTCTTCGCTGCTACTTCCAAATCCACCTGCAGAACTGAGCAGCATGTGGTTCCTCCAGGTGCAGCCGAGGTTTCCCCAGAACAAGCAAACACAGACTCTTTGCCTTTTCACTGGGATAGGGTAGACTACCAGGCGGCCATATGGACTGACTCATCCCTGACAGAAATGGTGACCTGGGCAGAGACAGGGGGAATATGACCCTAATGAGTTAAGTATGAATGGATAGGTGGTCTGTTTCTTTGGCTAATGGGATCAGAGGATCGCACTTGCCCCTGGGCCTTTACTCGCCAACTAGTAGTGCCACAGGAATATCAGCCTCTCTTGTTGCAATTGGATATCAGGGGAGCAAAAGGACATGGACTCGGATGACCCAAAATTTTTACTGGCCTAAGGTCTCAAAGGACGTAGGTCAGATGAGTTCTGCCGGACCTGAGACACCTGCCAGAGGATAGAACCCTTGGCCAGGCTTAGCCACAAGGGGAAAATTTACTTCCTCACTGTGGTGAACTATGCTACCCAGTACACAGAGGTTGTGTTATGTTGTGATCTTCTGTATCTACTCCCAAGGTAGCTGATACTTTGGTGGACATATTCATCTGGGTAGGGTTTCTCCACAAGATTCTTTCAGACAGTGGACCACAATTCCTTTCCAAATAGGTACAAAAATTGTGGAGGACCTCTAAAGTCCAGAGCATACCACCCCCAGACTAACGGCTTGTATGAACACTTCAAGGCACCCTGAAATGATGCTACGGGTGTTCACAGAATCCAAAGAAGTTTGGGAGAAATGCCTGCCACACCTCCTGTTTGCCTAGAGGGAGTTGTCTAAGGAATCCACAGGCTTTCCCTCTTTTGAGTTGTTATATGGAAGAAAGGTTAGGAGACCCCTAACCTTACTCTGAGAATATTGAAAGGGTGATACACAAGAGACATTACTCCCAATATTCAATATGTCCTGAAGTTCATAGAGTGTTCACAGGACAGGATCAGTTCAGGGAATACCAAGAGGGACAGCAACTACTAGTGTCAGAATATGTTTATGTTTCAGGCCTTCTAGAATGGCTCATTTGATCAACAAATTATCGGACGCCAAGTTTGTGGTAGCATTTGCTCATGGAAGGCAGAATCAGAAGATTCTGCATGGTAACATGATCAAGGGGTACCGGGAGAGGGGGACTCTGATACTGGTCATCTGTTACCTACTCAATGGGGAGGGATTCAGAGAAAGGAGATTCACCTGACTTGCTGGCAGCAACAAAGGAACCCGGGAGTGTGCAGGATGTGGGGATAGGGCCCCAGTTAAGTGATCATCAGGCAGGAATACAGCTCCCCACCATACCAGGTCCTTTTGGTGGCAATGCATGATGAAATTGATGACATGCTGGGGTTGGGACTACCAGATTCTGTGTGGACTATCAGAGGCTGAATGAACAGATGCATAGCCCATGCTCCGTATTAATAACCTGTTAGAACAGATAGTATTGTTTTACATTTTTATTTGAAGATAACATCCCATTGAATGTCTTCTACTACTGCTTTTAGGATTGTAAAATTAGTGTTTATAAAGCTGAATCATTTAGTTGAATTTTTGTTAACAGGTTCCTCTTAAAAAATGTCAAAGGATACTATATCATAGTTGTTGCTGACCAAATGCTTACTTAGTTGTATCTTGCATTTCACTTCAGAATTGTTTGAGACCACATGGTCTAGCAAGGCCTGATTACACCTGAAGCTGCATTAACAAAACATATAACATAAAATCCATTTGATGTGCTGGAAGACACATTTCTCCAGTCAATTAAAAGGTAGTTAAAAGCTCCCATTATTAATTGCACTTCCAAACTAGAAGCCTTTCCATTTGCAGTAGCAGTTGGGATTTTTCATACTCCTCAATATTAGATAGCTTGTAGCACCAACATTATTATGAATGCCCCCAGTGTCCATGTTAACAGACAGAGGGCTAGATTCTATTACAGGTGCTAATTTTAACTCTCGTATTATCTCCAGTTTTCCCCCAAAGACTTCAATAGGAAAATGTTTGATAAAACAGAAGTTAACATTTAGCACCTGCAATAGAATCTGGCACAGGGTCTCTACATTTTCACTGGAACTTTTCATTCATATCTTTGCATATGCTAGGTTTAACATTTGGATTATTTGCACCTCTTTTGTTTAACCTAGCCCTCTTAGAAAGTGAATATATCCCTAGATTTACTGCCCAGTCATGTATATCATCCAACCAGGCTTCAGTAATGCATAAAAGAACATACAACTCATTCACTGCAATTAGTTCTATTCCTCCATCCTGCCAGCCAGTGTGTGAGCATTTGCAAGCATACATTTCATGCTCCTGTCATTTTGAAGATATGCAATTTTTTTTAATAATATGTACTTGTTTGTATCAGGCTGTGACATATTAGTTGAACTATCCCCCCTCCTCCCCATGCCCCTTCTCTAATGCCAGTTCCTCTTCTACACGGAAAAAAATATAAAGAATTCTGCTGCGCCTCACCTAAAGGCTATAGGATAAACAAGTCTACTAGACAAGAAAAAAGAACTAATACAGGATCAGTTATGGGTAAAATATGAAACAAATAATCAAACAAAAAATTAAAAAAATTTCAATATATATACCAACAAACCAATAATGTCTGAATAGACCAATCTCTGGTAATGAAAAGTTCATTAGATGGAGCCTCGCTGCTTGTTTTCAGTGGTTAGGGCTCCCACAAACAATAAACTAAAAAAAGCAAAGAAATAGACAAACAGCGCAGAAGATTCCTCTAAATGTAGTATTTAAAATCTTTGGTCCATCACCAACACCACATAACAATCTGGAAATGTACTCACATTCTTCGGAGGCTCAACTGCCTCCAAGAAATCTCGCCTACACTGTCTCACACCCCAGTACGGTGCTCTTGAAATCAGGCCAACTCCTTCAATCGATCGGAACAAATGTGGGAGCGTTAGCAAGTAATGGGTATGTACAAACCCAGCACTCAAGCCAACACAACCTAATTGCTCTTTAAATTATGGATATAGCCGAGCACCTCACGATAGGGACTATAACAATGATACCAGTGAAGGTAACTTGGGGCTAAATTCTTAGTGTACCCAAATTTATTTAAAAAATATATAAAATACAAAAATAAACAAATAGAGTAAATAAGCAACACTTAAGAGTATACTCTATAATAGGTCATCAATAAAAAATATAATACTGGCTTGACGCGTTTTGTAGAGCTAAAGCCACTTCTTCAGAAGCCCAAGTAAATTCAAATTGTGGTGAGTCAGTTATAAAGATCCCACGATCGATATTGATTGGTCTGCCCGTACAATCATAGGCATTCAAACCGACCAACCAAACAGCTAAAAATGTCTAAAAAAAAAAAAAAAAAAAAAGGGAGAACAAGCCGTTAACCCCGGTCCACGGTTACAGCCTCCCATCAACAAACAACCTGGCTTCTGCAATCTGACTACATTCGTTCTTCCTGGTTGAGCAATGCGCATGACACACTCACGTGACAATCATGAAATCAAGTAAATTCTTCCGGATTCCACACTGCGCATGCCAGCAATACTCATAAACAGAGAGAACCATTAGAACCAGAATAACCCTTCGTGGGCAAGATCTCAAAGATGTATACCACACATAACAATATAAGGAGATAGAAAATAATTGTTAAGATCACTATATTACAGTCTTCTAACAAATCCCTATGGAAAAAAACAAATATATGGGGCAAATTCAAAACAGTCAATCTCACAGAATAACAACTAGTAAATTGTAGGATTACTATGGCAAGGGACGAAAAAAAGAGCTGGAGAGCAAAAAAAAAATTGTGATGACAACTGATATGTGAGTAAATGAAATATTCACAAAAATTATTCACAAAGAATGAAAATCAATTTCCTCATTTAAACCCTTCCCAACTAAAATGTTTAAAGTGTGAAACCAGTAGACTTCTTACCTACAAAGCTTATGAAACCTATCTATCTGGGGGTAAATCCATTCTATTCCTAATACTCTAAAATTATTAATACCCCCCCAACGGACATAAAGTGAAATGTTTTGACACCCCATGATCTAAGTGTTGATATATAATATCAGTACTATGCTCTCCAGGAAATCTATAGTCTCTGTCTGCCGACTGACTGTAAAAGAGATGCCCCTATTATTAGAATGAAATCTTGCCAAAAAGGGAGATACAGCCTCCTTACACTCATCCCAAATAATCATCAATAAAACGGCCATAGTATACCAGGCCCGCCCCACCCACGCCAATGTCACTAAACAAAAGATGTTCCCAGTGACCCATAAAAAGGTTGGCATAGGATGGGGCGAACCTTGTACCCATAGCCGTTCCCCTCATCTGCAAATAATATTTGTCCTGAAAAAACAAAAAATTATGTTCCAAGACAAATTTAGTACGCTTCAAAAGAAATTCCTTTTGTAAGGATGTGATCTTATCATCCTGATCAAGAAAAAAGGCAAGAGCTTCAATTCCTAAATTATGTTGAATATTAGTGTACAGCCAAGTGTAGCGTTCCTGCCAAATCAACCCATCGAGCTTTTCCAACACATGCTGGCTATCCCTAATATAACTTGGAAGGGACACAACAAATGGCTGTAAAAAATAGACCAAATACATGGACATATTAGAAGTGATAGAATAAACTCCAGCAATTATTGGTCTTCCAGGTGGGTTAACCATATCTTTATATATTTTCGGCAGATGATACATGAACGCTACACCTGGGTGATCAAGGACGAGAAATTTCTTCTCAACAGCACTAATAATTCCTTTTTGCTGAGCCATAGAAGCCAAATCAGACAACTTCTTCTGAAAGATTAAACGAGGATCAGACTTCAGTATCGCATAGGAATCCCTGTCACTAAGAAGTCTGTTTCCTTTAGCCAAATAGTCCAAGGTATTCTGTATAACAACAGAACCCCCCTTATCCGCTTCCCTTATCGTTATGGATGAATCATCTTTAAGAAATTTCATAGCTTTTCTTTCTTATCAAGATTGTCCTTTTTAATATTTAAACCCTTAACTTTCTTATTATAATCATCCATGACTAAATTGTAAAAGGTCTCAATAAATGGGCCCCTACAATTAGCCAGATAAAAGGAAGATCGTTTCCCAAAAGGGGTTCTGACAAACTGTGAATTCTCCCTTACATCTTCATCTGAATGCATAAAATAATAATTTTCTTTTAATCAATCAAGAAATACCCTCTCATCATCATCTAAGGAATTACCATCCTCGAATATATTATTACTAACAGTTATTTCCGTATTTATCCTCCTCAAATCGGGTTCTATCCTAAGATCAACTTGACCATTAGTCCAAGAAACATTATCATGATTTAAATTCTCATTACTTGCTATTAATTCACATAGGAAATCCACATCCTCCTTATTATTATCAGAGACTTTATTGTTCTCCATCGCTTTTTGTTTAAAAAAACGTTGCAGTGTGAGTTTTCTTGTGAAAGCATTAAGATCTAAAAAGAACTTAAAATCATTAGCTCTCGTTTCTGGAGAAAATTTTAAACCCCTCTGAAGGAGAGAGAGTTCAGAACTTGAAATAACATGATCAGAAAGATTATAAACACCGTTCCTATTTTACTTGGGTAACAAACCTATGTCTTGCTTTTCTTGGAACCCACCACCCCATCCTCAACATCCTCTAACTCTTGATTTGAATCTAATTAATTTCTTTTTCTCCTCTGAACTAATCCTTGCCCCTCTTGATCTTTCTCCTTCACACCTCTCTGAGAGCTTACCTCCAAAAAAATAGGAGCCAAAGTAGTCCACAAGCAAAGTTTCCCCCTCCCGCCCCTTTTACCTAGTATAAGTAATCTCTTCTCAGATGTGAATCTGGTTGTAAGACCAGATAGATAACAGCAGGGGACAAACTTATTTGTATGAAAACAATTAAATCCCTGCCCCCCTTGACAAGCTTTTCAGGTTTTTCTCTTATCTTAATTGAAGATTGTCCCTCTCTGCTGTCTACCTGGGCACCTCCCTTCTGCTCTAGCTGAACAGTGTAACATCAGTAAAAGGGGTGGGAGGGGGACAATTTGTCATTGAATTACTCTGGAACTACAACTCTGACAGAATTGAAATAACACTCTCCAAAGTCCAAATACTATGAAGATTAATTAGAGCTGCTTTTATTATGAAACATTACTATCCCTTTAATATCATTATTTTGACTTCCCATTTCATAGTCTCCCATATCTCTTTCCAATTTTTTGCCCTTTCTTTCTTTCAAATTATTCTCTAGACTATTAATATTTTTCTGTATCCTTTCATCAAACTGCGAGAATGAAGGATTACTTTCAAATTTAACCAAAGAATTCTTAATATCTTCAATCACAGCCTCTATTTTACTCAGACAACTTTACCTATATTTAACAATAGATCTCATTAATGACATTGAACATTGTTCCAGTATTGTCTACTCATCCTGTGTTGTTTAAGCCTCCCACCCCATTCCTAGTTTAAAATCAGCCCTCTAACCTTTCTGCTAAGGTGTATTCCATCTCTACTATAAAGATTGCCCTCATGGGAAAATAATGCAAAGTATTCTAGAATCCCAAACCCTTCCTACTCATGAAATGTCTTTAACCACTCATTTATTACCTAATCTGCAGTTGCTTTCCTGGAGTAGCTTGTGGCACAGATAGTATTTCAGAAAATACCACCTTAGAGTAATTTTCTTAAGCTTGTGACCTAAATCTCTGAAATCATTTTTAGAGGACCTCCATCTCCCTGTGGTTTTGTCGCTACCAACATGTACCATGACAGCCAGGTCATGTCCTGCCACTAACAACAAGCTATCATCCCGATCTACTACATACCGAAGCAGAGTACCCTGGAGACAGATTGACTGTAGCGATCCTGGCAACAGATTATCCTATCTGTTTTCCTAATTATTCAATCCCCCTCCAACACCACCTGTCTAGGTCTGCCTGAATTCTAGATCCCATCATAGGTAGAGGGGGGCTGTTCTCCTGGCTCTCTAAGAGAATGCTCCTCTACAGTAATAATTTCCATGCCAGCATTCACAACATCATCACTAGATGTAACAAATATCAAATGAGCAAATGGAGGAATGTCCTTCTGGTCAGTGCAGTTAACCCCTCCCATGACAGTTTCTCTCAATGGTACAACCTGCCTCTCCAGATATCTAACTTGAGCATCCAAAGCAGCTTCTTGATCACATCTGCCACATAGGTATGTACCCTGGAATGGTTGTCCTGCAGGGTTTCCATCCCTTCTCTAAGTGGTTACATTATGAGTCCAGTAAATCTGCAGTATGTTCTGGAACATTCAAGGGATTAAGGCCACATTTATATTGATTGGAAATTGGGGAATTTGTATGTGTCCAATATGGTGCAATCAGTCACTATCGACAGGATTCAATCAGTCACTATCGACAGGATTCAATCAGTCTCTATCGACTGAATAAAATCAGTCACTATCGATTGGATTCAATCATTCACTATCGACAGGAGTAGTTCCATAAGATTGGAAGCTTGCAAATGTAGTACCGCTTCACAAAAAAGGTAGCAGGGAAGAGTCTGATAACTACTAACCAGCAAGTCTTACATCAGTAGTGGGAAAATTAATGGAGACTATAATAAGGAAGAATTGTTGAATATTTGAATTTGAATGGCTTGCAAGATACCAAACAGAATGGATTTACAGCAGGGAGATTTTGTAAAACTAACCTCATAGATTTTTTGACTGAGTAACTAAAATAATAGACCAAGGGGGAGCAGTAAATATAGCTTATCTGGATTTCAGTAAAGCATTTGACACTGTCCCTCATAGAAGAACCAAAAATAAATAGCATTGTTTGGGTCTGGATGTAAAAATAGTTAAATGGATAAGGCAATGGCTGAGTGACAGGAGACACTCCACCCAATGGAGAATATTTGGACAAAAGGAGTGTTACTAGTGGGGTACCTCAGGGCCCATTCTTTTCAATATTTTTATTAGTGATATTTCAAAAGGTCTTCAAGGTAAGGTAGGCCTTTATTGCAAATATGTGCAATAGGGTAGACATTCCAGGGGAATAAGCCAAATGACAAATGATTTAGGTAAATTAGAAGAATGGAAAAGAGTGTGGCAGTTGTAGTTTAATGTTGATAAATGTAAAATAATGCTCTTGGGACATAAAAATCCAAAGGAAAAATATACTATTAAGGGTACTATGCTGTCAGAGACAACAGAGGAAAGGGATTTGGGAGTAATTATTTCTAGTTAAAGGTTCTAGTTCTAGGCAGGCAATGTAATAAAGTGGTGGGGAATGCAAGCAGTGTGCTGGGTTGTATAGCTGGGGGCTTTAGTACAGAAAAAGGGAAGTGGACATGCCACTGTACAGATCTCTAGTTAGACCTCACCTAGAATATTGTGTACAGTACTGGAGACCCCATCTCCAGAAGGATATAGATACTCTAGAGAAAATTCAGAGAAGGGCTACTAAAATGGCCACTGGTTTACACGAAAAGAAATATCAGGATAGACTAAAGGATCTGAACATGTATAGCTTGGAGGAGAGAAAGAGAGGGGACATGATAGACGTATTCAAATACATAAAGGGATTCAACAAAGTGCAGGATGAAAGCACATTTCAAAGGAGTACAAATGTTAGGACAAGAAGCCATAGTCTAAAACTAGAGGCACAGAGGTTTAGATGTAATGTAAGGATGTTTTACTTCATGGAGAGTAGTAGATAAGTGGAATAGCCTACCAGCACAAGTGGTAGGAGTTAATACAGTGACAGAATTTAAGCATGCATGGGACAGGCATAAGGCTGTCCTTAACATAAGAAAAGACCAATGACCAAACAATGTTTGAGGCTTTTACAGTAGGAAAATGGGCAGACTAGATGGGATGAATGGTTCTTATCTTCCGTCAAATTCTATGTTTCTATGTGCAGCTGGTTTGCCCCAGAATTACTACACTTCTCATTTTTGCATATAGTCCTTAAGTCACAGATCCAAATGTGCTGTCTACAGTATAAATGCTAAGAATACATTGGTCTCAGTTTATCAGAAGGACTTTCTTAGGTAGATGTCCTTGAAACAGCATTCAGGTATACCTATATAGTATTTGTTTATGCTTTTGATCTCACTTTGTGTCCACTGCAATGTTTTTATTTACAATATAACAACTTACATCCCTTACAGTCCATTCAAGTCTAATGAAGCATATTAATAGGGATCATTATATAAAGGAAACTGCAGATATAATTGACATACCCGACTGTTGTTTGAAGGATATCTACCTACCTAAATTAATCTGGTAAAGTAAGAGATACTTTAAATTAGGGGGAAATTCAAAAGTTTTCTGTCTATTGATGGCAACACAAATTTGCATAAATATAATAATCCTTACTAAAATATATTAGTGCTAACCAGAAGGAAATAAAGAGAAGAATATGGATAGGATGGCACAATATGAACAGAACACGTCGGTCTACTTACACTAGTATTCTTCTCTTCTCTTCTCAGGATGATACTGTACAGAGTAAATCTCCTCTACATGCACCTATAGACACAATTATGGCAAAAAGAAAGAGGTGGGTTTATTTATAAAGTCATTACAGTAGATGATTGGTTTAAATATTTATAGGTTTAAATATTTATAATTATAACCCTGAGAACGATCATAAAAAGGTCTGTGAACTTCGTATGGAGGACTCCCAACTCTGTCACTATTTAACCACAGACTGCTGATTGTAGAACTCTGCAGTAGCCCAAATTCTGTGTCTTGGTTCCTTGTACATTTATCTTTAACCCTTTGAGTGCCAGAGATGTAAATGCAGCACAATACCTCTCTGGCACTCAAAGGGTTAATACAAAAAAAAGTATTCAAAGTGCCCTGTTCACAAAATATGATATTTAGCACCCATCAGCACTTATTGTATTATATTTATTTTAGTTTACAGTTTGATTCCTTAACCATTTAAGGACTAGTGGGGTGTGCAATAGATTGATTCACAATGTCTTGTACACTCCTCTGGTCCTCCAGTGATTAATAATTCAGACAGTAAAATAGCAAAACAGATCAATTTTATAAGAATCGTGCAGTAAAAAATATGTAAATAACTGGTATACCTTTATCAATGGTGAAAGATAGAAGGACAGAAAGACAAACAGATGCGGGGCTTTTCAGAAAGGACAATGACCCAGTCCATTTGTCTATTGTGTTACATGTAGCCAGCAGAACAATACATTACACGAGACCAGCAAATCAATACACCATTACATGCCACCAGCAGAACAATACACCATTACATGCCACCAGCAAGGCAATACACCATTACATGCCACCAGCAGAACAATACACCATTACATGCCACCAGCAAGGCAATACACCATTACATGCCTCCAGCAGAACAATACACCATTACATTCCACCAGCAAGGCAATACAGAATTACATGTCTCCAGCAACACAATATACCATTACATGCTGCCAGTATACCACCATTGTATGCCATTGGCAAGACAATACACCATTACATGCCACCAGCAAGGCAATACACCATTACATGCCTCCAGCAGAACAATACACCATTACATGCCACCAGCAAGGCAATACAGCATTACATGCCTCCAGCAACACAATATACCATTACATGCTACCAGCATACCTCCATTGCATGCCAATGGCAAGACAATACATCATTACATGCTAATAACAGGGCCCTACTTCAGGGTTTTTACAACCATGGACCACATGACCAGCAAGCCGTAATAGAGGGAAGAATTTTTTTTATTGATAATGATGAACTATAGCCCATCAGCTATGCAAAAATATAGATTTATTTTTTATTAATCAAGTGAATGACAACACAGACATTTAGCAGACGTCTATTTTTGAACTGTACAGTATCAGCAGGCAGGGGGTTAGGCCGTACTAGCCTGTTAGCTCATGTATGCTAGTTAATTAGGTAAATATAAAAAAACATCAGGTGTGTCATACCCTGGGGTCAGACGGGCTGCATTTGGCCACAGTCCGTACATTGGATGCCCATGCCCTACACCATTACATCAAACCAGCAGGGCAATACTCCATTACATACCATATGCAAGGTAATACACCATTACGTGCTATCAGCATGGCAGTACACCTTTACATGCCACAAGCAGGGCAACACAATATTGTATGCCACAGGGCAGTACACCATTATATGCAGAGCAATAACATTGCATGCCCCTAGCAGAGTAATACCCCGGTATATTCCAGTAGCAAGACATATACCATTACATGCCATAATCAAAGCAATATATATATATATATATATATATATATATATATTACATATCACCAATAGGGCCACCATTACATGATATCCACAAGATAATCCACCATTACATTCATCAACAAGACAGTATACAATTACATACCCAAAACAGGGCAATACACCAGTATGTGCCATCAGGAAAACTAAATATTATTACTTGCCACCAGCAGGGCAATACACCATTACAGAGGTAACATAATCACATACATCGAAAGACATTCAACAATACTCTGCTGGACTGGATCTTTTAATCCTGTTCATATAGTCCAAGATTCAGGCATAGTAGCAAATGTAATTAGTGATCACTCTGTAGTGTACAGTGGTTGGAAAATAAAGGCAACCAAATCATGCCCCAAAGTTTTATCTACTAGATCTTTTAAGCAATTTTATCTCCAATCTTTCCTAAACAATTTATGCAACACGCCATGGTACATACCTCCTAACATTTCAAATGGCCAAAGAAGGGTGCTTTTGTTTCAGGTGGTGTTTCTGGGAGCATGGCTGGTGGGCGGGGCATTACCAACATTTTTAGGTTATTTTATGACCTATTGACACCTCTTTGTGTAGCTGAACAAATGATTTAGAGCAAGACCAAATTATTTTATTTACACTGATCAATTTCTAAACACGTACTGAAGATTAACTAAACATTATGTGAGTTTTATTGCTGTGGAGCAATGTAATACACACTACTCATGATCTGATCTCTTAATAAAAGGGACAAAAGGGTAGTGAAGAGGGACGGAGGGATTTGGGTCTCAAAGAGGGACTGTCCTTCCTGAAGAGGGACACTTGGGAGGTATGCATGGTATAAAATAAAATACCCCACCTGTATTCTGCAATAGACTCTTTTAATTCAGTTCTTACGGGTCTATAATACATGTGCCCCACTGTAGAGGGCCAGAGAAAGGTGGGCCTACCGTATCTACTCTCAGCTGACCAGCTTGATTGATGCCATTTTAGAGATGCTGTATGGGCAAAATGTAAACAGACTGGTTCTGCTAAAGATCACACTGTCTACAGACAATTGCAGAATACCTGCAGAAAACAGACAAAACTAGCCAACGCTAAATGTTTTACCAACAATTAGAACAGTAACCTATCAAAACTGACTAGTTTCTAGAATGTCTTATGTAAGTAGTGGGAAAATTAATGGAAATCATATTAAAGGAAAGAATTGTTAAATATCTGAACTTAAATGGCTTGCAAGATCCCAAACAGCACAGGTTTACAGCAGGGTGATCTTCCCAAACTAACCTCATATAATTTTTTGACAGGGTAACTAAAATACTAGGCTGGGGGGGCAGTAGACATAGTTTATGTAGATTTCAGTAAGGCATTTGGAACTGTCTCACATAGAAGACTCATTAATAAATTGCAGTGTTTGGGTCTGGATGTCAAAATAGTTGAGTGGCTACGTCAATGGCTGAGTTACAGGATACAGAGGGTTTTAGTCAATGGAGAACATTCAAAGGTTGTGTTACTAGTGGGGTACTTCAGGCATCTGTACTGGGGCCCATTCTTTTTTAATATTATTATTAGGGATATTGAAAAAGGTCTTCAAGGTAAGGTATGCCTTTTGTAGATGATACAAAGCTCTGCAATAGGGTAGACATTCCTGGGGGAATAAGCCAAATTACAAATGATTTAGGTAAATTAGAAGAATGGGCAGAGTGCGGCAGCTGTAGTTTAATATTTATAAATGTAAAATAATGCATTTGGGATGTACAAATCCAAAGGCAGAATACAATATTAAGGGTACCATGCTGTCAGAGACAACAGAAGAAAGGGATCTGGGAGAATTTTTTTCTGATAACTTAAAGGGAGGCAGACAATATAACAAAGCAGGGGGGAATGCAAGCAAGGTGCTGGGTTGTATAGCTAGGAACATTAGTAGCAGAAAGAGGGAAGTGGTCATGCCACGCTACAGATCTCTAGTTAGACCTCACCTAGAGTATTGTGTACAGTACTGGAAAGCCAATCTCCAGAAAGGGCTACTAAAATGCTGAATGGTTTACAAGAAAAGAAACATCAGGATAGACTAAAGGATCTGAACATGTATAGCTTGGAGGAGAGAAGATAGAGAGAGGGGATATGATAGAAATATTCAAATACATGAAGGGATTCAGCAAAGTGCAGGCGGGATGTACATTTCAAATGTTAGGACAAGAGGCCATAGTCTAAAACTAGAGGGACACAGGTTTAGATGTAATGTAATAAAGTTTACTTCACTGAGAGGGTATTAGGTAAGGGGAATAGCCAACCAGCAGAAGGGGTGGAAGTTAATACAGTGACAGAATGTAAGCATGCATGTGATAAGCATAAGGTTGTCCTGAACATAAGACAAGACCAAGGACCAAACAAGGTTTGAGGCTTTCAGAGTTGGAAAATGGGCAGACTAGATGGGCCAAATGGCTATTATCTGCCATCAAATTCTGTGTTTCTATGTATCTCTATTAGAAGGCTATTAAAATAGTTGCAATCCTTAACTATTTTTAATCCACAACTATGGAAGTAGACAATTAAAAACTAATACCCCATATTTACAGCTAATGAACTGAATAATTATTTTGTTGGGATGTGCCAACTCCCTGATCACAAAGGTCTAAAGTGACTATGATGAGGGAACATGCACTGAACAGACTTTGACACTGTCACACTGTTTCAACAGTACTGCTGAATTCAAATGCATGCCAGTGCCCACTGGTGATATAACTGCTCACCTCCTTAAAGATATAGTAATACTTTATATGTAAAAATTATATATGGTAGGGTTTAGCCTCCTAAGTAAAACAAAGGTACTCACACTGCTAGGGGTGTTTTATTCAAAAGTTATTGTAGCTCAAACTTAAACTTTTTAAGTGTAGTATATCAGTGAAATGTTACAGTAGCATTGTTGCTACACCAGCCTATGGAGGTTTATGATCAACTGACCAGAGCTGTCCATAGGATGATGAAGCAATTGCTCCACGGTAAAATTTCAGGCCATTGAGCTCAGCAGTGGGCATACCCTTGTTTTTACTCAAGAGGATAAACCCTACAATATATATTTTGTTGCACGTTAAATAATGTTATCCATTTAACCTAGAAATTGACAAATATCCTTCCTCTCTATATGATCTAAACTCCTGGAACAATGTGGCCACACAAATTTGGCCATATGCAACTGTGCAAGCACTACCACTGTTCAACTTTCTCATCCTGCTTCAATCTGACTTTCATTCAAAACACCTTATAATATCAGAGTATTTTAACACAAACTTGATCTTCTGGAGGAACGTAGGTGCTGAAGCCCAGCACAGATCTACAGATGTTGTATCTACCTTGATTAGATAGAATAATAGCTCTTACTTCTTTCCAAAGGTCAACTAGAATAGCAGCTCTTTCATCAAGAACATCAGTAGCACAGGATTCAACGGGAGGAATCTAGGATTATAGCCCAGGGTCACAAAGAGAGGAGTATAACCCAAAAGATGTTTGCACAGGGAATTATTAGAAAATTCTGCCAGGGGTAAACATATTGCTGTAGGTTACATTTGGGGATGGGCAAAACAGGCAAAAAATGGCACTTCCTGCCAAGTGGGACTTTTTAGCAAAAAGTGCCGATGTTCATTTTCCCCTTTCTCCACCTAGGTCATTGCAATGAAATCAATGGTATGACTGAATAACCCCCTCCCCCAGACACTCACACTTTGCAGGTTTTCCTTATTTGTTTGCATGAATAGCATAAAAGTGGTGTCAGGTTCCTGCAGCATATCATTCTGTGTTTGCGAAAGATAGGGAACATCATAATTGTAAACTAGTTAGAATAGGTTAATAAAGTAAAGTTGTTGTGTAGAATATGGAGTTCTATAGGCATGACATTTGTTCTCTGTGTTTAGGGAGGAGTATGGGGGCATTCTGGGAGGTGGGGTGTAAAGGTAGAAAGGAAATTTACCCAGAATATGCCAAAATCTTGGTCGACTGAAACAGGCAGCTGTGATCCAAGTTCTGTCCTGATCTGACTGTTATCTCTATGTTAGGGGAGTCTGGGGGGGTGAAGGGAGCACAGGAGATTTACCCCAAATACACCAAAATATTGTGTGACTGAGAAGACACATGAAGCTGGTGATGCAAATTCCTTTCGGCTGGCTGTTCTCTGTGTTAGTGGGGGTCTGGGAGAAGAAGCAGTTGCACAGGGATTTTTTATTTTGTTTGTTTTTTGTCAACGGTGATAGTGACAGTTAATAAAACAAATTAAAAAATATGTAAAAAAAAGTATACAAAAAAACATAGCTTGACTTATAGGTAACAGAGACAGGAACCTGGAAATTAGCTTGACTGAGGCAGACAGATACCAGAAGAGAATATTTTGAAAAAGGCAAGACATCATACACATAATCACTGCTGTTGTGTACATTTGCTATTAAAATATACACACTAGAATGTTATATATATATACCTGCTACTATGGCTGGACTGTCCCAGGTGATTTATCCAGTATGTCTTACTGTGAATGCATCCCCATTTACTATAATGCTTAGTTTTGTGATACTCACCCCAGCAGCCCTGGGATTGAAGATATTCCCCCCTCCTACATATATGCTACTCAGACCCCCGTCTCATATCCACTTTGTACATCTATTGATTCTCTTCACTTCCACCGAGATTATGCTTCTCTTACCCCCGGGATAATCTAAAGATTGTCTCTCCATTTCTTTTTTTTTCTTTCTTCCTCCCTTGTTCTGAACCTCATTTCTGACTAGACCTCTTCAACTTACATCCTTCCTTTCTTACTACAGTCCTGAAGACTAAGTTTTTAAAGACTGTGATTTCCATTCCTCCATAACACACTACTTTGTATTCACTCTCTTCCTTCTTCTCTTCTCTTTCATCCTTTCCCATAACCTTATTCAATTTACCCTTGACCTCTTTCCTAGTTCCCCTCCCTCATTCCTCCCTCCTCTTCCCTTTCCCTGGGGGGCCAACGGTACACTTCTTACTGTCTTGCTCACTTCTGCTTCTGACCCATATAATCCACTCCCATTATGGCTACCTTTAGCACAAATTGTTCATCTCTGTCCTTTACCTACCTAAATTTTAGAGGTTTAAACATCCCAGAAAAGAGGTCTCAAGTCATCCAAGAAGCTGTCCGCCTTCGTACTAGCATATTGTTTTTACAGGAGACTCATTTTCTATCCTACCCACCAGCCTATGTTCTGCACCTCTCCCTTCTCTAGATCCTGGTATGCCTCGGCGGACTCTAAAACGTTGTGGTGTGGCAATACTCATGACCACCCAAACCCCCTGGATACAAGAGGGGGAAATGGCAGACCCAGAGGGCAGATTCCTATTTCTTAAGGGTAAGCTTCATGATACCTCTGTGACCCTAGCTAATATATATGCTCCCAACTCTGGCACTGCTAAATTTCTACTAAAAGTGCTCACTTTACTAGATGATTTCTTACATGGGCAGATAATCCTAGGTGGAGACCTAAACCTGACCTTCCACCCTTCTATGGACAGTACCTCTGGACTTTCTCAATATTCACCTTCTGTCAGATGGCTATTATCCAGACCTTCTAGATCACACCTGGTAGATATCTGGAGATTGCTGAACCCTACCACTAGAGACTATACCTTTTTTCTGCTCCCCACAACTCCTATTCTTTACTTGACCATTTTATGTTGGATCAGATACAGATGAAGTTAAGGGTGAGGGAGATGATGACATGTCCAGAAAATTATCTGAAAGGAAATTCTCCATCCTCCACCACTGAAAAAGAACACTGTACCTGTGTATAAGCTAGATGAGAAATCAGTTAGAAAGTCTGACTCTGGAAAAGTAACCATACCACAAAATACAGAACCATCCATTCAGTCATCATCAGCATTATCAGCGCTTCTAACGCCCACTCAGCCACACACACTAGTACTGAGTAACCAGCAGCAACTCAGGTTATCCACAACAACAACCTTAGTTATGATGAGTACCTGTGCTACTGTTGGAAGTGTAGCACCTTTTGACACTTAGTACAATTGCAGCAACATCTATCCCTAGTAGTAGTAGTTTCCCCTCATGAACACCCTCAGTCAAAGTCTACAGTATGAAGATACTTCACTCATGATCCAAAAGCTAAACATGTTGCTTCTGTGTAGGAAGCATGTGAGTAAGGGGAAAGCAAGCTCACACCTAGGCACCTCCTCACTGATATCCTACCTGAAGCACAGCCACAAGTCTGATTAGAAGACACAGCATCAACATGTCAGAGGTGCTAAAACTAACACCAGCAAAAGCACTCATATACATTCTTGGGGCTCTGGGGCACAAAAGTGATGTTGATGTGTCATAAAGTGTGCCAAGATTTTGTTCCTTTGAAACTGTGTTCATTTGAAATAACACCTATGGCTCCTGCTGCAGATGAGTATGACTCATCCACACATGCCACCACCGAAACCACCACCACCTCCACAACTCATATTGTTAAAGCAATACAGTTAGACAGTTTTTCCTCTCATGTACTGCCTACCCACACTAACTGAGGTCTTGGCAAGGGGTTAAAAACATGACAAAAATAACCCAAGTACTCCCACAGAGTGGCAAAGTTGCCAAGATGTTGGCAGTTGACATGCTGTCATAATTTGTAGAAAACCAAGGTTTTAAAGATCTGATAACAGATGAGAGTTGGTACCATGTTAGCCGTAGAAATATAGGAGGCAAATTTAGTCAGGTTGATACCTTTATTGGCTAACTAAGCAGATTTAGGATGCCAGGCTTAAGAACATATACACACAGCCTCCCTTACTCTCCTTCAGACAGACTCCCAATTTAAAACATGATGGTAACAAAAATTCAAAAAATGGCACATCTCCCTGCCTACAAAGGCGTGACCCCTGTGCACACATTTACATCACAACCAGATACCCATACCAAACTCCCAGTTACACCACAAGATCAATGGTGCATTCACCTGCAAATCATCCAATGCAACATACCTCATCATGGGCTAGACTCTATTACAGGCGCTAAATGTTACCATTGATCTTGTTACAAGAGAGTAACAACCTGCTCCATTACCAGATGAAAATGTAGGTCCCTACCAGGTGGAATTCCACATTGTACATGCTAGAGCATTTGTACAAGCAGAACAAGCCTATTAATGTGTGTACAAGGGCAGCACAGTGGCTCAGTGGTTAGCACTGTTGTCTTGCAGCATTGGGGTCCTGGGTTCAAATCCCACCAAGGACAACATCTGCAATGAGTTTGTATGTTCTCACTGTGTTTGCGTGTGTTTCCTCCGGGTACTCCGGTTTCCTTCCACACTCCAAAAACATACTGATAGGTGAATTTAGATTGTGAGCCCCAATGGGGACAGGAACCAATATGAGTGTAAAGTGCTGCGGAATCTGTGTGCGCTATATAAATAAAGGATTATTATTACAATGCACAAAATGGAAAGGCTTTGAAGGGAGCATCTTTGTCACCTGGGCATGTGATACATGTGAGCTTCTGAAATCTTGTGAAGAGGCCACCTTGCTGGTTAGTCATACAGGGGCAGGAATTAGCAAGAATCTCCCGCTGATATATTTACTGCAGAAACAAAAGGAGACGCATTGCAGATGAATCTTACAATAATGACAACACAGACATACACCAGCTAGTAAAGAACATATTAGCATGCATTGAGCAGGATCCTTACATAGTGTCCATTAACCCTTTGAGTGCCGAAGAGGTACCCAACGCATTGCTCTGCAATGCGTTGAGTACCCTCTAGCACTCAAAGGGTTAAAAACACAATTATTTGCTACTTTGCTGGACCCCCGCTTTAAACATAACATTTCTGTATTTCTAACAAAGAGTTATCAGTTTGTGCCGAGGTGTGACAATCAGCAGCACTTCTATGAGGAATCGTATTGTGTCAAAGAACATAAAAATATACCAATAGATCGAGAGGAGGATGAGAATGAGAGAGACTTAGGGCCCAAAAAAGTAGTAGAAACGTAGTGAAAAAATATTCAGCAAAGGGTTTATATCAGCAGCAGCAGCAGCAGCAGCAGCAACATATCAACAAGAACATCCCAACCTATTTTGAAATGTTATCAGTATCACAGATAGCAATTCATGTGTCCTAGGGGAGGCAATCTAACACTTGTGGTGGTGCTGGTGTTTGCACATCTCTATGGGAATGACACACAAATACAGTGTAGCTCCAACGAGCGGTCCCACTGCATGTGAGAAACTTGTAGTATAGGTACATTCTAGGCAGAAACAATTACCCCATGGACTACCGGAAAACAAAACATCGTATGTGGCCATCACTGATGTGTACTGGCCTGAAAACCCTCAGCTGCCCACCAGCAAGCGTGCAGTCCGAGTGGGTTTTCAGTGCAGCTTGTTATATTATAAATGACTGTAGGATAAGGCTATTAAGCAGAAATAGACACATTTAAAAAATGAACCAACATCTAATACCGTCTGAGTATCACATAGCAGAAATGGACAAAACCACACATGACAGGGAAACCCACAGCACTTAACAGCGGCACTGAAGATGAGGAGGAAGAAAATGGATTTGAAGGGTTCCTACCATCTACCATGTTTGGGGCCACTGATATAACCACTGATTAATGTTTGACAATTATTTATGAATAAAAGGTTATACTAGACTCAAAGATGATAATGCAAACAATTTGTGTAGCTTTCAGTCCTATGAATACCACACCAGTCACCACCACCATACATATCTGCCACATTCAATATAAGTTACAACCTTATTTTTTTTATTATCTCTTTAAAAATAATGGTTAGCAGGCATAACAGTATGCTAACAGAAAGAAAAGGCTGAAAAAAGTTATACATTCAAAATATTATGGCAAGGCTAGGCTTGAAAAAATTAATTACAGGCTTCAAACAAGATTAGCCGTGAAAAAATATGTTTTTCAGACCTCAGACTTGCAAAAAACAAGACCTGAAAAAATGTGTTTGCAGGCAAAAAACAAGTCTTGAAATAAAAATGCTATGTCTTAATGGTCTAGTGCCAGCAATTCTAGATGGTTTTTCAAATAACACTTGTGACATTCTGGCATTTGCTACTGCTGCAATTGCTGCCACTGAGTTGTATAAGCAGCAGGAGGATTAGGCTGCTGCACAGGACTGGGATCATGTACAATGATGCTTCTATTTGCCACTAGCCCTAATGCTATGCTGAGGCAGCAGCAACACTACAACAAGCCCCTAAACCACTTCAGGTGCAGCTAGAGAAAAGTTGTTGGCCACTTATGCTTTTCTTGCCTTGTGCACCTCCTCTAAAATCATGGGTGTGGTGGAATACTATTTTTCCCTTGAGGACAGGATGGAATGTGTCTTCAATCAGCAACTGAAATGTGCACACGGAAACACTGTGAAATAGGGGAAGGACTGGGAAGTATCAAAACAATTGACACATCTGCTCTAATTTTAAGTAACAGGCACAACGGCAATTGAACACCTTGATGCTTAGGCCAGCAATGTAAAACCATTCCCCACCGAGTACTGCTGTCACTATGGTCTTTGTCCACTCTGATAAGGACATGTCAGGAGAGAAGACATAATAAAAATAATGAATTCTCTCCTGCCACCAGCTTAGAGTATTAAGTGTGATGGAATATCTGTATATTCTCCCTGAATCTGACTGCTCTCCACCACATTGTCATGTGTGACTAGTGCATCAAACAAAGTGCAATGGGTGGTCAGGAACTGCCAGATCCTCACAACTGCAGACTTGCTATCAGTTGGTGAGGGAGGCAACAGAGGCAAATGTGATACACCAATGGAGGAGGTAGAGAACAATGAGAGTGCTGGAGTGGGGACAATGGGTGCATATTCCTGCACCCAGACTCCAGCATCAAACTTCCAGGCTGGGTTTCTCTTCTCTTCCTCTGGAATTTTTGTCCACATTCTTTGTTCCCTTGGAGAGGTACAGGGGAACGGTGACTGCGGCTCTCGATCTCTTTTCTGGGGGTTTGGCTTTCACATGCTTATCATTGTGGAGTTTATGTTCCATGTGCTTTATGATGGTAGATGTGCCAAGGTGTCTCCCCTCCTTTCCCCTTTTCACCACCTTAGCATACATAGTACACAGTGCAGTTGCTGATGACTGCAATGTGCCGGCCCCAAGGGAAAAATATTCCCACACCTATGATTTCAGTGATGGTTGAGATGGACAAAAATCACCTTCCCTGGAGCACTAGAGCTAGGACTATGAGTATTGGTGGTGATTGGGACCTGCCCTCGTCCCATGTCACTGCTTTCTAAACCCAGTGCCATGGTGGCCGTTGTGGTTTGTGACACACTAGCCTGCTCCTCATCATCCTATTGCAGTGACAGATGAATGTCTGCATCTGGTGACTCTGCAGCAGGAATTACAACAGCAGCAAGCTTCACAGTGTCACTGCTGATGGTGGTGATGCCCATCCCCATTTGCCTCTTTTTTTCTCAATCCATATCGCTTTCCTCCAAAAACACTCTCATACTCTCCACCACACCAACTTCTTCACCATCACCCTCACTCTCAGCATGAGCAGTCTCTTTCTGCTCTTTGGGACTGGTTGTCGATGACAAGTGTGACAGAAGGTCCCCTGCTGTCACACTTACCATCTCCTCAGAAGAAGGCATTCTAGCAGCAGCAGACACAGGCAGCTGACATCAGAAGCTGTTCATACTGCTAGCCAGTTCCGCATTCTTCAGTATATTTCCCCAGAGGGGCAATGCTGAAGGAATGGGAATCACTGGCTCATGGGTATGCAGGCTCCCTTTACCGGTGGTGCTGTTGACTTCCTTCTCTACCTTTGTATCAGCAGCATCAGGGTCCATCCAGCTTCTCCTGTTGGTCATAGTGCTAACTAGCATTCTAAATAACTTTATTTTTATTTTGACTTTTTTTTTCCTCTCTGTCTGCTTCCACTATTTTAGGTGGAGGCAGGAACAGATAGCTGTTGTTCGCCAGCAGACTGGTGATGTGAGTGAATTTAGCTCATGCAGTGGCAGGGATGAGAATCACCAGCCAAATCACCTCTAGGAATTTCCTCCAAAATACAGTGAAATCTTATATTAAGGAGGACAGAACAGTCTTTATTGATGAAACATACTTGATTGATGAATGAAGTACAGCAGAAATCAATCAACATTAAAATAATTTCTTTGTTGGTTCAGCAAAGCTGTTAGCTGAACATATGAGAAACTCAGAAAATACGCCAAACGTTAACACAAGGGAAGTATAACATAGGGTATGTTGTAAGGAGTAGAATATACAAGAAACAAAGAAGACAGAGAAGGAAATGTTGTAAAGCTAATAAAAGGGCAAGACCCCTTCAATGCTGTAATGGATGCCCAGTCATTGATACTATGAAAAACTACAAACACCCAAAAATGTGATAGCGTTATTGAATATCAAAAAACATATTTTTAAAATCATACGGACTATGAGTGATTATGCCCTATAGTCCTAAAACGGTCACTGGTCTAGTGGAAAAAAAAAGGCTGCCCACAACTACCCTTGTAATTATTGTTCAAATGTAGGATGGAACATAAAGTTATATCAAAACGTAGGATATACTGTCTTGACAAACTCAATGGATAGCAGAGGAGGGCTGGCAACATTTGGCCTGGGGGGCAAGTACAATTAAGTGGCCTATTTCTATTACTGCTCTAGCCAAATGTCCCAGCCCACCCCCTTTTCTTAATGTTATAGCTGTCATTAATGTTATGGATTAAGTCAAGTGATACCTCGGCGCTTATAACTGAAATGGTAGTACACAGCTGATATCACAAAGATGACAATTGAAATGGATCTACACTAGTGATACCACAGAGCTTACAATTGAAATGGAGCTACAATATTCATGTAGCTCCTTACATTCTGTTTTCTCTATTTACAGCAGCAAATGGGAAATTGAGTGAGGCAGTGGCCCATTGGCCCATATTCATGACCAGCCTGGGGGGCAATTGCCCCCCAGGCCAGCCCTCCCCTGATGGATAGGGTTATACGGTTCCATCAGGTGCAGGTCTTTAATATTGTGAGTAATATACTCATAAACATGTATCCAAGCTATCAAACAGGTTATTTAGGCTCAAAATATAATTTCACCAGTTGTGCAGGTCTATACTGAATACAATTTTATTAACTGATCTTGCCTCTTTAACAAGATATGGTTTTCTCACAATCAGCTGACAGAAAAGAGAGAAACTGTAAGAAAGGTATCACCCTGATTAGTACCCAGTCTAAACTGATGCATACAATCTGGTGTAGTACCAATGAACCTTTTGTTTCACTAAGTAAATATATCAAGATATGTAACACTTATAAATACTGTATACTAAGGAGTTGTAAGTCGGATTTGGAAGGGGAAGGGTTAAATTGTCGACTATGAACAATATTTGTCAGATTAATGTGGTGAAAGAAAGCACTGTAAGTCGACTTTTAAAATTCGACTTGCAGTGCTTTATTTCACTACATTAATTCGACAAATATTGTTCATAGTCGACAATTAACCCTTCCCCTTCCAAATCCAACTTACAGTGTTCCCCTGACTTTCTGCCACCATTTTTATCCGACATTTTTCTTCTCCTATTATATTCGACATGCTCTGGTGTTTTGTATTGCAAGATTAACCCTCTGAGTACCAGAGAGGTATTGTAATGTGTTTGCTACCCCTCTGGTACTCATAGGGTTAATAGGTAGCCTGTATATGTATAAAAAAAGGTTTTATTATATATGTATTTTGTGTGAAAATGTAATTAAATATTTAATTTATGTGTAACAATGATTTTCTTTGATTATATATGTAATTTGTATTAAAAAGTACTTCAGACCTCAAGACCCCTCATGACACCCCCCTAGCATGGTGGCGAAAACTGCCCCCTTTATATAGGTTATATGCGCTTTTTATAATTAATTTAAATGTTCAGACCTCCAGGGGGCACCAGGATCCCTCCTGATATCCCCCCTATCATGGACCATCTATCCAACAGGATAGATGATCCAGTGGGCGACCCCCCAAAGGCATTTTCTGCCTTATTGATGCTGCCGGCGGCTGTATAATCCACTGCAGCATCAAGCGCTTCTGTAGAATGACAGAATCCGGTCACCGGGTTCATTCTTAGAATGCGCAGAGCTGCGGTCCCATTACTGACTCAGTCACCCGGTCTGACCAACTGAGCCATCTTACCGGCTCTATAATGGCATATCCGATGATTAATAATACTTTTGTTATAATGCTCTCTACCATTGTAAATGTCTATATTAGTGTAATCGTCTTGTAATTTTAATTTAAAGATTCCCCCTCCCATCCCTTATCCCTTCAGGTCAGAAAGCTGGTCCAGGGGTCAGGGTTTTCCTTTTACAGACAGAGACAAGATTGTCCCTAACTGCGATCTATCCATCCAAGCGAACGGCTTTCAGATCTGAGGGAAGAAGAGTGACGTAGGGAAAAGGGGCAGAAAGGGGAAGCTTTAAAATAAAATTACAAGAAGACTACTCCGATTTAGACATTTACATATCATTTTAAAAGATTATAATGAATAATCTGATAAGCCTTTATATCGTGCCATTACTATTGAGCAATGGTGAGTGACCCAGCACTGAAATAATTAAAAAGCTGCATTGGAATAACAGATTCCTCGTTCCCTGTGCAGTTTTAATTACTCTTTTAACTCTTTCAGTGTGGAGTTGTTCATAGTTCCTCACCTTAGCAGGAACACTGTCTATGGGGGGTCTAAAACATCAGTCCCTGCTCCCCTAGTGCTAGCTGCCAATCAGACAAGAAGTCAACTCCTCTTCTCCCTAGTCTACGGGGATCAATTTGAGATGGACCATTCGACTTGGTAAATATTAACTCCTGAGCTACTGGAGCAAGTTAGCCGTAGTCAAGGGCATATAGCCAACTTTTTAGTTAATATAGTATATGAGGGATTACAGTTAAAGCAGGCATGTCAAACATATGCATCTCACTCTGCACTGAGTTGTTGCCCCCTACAGTTTATACAGTTGTATTGCAGTGGGGCCCTAAACGCAGAAGATAGAACTTATTATTTGTTGTTGGTCATATATCTTCACATACCTCAGCCCCATCTCCATCCATAAAGCTTGGAAATGTCCCTCCTGTTCCCAGGACAGTGGACATCAAGTTCTGAAAGTGCTTTTGTTTTACCACCGAGCTGCAATCACATATCAGTGACTCCTGAAGGACTGACATGCAGTCACAATAGGGGGCAACAGTTAAAGTGCTCTGTTTTCCTGGATCGTTAAATTTCCCAAAATATATTTCCCATGGCACTACCACATCCAGGTGTTGGACAGCCTGGGAGGTGGGGGCAATGAGGCATTTGCCTCTGGGTCTGGTCATATTTAGATAAAATAGGGCCACTGGGCCGGGCTGCCATGTGCCTGGTGTCTCACTGTGAGAACTGGGGCTGCACGTGATGACTTGCTACTGGCACAAGAATGAGATAATTAACAGTGAACCTACCAAGCTCTATTTTGTGATGTGCTTCTAAAAAGGAAAGTGTCTTTTACTTCCATCACCCAGTCTGAGTATACACAATTGTAGGGTAGAGCCTATAGCACACTCATAATGATAGAAGTAAGGTGTCTACATATCCCTTTAAATCAGGGGTGCTTATAAAAACTACACACTGCAGGGTTGCTGATTCCTGCAGAATGAAATTGTCACAAGTGTCTCTAATTTATAGGGAAATGCAGTCTAAAGCCCAGACAGCTCACATCAATTGTCAACCTTATTACTGTGAAAACATTGAAAACCCTGCCTCACTTGACAGGTTTTTCAGCTTTTTCCCTTATCTTAATTGAAGATTGTCCCTCTCTGCAATCTACCTGGACACACCCTGCTGCTCTTAGCTGAGCAGTGTTACATCAGTAGAAGGGGCGGGAGGGGGATACTTTATCATTCAATTACTCTTGAAGTACAGCTCTGACAGAACTAAAATAACACTCTCCATGGCCCAAATACTATGATGATTAATTAGAGCTGCTTTTATTATGAAACATTACTATCCCTTTAAATAGTAATCACCATGATTGTTGCAACCCTCCTTAAACTAAAATGGTGAAAATGTGGCCTGTTTTAAAGGGTTAAGATTACCATGTGCAGCAGGCAGAACTTGTGTCCTGTGGTGCAGCTAGTAACTGTCATGTTCGCCTCCATGAATTGGTCATCCAAGAGATGTCTCTCTTGAACAAAGTCCCAAGGGCAATATTCATAAGGGCCATTAGAATTTCTGGCCACAGTAATGTAAGTAAGGGGTCATAATTAGTTCTCCATTAAGATACTTTGAAAATCCCCTATGTAAATCCCACTTGTCTTACTTTCTATGTGTGCTTGAGTCCCTTCACGGGTCCTACATTCAAAAATTGGAGTTATTCCAGGGCCAACCAATTATTCCATAGGAGAGGAGGAAAAATTCTTCTTCAAATTCCCATTGATTTAACCCTCTGCCTGCCATAGACGCATCCAGTGCAATGCAGTTCTGGAGGAGATGCTACCACATTGCTCCAGGGGAATTTGTATTTGTTCCCTATGATGTAGTTGACAAACCTGGGAACCATTTTGTCCCAAGCCTCTGGAGCTCCACTAAGGTCTGTGGATGACAATGTATAAAAGATGAGGTTTGCATCATAAAGTTGATGAGTTGGATTGGAGCGGGTGGGATTAGGTGACAGGGAGGCAGGGTTTGTCATTAAAATTGGTGGGGAATGAGCAGAAAGGGCGGAGAACGACTGCAACAAGCAGTGACGTCGGAAACAAGGGAACTCGCTGATCGAATCAGCCTCTGTCCCCAGGGACTCAGTATAAAATACGGAGACTCTAGGTCAGATCCAGAGAATTCCCAGATATATTGGTAGTTGGTTTGCTGCAGAATTGCTTGTCTTTTTGACTTTATGCCTATGGCCTGTAGTCATACATGGGAACATTAAAAATGAGCCGATTCTGAGATCTTTGAAATATTGACCCAGAATGTAGATTTCTGGTGATATATCCCTCCTTAATCTAACCAGGAGGTGTCCTTATTGGTGATCAAGGAACCCTTAAAATGATGTAACTTTCACTACATGAACGTACAAAAAAGAAGCAGGATGACTTTATGGCAGAAATGGCAAAAAATTAGGGAATAAATAAGCAGTTATTTGGTGCAGATGAGATAGTAGTTAACAGTGGATGCTCTCTCCTTGAGAATTTGGCCCTTTACCCAGAGACCCGTATATTTGGGTCAAGAACCTGAAAATTAGCACGTATGCCTGTAGTTCTTGTGTTTGATGCTGTCCAATATTTCCTGCTTCCATATCACACAAGGTTCCATGTCTTCAGATTCCCTTTTTAGTTAATATAGTATATGAGGGATTACAGTTAAAGCAGGCATGTCAAACATATGCGTCTCAATCTGCACTGAGTTGTTGCCCCCTACAGTTTATACAGTTGTATTGCAGTGGGGCCCTAAACGCAGAAGATAGAACTTATTATTTGTTGTTGGGCATATATCTTCACATACCTCAGCCCCATCTCCATCCATAAAGCTTGGAAATGTCCCTCCTGTTCTCAGGACAGTGGACATCAAGTTCTGAAAGCACTTTTAGTTTTACCACCAAGCTGCAATCACATATCAGTGACTCCTGAAGGACTGACATGCAGCCACAATAGGAGGACAACAGTTAAAGTGCTCTGTTTTCCTGGATCGTTAAATTTCCCAAAATATATTTCCCATGGCACTACCACATCCAGGGGTTGGACAGCCTGGGAGATGGGGGCAATGAGGCATTTGCCTCTGGGGCTGGTCATATTTAGATAAAATAGGGCCACTGGGTTCGGCTGCCATGTGCCTATTGTCTCAGTGTGAGAACTGGGGCTGCACGTGATGACTAGCTACTGGCACAAGAATGAGATAATTAACAAGGGATCTACCAAGCTCTGTTTTGTGATGTGTTTCTAAAAAGGAAAGTGTCTTTTACTTCCATCACCCTGTCTGAGTTCACACAATTACAGGGTATAGCCTATTGCACACTCATAATCATAGAAATAAGGTGGCTACATATCCCTTTAAATCAGGGGTGCTTATAAAAACTACACACTGCAGGGTTGGTGATTTCTGGTGATATATCCCTCCTTAATCTAACCAGGAGGTGTCCTTATTGGTGATCAAGGAACCCTTAAAATGATGTAACTTTCACTACATGAACGTACAAAAAAGAAGCAGGATGACTTTATGGCAGAAATGGCAAAAAATTAGGGAATAAATAAGCAGTTATTTGGTGCAGATGAGATAGTAGTTAACAGTGGATGCTCTCTCCTTGAGAATTTGGCCCTTTACGCAGAGACCCGTATATTTGGGTCAAGAACCTGAAAATTAGCACGTATGCCTGTAGTTCTTGTGTTTGATGATGTCCAATATTTCCTGCTTCCATATCACACAAGGTTCCATGTCTTCAGATTCCCTTGGTTTATCTGTGAGGGGATCACCACTGAGTCATAACAGCAGATAAACAATGTGGTATTAACTGAGCCATAGTAACCCATCAGTATCAATAGCAAACATTAGTGGTATCCCAGTGTAATTCTGCCAGTGAAAATAAGAACAAGGAAATGAACACGAAAATATCTTATCTTTCAGAGCAGGGACGGTCAAAGCGAGACAAACCAAAAAAGATAATGGGATATACAAAGTCTATTCCTTACTTACTGCTCTTCACCTAAAGATGTGAGATCTATAAAAGAAAATAAAGATCTAATAAATACAAGTATATATAGTTCACAGTACCACTGTCTATCAAATAATAAACTATGACAAATTTCTAAGAAGTGACAATTCTATCATGAAATGTGTTAAACCAGTGACTTAATCTGTTTATTTTATTGTAGTTCTTTAGCCCTTAGGGCTTGTATACTTTTATACTATTTGACAATTTGATGTCATTTGTCATATTTTATTATGATATCTTTACATCCTTTTGATATTAAACATTTATAGATTTTCTATTAAGCCTTGTTACTTCTGCTCTTTATAAGGGTTCTGGCTTCACTAAAGGTCCATCACTCTGGTTCTGAATAAGGAGCATCCATTTAAGAATGAAATAGGTTGTATCAGCATCAGTGCTGGGTTTGATATTATCCGACACTTGCTGGTACTTCCACATTCCTTTGTTAAGAAGCTAACCGGAGCTGATCAAGAGCACTTGACTGGGGTGTGACGTGAGCCAGTACAGGCGATTATTCCAGGAGATGGTGAAGGATCAGATTTGCTTAATTACTACACTGATAGAGAATCTTCTGCGCCGCTTTTTCTTTTGTATGGTCAAAGTGAGGCCCTCCAGCTGCTGTAAGGCACCAACTCTCATTCTCAATGGCTGGTGGGGGATGATAGCAGATGTAGTCTTGTGGCAGCTGGAGGGCCTCACGTTGGACTTCCCTGCTTTACAGGGAAGCTAATATGCATGTGTACTATTAATGTGTAACATGAATAAACATAGATATGCAGAGAGCAGAAGAGTAAAAGAAATAAAGAAATAAAATAAAATAAATAAAAATCCTGGTTTAACTCTTTGAATGCCAGAGGAGAACTCAACTCACTGTAAAGCAATGGGTTGCGTACGCCTCTAGAATTCAAAGGGTTAAAGAAATAACAATGCTTAATATATATATGATATAGCCTGTCAATCCATAATTCTGTTAGTCCAATAAAAAAGGTATTACAAGATATTAATTTTGTTTGCTATTTTACATCTATATATATAAATATATATATATATCCTATATAATAATTCGCTAAAACGTGTGTAATGCCGCGTCATGCGCAGTATCAGCTCTGTATCGGCTCTGTATCAGCCACGGTGCGGGCAGTCTCTACTGCGCATGACTGCCCCGCGACCGGGTGGCAGTGGCACTGTGGCCCGTGTAATGGGCTCTTCAACTAGTATATTTATAAAACAAGACATGGCACAATGTCCATTTAAGAAGTGAGCGCTCACAGGTCTTCCTTGCAGAGTTGCGTTTATTGTCAACGTTTCACTAGAAGTGATAGTATCACTGCACTGGTAAACATAGAACAGTACATACTAACCCCCCAGCCTTGTCCTGTGATAGGCCTAGTACCACACATACAGACCTCCCTTGTCCAATTGTACTAGAAGAGATAGTATCACTGCACTGGTAAACATAGAACAGTACATACTAACCCCCAGCCTTGTCCTGTGATAGGCATAGTACCACACATACAGACCTCCCTTGTCCAATTGTACTAGAAGTGATAGAATCACTGCACTGGTAAACATAGAACAGTACATACTAACCCCCCGGCCTTGTCCTGTGATAGGCATAGTACCACACATACAGACCTCCCTTGTCCAATTGTACTAGAAGTGATAGAATCACTGCACTGGTAAACATAGAACAGTACATACTAACCCCCCAGCCTTCTCCTGTGATAGGCCTAGTACCACACATACAGACCTCCCTTGTCCAATTGTACTAGAAGTGATAGTATCACTGCACTGGTAAACATAGAACAATACATACTAACCCCCCAGCCTTGTCCTGTGATAGGCCTAGTACCACACATACAGACCTCCCTTGTCCAATTGTACTAGAAGAGATAGAATCACTGCACTGGTAAACATAGAACAATACATACTAACCCCCAGCCTTGTCCTGTAATAGGCATAGTACCACACATACAGACCTCCCTTGTCCAATTGTACTAGAAGAGATAGTATCACTGCACTGGTAAACGTAGAACAATACATACTAACCCCCAGCCTTGTCCTGTGATAGGCCTAGTACCACACATACAGACCTCCCTTGTCCAATTGTCCTAGAAGAGATAGTATCACTGCACTGGTAAACATAGAACAATACATACTAACCCCGAGCCTTGTCCTGTGATAGGCATAGTACCACACATACAGACCTCCCTTGTCCAATTGTACTAGAAGAGATAGTATCACTGCACTGGTAAACGTAGAACAATACATACTAACCCCCCAGCCTTGTCCTGTGATAGGCCTAGTACCACACATACAGACCTCCCTTGTCCAATTGTACTAGAAGAGATAGTATCACTGCACTGGTAAACATAGAACAGTACATACTAACCCCCCAGCCTTGTCCTGTGATAGGCATAGTACCACACATACAGACCTCCCTTGTCCAATTGTACTAGAAGAGATAGTATCACTGCACTGGTAAACATAGAACAGTACATACTAACCCCCCAGCCTTGTCCTGTGATAGGCATAGTACCACACATACAGACCTCCCTTGTCCAATTGTACTAGAAGTGATAGTATCACTGCACTGGTAAACATAGAACAGTACATACTAACCCCCAGCCTTGTCCTGTGATAGGCATAGTACCACACATACAGACCTCCCTTGTCCAATTGTACTAGAAGAGATAGAATCACTGCACTGGTAAACATAGAACAATACATAATAACCCCCAGCCTTGTCCTGTGATAGGCATAGTAACACACATACAGACCTCCCTTGTCCAATTGTACTAGAAGAGATAGTATCACTGCACTGGTAAACATAGAACAGTACATACTAACCCCCCAGCCTTGTCCTGTGATAGGCATAGTACCACACATACAGACCTCCCTTGTCCAATTGTACTAGAAGTGATAGTATCACTGCACTGGTAAACATAGAACAATACATACTAACCCCCCAGCCTTGTCCTGTGATAGGCCTAGTACCACACATACAGACCTCCCTTGTCCAATTGTACTAGAAGAGATAGAATCACTGCACTGGTAAACATAGAACAGTACATACTAACCCCCCAGCCTTGTCCTGTGATAGGCCTAGTACCACACATACAGACCTCCCTTGTCCAATTGTACTAGAAGAGATAGTATCACTGCACTGGTAAACATAGAACAATACATACTAACCCCCAGCCTTGTCCTGTGATAGGCATAGTACCACACATACAGACCTCCCTTGTCCAATTGTACTAGAAGAGATAGTATCACTGCACTGGTAAACATAGAACAATACATACTAACCCCCCAGCCTTGTCCTGTGATAGGCCTAGTGCCACACATACAGACCTCCCTTGTCCAATTGTACTAGAAGAGATAGTATCACTGCACTGGTAAACATAGAACAGTACATACTAACTCCCCAGCCTTGTCCTGTGATAGGCCTAGTACCACACATACAGACCTCCCTTGTCCAATTGTCCTAGAAGAGATAGTATCACTGCACTGGTAAACGTAGAACAATACATACTAACCCCCAGCCTTGTCCTGTGATAGGCCTAGTAACACACATACAGACCTCCCTTGTCCAATTGTACTAGAAGAGATAGTATCACTGCACTGGTAAACGTAGAACAATACATACTAACCCCCAGCCTTGTCCTGTGATAGGCCTAGTACCACACATACAGACCTCCCTTGTCCAATTGTCCTAGAAGAGATAGTATCACTGCACTGGTAAACGTAGAACAATACATACTAACCCCCAGCCTTGTCCTGTGATAGGCCTAGTAACACACATACAGACCTCCCTTGTCCAATTGTACTAGAAGAGATAGTATCACTGCACTGGTAAACGTAGAACAATACATACTAACCCCCAGCCTTGTCCTGTGATAGGCCTAGTACCACACATACAGACCTCCCTTGTCCAATTGTCCTAGAAGAGATAGTATCACTGCACTGGTAAACATAGAACAATACATACTAACCCCCCAGCCTTGTCCTGTGATAGGCCTAGTACCACACATACAGACCTCCCTTGTCCAATTGTCCTAGAAGAGATAGTATCACTGCACTGGTAAACGTAGAACAATACATACTAACCCCCAGCCTTGTCCTGTGATAGGCATAGTACCACACATACAGACCTCCCTTGTCCAATTGTACTAGAAGTGATAGAATCACTGCACTGGTAAACATAGAACAGTACATACTAACCCCCCAGCCTTGTCCTGTGATAGGCATAGTACCACACATACAGACCTCCCTTGTCCAATTGTACTAGAAGTGATAGAATCACTGCACTGGTAAACATAGAACAGTACATACTAACCCCCCAGCCTTGTCCTGTGATAGGCCTAGTACCACACATACAGACCTCCCTTGTCCAATTGTAGTAGAAGTGATAGAATCACTGCACTGGTAAACATAGAACAGTACATACTAACCCCCCAGCCTTGTCCTGTGATAGGCATAGTACCACACATACAGACCTCCCTTGTCCAATTGTACTAGAAGAGATAGTATCACTGCACTGGTAAACGTAGAACAATACATACTAACCTCCCAGCCTTGTCCTGTGATAGGCATAGTACCACACATACAGACCTCCCTTGTCCAATTGTACTAGAAGAGATAGAATCACTGCACTGGTAAACATAGAACAATACATACTAACCCCCAGCCTTGTCCTGTAATAGGCATAGTACCACACATACAGACCTCCCTTGTCCAATTGTACTAGAAGAGATAGTATCCCTGCACTGGTAAACGTAGAACAATACATACTAACCCCCAGCCTTGTCCTGTGATAGGCCTAGTACCACACATACAGACCTCCCTTGTCCAATTGTCCTAGAAGAGATAGTATCACTGCACTGGTAAACATAGAACAATACATACTAACCCCCAGCCTTGTCCTGTGATAGGCATAGTACCACACATACAGACCTCCCTTGTCCAATTGTACTAGAAGAGATAGTATCACTGCACTGGTAAACGTAGAACAATACATACTAACCCCCCAGCCTTGTCCTGTGATAGGCCTAGTACCACACATACAGACCTCCCTTGTCCAATTGTACTAGAAGAGATAGTATCACTGCACTGGTAAACATAGAACAGTACATACTAACCCCCCAGCCTTGTCCTGTGATAGGCATAGTACCACACATACAGACCTCCCTTGTCCAATTGTACTAGAAGAGATAGTATCACTGCACTGGTAAACATAGAACAGTACATACTAACCCCCCAGCCTTGTCCTGTGATAGGCCTAGTACCACACATACAGACCTCCCTTGTCCAATTGTACTAGAAGTGATAGTATCACTGCACTGGTAAACATAGAACAATACATAATAACCCCCAGCCTTGTCCTGTGATAGGCATAGTAACACACATACAGACCTCCCTTGTCCAATTGTACTAGAAGAGATAGTATCACTGCACTGGTAAACATAGAACAGTACATACTAACCCCCCAGCCTTGTCCTGTGATAGGCATAGTACCACACATACAGACCTCCCTTGTCCAATTGTACTAGAAGTGATAGTATCACTGCACTGGTAAACATAGAACAATACATACTAACCCCCCAGCCTTGTCCTGTGATAGGCCTAGTACCACACATACAGACCTCCCTTGTCCAATTGTACTAGAAGAGATAGAATCACTGCACTGGTAAACATAGAACAATACATACTAACCCCCAGCCTTGTCCTGTGATAGGCATAGTACCACACATACAGACCTCCCTTGTCCAATTGTACTAGAAGTGATAGAATCACTGCACTGGTAAACATAGAACAGTACATACTAACCCCCCAGCCTTGTCCTGTGATAGGCCTAGTGCCACACATACAGACCTCCCTTGTCCAATTGTACTAGAAGAGATAGTATCACTGCACTGGTAAACATAGAACAGTACATACTAACTCCCCAGCCTTGTCCTGTGATAGGCATAGTGCCACACATACAGACCTCCCTTGTCCAATTGTACTAGAAGAGATAGTATCACTGCACTGGTAAACGTAGAACAATACATACTAACCCCCAGCCTTGTCCTGTGATAGGCCTAGTACCACACATACAGACCTCCCTTGTCCAATTGTCCTAGAAGAGATAGTATCACTGCACTGGTAAACGTAGAACAATACATACTAACCCCCAGCCTTGTCCTGTGATAGGCCTAGTAACACACATACAGACCTCCCTTGTCCAATTGTACTAGAAGAGATAGTATCACTGCACTGGTAAACGTAGAACAATACATACTAACCCCCAGCCTTGTCCTGTGATAGGCCTAGTACCACAAATACAGACCTCCCTTGTCCAATTGTCCTAGAAGAGATAGTATCACTGCACTGGTAAACATAGAACAATACATACTAACCCCCCAGCCTTGTCCTGTGATAGGCCTAGTACCACACATACAGACCTCCCTTGTCCAATTGTCCTAGAAGAGATAGTATCACTGCACTGGTAAACGTAGAACAATACATACTAACCCCCAGCCTTGTCCTGTGATAGGCATAGTACCACACATACAGACCTCCCTTGTCCAATTGTACTAGAAGTGATAGAATCACTGCACTGGTAAACATAGAACAGTACATACTAACCCCCCAGCCTTGTCCTGTGATAGGCATAGTACCACACATACAGACCTCCCTTGTCCAATTGTACTAGAAGTGATAGAATCACTGCACTGGTAATCATAGAACAGTACATACTAACCCCCCAGCCTTGTCCTGTGATAGGCCTAGTACCACACATACAGACCTCCCTTGTCCAATTGTACTAGAAGTGATAGAATCACTGCACTGGTAAACATAGAACAGTACATACTAACCCCCCAGCCTTGTCCTGTGATAGGCATAGTACCACACATACAGACCTCCCTTGTCCAATTGTACTAGAAGAGATAGTATCACTGCACTGGTAAACGTAGAACAATACATACTAACCTCCCAGCCTTGTCCTGTGATAGGCATAGTACCACACATACAGACCTCCCTTGTCCAATTGTACTAGAAGAGATAGTATCACTGCACTGGTAAACATAGAACAGTACATACTAACCCCCCAGCCTTGTCCTGTGATAGGCCTAGTACCACACATACAGACCTCCCTTGTCCAATTGTACTAGAAGTGATAGTATCACTGCACTGGTAAACGTAGAACAATACATACTAACCCCCCAGCCTTGTCCTGTGATAGGCCTAGTAACACACATACAGACCAAACGTTAGTGATATCCCAGTGTAATTCTGTCAATGTAAATAAGAACAAGGAACTGAACAAGAAAATCTCTTATCTTTCAGAGCAGGGATAGTGAAAGTGAGACAAACCAAAATAGATAAAGGATTATACAAAGTCTATTCCTTATTTACTGCTTTTCACCTAAACATAATAGAGAGCTAATAAATACAAGAATATATAATTCACAATA
The DNA here is from genome assembly GCA_037306005.1 of Rhinophrynus dorsalis. NCBI lineage: Eukaryota > Metazoa > Chordata > Amphibia > Anura > Rhinophrynidae > Rhinophrynus > Rhinophrynus dorsalis. The sequence goes on along the minus strand of CM074721.1, from coordinate 501,250,830 downwards.
CTCTGCCTCACAAGAAATAATGGTGAAGCAATAATATTGTTCAAATAATATATATCTATATATTAGTAATAAGCAGTATACTAAAAATACAATGAAAGAGAAAAAATGTTAATATCAGGGAGAGTATACAATACCCAATATATAAAACAATGTGTGTCCTTAATGGAAAATAATGTCTACCAGGTAACCCAAATCAGTATTGGTAGTCCAGCTTCATAGGATCTCTGCTGCTCACTCACAATGGGTAGGGCACCCTCAGAAGGAAAACTAAAAAGTAAAAAATACAAAAGATAAAGTAGCAAAGACGATTCTCTCTAAGTGTAGTAATTATACAAACTTGATCCTTCACCAACACCAGATAAGAGACTCTAGGAAATGTACTCACATTGTTCAGAGGCTCAAACCAGCCTCCAGGAATAATCACATACCTCTCAACACTTCAAATTGCCAAAGAGGGACACTTGTGTTTTAGGGGGTGTTGTTAGGGGCGTGGCTGATGGGTGGGGCATTACCGAGAATTTTTAGGCTATTTCATGACCTATTGACACCTCCTTGTGTAACCTAATAAATGACTTATAACAAGACCATAGTATTTTATTTACTCAGACTAATTTATAAACACAGATACTGATGTTTAAACAAACATTAATGTGAGTTTTGTTGCAGTAGATACACATATACACACCACACACTCTTATCTTATAAAAAAAAGAGGGACATCAGGATGGGAAAGAGGCACAGAGGGATTTGGGTCTAAAAAAGGGACTGTCCCTCCTAAAGAGGGACACTTGGGAGGTATGTAATCGCCTGTACTGGCTCACGTCACACCCCAGTCAAGTGCTCTTGATCAGCTCCGGTTAGCTCCATAACAAAGGAATGTGGAAGTACCAGCAAGTGTCGGATAATATCAAACCCAACACTGATGCTGATACAACCTATTTCATTCTTAAATGGATAATAATCCTTTATTTATATAGATGCTCCTTATTCAGAACCAGAGTGAGGGACCTTTAGTGAAGCCAGAAGTAACAAGGCTTAATAGAAAATCTATAAATGTTTAATATCAAAAGGATATAAAGATATCATAATAAAATTTGACAAATGACATAAAATTGTCAAATAGTATAAAAGTATACAAGCCCTAAGGGTTAAAGAACTACAATAAAATAAACAGATTAAGTCACTGGCATTGTCGCTTCAGAAGCCTGTAAGCAATCAGTTGCATAGCCCCTCTCTGGTATTCAAAGGGTTAAAGAAATAACAATGCTTAATAAATATATATATATATATATATATATATATATATATATATATATATATATATATATTGCCGGATCTGTCTTGCTGACGAAACCAATGTACTCACAATTCTGAGAGATGTTTTATCCAAAAGTTTTTTTTTGGGTGCCGTACTTCCATGGCCTGGAATGTTATGGTGGAGCTGATCCTACAGCAGTCGTCTGACAGTAAGCCTCCACAGGATAGTGTAACAACACCACCACTGTAACATTTCAGGCCATGGAATTACTGTCCCCCAAAAATGCAAGTCTGAGCTGCAATAATTTTTGAATAAAACATCTCAGCAGTGTGAGTCCCCATGCTTTACTCAGCAGGATAAACCCTGCAACTTATATTTTTTTCAATCTCATCCCTTTGAGTGCCAGAGGAGAATGCATCGCATTGCAAAGCAATGCACTATGTACCCCTCTGGCACTCAAAGGGTTAAGCGTTACTGTTCATTTAAATCAGGTGTTCTGATAACAGTATTCAGTGAGGCTGATATACTAAGAAAAGCAGAGTAATTGTGGGGCAACCGAACTGCATTATAGGGGCCAAAAGAGATTTCCATTCATTTAAATGGAGTTCTCAGTTCCTTGAGGGCTTTAGAGGTCTCCAGCTCTTTGTTCAGCATTCCTAAAAGCCCCATTTACATCAATGGGAATTCTTACGTGTCTCCTTGTAAAAGTGTGAATCCCTTCCTTGGATTTACTCTAAGCAATGCATTGTTTTTATTCAGCAATGATAACAGGAGCAGGGTTAGGCAACGTGAGGTCCACCAGCTGTTGCCAGATTACAACGTCTTGGAGGGGATCATGGGATCTGTAGTCTGGTAGCAGATGGGGGCCTCACACTGCCAATCACTATTTTACTGACCCCAAGCCTTTTCCTATGGTAGGCAGTGAACCATACATGCAGACTGCCAACATTGTTCCACTACACTGGTACCCACAGAACCACACATACTAACCCCCCAGCCTTGTCCCATGATAGGCATAGTACCACACATACAGACCTCCCAGTCTTGCCTCACTGGACTGGAAACCATAGAACCACACATACTGCCCATCTCCAGCCTTGCCCCACAGTTGCCATAGAATCACACATATTGACCTCCTATCCTTGTACCATGATAGACACAGAGCCACACATACTGACCACCCATCCCTGCCTCACTCTCTGGAAGTGAGTCCCTCCAGTTGCTACCAGACTACAACATCTAGCAGGTGATGGTACTTGTGGGCTTCCACTTCCGAGCAGAGTATGCCCTTGTTGTAGCTACTTGTTATGTAACAGTACGTGTCTCCCAGTGTTCTACTCGCATACGTACTACCGGATTCCTTACAACTTACCCGCCTCATTTAAAGTCACCGTTTTTCTTTGTTATACTGCACTTTTTATGGCTACTGTTTTATTTTCAAATTATATTGTCAAACTAATTTACTTGCCTTCTATGAAAAGGTAAGTTGTAACTTGGACAAGGGTATTACTGTTGATTTTATATACTGGCATTATGCAAAAGCCTTTGGTACAGTGCCTCACAGCAGGTTAATGCATAGAAGAAAAGGCTTTGGTTTGGGAAGTGATATCTGTACATGGATAGGGAACTGGTTAAGTTATAGGTGGCAGAGAGTTGTTGTAAATGGAACGTTTTAAAGTTGGTCTAAAGTTGTTAATGGGGTGACACAGGGTTCCGTCCTGTGCCCAATGCTTTTTTAATTTGTTTATTAATGATTTAAAAGTGAGTATTGATAGGAGTATCTCAGTCTTTTACTGACACTAAACACTGTAATGAAAGGCGGTACATACAGAATAGGATGTTTTATCTAAGCAGAAAGATTTGGATAAATTGAGTGAATGTGCAGAAATGTGGCAGATGAGGTTTAATATAGTTTAATATAGATAGATATACACATGTGCTGCCCACTGTCCATCCTCCTTAGATTTAACCATTTGAGTGCCAGAGAGGTATTCAATGCATTATTTTTGTGAAGTTTTTTTTTTACTTCTTTCCAAGAATGCAGTAAGTGTGGATTAGCAGTACATTGCAGAGAACTGTATAACTTCATTGCTTAAACCACATGACTCTCGTCATCTCCTACAACAAACTCAGAGTCATACTGCTCATCAACAGGGTCAATAGGAGTTATTTCAGATTAAGAAGATTTTGGCACAGTCTCTGACACATCAACAGCACTTCGATTATGTGCCCCATAGCCCCGGGAACTTTTAGTAGTGCTTCTGCTGCTACTAGTTGTGGCACATCTGACATGTTGATGGTGGGTCTCCCAATCAGACCTGTGGTTGTGCTTCAGGTGGGATCTCAATTATGATGTGCCTGCTTTCCACATTCTTTTTACACAGGCAACAGATAGTAATATGTTTAGTTTATGGATCGTGAGTGATGTATCTCCATTCTGTAGACTAGGGGTGGACGAAATGTGAGAAAAATTTCCCACATGACATTTCACAAAAACTGACAATTGCTGTTTTCACAAAAGTTTTCTCCTTTTCGCCTATGCAAACTTTTTCTCCTTTTTATCAATTTCAACAAATTTTTTGCCTGTGTTTCCTATGGTACAACATTTTCCACCACACTATTACTTCTTCTGAGGACTGCAGTGGAGGAATAAGTAGCTGAAAGTCAAAGTTGTGAAACCCACAGATAGGCTTTGAAAAATGTGTTCCTGCTTAAGTGACACTGACACATGATGATGTCAAGAAATAAGAAAAAAAAATGGTTTCCACAGAGCCAGCCTCAAAATACACAGAAAAAAATAGCACTACGGCTATGGTTCATTGATGATGTTATTTTCTAAATAAATAAATAAATAAATAAATGTGATCTGGACAGGAGATGCCTTTGAATTTCAGATGTTTGTGGATACTCTAAACACAAATGAGATCAACTTAAAGGTTACCACATTCCTGGACCGCAATAACTGTAAGAGAAGTGTCACTGACCAAATAAAGACTACTCTATATTGAAAAGAAACAGTGATGAATAGTCTCCAGCTGTCACGGTAGTCAGACAAAGAAGGACAGACACAAAGATAAAATATAACCACCTTTATTTATTATAACAGCAATAATGGTAGAGCCCACACAGAACCCCAGACTATGCAAATAGGACCCAAGGTCCCTCCGGAGCTGCACAATGTGCTGTGCACTGCACTACTCATGATCTCGAGACTAGGGAGGCCACTGAAGTGGGACAACAGAAGAATGGTAGAATATGTGTAAGTCACCACTTGGTCTGCGAATGGAGGCAACATAGAGCGAGAGCAGACCAGAGCCAGGAGACACCAAGGTTACAGGTCAGGAAAGGAGAGTAGGGAGCGAGTAGGCAGCCAAAGTCACAGGTCAGACAAGCCCAGGACTACATGGAGCGAGAGTAACCAGGCCACTGGTCAGGCAACCTGAGACTATGCTGAGAGAGCAGGAGCCAGGGCCACTGGTCAGGCAAACCGAGAACTACAAGGAGCAAAAGTAACCAGGCCCAGAGGAAAGGCAACCGGGGGCTACACTGAGCAGGTAGTAGCCAGGGCCACTGGTCAGGCAAGCAGGGGTCATACACAGAGCGAGTAGTCAGCCAGAGCCACAGGTCAGAACTGATGTGGGTAGTCAGACAAGCTGGCGTCATACACAGAGCGAGTAGTCAGCCAGAGCCACAGGTCAGAACCAAGGTGGGTAGTCAGACAAGCCAGGGTCATACACAGAGCAAGTAGTCAGCCAGAGCCACAGGTCAGAACCAATGTGGGTAGTCAGACAAGCCGGGGTCATACACTGTTAGGGACCAGGAACCAGACAGAACACAAAAAGGTAAAATGCAATACACCTTTATTAGTGCAACAAAAACAGAAGCATGATCCAAGAGCATAACCCAAAAGACACGCCAGAGTCAGGAATCAAGACAGGTATTCAGCCGAGCCAGAGTCAGGAAACCAGAAGTCTGGAATAAGCCAGGGGTCAGAAGCACAGAAGTCCACAATGTCTGGAACAAGCCGATGGTATGGAACACAGCAAACAGGAACGCAAGAAAAATCCACAGCAGCCAGCAGCAACAGGTCAGCAAACAAACACAAGGACAATGGGAAAGAGAGCCAAGCTGCTATAAATACCCTGAGAGGGTTGGCTGATAACAGTCAGGTGAGTAATCAGAGAGGTTGGCTGATTCAGCCTGAGCCAGAAACTCAGAAGACAGTAGCAGTGAATAGCAGAGCACTAAATTAGCTCAGACAGCAGAATCAATAGGCAGAATGGGAGCAGCTCAGCAAAACCTTGACAGTACCCCCCTCAACTACACCCCCCACACACGGGGCAGGACCAGGTTTCTGGGGAAAGCGTGCATGGAAAGCACGGAGGACGTCGGGGGGCATGCCGGTCTGGTGCTGGAACCCATGAGCGCTCTTCTGGACAGTAACCCTTCCAATGGACCAAATATTGAAGACTCCCTCGGAACCTAAGAGAGTCAACTATGGATTGGACCTCGTACTCCTCATGCCCGTCAACGGACACAGAATGAGGTCGAGGAGTGACCATAGTGAAACGATTACATACCAGAGGTTTCAGCAGCGAGACATGGAAGGCATTGTGTATCCGCATATTGTGAGGAAGGTCTAGGGCATAGGCCACAGGGTTCACAGGTCGGAGGATACGGAAATGCCCCACAAAACGGGGAGCCAGTTTCTGAGCGGGCACTCGGAGGTGGAGATTTATGGATAGGGTTGCCACCTTTTCTGGAAAAAAATACCGGTCATAGCTGTGGGTGGGCGGAGCCACAAAGGGGAGGAGTCACGAAGGGGAGGAGCCACGAAGGGGCAGAACCACTCAATTTTGCACAACCCTACAAAACTGAGTATCAGGCTCCTCGTTACAGGTACCAGTGCAGGGGATTTAATATATATGTTACTTTGCTGTAGACCCAGGGTGGTTTTTACCCTCTAGGTAGTTTATATTATTTGTAGTGGTGCTTTGTAGTGGTTGGAGGTTGTGCTTCAGTCCCGCTGTTTATTGTAACAGTGACTGTGATTTCTTTCATAGTCATGTTTTTATTACCAATCCCTTACTTATGATGGGAAAATACTTTATTTTTAACTTTTAACAAATAAAGATTTATTTTTTAGTACACTACTGGTAACACTGAACTGGTCTTCTTTTTAATGGAGTAAATGCTGATAAATGTAGCATCCCTCTCTAGCCCAATTTTTTGTTCTCTATATATATATTTATATATTGCATAAAACCTGCAGTGTGGCAGCTTTATTGTTTTTACTAAATATAATAATTTTCTTGTTAATATATTTGGATTTTTGGAATGACGTAAGATGGGATGAAACACTCAAGAGATGAGTAGCAGTAGCTATGTCCTTGTTTTACTCATCTGGATTTTCATTATACAAAAGAGGTTTATTGCTCCTTTATGAACTCACTGTGACTGGAGGCACTCACTCGCGTCACCCACACCACGCGCAGGCACAGCGGGACTGCACGCACGACTGACTGGACAGAAGGCAGCAGACAGCAGTAAGAGGAGGTACACTTGCGTGCGCATATAAAGTGTGCGCGAATCCGCGACGCGCACGCGCATTACTAGTGCATGATGATTTGATGGGCATGAGGACACCTCGCCGCCACTCAAAACGCGGGTGAGTGAGTGAGGAAGGGCTTAGTGACATCATCATTAAAGGCTGCAGTCCTGCCGAAGTGGCCTGGGCATAATCAGAAGCTGCTCAAGCGGGGCAAAGAAGTTCATGCACAGACTATACCGGCTTTTCTATTGCCGGTATAGAGGTTATACCGGCACCGGCTCGGCAGTGCTAATTACCGGCTGTGCCGGTAAAATACCGGCCGGGTGGCAACCCTATTTATGGAGGACAACCAGACCCTCTCCCCGACCTGGTAGGAGGGCGCGGGTAGGCGTTTACGATTGGCTTGGAGCTCCTGGGATTGTTGTGAGCGTCGAAATGACTCTTGGACCTGCACCCATGTGGAACGGATTCACTGGAGATGATCCTCCAATGCCGGGATCCCTTGGGGGGAGAACGAATCTGGAATCCTGGAGGGTTGATACCCATAATTCCCCATGAAAGGGGAGAACCGGGTAGAAGACGAAACAGCACTGTTATGAGCAAACTCTGCTAAAGGTAGCAGGTCCGACCAATTGTTCTGATGGTCTGAGATGTAACACCGCAGGAATTGCTCCAAGGCCTGATTAGCCCTTTCCACTGCCCCATTTGATTGCGGGTGATAGGCCGGGTAGAATCTCGAGACAAACTGGCTACCCCGGTCAGAAACTATGACTTTGGGAACCCCGTGTAGCCGATTAGACCTCTTTGACAAAGACCGTAGCCAACTCTTTAGCAGATGGAAGTTTTTTGAATGGTATGAAATGAATCATCTTAGAAAATTGGTCAACGGTTCACTGTTAAAATGTTGCACTGAAAAGCACGTGATACTAAACAGCACATTCATCAGGTCACATTGTTTAAAAGAGCGACATAAGAATCTCGCCCAACATAAAAAGCATGAGATTCTCATGTCACCTCCTTAAATGTCACTGAGATATCTAATTTTGCTGAGTGCCGGCTCTCTCTCCCCTTCACGTGAAAGAAGGTTGTAGATACAGACGTGTCTCCCCTTCTCACAAGAAATCTAAGTTTAGACCTCTGCAGTTCTACTCAGCTTTTAATCCAGTCCTCGGAGAGAGAAAGGGGAGATCATCTTTGGAGACACTGTGCAATGACACTCTGGACTTTCGCCTTGGATCTGCATGCTTAAATCTCGCTTCAACCTGCATGTGAAATTGTAGCAGCCGCAACTGTTTTTTCCTCCTCTTCTCGGATACCTGTAATAAGTGCCATTGATGTAACAGCAGTAGTGATTTCTGGAGCTTCACTCTATCTGTGTAATTATTTTTTAACCCTTTCAGTGCCGGAGTGGTATTGCTTTTAACTCTGCCACCGTTACTGGATTTGTCAGTCTCATGCACCCCTCGTCTCCTGCCTCCTTTCTGTCCCCCTTCTCATTGTTCTCTCCGTTGTAGAAGGAGCTTTCTTCCTTTGTCAGGATTCATGGGATCAGTTGCCCCAGTCTCATGCATCCCTCATCACGGTCTTCCTTTTGTCCATCTTCTTTTTTCCTCTATATTGTCTAATGACCTTTCTTGCTTTTTTTCTTGTTCTGTCCTCATCTCTGTCTCCCTTCTGTCCCTCTTCTCATCTGTTCCCTCTATTGTGTAATGACCTTTCTTCCCTTGTCAGGATTTGTGGGGTCAGTGACTGTGGCCGTCACTCTGTTGGGGATGACTTTGATGTCCATGGCTGGCTCTCTCTACCCGACCTATATACTCTTCTATGTGCTGGAAGACTTCTGTGCCATCTGTGTTACCATGTAAATCCTGAACTTCGCTCTTCTGCTGCTGCTGAATGTCCTGCGGCTCTGGTCCCTCCACTCAGAACCTAAGAAGCAGAAAAATAAGACATCCCAGAGATATTTAAGGAGGCGACATGAGAATATTGTGCTTTTTATGCAGGGCAAGATTCTTATGTTGCCCTTTTAAACAATGCGACATGGTGAATGCTCCGTTTTGTATCACGCACTTTTCAGTGAGACATTTTAAAAGGATACCCTAGCAAACTAGGTGTTGAGTCCATAACGCGTTTTTAATAACCACTGAGGTGCAAAACAGGAGGGTCTGATAAAGATTAACTTATTTCATAGCAGGAAAGCTAGATAATTCTCATGTCTCTGGGTTGTGGGGCAGGGGTTGAACTTGATGGACTTGTGTCTTTTATCGACCTGGTTTACTATGTTACTATGTAATTGAACCGTGTATAAACAAAAGGGATGTGCAACTGGGGGCCCTATACTAGTGACTTTGAGTGCAAGTGCCACATGCAAGGGATTGCAGAATGTTGCATACCCCTCTGGCACGCAAAGTATTAATCCCCCTAAAGCTAACACCATCCCAATAACATTAAATATTTTCCTGTAACTCTGAGTTCCAGAGGGGTCTTCTACATCCTGGTCTTCCTCTTTAGTTTGTCTTCTATAAGATTATTTCCTCTGTCCTCTCCCTTTTTCGTCTTCTTTAAAGTGCCCCATAAAAGAAGAATAATCAGTCAATCCAATGGCCCATTAAAGTTTTGCTGCCACTGCCAGCAGCAGCAGAGCAAAAAACAAACAAAAAAATCCCCATTGTGATATCTTTTGGGCCGTTTCCCAATCCAGACGGAGAGAAATTTGAAAAGAGACTGGCTGTTATATAGCCAGTCTCTGTTCAAAATTGGTCCCAATCTCCAATAGTCTGGTATATGGGGTTACGCAAGGCATGGAAAATACCCTGCAGTAATCCCAACTCCAGCCAATCTGCTTCTATCTGGAGGGGTCAGATTTACACATTCATGAACACTTCAGCTAGAAGCTGATTGGCTGGGAGGTGTGGTTACTGCAAGGCATGTCCCGTTCCCTGAATAACTCCACATCCCAGCCAATGCAACATACAAGAGATTAAAATCCCAATTTAATCAATGATAATTTATGGAGTTTTCATTTCTCCCTGTAGCGCAGATGGTTTGCTCTAGAATTGCATCTCTTTAGATTTATGAATAAGGCCCTATATTTTAATTTTGTATTGTCATGGCAGAGATGACAGAAGTGAAAACTGCTACTCAAAGTGAACTTGTAGAAAAGAGGAACACGATTCCTATTAAGCAGGGCAGAAAGAAGTAAGCGGTGGTGGAAGAGGTCAGTGTGAGGAGGGGCAGGGCTGTGTTTTCTTTAGAATGCAGAAGTTGACCCTTTAGATAAACTGCATAAAGCTTTGATTTAAATTAGACTTTAAAGGGATAGTAATGCTTAAAACAGAAAATAAAATATCTTGCAGTCAAGCTATTAAATGCAAGGCAATCTCTCTCTAAATAAGAGAAACAGCTAACCCCAAAACATACGTTTCAGCGTCCTTAGGCGTTATCAGAAAGGTGCAAATCTCACTAGATGAAAAGTGGGAGACAGCACCTGTCAGTACGTCACAATATAAGACACCCAAGGACTGCACATATGCAGGAGGATTTAACATGAACGGGACAGAATAAGTATTGTATGGAACATAGCCTTAATATATACATAAAATGATAATGTGTCCACAGAAATAGCGGGGGGGGGGGGGCTGTGTGCTAAGCAGCTTTGGTAAATCTTGTATCTATTAGCATTATTGTATTGCTCTGTATCATATGGTATTGTATATAGCACAATTTAAAGAGAGCAAGACACAGATATAAAAAATAAATAAATAATAAATTGCGAGGCAATGTGGCCAGCAGGAGAAGTGGGAGGAGTTCTTCTGCTGTTGTGGAAGAAGATTCTTTCACAAAAGGAAGCCGCAGCAGCCCATAGTAATTTACAGAGCATCATCAGTGAAATGGGGCTATATATATTGAAGAAAAAGGAACTGGCCCCATCTCCACCATTGGGTTCCCCAACTGTGTTCCTCTCCCACTCTGAGTCCCCCATGGGACTCAGTAATATCCCTATTACTACTGACATTATGGAGTTTAGTTCTTTCTGCTGATGTCATAGCAGCAGCAGGCAGAGCAGCATGATTCTCATCAAGCTGCTGCTTTTGCATCCACCCTGCCCACCATGGTTGCATGTATTAATGGTGGGAGTAGTGGTAAGGAAGGTTTTGGTGGTGACATGGGGCAGGCAGTGGTAGTAGTGAGGCAGCAGTAGGTGCAACAGCACCAGAAAGTACAGCAGCAAGAGCACAAGAAGGCACTTCAGGTGATTACAGTTGACAGCCCAATTTACCTCTCTCTACTCTGATATAATGGGTATGGGATTATTTTAGTTTGTGTACAAAATCAGCTTTGTGCACAATGTGTAACAAAGTTGTGAAGAGGGGAAAGGAGGGGTCACACCTTGCACAACTGCCATGATAAAGCATGTCAAGCATTACCACCCCGAAGTGCACTGCAGACATGAACTGTCCCACTGATGAGAAGAGGCAAAGAAGTCACGTTACAGAAAAAAAAAAAATACACGTAAACATCTCAGCCAACTTACAGTGAGGTAACAATCATTGCCCAGCAGGCAATTGCAGGCGGTCCCACTCCCAGGGAGCAGGCAATTGTAATCAATCCCATTGCCAACCAGCAGACAATTGCAAGCGGTCCCACTACTGGCCAGCAGGCCAGTGGCAGCACTCAGTCATTAGCAGTGGCAGGCTGGAGTAATGTCACCGTCACCTGCAGTCAATGCGTCTACAGAAGTGAGGATGTGGCAGTATATCTTCAAGCAATGGTCACTTTGTGGTGCTATGTCCACATATGGTAATGTTGTGGTGAGCAGTAGAATTCAGGGCATAAGGGAACATCTGTAGATAGAAAACTGTGCTGAATATGGTGACAGCTGGGAAGGTACACTATTTTTATTAAAGGGATAGTAATACTTGAAATGTAACAGAAAATACGTTGTAGGGTTTATCCCCCTGAGTAAAACAAGAGTACTCCCACTGCTGAAAGGTGTTTCATTCAAAAGTTATTAATTTTCAAAGTTGAATTTTTTAGGTGCAATATCACAGTGGCCTGAAATTGTACAGTGGCGCTGTTGCTACACGATCCTATGGACAGCTCTGGTCCCAGGACCATAAATCTCCACAGGATGGTGTAGCAACAGCGCCACTGTACAATTTCAGGTCACTGTGATATTGCACCTAAAAAATTCAACTTTGAAAATTAATAACTTTTGAATGAAACACCTTTCAGCAGTGGGAGTTCCCTTGTTTTACTCAGGGGGATAAACCCTACAACATATGTTTTTACATTTTAAGTATTACTATCCCTTTAAGTGTACAGTAGGTCAGTTACCCAACCACCATCAAGTGACTGGCTTATATACTTTGTGGAATGGACAAGGGCCTCAGTCACTGACTGATAGCATGTTTTTCTTAGGGGATAGTTTAACACAAATAACATCACTTTGAGGTGGATGTTGGCAATTTGGACATACTTTGAGTGCTGCTGACATGACAGTTGTGTGATCCCAGTTCTTGTGCCTCTTCACAATATTTGCAACACACAAACAATTAAAAGCATCAATTTAATCAATGATAATTTATGGAGTTTTCATTTCTCCCCTATAGCACAGATGGTTTGCTCCAGAATTGCATCTCTTTAGATTTATATTTTAATTTTGAATTGTCACGGCAGAGATGACAGAAGTGAAAACTGCTACTCAAAGTGAACTTGTAGAAAAGAGGAACATGATTCCTATTAAGCAGGGCAGAAAGAAGTAAGTGGTGGTGGAAGAGGTCAGTGTAAGGAGGGGCAGGGCTGTGTTTTCTTTAGAATGCAGAAGTTGACCCTTTAGATAAAGTGCATAATGCTTTGATTTAAATTACGCTTTAAATGGATAGTAATGCTTAAAATATAAAAAAAAAATCTTACAGTCAAACTAATAAATGCCAGGCAATTTCTCTCTAAAGCATACCTCCCAAGTGTCCTTCTTTAGGAGGGACAGTCCCTCTTTTCTACCCTGGTGTCCCTCTTTTTAGGACATCAGAATGAGTGGTATATATATTAGTCTATCAAATTGTTCCACAGCAATGAAATTCACATAAATGTTTAGTTAATCTTCAGTATATGTGTTTGGAATTTAATCTGTGTAAATAAAATACTTTGGTCTTGCTCTAAATCATTTATTCAGTTACACAAAGAGAAAAACCACCTAAAGCACAAGTGTCCCTCTTTTGGAGACAAATGAAGATTGTAGGAGGGATCTGGGGACCCTGGGTACTACTGCCACTATCCCTATTACTACTGACATTATGGAGTTTAGTTCTTTCTGCTGATGTCATAGCAGCAGCAGGCAGAGCAGCATGATTCTCATCAAGCTGCTGCTGTTGCATCCACCCTGCCCACCATGGTTGCAAGTATTAATGGTGGGAGTAGTGGCAAGGAAGGTTTTGGTGGTGACGTGGGGCAGGCAGTGGTACTAGTGAGGCAGCAGTAGGTGCAACAGCACCAGAAAGTACAGCAACAAGAGCACAAGAAGGCACTTCAGGTGATTACAGTTGACAGCCCAATTTACCTCTCTCTAATCTGATATAATGGGTATGGGATTATTTTAGTTTGTGCACAACATCAGCTTTGTGCACAATGTGTAACAAAGTTGTGAAGAGGGGAAAGGAGGGGTCACACCTTGCACAACTGCCATGATAAAGCATGTCAAGCATTACCACCCCGAAGTGCACTGCAGACATGAACTGTCCCACTGACGAGAAGAGGCAATGTTACAGAAAAAAAAAATACACGTAAACATCTCAGCCAGCTTACAGTGAGGTAACAACCATTGCCCAGCAGGCAATTGCAGGTGGTTCCACTCCCAGGGAGCAGGCAATTGTAATCGATCCCATTGCCAACCAGCAGACAATTGCAAGCGGTCCCACTACCGGCCAGCAGGCCAGTGGAAGCATTCAGAGTCATTAGCAGCAGCAGGCTTGAGTAATGTCACCGCCACCTGCAGTTAGCGCGTCTGCAGAAGTGAGGATGTGGCAGTATATCTTCAAGCAATGGTCATTTTGTGGTGCTATGTCCACATATGGAAATGTTGTGGTGAGCAGTAGAATTCAGGGCACATCTGTAGATAGAAAACTGTGCTGAATATGGTGGCAGCTGGGAAGGTACACTATTTTTATTAAGTGTACGGTAGGTCAGTTGCCCAACCACCATCAAGTGACTGGCTTATATACTTTGTGGAATGGACAAGGGCCTCAGTCATTGACTGATAGCATGTGTTTCTTAGGGGATAGTTTAACACAAACAACAGTACTTTGAGGTGGATGTTGGCAATTTGGACATACTTTGAGTGCTGCTGACATGACAGTTGTGTGATCCTAGTTCTTGTGCCTCATCACAATATTTGTTTTCATAATCTGAGCACATTACAGTTTTTGATAACTGTACAGTCCCTCCCCACCCCAAAGGAAACATATTCCAACACCCATGATTTTAGGGGAAAGGAAGGAGGAGAAGGTGTATTTTGATTTCTCCTGAAGTAACTTGTTGTGCTGTTGCTGCTGTTGACTTTGCTGTCTCCACAGCACTAGGGCTAGCAATAATAAGGAAGGCCTTAATAAATATTGTTTGCAGGTTTACATAACAATTCAAACCCTGCAAAAATTATGAGCAGACTTGGAAAGAACTGAAAACATAGAAAAATATGAGTAGGCTTGAACAGCAAGTCGCCCTTTAAAAAAATTGGTGGAATCAAAGCTGGCACTGGTGAAACTTTACTGGCCTGGCCTGGATTGCACCAATTTTTTTAAAGCCTGCTCATATTTTTTCAAGGTTTTCAGTGTTTTGCAAGTCTGCTCACAATTTTTGCAAGGTTTTCAGTGTTATGTAAGCTTGCAAACAATATTTCATAAGGCCATTGATCACTGTATATTGTGTGTTAGAATGCAATAGTGTGTGGACTGGTATTGGAGGACAGTTAATAAAATAAATCAATAAATACATTTTAACATAAAAAAGAAATTGGTATATAACGTGACAGAAACAGGGACACCCTTCAAGTAAGCTATGACTGGTAGCACCACTCAAGGCAGCAGAGTAGGTGCTTATATAGATGCAGCCAGATAGGAGCGTACTACTGAGGCAAGGAGCGAGACAAGCTGCACTCTATCTACCAAAGGCAACTAGGAGGCACAGAGCGTAGGAAGCACCGCAAGTGTAGGCAAAAGGTAAACGTAAGAGGTGAGTGCCCAGGAGCAAGACTAAGTTACACTAGCTGCCCGAAGGCAAACAGAAGGCATCAAGCGGAGGCAACCTGCAAGCGACCAGCTGGTGGCTGAGCTACAAGGTAAAGGAGCGCGCCCTGGATCGACTTAGTGAAAGTCAGACAGGAGTGAGGCACAAACGGAGAGTCAGACAAGTCAGCCACAGCCAAGGTCACAACCGGAGCGAGTAGTCAGACAAGTCAAGGATCGAACACAAGGAGACAACGTAAGCCAAGAAAGTGTAAGAGGTACAAACTAGATGCACACAGGAACACCACAAAAGGGCAACAAGTCCTAGCTTCAATGAGGTTTAAAAAGTAGCAGAAGGAGGTGGGACCAAATTAGGCCCAACAGAATAGGCCCATAAACAGGCGTCCGTGCCAGTACCTGAAACATGACTTTCGCAATGAGGAAGTGGCCGGCGGTAGGGTGACCACATTTACTTTCTGCCATTCAGGGACACACATTTCATGAACAAGTGCAAGTCACGGCAAAGTCGGCCCTATACAAGGGGGTGTACAAATATATATATATATCATTTTACACACACACAGCCAGTTGCCTTTGAAATATAATTTATGAAACTACATTATATATTAATTTATACACACAGTCAGATGCCTTTGTCATTTATGAACTCTGGTGGTTATTATTTTATATAATAAATAAATGTATGTCCAGCAGTCCACCCTATTAACCCTATGAGTGCCAGAGGAGTATTCAACACATTGCTTTGCAATGTGTTGCATATCCCTCATGCACTCAAAGGGTTAAAGTGTTCAATCAAATCAACTGTGGTACAATATGTTGGCACTGGTGACAGCAGCAGCTCTGAATAACAATATAACGTGATGATTATTATACACATGCCTGAGTCTGATCCTCCTTGGCTCTGCCTCTGTGCTCTTGACTCTCCTGGACCTTGCCACAGTAAAGTTGCTGCCCTCGCGCCACATTGTCTGCACAGCCAGTCCAGGGATGCCCCATGCCCAGCCAACACCTGGCTGCCCGCCCCCTTAGCTAGCCCGAGCCGCAGACAGTTCACAACCTCGACGTCGCCTCCCACACAGCCTCAATGTCTGAGATGAGGCTGGGGACAGGGGAATAGACCCGCCGGCCGACAGGAAGTCAGCAGTGTATGGCACGGGGTAGGTTGGGCGGCGCAACAGGCACCGCACTACTACTCACCCTGGCAGCATGATGGGAGACTTTAGAACTGGCGCCGGTGTAACCCTTGTTCCTAGGTCCGCAGCGGCATCAGAGCAGGCTTCAGCTTACAATAAAATAAATAATAATTTTAAAAAAGGGCTGTGTATGACTGTGCGGCCGTTCCCGCTCCCAGACTTCATTTTCTGCTATCTCAGGCACAGGCACCATCCAGCCAATGAGAGAGGAGCATCAACACTATGCACCTCTCATTGGCAGCAGGAGCAGTTTGTTTCAGGTAGTTGCAGTGCCTGTGTGCCTCTTGAGCAGAGTGAGGTAGCAGCCAGCACCGCAGCAGTTAGTGAGTGAGTGAGTGTCAGGCTACAGCTTCATTCCGGGACCATTAATTGTCCCGGAGAGGATTGGGTCGGGACGCGGGACAGAGACTTAAATTAAGGGACTGTCCCGGGCATTCCGGGACACGTGGTCACCCTAGCCGGCGGTCATATAGAGGTAAGAGCACAGGATCGCTTAGGCCTCAAAGTGAGACTGTGATAACTGGTCAAATGATAAGTGGCAGAGAGTTGTAAATGGAAACTTCTCAAATCGGTCTAAAGTTGTAAGTGTTCAGTCCTGGTCCCAATGCTTTTTAGTTTGTTTATTAAGGATTTAAAAGTGGGTATGGAAAAAGTGATATCTTTTGGGCCGTTGCCCAATCCAAATGGAGGGAAATTTGAAAACAGACTGGCTTTTATATGGCCAGTCTCTGTTCAAAATTATTCCCATTCTCCTGTTGTCTGGGATGTGGGATTACACAAGGCACAGAACGTGCTCTGCAGTAATCCCACCTCTCCAGCCAATCAGCTTCTATCTGGAGGGGTCACATTCGTACATTCATGACCCCTCCATCTAGCGGCTGATCGGCTGGGAAGTGTGGTTACTGCAGGACATGTTCTGTGCCCTAAATAACCCCACATCTCAGCCAATGCAACATACAAACAATTAAAGGCATCAGTTTAATCAATGATAATTTATGGAGTTTTCATTTCTCCTCTATAGCATAGATGGTTTGCTCCAGAATTGCATCTCTAGATTTATGAATAAGGCCCTATATTTTAATTTTGAATTGTCACGGCAGAGATGACAGAAGTGAAAACTGCTTCTCAAAGTGAACTTGTAGAAAAGAGGAACATGATTCCTATTAAGCAGGGCAGAAAGAAGTAAGTGGTGGTGGAAGAGTTCAGTGTGAGGAGGGGCAGGGCTGTGTTTTCTTTAGAATGCAGAAGTTGCCCCTTTAGATAAACTGCATAATGCTTTGATTTAAATTAGGTTGTAAATGGATAGTCATGCTTAAAATATAAAAAAAAATCTTACAGTCAAACTAATAAATGCCAGGCAATTTCTCTCTAAAGCATACCTCCCAAGTGTCCTTCTTTAGGAGGGACAGTCCCTCTTTTCTATCCTGGTGTCCGCTTTTTAGGACATCAGAATGAGTGGTATATATATTAGTCTATCAAATTGTTCCACAGCAATGAAATTCACATAAATGTTTAGTTAATCTTCAGTATATATGTTTGGAATTGAATCTGTGTAAATAAAATACTTTGGTCTTGCTCTAAATCATTTATTCAGTTACACAAAGAGGTGTCAATAGGTCACAAAGTAACCTAAAAATGCCCCGCCCACCAGCCACGCCCCCAGAAAAACCACCTAAAACACAAGTGTCCCTCTCTGGCCATTTGAAGTGTTGGGAGGTAGGCTAAAGTTCTACTGTGTGTGTACATGTCTGTTGCGCACATGTGTCTGCACATGTCTGTTGCGTTTGTGTGTGTGTGTGTGTGTACATCTGTCACATGTGTGCATATCCGGTGTGTGTGTGTGCATGTAATTTGCATGTTTCTGCCACTCACTGTGTGTGTGTGTCTGTCTGTGTGTTGCATACATCTGTGTTTATCAGGGTGTCTACATTTCAGACATGTACATATATTTACATCTTTGCAATAGCATTGCTAATGTTGTGGTTTGAACAGCAGTTCCATTTTAAATGACACTTTTATAGAGAAAGAGTAACTAACCTGTGTGAAAGAGCCCTTAAGGAGACTCAAAGCCTCAGCTCCTTTATATAGCCATGAAGCAAGTCCATTCACAGGTTCCAGAGGAAGGGTCCACATTAAAAATGGGCAAAAAGTCAACTTTTGCTCTTACAGGAAATATTCATTTTTTTATTTCATTTTTCCCATGGGAAATTTTGCTCATAGAATAGTCTATTTTCTTGTCAGTTGGTAGTCAATTGTGCCCTACCGCCTGTTTTACTGAACAAAATTGAATTGAGCCCATTATGAGGAATTTTGCACATGGAAATGCAAGACTATAGATTGCTCATCAATGGCCACCATTATGAAAAGTAAAGTACAGTTGGTAGTTTTAAGTCACAATTAATTATTCTATTATCTCAGCTGTGACACACTACCGAACGGTAAAAATGCACAACAGAAGCTAAATTTGCACCCACTGGGATCAATAACAAAGCCAATTAATTTTTTTTAATTAAATTAGGTCCTTGCAAACGGTTCACTGTTAAAATGTTGCACTGAAAAGTACGTGATACTAAACAGCACATTCATCAGGTTGCGTTGTTTAAAAGAGCGACATAAGAATCTTGCCCAAGATAAAAAGCACAAGATTCTCATGTCGCCTCCTTAAATGTCACTGGGATATCTAATTTTGCTGAGCGCCGGCTCTCTCTCCCCTTCACGTGAAAGAAGGTTGCAGATACAGACGTGTCTCCCCTTCTCTCAATAAATCTAAGTTTGGACCTCTACAGGTCTACTCAGCTTTTTATCCAGTCCTCGGAGAGAGAAAGGGGAGATCATCTTTGGAGACACTGTGCAATGATACTCTGGACTTTCGCCTTGGATCTGCAAGCTTAAATCTCGCTTCAACCTGCATGTGAAATTGTAGCGGCCGCAACTGTTTTTTTTCCTCCTCCTCTCAGATACCTGTAATAAGTGCCATTGATGTAACAGCAGCAGTCATTTCTGGAGCTTCACTCTATCCGTGTAATTATTTTTTAACCCTTTCGGTGCCAGAGTGGTATTGCTTTTAACTCTGCCACCGTTACTGGATTTGTCAGTCACATGCACCCCTCATCTCCTGCCTCCTTTCTGTCCCCCTTCTCATTGTTCTCTCCGTTGTAGAAGGAACTTTCTTCCTTTGTCAGGATTCATGGGATCAGTTGACTCAGGCCCCGGTCTCATGCATCCCTCATCACGGTCTCCCTTCTGTCCATCTTCTCCTTGTTTCTCTATATTGTATAATGACCTTTCTTGCCTTTTTCTTGTTCTGTCCTTATCTCTGTCTCCTTTCTGTCCCTCTTCTCATCTGTTCCCTCTAATGACCTTTCTTCCCTTGTCAGGATTCGTGGGGTTAGTGACTGTGGCCGTCACTCTGTTGGGGATGTCT
The DNA here is from genome assembly GCA_037306005.1 of Rhinophrynus dorsalis. Taxonomy (NCBI): domain Eukaryota; kingdom Metazoa; phylum Chordata; class Amphibia; order Anura; family Rhinophrynidae; genus Rhinophrynus; species Rhinophrynus dorsalis. The sequence goes on along the minus strand of CM074721.1, from coordinate 501,231,164 downwards.
TTGATTTCCATGGCTGGCTCTCTCTACCTGACCTAGATACTCTTCCATGCGCTGGAAGACTTCTGTGCCATCTGTGTTACCATGTACATCCTGAACTTCGCTCTGCTGCTGCTGAATGTCCAGCAGCTCTGGTCCCTTCACTCAGAACCCAAGAAGTAGAAAAATTAGACATCCCACAGACATTTAAGGAGGCAACATGAGAATCTAGTGCTTTTTATGCAGGGCAAGATTCTCATGTTGCCCTTCTAAGCAATGTGACATGGTGAATGTGGCGTTTTGTATCACTCACTTTTCAGTGAGACATTTTAGAATACCCAAGCAAACTAGGTGTTGAGTCCATAACGCGTTTTTAATAACCATTGACGTGCAAAACAGGAAGGTCTGATAAAGATTAACTTATTTCACAGCAGGAAAGCTAGATAATTCTCATGTCTCTGGGTTGTGTGGCAGGGGTTGAACTTGATGGACTTATGTCTCTTATCGACCTGGTTTACTATGTTACTATGTAATTGAACCATATATATAAAAAAAAGGAATGTGCAACTGGGGTCCATATACTAGTGACTTTGAGTGACAGTGGGACATGCAATGCATTGCAGAATGTTGCATGCCCCTCTGGCACTCAAAGGATTAATCCCCCTAAAGCTAACACATTAAACACTTTCCTGTAAGTCTGAGTTCCAGAGGGGTCTTCTACATCCTAGTCTTCTTCTTTAGTTTGTCTTCTATAAAATTATTTTTTCTGTCCTCTCCTTCTTTCTTCTTCTTTAAAGTGCACCTATAAAAGAAGAATAATCAGTCAATCCAATGGCCCATTAAGGTTCTGCTGCCACTGCCAGCAGTAGCAGAGCAAAAAAACAAACAAAAATATCCCCATTGTGATATCTTTTGGGCCGTTGCCCAATCCAGAAGGAGCGAAATTTGAAAAGAGACTGGCTGTTATATGGCCAGTATCTGTTCAAAATTGTTCCCAATCTCCAATAGTCTGGTATATGGGGTTACGCAAGGCATGGAACATACCCTGCAGTAATCCCAACTCCAGCCAATCTGCTTCTATCTGGAGGGGTCAGATTTGCACATTCATGAACACTTCAGCTAGAAGCTGATTGGCTGGGTGGTGTGGTTACTACAGGGCATGTCCCGTTCCCTGAATAACCCCACATCCCAGCCAATGCAGCATACAAGAGATTAAAAGCCCATTTTAATCAATGATAATTTATGGAGTTTTCATTTCTCCCTATAGCAAAGATGGTTTGCTCTAGAATTGCATCTCTTTAGACTTATGAATAAGGCCCTATATTTTAATTTTGTTTTGTCATGGCAGAGATGACAGAAGTGAAAACTGCTACTCAAAGTGAACTTGTAGAAAAGAGGAACATGATTACCTTTAAGCAGGGCAGGAAGAAGTAAGCGGTGGTGGAAGAGGTCAGTGTGAGGAGGGGCAGGGCTGTGTTTTCTTTAGAATGCAGAAGTTGACCCTTTAGATAAACTGCAGAATACTTTGATCTAAATTAGGCTTTAAAGGGATAGTAATGCTTAAAACAGAAAATAAAATATCTTGCAGTCAAGCTGTTAAATGCAAGGCAATTTCTCTCTAAATAAGAGAAACAGCTGACCCCAAACATACGTTTCAGAGTTCTTAGGTGTTATCAGAAAGGTGCAAATCTCTCTAGATGAAAAGTGGGAAACAGCAGAGAAAGCAGCAGAATATCTGTCAGTACGTCACAATATAAGACACCCAAAGGACTGCACATATGCTGGAGGATTTAACATGAACGGGACAGAATAAGTATTGTATGGAACATAGCCTTAATATATACATAAAATGATAATGTGTCCACAGAAATATTGGGGGGGGGGGGGGCTGTGTGCTAAGCAGCTTTGGCAAATCTTGTATCTATTAGCCTTATTGTATTGCTCTGTATCATATTGTATTGTTTATAGCACAATTTAAAGAGAGCAAGACACAGATATAAAAAATAAATAAATAATAAATTGCCAGGCAATGTGGCCAGCAGGAGAAGTTGGAGGAGTTCTTCTGCCGTTGTGGAAGAAGATTCTTTCACAAAAGGAAGCCGCAGCAGCCCATAGTAATTTACAGAGCATCATCAGTGAAATGGGGCTACATATATTGAAGAAAAAGGAACTGGCCCCATCTCCACCATCAGGTTCCTCACTGTGTCCCTCTCCCACTCTGAGTCCCCCATGGTCCCACCATGTCCCACTCCCACTTTGACTCCGCCACCATGTCCCACTCTTAGTCCCCTTTCATGTTCAACTCTGAATGCCCCCAGTAGCACCATTATGTACACTGTTTCACCTTAGCAGACAAACCAAGCACATGTAGAAGACCGTTTCAGTGAAATAATTCTTTGTCACTAACGCGATCTCAGCTCAGCTGCAGAGCCGCAAGCCTGTCGTACGACAGACTTCCCCTACAGTCAGTACAACGCTGACTTCAGGGAAGACGGAGGGGGGAACTTTGCTTTCGGTTATCTCTCAAGCCATAAAGGTTTGAGAGATGAACCTGGGGGCTATTACATTATTTTACAAATATGTACAATATGGGGGATAGTAATAATAAATCACAATGCTTCTTATAAATTTAATGGAATCATTTTAGGGGACTCGTTGCTAGAGAAGGACCTGGGTATCCTTGTAAATCACAAACTTGGGAGCAATGACCAGTGCCAAACAGCACTGGCAAAAGGAAACAAATTTCTGTCCTGCACAAAAAAAGGATCTTGAAGCAAGAGTGGATAACAACATTTTGCCATTGTACAAATCATTGGTAAGACCTTGAGTATGCAGTACAGTTTTGGGCATCAGTTCTGAAAAAGGATATTCTAGAACAAAGGTTCTCAACCCGTGCCCTCAGTGGCCACTAACAGACCAGGGCTTTGGAATTTCCCTGCTAGAACACAAGTGTGTTGATCAGAGGCTCAGTCATATTGATTAACTCACCCGTGCTCTTAAATGGAAATTCTCAAATCCTGGCCTGTTAGTAGACCCTGAGGGCACGGGTTGAGAACCACTGTTCTAAAACTGGAGAGAGTACAGCAAAAAGCAACAAAATGTATTAAGGGAATGGAGAACTTGACGTATGAGGAATGACTAGACAAACTTGGTTTATTTACTCTAGAGAAAAGATGACTAAGAGGAGAACGTATCACAATGTACAGGTATATGAGAGGTCAATACAAGGATCTCTGTGGTGAACTATTGATTCCAAGGCCTGATCAAATAACGAGGTGCCACCCCTTGAGATTAGAGGAAAGGAGGTTTAGACTTCAGCAGAGGAAAGGTTTTTTTACAGTAAGGTCTGTTAAATTGTGGATTTCCTGGCCCAAGGATGTGGTTATGGCAGATACATTTGATACTTTTAAGAGATTATTAGATACATTTCTTTCAAGAGGGAACATCCAAGGTTATAATGTGTATTTATAGGCAAAACAGGAAGATCAGATAAAGACCAACTTATTTGGCAGCAGGAAAGCTTATATGAATCTCATTTCTCTCAAAATCATTACTGCTGCTGCTCGGATTATTGATGGCAAGTGAAGCAAGCCCTGGTTGCAAATCACTGCTTAAAGAAGCCAGTCCCATGGTGGCCATGGTGCTCAGACTGTGGCACACTAGCCCTCTCAGCACTAACTTGTTGCATTGACAAATGAAACAAGTCTGCCGCCCACAAGGAAGGGATGATGTTGGGGAATCTGCCTCATTGGGTCTGGGGAATGTGGGCTCCCAGTCCATTTAGCACTGGTGATGCCACTGCTAGTGTTAGTTGCACACATCTCCTCAGAGACCGAGACACTAGGCTCAAGGTCCATCCAGCTTCACCTTTTTTTTTTGCAACAGTGGCGGTGGTCATAGTGTCAGACAGCACTATGAACCATTCAGTAACCACTTTATTTTGTTAATATCTGATTTCAATGTATTTATTTTTTCTATCTCTCACTGTGTCTCCTTCCGCTCTGCTTTTCTCCTACAATACAGCACACTATAGTGCAGGAGAACACCTATATATGGGCAGGAAGTTTTGCCTCGAGTAACAAAGGTGGGAAATGGAAGATTTTTTTGCAAATTTTTCTGTGTTCCTAGTGAAAAGGCGGTAAATCAATGTTTCTTTATGGGCGAAACTTCGCACCGGTAATTTCATGCAGGAACACAATGGGACATTTCACCCGCCCCTAACACAGCCTCCCTTCCCTTTAAATGTGTTTATGTCCTATCTTTCAGCTCTGACAAAAGTATGACTACCGGGTTTCTCTGCATGTTTTCCTTATATTCATTCTGACTGTTCCTACCCAGCTGAGAGCAGGAGACAATACCCACATTGCATTGTCATGGAGGGACACAGGAGAAAAAGTAATATCGGTAAGTAAATTTTAAATCTGTATTAAACCTCATCTGCCACTTTCCTGCTCATTCACTCTTTTTATCCAAATCTTTCCTTCTCTCTATGTATTTCCTCACACAGTTTAGTGTCATCAACAAAGACTGAGACACTACTTTCAATACACACTTCAATATCATTAATAAGCAAATTAAAGGCAATGAATCCAGAACTGAATTCTGGGTCACTCCACTAATTTTAGACCAAGTTGAAAATGTTCCACTTACAACAATTCTGCAATCCATCATTTAACTAGTTCTGTATTCATGCACAGATATCACCTCCCAAGCCAAAGGAGGCACAGCATAAAAACATTTTACAAAATCCAAGTATACTAGTTTAACAGCAATACCCTTGTCCAAGCTATAAAGTAGAAGCTGCGGGCGATGATGAGGATGACCTGTTTACTGATGATGACATGGCCAGAAAGTTATTTTAAAGGCAAAGGCTTAATCTTCCACCACCTAAAAGAAGCACTGTGTTGTCTATAAACTGTTTGAGAAAACAATTGGAAAGTCCCACCCTGGATAAGCAAAGATGTCCACAAAATACTGAGTCATCCTGTCAGTCATGTTCAGCATCATCATTGATTTCACATCCAGCCCCCACCCAACCACACACACTAGTGTTTGTTAACCAGCTGCAATAACACAGGTTATCAACATCCATAACCTTAGCTATGATGAGTGCCTCTGTTGGAAGTGCAGCACCTGTGACACCTATTAGTAGTACAATTGCAGCAACATCTATGCCCAGCATTAGTAGCAGTTCCTCAGGAACCCCTCAGTCTATGAAGTACACAGTATGGAGATGCTTCCCTCACAATCCAAAAGCTAAGCATGTTGCTATGTGTTATCTGTGTAAAAAGCATGAGAGCAGGGGCAAAGCAGGCTCACACCTAGCCTCCTTATCAATGAGATCTTACCTGAATCACAACCACAGGTCTGACTGACTGACACACCACCAACAGGTCAGAGATGCCACAACCAACTAGCAGCCACAGAAGTACTCCTAAAAGTTCTCAGGGCTCTGGGGTACATAATAGAAGAACTGTTGATGGGTGCCAAAATTCTCTGTTCCTGCAGCAGAGGAGTATGACTCTGAGTTTGTTTTCGGAGATGACAAGAGTGATAGAGTGCCAACACATACCACCGCCCCCTCCACCTCCACAAGTGATGTTGTTAAAGCAATCAAGTTACATGGTTCTTCCACTATGTACTGCCATCCCACACTTATTAAGCAGGGGTATCTGCAGGAATATCTCGGTGGGGGGGGGGTTCAAAGCCATAATATGACCCCCAGGCCAGCCTGCCCAGCCCCTATGTTTATATGGAGCGGGCAAGTGCCCCCCTTGCTCCCCCTCCATATGCCCTTGTTACTAAGTTCTTAGAAAGAAGTCAAAACCCGCACAAAATTAATCCAAAAGTATCCCTGTGGAATGGTAAACTTGCCAAAATGTTGTCAGATGACATGCTGCCCTTTTTTTGTTGAAAACAGATGTGTTAAAGAACTGATGTCATGTGTTGCACCCTGCTGGAACATCACAAGCCGCAGTTATCCCCAGTACACACAGTACACATTACTCCATGAGCAGCGGAGAAAAAAACCCTGCACCACAAAGATGCGCCACATGTCTCTCTGACTCACAAGAGGCACATATCAACAACATATCATATAAGCAGGGCTCAAAATTTCCACTCGCCACTAGCCAATGGCGAGTGAAAATTTAGCCCTGGCGACTAGAAATTCAGTCCTGGTTGGTATGCTATGGCTTGCAGTGATGAGTAACTTTTCAAGTCTGGCTAGTAACAAAGGACTTCAAATTTTAAGCCCTAATATAAGCATGTACCGAGTAATGGACATGTATGCTGGGGATACTTGCAGCGCATCATTGTTATGTGGTGTTTGTCTCTCTGACAGTCAGGGGGTTAAAGGATACACTTGGGTCATATATGAGTATATATTTTAGATAAAAGGTATGTTAAATAATTATATGCAGACCCATTTTCGGAAAGAGATGGGAAGAGTTTTTTAAAATAACTTGTCCAATGTATACATTTATTTACATATATCCTATTACATAAAGTGGTAGAATGCGTCGCTCACTGTGAGCCGTAAACCGCACTTGCACAGTAGAGAGTCTCTAATGTGCATGTGTGGTCTCGCACACAGGGAGCTTCGCTGTGAGCTGTCTGGAGCTCCCCGCTAAGGATCAGCGCGTTTGGTGAGTCTCTACTGCGCATGACTGCAGTCATGTGCAGTAGAGACTCGCTGAATGTGCTGCCCTGCTCCGGATGTCTCACGTCCTGTCTCTGCTCCCGGCTCCGGGGCAGCTGGGTACACTTTAGCCCATGTATACGGGATTTCATACTAGTGTATATATAAATATCTTAGACATAGAAGGGATCTAGTACTGGATTCATACTGTCTGTATACATGTCTTTTTGTTTCCATCTCGTTTGAGTTGAATAATTTACTATGTGCATCCTGATTGATTATATTGTATCCATGGGTTAACATGGGTGAATTAAAGGGATGTACTGAGAGAATAAATCACATCACATTGTTTATCTATGTTTTCATGATATAGTGTGAGTAAATCCTTCGGTTTTGATGTGATGGTAGCTTAAATGAGATGTGTACATGCTAATTATTAATATACATCAATGATAGGGGTGTTTTTTGTGTTATTAAAGTCTCATTCTTTTTTTGACATCTATATATATATGTATATTTTATTGAGCGATTAATATATTGTTGGTGATATGATGAGGGAATATATTACTATCTATTTTAAAATTTTAGGGTCATCTTTTACCTTTAACTGGGAAAGGGGAGGAGTGTGAGATACCTGAGTTCACCTATATAGAGAGGGTAGGCGTTATGTCCAACATTAGTGGAACAATAATATTTTCCTGATGAGGGAGTTTGAGAGATTCCGAAACGCTGATTTGGAGCCCAATTACTGTCTTTCATTCAGAACAAAACACTGATCCATATGGCGGGAGTTTCAAATAAAGACGCCGTGAACTTCAAGACCAACTGAACCACATGAGAAGATAAGGAACCTTGGATTAAACCATTAGTGAAGAAAGTTTTCTATTTTAATTTAAATGGACACATAAGTTTACTTATATGTTATGGTGATATGCAGAGAAATGAGCGTGTGATGAATATTTGGTGCAAATATTGAACATTCAATCTGCTTCCATTGGACACCGAATACATTTTTTGAGGCAACTTTAAACACATAGTTGGTGAGGTAAATGCACTAGGACAGTCTTACAGTGGTATAAAGTGCAACTTATATATACAGACATATTGAGAAGCAAGTTACTATTGATAGAATGACACAAGAGGATTATTTTGAAACTGCATTTTTTTATAATTTTTTACAAAACGCTAGGGTTAACAGAGGCAACACAGCAGTGGTACTTATAATGACTAAACCCTAGTACACTAGGGTGAGCAGAGGTAACACAGACCAGACTCGGGCAGAGATGGGACCCTAGCATGCTAGGGTTAACTGAGATAACAGACACCAGATGCTGGCGATGTAACGACCCTAGGTCACTAGGGTTAACTGAGGCAACACGGGCAACAGTGTGGCATTGGCTAGACCCAGGTATTATAGGGTTATCAGAGGCAACACAGACACTGGTGAGTACAGGGACTCCCACAAGCTCCCTGAGAGAGCAGGAGCAGCAAGCGGTGGGAGATAGGCACGTAACGTAACCAGTCCCTGACCGGTGTTTCCCCATATAGTATATGGAGGTAATAGACTAGTCCAGTAAGTGATGGAACTAGCAGCACTACCAGGTCGGCACACATGGACTTCACAGCCAGTCAGGAGGACCACCAACACTAGCCCAGCCAGATCGGTGTAACGGATAGTCAGCCAGTCCAGTCAGTAACGGAATCAGATACTCAGCCAAGCCAGATCGGTACACAAGGAGTTAGTCAGCCATTCCTAGTCGGTAACGGAATCGGATAGTCAGCCAAACCAGTTCAGTACACAAGAAGTTAGTCAGCCAGCCCAGGTCAGCAACGAGATCAGATCACAGAAGCGTCAGACACAAGCGTAGTCAGGTGAGCTGGGTCATACACGGAAACAGGAAACAATAACAACTGGTCGCTAGATACGGGTACACCACGAAAGGGCACCGGTATAGTGACAGGAGGGCGTATTTAAAGGCAAGCCCTGGGGGAAGCAATAACCCAGAGCCAATAAGAGCGCAGCCAGTGTAAACCAGGAAGTAAGAATGTCGCTCAAGGATCACGGGCACCGTGATATATCTGGGGTAAGGCTGGTTGTTGTGGGAGGGAAGATGATTAGTTCGGTTTTGCCAAGGTTAAGTTTGAGTTGACGGGAGGACATCCAGGAAGACACAGCGGACAGACAGTCAGATACTCGGAACAAGAGGATAGGGGAGAGGTCAGGGGAGGAAATATATATTTGATTGTCATCAGCATAGAGATGATGGTGAAACCCAAAGGAGTTGATTAGTTTTCCGAGGGACGAGGTGTAGAGCAACGGTCTTAGGACGGATCCTTGAGGCACTCCAACAGACAGTGGGAGGGGTGGAGAAGTGGAGCCACAGTAGGAAACCCTGAAGGAGCGGTTGCAGAGATGAAAACCAGGAGAGTGCAGTGTCACAGATACATAGGGAGTGGAGGGCATGTAGGAGGAGTGGGTGATCTACTGTGTCAAAGGCGGCTGACAGGTCCAAAAGAATGAGTATGGATTAGTGGCCTTTTGACTTGGCGGAGAGCAAGTCATTGGCCACTTTAGTGAGAGCGGTCTCAGTGGAGTGATGAGGGCAGAATCCAGATTGCCAGGGATCTAGCAGGGAGTGGGAGCAGAGGAACCTAGTGAGCTGATTATATGCGAGATGCTCAAGGAGCTTGGAGGCAAACAGAAGCAGAGAAATTGGTCGGTAATTTGACAGTGCATTTGGGTCCATGGAGGGTTTGCTTGTCAGCCACAGTATATTTGGGACGTGAGATAACATACTGTTGTTCAGGTAAAGACATATTGACTTCCATATGAACACATTGCAGCTAATACTGTGGATGGATCCTTTTTGCTAAGAGTATAGATTGGGTGTACGCTTGTACAGCCAATAATGAACTGGAACAGATACAACCGTTATTTTACCAATCAAATATGTTTTGTAGCTTTTATTCTATTTCTTTCTTTTTAATATATGGTTGGTGTTTTTCATGGACGCATGGCATAAGGCACAATCAATAAATATCCTTCTGGTTTATATACATTTTTTGTCGGTATAGTGTATTGTACTTTTGCAACTGTCCATTGTCTTTTATTATCACCAGTTTTAGCTCTGGACAGTATTTGTAAATTTTTTTATTTTTGAGACCAGTAGTAGTGGAGGTCTTTTTCCTACGCAGCAATTACATGGTGAATTTGGCACTCTCCTCTATATAGTGCCACCACTTGTAGTAAATATAATAACAAAGACCCATTTAAATCAATGGGGATTAAAGGATTTTTTATTTGTTCCCTATGGTGCCATTGGTATACTCCAGAATTGCTCCCCCTTAGCTCTGGGCACCCACTCATGCCTGTTTCATTTTGCACCAAAATATTAGCGCTATACAAAGTGCACAAAGGGGTGTGCAATTAGGGAGTTTGTGTAGTAATACTGTGCCTGGAGCAGTGCATATATCCCAGTAGGCCTTTTTGCTGTTTCTTACATGAGTGAGTTTGCTGTCCAAAATTTCATGATTCAACACCGAAAGTGCCACCACTTCCCCAATTACCCCCAGACTCCCCAAACAGTGTCCTGCCAACAAGACTCCCTAAACTACACTGCAACTTAGCTTTATATTTGCCTATCCTAACTAGCTAAAATTGCGCTGCTTTCTCTCTGTCTAATAAACATAGAATGAGATGCTATGCAAACCTGACACCCATTTTATACTATCCCTGTGGGAAAAGGAAAACTTGCCACATGGGGGGGAGTTAATTCTTAACATTGATTTCAATTTAATAAGCTAGGTGGATACAAGCGACCATCCCTAATGCAGACTACCTGGTGCCGGCAGGCTTGTGATATCTCTGTTCAGTCTTTAGTCACGTAGGCTAGCCAAAATGGATATTGCATATGGTTCTTGGAGAAAGCTGCAGTCATTAACTACTATACTTAACATTTGAACTAGTACACAATGAAATAAAACATGTCGCACATTATTTTATACTGCCCTGGCTGCAAATATTGGTTGGGACAAGTGGGCATAATTTTAACATTACCAGACAGGATGAATGTCCCTCAAGACACCAGGCTTAACCTTTATTTTAGTGGTGGTCCTTCTAGCATTGGGGTTGGACTCACTTGGTCACAATTATGTTCTTTCTTTTTTGGAATAATTTTTATTTTTTTACTGTTTTTTTATTTTGTATATCTCTTGGGCTATTTATTCCTGCTTAAGTTGGTAGACTGGGGCTCTATATTACATGTTGCAAAGAATGAACTTGAAATCATACTACACACATTTTTTTGATGACATCAGTGATGTGGACAAGACAGTTCCTTTCAGTTGTTCCTCTTCTTGAGAATTCTATATATATATATATATATATATATATATATATATATAAAAGTAGCCAAATCAGCACTCACAGGACTATTTGTGAAAAAAACAAATGAATACTTTATTAGATCAACGTTTGGATCCCTCTTGGGATCTTTATCAAGACAACCACCTCATTCAAACAACCTCCATTTTATACAATAAGTGATAACCCTAAGCCCACCAAGTGAATAATAGTGAACAATCAAACATTAAAAATTAAAAACAATGTATGGAACTAAGCATCAGGGATTATATATATTTAGTAACAAAGTAACCCACTGGAAGAAATAAAACTAAATTGTATCTGTCCGCGGGTGATTGTTACATTTATAATCTTTCATAATAATCAAAAATACAAATACCTATACTTCCGATAGGTGTCTATTCAACAAAGACCCAATTAGGACAATCTGATATGAAAAATAAATAGTTAATATTGGACTAGACAATGAGGGAACTCCCATACGTCACCGTACTTTATATCCATAGTGGGGCACCTGCATATTGCAACGCACTGCAGTACTTGAAGTTCTATTAAGCAAATATGTGGCTGATGATATTGGTCATGCATTCTTATATGGTAACAGTACAGACTCTATAGAGTCTTAAACAACTACGTTATCCCATTAATACTAGAAACAGTGCGCAAAAATAAACAGTATCATAAAATGTAAAGCATATATAGCGTACTGAGTCGTAGAAATTTTAGCACATCTGTAATAAGGCATATATATACTTATTAAATGTAAAGCGCGTGAATATGAGTCAAACTATGATAACATCAAATCCTTTTCTCGTCAGAGATATATAATGTCATAACATGAAAAGCAGACAAATGATAGTCATTCACACTCCATCACACCGCTCTGTTCTGTTACAAAACCACACCTAGATAGCTAGTGATTCAAACTGACTATGGTTTCATTTACCCCCTGTTATTTTAAGTCCACGTTTATATATCCATAGCGGACTCCCATGGTCATCTTCACCACAGATTGTCTGTATGTGCAATATCTCACACAGAAATGTTATACAGCTTGTGTGTAATTCCACTTAAATTATAGATATATTGGAGTATACAATCATGGGGCAATTGCAGTCAAAGATAAAGGTCGTGACCCAAACCACACAGTTTGCTATATACCAACAGTTGTTAAGTTTGATAGTCAGTATGGTCCTTTGATAACCGCAATCTATGAATGTTATGGATGAAAATCAGTACTTACTGTCAGTATCCCAGTAACACCCTTCGGAGTACACTCATTTCTTCACCCGTGGTCATGTGGTCTTGTGAGAAAATCCTAATAAGAATCATTAGGTCCAAGGTTGTATACCCATCATCGACAAGTATATTCACCCGTGCCAGATTCCATCATAATAGGATACATTTTTACGTGCCTCCTGCTAAGGGTTCTAGGTGAGGTCATCCATCATCGATGAGTGTCCTATCACTTTTCTTCCCATCCTATTACAGAGGCTTATCGTACAATGAATATATTCTAATAAAAACCACCATCCACCTTTAATCCCATAGCCTCCACACAAGAGTGGATTAGAGCTATGCATTCTATCATTGAGACAATGTGTACCGGTGTTCCATTGATCCGCACTTCCTCAATTGTACTGATTTAACAATCCTTCAGATATGAGTCTATAATCCCACAGCCTCCATATTCATAATGGATCAAAACTGTGTATAAAGTCAGATTGTGTATTAATACAATTACCTGTTGTTAAAGGCACAGTTATCATTTGACTTTCAAGTGACTTGAGTATTCAACCTATGGGTATTTGTTTTATAAGAAACAGGCATAGGAAATATTTTCATTTAGACCAAATGGGGCTATTGTGTTCAATCTTCTGATCCATCAAACTTCTCTTTGTAATAATTTTTTACCCCTGTTTCCGCCCCTGGGGGCCATAGGCATCGAAGCTACTGAATGATGATATAGTACAAAGTGCCTCGCCACTGGTTTGTCTGAATTTCCTGTACTGAGGGCATCTCTAATTGATTTACGATGGTTTGCCATCCTTTCACGAAATGTAGTTATGGTCTTACCTATATATAAAAGCGAACAGGGACATCGAATGAAGTAAATAACATGATTGGATGTACATGTTAATCTTTGATTAGAATTTATTTATTATTCCTTGGATCTTTGAAGCTTACTCCAGTGATTACATTTTTACACGTTACACAACTCAAACATATGAAGCATCCAGGTTTGTCTGTTTGTAAGCAATTGCCTTTATCTGGAGTGTAACAGTGTTTGGGATCTGTATTAAGCAGTAATGACCTTAAGTTAGGTCCTCTCCTATAAGATATCAATGGTTTATTGCGAAAAATGGGAGAAAGTGATTTGTCTGTATTAATGGTTTGCCAGTGGTTCATGATAGACTCTTTGATTTCTTAGTGTCTTGTGTATAAGTGGTTGAGAATACTATTTGATTCAATTTTTTATTATTATTATTCCTATCGGTGGTCCTTAATAGTTCTTCCTGTGTTTTTAATAGGGCCCTCCTTGGTGTTCCTTTAGTTCTTGATCAGGGTATCCTCGACTTTTGAGTCTCATTATCAGTTCTTCCACCTGTTTTTCACCCACAGATCTATCACTGTTATTTCTGAGAATTCTTATGTGATGTGAAGTGAGTATGGTACTGGTACACACACAAACAAGAAGCATAACACACACAGAGAATGTGCTCACACAGACACACACCCACAATAAACACATGCACGAAAAAACACAAACACATGCTCAATACACAACACACACACACACAATATACCACAACACACGTGAAAAATACAAAAACACTAAAGACATGCAATACATATGCACAATATACACTCACATGCAATGCAAAAATACAACACACACACACATGCACAACACACACACAAACACATAAACACATGCACAATACATCACAACACACACACAACATACGCACCCACACAGGTACAACACACATGAGCAAAACACACACATGCACCACACAAACTTACATATTCATATAAAATAATCATACAAAAATGAAGAAAATACTTGTTTTTGCAGACGGTGACACAAGGTTCAAAAGTTGGGACAATGATTAAACTTTAAAATTGTACTCATTATCTTGATCTTGAAATGAAGGCCAGTTTCACATTCTTAGCTATTTACAATAACTCGTACAAGGAACTACATATAGAACAGGATTGTTGTTATCAGCAGGGTGAACTAAATAACTAGATAGCCTGCTGAAGCATAAATCAATATAACACTTTATAGTGAAAGTAGCTTTAAAAATGTATAAAATTCAAGAATTCAGTGATACTGCTGAGAGATGGATATTTTTATATAACTCATGCAGTATTTGAAATTCAATATGCCTCAAACAGAGGACACTAGGGGACATGGGGATTTTAGCACCAGATGTAAAGTACCACCTAAAAATGCACATTCTGGCTATACATAAGTGAAAATGCCTTTTACAAAATTAGATGTCTAAAAATCACATCTTAGCAAAGAATTAGCACAACAATAATAAAATAAAATAACTTGTTTTATTTTATGAGTATATTAGGTGCATTAAAAAGGATAAAATTAAAAATAAAAAAAGGATATAAAGAATTCTAATCCATTAAAAGCATTTAGACGGAATATCAGTAATACTGTTTTACAAAAAAAATCTATAATGGAAAAGGTATTTGATAATTGAGGGGTTATCAGTCTGTAATCTAATACCTTTTCAATAGACACATACAAAATAACCCTTTCATAGACAAAAAGGTAATTAACCCATTTCATGGAAATGTGTCACACAATATATATATATATATATATATATATATATATATACACCCAGACACACAGTGCTGAATAGTTGGATGATGAATTTATAATACGAGTGCACTGTCTTTGCTATTACAACTTTTAAACTGGTCAAATGATAGAATTAAACTAGCGTATGCATTTTTCAAGGTATTTGTAATGGAAGCCTAAGTCCCTGGGCTGACATAGACCATTGTTGCAGGTTTCTTCCTCCTGAGGTTGGCTACAAAGTGGTAGCCTCGCCGGTACTGCTCCAGAGCTTGTAGCAGAATGGGGAGCAAGAGAAGCTGCTTGACACCATTCTGTAGTAAAGTGACAGGACTCCTTCTTACTGCAAAACGAATACAAGTTTATTGTGGCAGAACAGCTCGTTATACTCACATAACCATATTAACGCCTTAAAGACCAGTGCGCGCATGCGCGGCCGGCACTTGAGGACCACAGGACTTTTTTTTTTTCCATTTCCGGTTCAGGGCTTCCGGAGCAGCGTGCAGCCGTGCCAGGAGCCCTGAACTCCATGACGTGCCAGGACCGTCACTGGTCCTTAAGTGTCGGACCGCCATGACGGTCCTGGCACGTCAGTGTTTGTTAAGGGTTTAACTCACAAGGTTCAACCAAGAGTACAATAAGGGTAAACATTCAGTGGGGACATGATACAAAGGGCCATACATGATTGAATTACTATACAAAGGGCTTGGACTGGGAACAGACAATGAAACAAAGGCGAGGGGCTAGAATACACAACACTTCACACAATGCCAGCAGGGTTGAAGCATCTTTAAACATTCCGCTTCAACCCCAGCCAATCCGGAGCTGGGAAACCTGTGGCCAATCCTGACTGCCGGAGTCACTACAGTCTTTAGCCTATCAGACCCTATGAGTGGGAAGCCGACCGACCAATCCCTGGGCCGCCTACTTTCCCCCATGTTAAGTCTATGGGGAACCTTGAAATGGGTTCTGGCCAATCTCTGTGAAAGTTCAGTCTTTAGGGCTTTCTGGCCTAGCTCTTACAAAAGCCCTTAGTAAAGGCCCAGGGTCCGTTACAGTATTGTAAGAAGCAAAGTTTCAAAAACATTATATTTCCTTTTTGGAATATACGAGTAAGCTAGACAGTATGAAACTTACAGGACAGAGCTGTAAAATTATGAGTTCCGCTGCTAGAATAGATTGAGAGAGCCAGTCACATGGGAGAATAAAGTCCCAGCACAACAAGAAACTGGTGACGTTTGGCTGCTTGTGTATGCTACAGGGGAGGACTCATTACACAGACGCTTACATTTTTGTCCCTCGGCGAGCTCTGTCTGGTCAAATGATCAGATTTCAGATCTGTCCCATAGACAACTGATGTCCTGAAAAGTGGCGTCAAGGGAAATCTTCAAAAGCTGATAAAACAAGATATAGATGACTGCGTACATAGAGGCACATAGATCTTAATATTTTTTTATACTTAACAAATAACAGATTAAAAATGAAGTATTACTATCCCTTTAATTTGGTTGACTGGGGCTCTATGTTACATGTTGCAAAGAATGAAACAAAATACATCACACACATTTTTTTCTGATGAATGTAATGATGTGGTCAGAACAATTCCTTTCAGTTGTTCCTCTTCTTGAGAATTCTATTTTGGATCCACCCACTGACTAGAATGAGATTACACACGTGTATATATATCCACTTGGCTCATTCCAGACCATCATCTTCTTTCATTTCTAGCACTTCCCCGTTAGTGATTAGGGACATGAAGATGATTTTGAGTTTTTGCTGGATATTCTTAACCACTGTCCAACTGACTAGGGCTCTCCTATCTAACAATTTTAATGGCTGCATTGACTATTTCTATAAAAAACAGCTTCCTGTAGGAATTCAAAGCATTGCTAAAACTCACGAGTTTGATCCCAAAAATTTACCAAATGGTATAAAACTCGAAGATCTGTCAAGCCCAGCTTACCTATGTCAGATGCATGAAGGCAAGTCTTATTTTGCTTCCCTGTATGACCGAGGGAGGCGCATTCCCTTGTATTCTGCTTATATTCTGGAGAGGGGGCCAGCTGATCAACCAGAAATAAAAAGACTAGGAGCTTTCAAAATAGAACCTCAGGTAAGAATTTTCATAATAATACATATTTTCAATAATAATTCTGTTTACTTATATTAAATTATATAAGGCATTCATTTTTTTTTCTCATTACGGGGACTGTCAATGAGCCTCAGGGGTCAACTGTGCCTCAAATTGACTTTCTGACTGATCAGCCAGGGAGCACATTGTAGTTCCAGCTAATCCAGCAGGACTGCTCCCACAGGGATGGTTGTTGCCCGGTAAGGGTTATATTTGGCTAATGTACCAAAATGGAACTGGACTAATTCTGAAGCAAACCAATGGCAACATAGGGGTCAAACAGAAAATTCCCATTGGCTTAATTGGGTTTTTAACCCCTTAAATACTAGTGAGATATTGAGAGCTTCACAACGCACTGGTGACATCTTAAGCATTCAAGGGGATAACCGAGAGGGCTATGCAATGCAACTCAAAGAGTTAAAATCACCATGTAAATGAAGGGAAATGTTGATTTGTCTACTATAGGACAGGTGGTTTGCCACAGAATTCCTTCAGTTCTTACTGGTTCACCAGCCTCAGTGTGTTTCCAGTTCATATAAAATGGCAGACGGTTTTCTTAGAATTTGTAATTCTATCCCATAGTACAGCCGTGCAGAAATTTATATGACTTTATAACTAATTACAAATTGTAAGAACAACACACATTTAGCCTTCATGATTCCAGTGCATTTCAAAGAGTAGCAAGAATTATTTGAAACAATATTATGGTTTTATTTTGAACCATGCCAATAGTTTACCAGATGTACTCACATCTGCTACATTGGAGTGGGTTGGAGGGGTTCGAGGGTGAGTGGAGTAAAAAAGGATTCATTGGAGGAGGATAAACAGCAGAGACTGGGTAGCAAAAGAGAGGGGTTTGGAGGCTGGGAAGAATGAAAAGGTGGATGGAGGGAGCTGAGGTAAGGTGGAAAGGAGAGGCTGAAGATGGTAGTGAGAATGTGGGTAATGGGGGGAATAGGAGTTGTTGTTGATGAAGGTAGTAGAGTGAGGGGGTTAGTAAGGCAAGAGATTGAAGGGTAAGACAATGAATGGAGAGGTGAGATGATAAGGGGAGGGGGTCATCACACTACAATCTGGGTCCCTTGCATTTACTTTCGTTATTCTGGGAGATTTAGTGTAGATTTGTTAGGGGAAGATGTTCTTATGAATGCAAGCATTCTCTGATCACCCTCTCAGTCATTTGCATTGTAAAGACATTGTATGGTTTTGTCAGTAACCCTACATAAGGCCTATTGTTCTTAAAGGGATGGTAATGTTTCATAATAAAAGCAGCTCCAATTAATCTTCATAGTATTTGGGCCATGGAAAGTGTTATTTCAGTTCTGTCAGAGTTGTAGTTCAAGAGTAATTGGATGACAAAGTATCCCCCTCCCGCCCCTTTTACTGATGTAACACTGCTCACCTCAGAGCAGCAGGGTGATTGCAGAGAGGGGCAATCTTCAATTAACATAAGGAAAAAACCTGTCAATGGGGGCAGGGCTTTAATTATTCTCACAGTAAGAAGATTGTCCCATGCTGTGATCTGTCTGGTCTTAAGAGCAGATTCCACATCTGTGGGAGGTGGCTTACACTAGGTAAAAGGGGAGGGAGGGGGAAACTTTATCATTCAATTACTCTTGAACTACAACTCTGACAGTAATGAAATAACACTCTCCGTGGCTCAAATACTATGAAGATTAACTGGAGCTGTTTTTATGAAACATTACTATCACTTTAAGAAAAGTCGAGTAATTATGGGTCAAACTAAATACATCATAGGGTAGAAATAAACATTTCCACGATACTCAGTATGTGTATGTGTGGGGCAACTTTACACTGACTGTTTCTTTAGTATAAAGGTTTATTGGGTCAACCAACTGACCCATAGGGGACAAATCAAAATTCCCATTGATTTAAACAGGTTTTTTAACCACTTGAATGCTTTAGAATGCAATGCATTGGAGACCACTATGGCATTCAAGGGGTTAAAACCCCTATTTAAATGAACAGGAATCTGGGGGATTTGTATTTGTTTTTTAATGGTTTGCCCCAGAATTCCTCCACGACACTTAATTAATAAGACCCATACAGTGTGATAAGCTGTGTTTCTTGTCCCTAATGCACTTATCTCTTCCCCTCTTGCACTTTCACTCCTCACACCACGTCTACGGTGCTACCAGCCGAGTGTTCTATCCTTACAGAATCCAATAGCATTTACCTGTCCGTGTTACATAGGACTCTACAGCTTGACCACACAGCCACACCCAGTACATAGACAAGGGGCTATAACGCCCATCATCCACAACAGGCCATTGGAGATGTAGTCCCTAGCACCTGGAGGTCCATCAGTTGGCTTAGGCCTTTGGTATTAATGTTCCCTGATTCTTCAGTTTCATGTGTTTATTACACTCTTGATGATACTCTTACACGCATTGGTTCCCAGATGTGCATTGGTGTGACATATTTTGCTTTATGGTACTGCTCTACAGTTTTTATAAAGAAATAAAAATAATAATTATAGGCTATATGTCTAGGGGATTATGATGGTGGGTTCCTATGTTATAACCTTACCTGAGGTCTACCTGGTGGGGAGTCCTCTGGTGCAGCAGGGGACAATAATGACACGATTTGCGTCAAAAAGGGGCGGGACTTGACACAAGTTGGGGGGGGGGCTTAAAGGTGTCACACAGAAGGCTGGGGAAGGAGGAACACCAGGAGAAACAGCAGATGTGGGCAGAATTTCAATAGAAACTCCCCATATCCGGAGGAATCAGTTTCTGCCCCAGAGATCCGGTAAAGCTCTGTCAAAACCAGAGTCTCCAGGGCAAATCCGAAGAGTTCCCAGGTATGGTCATAACTGAAAGCTCTAGTCCTTAGGCCAAAATATTTGTTTTTTTCCAGTATCTGGGCTTTGTGTATGGGCTAGAATAGGTGAGTAATTCACATCCTCTTTCCTTCTGTCTCTCTCACTAAATACTCCTCATATAAACACACACACGTCATTGAGAGGAGCACTTGGGTGACTTTGGGCAACATAAAGTCTGCATGGGCCACAAGCCATAGTTTGAACAACTCTGCTCTAACCCTGCAAAGGAAAACCCAAAGCTGGACCTGGATTATCCAGTTTTAAATTGTTTTATCATTAATGTTATAGCAATTTTGAATGCTTTAAGATTTACTAAATAAACCATGACTAATTTTTCTTTTCTTCTTTTTTAATTTGCAGTTGGTTTACAAACAATTGGGAGGCAACATGGTACTGGAAGCCAATGCCAAAGTGCTTGTTGGACGATACAATAAGGACAATGGGATTGAAATGAAATCTGAAAAGAATCGTGTGGCTTATCTCCTGGGTAAAAGCCAAGCTCTTGATTATGATTATAATAACAAAGGCTATGAAAGGGGACACTTGAATCCCTTTGGGCATCATACTCAGAAAGCTGCAGGGGAAGCGACCTTCACCCTGACCAATGTGGTACCAATGAAATCCAACTTAAATACTCTTTGGAGTCAATATGAGAATTCCATGGTTCAAGATGCTAATCAGTGTACCAAGATGTATGTAGTTACAGGTATTGTTCCAAGTAATAAAGGGATAAACAACAATCGGGTGACTATTCCTAGCCACGTGTGGAATGCCTATTGTTGTGTAGATAATAATGATAAGCCATTAAAGTCAGGAGCAGCACTAAAGGAAAATGCTGATTCAAATATTAAAGATGATTCTGTAACACAAATAACAATTAATGACCTTCAAGTAAGACTTAAAAATCTGTTAAGAGTTTCACATAATATAGTGATATTCCAAGATAATTGTGCCGTTAACACAGAAGGGCGCAAGAGAACACAGTCTTCATGAATAATCTATTACCCATCTAAGCAAAGGAAAACTAAACAGAATAGTAAACTCCTTGGATGATAGAACATTTTCCAAAGCATTTTCCTGCAATGCACTGGAGCAATCTCTGTCATCCAGGGGACAGGATTTTTCTCAATATACAAATGGTTAAAGTCCCAGAATTACCCTAGAACAAAGGTCTTCAATTGTTGGACCTATATTGTAGGGCATTTCCTACTGAGTACAACAAATTATCACAAAGCGGTAGAGCTGATACTATCACATTCGGAGTACAACTGCAGCCAGTGTCTCACCTCTCCCATAGAATGTGGTAGAATAACTGTCTGGACACCAGGTGGCACTGCTGCTAATAGTTTAATATAAATGCGACATTTGGAGATATAATGACTTTGGAATTAACCATCTTTCAGCAATATGAGTAAAAGATACAGAACAGCTCAGATGTCTCCAGGTGTTGCATTCATTCTTCATTAATTACACATTCTGATAGAATGGGTGCTCACATTGGGTTGAAGTAAAATAAAACCAGCCTTGTTTAAACAGCAGCAACTGGTTTACCCTCTTCCTGGTCTCTCTCTCTGGTATTCAATCCACACACCTCCTCTCATCATCCTCTCCACCAATTGTCATCTCTACCTCCACTTTCCCAATTCAGTCCCGGAGAACCTTCACTCCTCCAGATAGGTTCTCTTGTAGTGTTATTTTTTGAAGAAAGACAAGAGGGGGAAGCTACCAGGGAGAAAACTCTGACCACAATGGTATTTATAATATCAGTTTATTAAAACATTTAAAATTGCCATTGTGGCTATATAAACAACATGATAACATAATTCTGTGGTTTTACTCAGCAGAAGAAGCTCTGCAATATATGTTTTTTTAAATAATACATGTTTACTAATCCTTTAAAGGATACATTGCCTCCCTACCTAGCTATTTGTTAAACCTCAGTCTATATCTGCTTTTTTTTTAAATAGAATATATAAGTAATCCCAGTCTCCTTTTAATTTGCTATACACATATTCAGATACTATACTGGCCGTCATCACCTTAGTAGCTGTTGCTTATACTTTCTAAACATTCACATTGCTGTTCATTTATCATTTGGGCACATGCTATTGTTATTGGAATGGAGAGAACACTATTGTTGTCACAGAATACCTCTGTTAAATGTTTTTCAGTAGCCAATGTGTCTACAATAAAAATTATTTTGCATGAGTCCGTTGTCATTTCTGGATGTATATTAGTGGACTCAATATCTTATTTTATTTTTTTTTTTAACAAAAAGACCTCATCGATGTAACCATTATAATAAAAGTATGGTAGCACCTATATCTGCTTTATGGTTTCAGTTGTGACTATCAGACTCATTACTCCTCTAAACAGCATTACACCAAATCATTTCAGTCAGTGGTGGGTTAGGGATGATGTGTGAATTGTACTCTCCAACAGCACAAATGACAAAGGTTGTGCACCACTGCCACATAAGAAAAGGATCAAATTGCTCATCGACATCTAAAATCATATAAAATTGAAAACCAATGAATAGCAAGCACACAACAATACATAGCAATGTAATCAGTAGAGGTGACAATGGACACATTTGTCGGCTTATCACTCCCTTTTTATTGTCAACATTTTATGGACCCCTCCTGTACTTATACAGGCTTACACCAAGCAAAAATGTTGAAGGGTATTCGATACAATCTGTTAGCTTGCATGCCCCTTCATCCATTCTTTGAGGCCACTATGAGGACAGCATTGGATGATGGCAGGGACCACCAGGTAAAAGCACTGACATACAGACAATGGCAATTAGAAACAAAAAGTGAGATTGTATGCTAGATCAACAGTGTACCCTTTTTCCCAGAGGGTTAGTGGCCCCAGATCAATATTGAGCGACCCTTCCCTTTTATTCTTTTTTATCTATCTCTCTCTCTCTCTTACTCCACTCCTCTCTCTCCCATTCTCTCTTACACTCTTTCCTTTAAAACTGTTGGTTGACTGTATGCTTTCACACCTGCTTATTTTGACCTAGAGAAGGCAAGCTAATAAAGAGAGTCTTGTACCTAGGGAATCTGTTCTCTCTATTAGGGAAGTCTGGGGAACTTGGGGGACAGGAAAGGAGAAATACCCCAAAATTCAATTTGACAGACTGGCAAGACACAAGGAGCTGTGATTCAAGCTTCTTCCTGATCTGGCTGTTATGATCTCTGTGCTAGGGGAGTCTGGGGGTTTGTAAAAAGGTAGCAAAAGGAGGTTGACCCCCAAATACCCCAACATTCTTTCTGACTGATTTGAAAGACACAGACAGTTGTGGTCAAAGCAATTTTCTTGCTGATCTTGCTGTTATTATCTCTGAGTTGGACCTGTCTGGGGGTGTGAGAAGGGAGCAAAGGAGGTTGATTTGATTTGAAAGACACATGCTATGCGGTCCAATTTCCTTGCTGATCTTGTTCTTGAGAAAAGTCCCATTGAGGACTGAAATGTTGACCATTTTGTTTTTGCTTAATAAATCTATTTTGCCATTAAGAAGTTCCATGGGTGCTGCCCCTCACTTCTACATTTTATATAAATTAGGTGACAGACAGCTGACTGGGACCCTGATGTTATAAGAGATTGAGTATTTTGTTGAGGGGCCAAGGCAAGACATCACTGAAGTCGACAACGAGTCGCATTTTATTGTTGATAATGGCATAATGGATGAAGGTGTAGCAGCTGAACTAACTGTTGCATCCAACAGCGTGACATACAAGCACCAAAACAGCTGTCCTAAAAGTAGTAGCAAACTTTGTGAAAGGAAAATGAAATTGTTTGACACCTCTAATAGCTTAGAGGAATGTAACGGTAGTGGGCAAGAAGTGGAGGACGATGCTGAGGATGATCTAATGATGACTGATGATGACGACTTCCTGTAATGTGCAAAAGATTTAGGCAGGTGTGAAAAAATGCCGTAAAGTAAGAATGCTTTCAAAAACAGACAATGTTAATAGTTTATATTTATCAATTAACAAAATGCATGAGTGAACAGAATAAAAATCTATATCATTACTTGGTGGGACCACCCTTTGCCTTCCAAACAGTATCAGTTCTTCTGGGTACATTGCATGCATTGTTTTAAGGAACTCGGAAGGTAGGTTGTTCCAAACATCTATTCAACTGCCTCTATTTATTGACCCCTGATGAAGTTACATATGTAACGAAAAGCGTAGGGTGTGGCTCTGTATGGTTTTAATATTTTATATACTGAGAACTACCAATAAATAGAGGCAGTCGAATAGCACAGGTAGTGTTGTTCTTTTTTTCTTATCGCTTTCAACGGATCCAGAAACCGTGGTGATCGCGAGCCAGAGCCGGGATTTAAAAAGCATTATAGATATGTGTGTAACCAGAGGCTGGATGAAGCCTGTTGTTCTTGTGAGTACCCATCTACAGGGGGGAATCGTATGTTTTAGTGGAGCTGGTGGACTGAGTCAAAAGAGATTGCTCTTAGATGCGCTTTTGTGCTGTATCTGTTCTTCTATTGTCTAGTATTGTTACGCCCAGGGCTGCTCCGTTCCATTTATGTTCCTTACTGCCGTCTAATGCGGCTCTTCGCTCTGATTCTCGGCAAGCATGAAATATTGCCTAGCAGCGGGTCAGATGATTCCAGTTTCTAGGTATGCTGCGCTTACTTCAGGTTTGCGGCTATTTTAGGAGTCTGCTCAACATTGTCGGGCACGTTAGTATAGCTTCCTCAGTTCTTAATTTGGATCTTCCTGTTTATGACTCTGATCCATCCTATTGACCACTCTTCTGCCTGCCGTCTAGCTGATCTTAATGTGTATGACCCCGATTCACCCTACTTACCAGTCTTCTGCCTGCCATCTAGCTGATCTTTCTGTGTATGACCTGGCCTGCTTTCCTGACGTCCTGCTTGTCTCCCGACTTGGTACCGTTTGACCGTTGGTGTATGACCCGGCTTGGTGACTTCTCCGCTACCAGCTTTCCTGTGGCTTCAGCAAGGTCTGAGTGAGTACCCTACTTTGGTTCATGCTGGAGATAGTTCCTCCCTGGGGATTAGGGTTGTAGAGTTTGACTACACGGAGTTATCGCGGGCCCCCTTTGGCTCAACTGAAGGGGACTAATCTAACTTCGCGGCTAGCACCTTTACCCGGCATTGCCACAGCACAACTCCATATAGGCAACCTCGGTGCTCGAGCTGCGCACCCAAGCGTTGAACCCCAGCATCTTGCTCCCTAATACCTTGTTGGAGGGGTCTGACCTTTCGTCTGACTCCTACATAGGGAGTACTTACGCTTGTCTATTCTTCCTTGTTGGTAAGTGATAGGTACACTTGTTCGGTTTCCAAGGGTCACCTGACCAGGTGATACAGACCAGGATACATCGGCAGGCCCATCTGAGAGCATAGAACCCAAAGAAGAAATCGAGATACCTAAAGGACTCTATCTTGTGTGACTGATCTAAGTAACTTGTTAGCTGTTTACATCCATGAAAGATACAAGTAGTACACCTTTGATCAGGATTTTACGATTATAGGTTTCCAGCTGGTCTCAAACTTTTCCCGATATACTTTTGTTTTGTTTGGTATGAAGTGTGCCACAGGGTTCAGTCCCTGACCCAATTTTTTTAATTTAATTTGTTTATTAATTATCTAGAAGGGGTTATTGAAAGTAGTGACTCAATCATTGCTGAAGACACTAAACGGTGTACGGAAATAAATATAGAGCAGGATATTTTTTCTCTGCATAATGATTTGGATAAACTGAATGAATGAGCGGAAAAGTGGCAGGTGAGATTTAACATAGATAAATATAAGGTTATACATTTGGGCCGGAGAAACAAACATGCAACATACACACTAAATGCTAAAATACTTGGGGAATCCTCTAGATTTAGGTTACGGATAGACAATAGACTTCAAAGCAGTGTGCAGTGTCACTCAGCTGTTGCAAGAGTCAACAGAGCACTATCCTGTATTAAAAGGGGAACAGATGCAAAAGAATGGGAATATAATTCTACCTCTATCTAATTCCTTGGTAAAGCCTCATCTGGAATATGGAGTACAGTTTTGGGTGCCAGGGACTGGAGTGTCTGAGTTATAAAGTGAGACTAGCCAAACTGGGTTTGTTTTACAGTAGAGAAGAGATGTCTAATTACAAATATATTTGAGGCAAATTCAAGAAACTCACTTGGAAACTAATCACTCAAAAGCGGAGCAAAAAAACATGGTCATCCATTAAGACTAAGATTTTTTTTTTTTTTTTTACCCAGTAAGGGTAGAAAAGTTATGTAATTCTTTGTGTCAGGATGCTGTGCATGCAGACAATGTAGTTGCTTTAAGAAATGTAATGGATACCTTTGTAGCACAAAACAATATTGAGAATTATGAAGTTGGTTTAAAAGGAGATAGAATGTTGATCTAGTGAAAAATCTTACTGCCATTTGGAGTTAGAAATGATGTTTTTACCCAGTTAGGACTTAATTGGAAGTGGCTTCAATGGGGCTTTTTGCCTTCATCTGGATCAACAGGGGTGCCTATGACATGGGCTTAACTTGAACTCATCAACTATGTTACTATGATACTTTTGGGATGGCATCTGCTCCATGGGATTTCACAAATATTATGGAGATAGGGGGTGTGAGAAGAGAGCATAGGAAATTTGCCCCATATACCCCCAAATCTTGGTTGCCCGAGACCGGCAGCTGAGATGCAAGTTCCTTTCTCCTCTGGCTCTTATCTCTCTACTAGGGGAGTTGGGGGGGGTGACAAAGGTGCAAAGGAGATTTTCCCCAAATACCCCAAAATTTTGTGTCACTGAGAAGACATAGGCAGCTGTGGTTCAAGTTTCTGCCTGGCTGTTATCTCTGTGTTAGGGGAGTCCGGGGGGTGTATGAAGGGAGATTTAGCCAACATTTGGGATCACCAAGAAGAGACAGGCAGCTGCAATCCAAGTTCCTTTCTGCTGGCTGTTATCTCTGTGTAAGGCAGTCTGGGGGTGTTTGAAGGGAGCAAAGGAGATTTACGCAAAAATATCTCATAATTCTGTGTGATGTACAAGACACAAGTATCTGGGTCCAAGTTCCATTCTGGTGGCTATTCTTTTTATTAGGAGTGGGTGTGGGAAGAAGTAGTTGCACAAGGCGTGTTTTTTTTTTTTTTTTTTTTTTTTTTTTTTTTTACACTGATAGGAACAGTTAAAGGGATAGTAATGTTTCAAAATAAAAGCAGCTACAATTAATCTTCATAATATTTGAGCCATAGAGAGTGCTATTTCAATACTGTCAGAATTGTGGTTCTAGAGTAATTGAA
Organism: Rhinophrynus dorsalis; assembly: GCA_037306005.1. Lineage (NCBI taxonomy): Eukaryota > Metazoa > Chordata > Amphibia > Anura > Rhinophrynidae > Rhinophrynus > Rhinophrynus dorsalis. The sequence continues at coordinate 501,204,083 of CM074721.1, read as the reverse complement.
GGATAAAGTTTCCCCCTCCCGCCCCTTTTACCTAGTGTAAGCCATCTCTTCTCAGATATGGAATATGGTTGCTAGACCAGACAGATAACAGCAGGGGACAATCTTCTTCCTATAAGAACAATGAAAGCCCTGCCCCCCTTCACACGTTTTTCAGGTTTTTCCCTTATCTTAATTGAAGATTGTCCCTCTCTGCAGTCTACCTGGCCACCTCCCTTCTGCTGTGGCTGAGCAGTGTTACATCAGTAAAAGGGGCGGGAGGGGGACACTTTGTCATTCAATTACTCTTTAATTACAACTCTGACAGAATTGAAATAACACTCTCCAAGGTCCAAATATTACGATGATTAATTAGAGCTGCTTTTATTATGAAACATTACTATCTATAAAAAAAAAAAAAATTAAAAATAGTTTGATGGGTGATAGGGACCCTGCAGAGAGCTGTGACTGCGGCAGACAGGTACTAGAAGAGAGTGTTATGTAAAGGCTGAAACATCACATACAGTAAGTTTTGTCATTTATTTCACTGTTCAATAATGTCCATCAAATGTACTAGGCTCAGGTTAGTAAAGTGATTGTTCAAAAAATATTACTGCAACCATTATTCCTGCAGAGTGCACAATAAATTATGATCATCCTTCTCCTCCTGAGGATGCAGTCTGTCAAAATCACATAAAAAGTTCCACCACCACTAGAAATATTAACACTGATGAAGACAATGAGTCACATTCTAGTGTTAATAGCATAATGGAGGAAGGTGTAGCAGTTCAACCAACTGTTCCTGACAGTGAGAATAAAAATACTAGTCCTCAATATAATAGAGGGATTATCAGCACTTTCTCTAAGTAAAAAAAATGAACATGCTTGAGTCTACAAAAAGCCTAGACCAATATAAAATTAGTTGGGAAGAAGTTGTGGAAGATGCTGACGATGACCTAATTATTGATGATCATGTTGATCCAGAATATACCACTCCAGCATCCTCTTCTTCTTTGCATACAAATGAAGTCGAGAGTGAGAGAGATGATGACATGGCCAGAAAAGTAGCGAAAGGGAAAGGCTCAATATTTTACCCCCGAAAAGGAGTGTTGTGCCTGTTTATAAACGATTTGAGAAATCAGTTGGAAAATTTGACTCTGGCCAAGTAAAGATACCGAAAAATACACAATCATCCTGTCAGTTATCATCAGCACCATCAATGAATCAAGATTCAGCCCCCACCTAGAGAGACACACACACAAAGTAATCAGCAACACAGGTCATCCGTATCCAAAACCCTAGCTACGATGAGTGCTTCTGCTGGAAGAGCAGCATTTTTCACACCAACTAGTACAATTGCAACATCTAGCCCCAGTAGTAGTAGCATCCCCTCAGAAGCCTCTCAATCTACAGTATAAAGATACTTTACTCACAATCCAAAAGCTAAACATGCTGCTATCTGTTGTCTGTGTAATAAGCACGTGAGCAAGGGGAAATCCGGATCACACCTATAAACATTCTCATTGACATCCCTCCTGAATCACAACCATAAGTCTTGATTTTGCAACACATCATCAACATGTCAGAGGTGCCACAACTAGCAGCCGCAGAAGCCCCTCCAAAAGTTCCCAGGGCTCTGGGGTACATATAAAGTTATGTTGATGTGTCTGAGAGTGTGCCAATATTTCCTTCTCCTTCTGCAGTGGAGTATGAATTGGAGATTGTTTTTGGAGATGACAAGAGTCAGAGTGCCCACACATACAGACACCACTCCCATCACCTCCATAAGTCACGTTGTTAAAGCAATAAAGTTACACAGTTCTTCGGCCAGGAGACATGGCCACGATCATAATCCGCAGGGACTCCTGGTGGTAATGAGCCTTGACCACAAAGGAATTGAGGTCCAAAACTGGATGACAGCCGACATCTTTCTTGGAAACCACAAACAGATTGGAGTAAAACCCCAAACCCCTTTCTGGCACTGAGACTGGTTCCAGAACCTCTTTGTCCAAAAAGCACTGGATAGCACCGTGGAAACAGACGGCGCTTGCCCACTCCCTGAGGTGGGATGGAAAAAACCTGAACGGAGTAAGAGAAACGAAAGGAATCCTGTACCCTTCTGACACAACCTGCAAAACCCATGGATCCCCCACGTTGTCTGTCCAGACATTGAAGAAGTGGCGCAAACGATCACCCACTGAAGCATGGAGACTGGGGTTCGGCGAGTCATGCTAAAGCAGGTTTGGAGGTCTTGGGGTTAGTGGAGGACTGCTTGGCCCTCAATTGCTGTTTGAGCTTGGAGGAGGAGCGCGGAACCCGGGGAACTGCCTGGGTCGCGGAAAGCTCCTTACCTTGAAAGGGACGAAAAAGCCGATTATGCTTCACTGGAGGCTTCTTCTTAGGAACTAAGGTCAACAAAGTGCTCTTACCTCCTGTGGCCTCACTGATGAGGTCCTTAAGCTCTGGCCCAGAGAGGTACCCTGAAAAGGCAATGAAAGCAAGGCTTTCTTAGAGGTAGTGTCTGCAGACCAGATTTTGAGCCAAAGAGCCCATCTGGCTACCACAGACGTGGTAGAAACCCTAGCCACCAAGCGGATGGCATCAAAAATAGCAGCAGAAACATAATGCTGAGCCTTAGAAATGTTAGCAAGAAGTCATAACATATCAGCAGTAGGAGCTCCCTGACAGACAGCCACAGTCAGCTGTTCAGCCCAAACTGCAATGGCCCTTTTCAACCAAGCTGCAGAAAATACTGGGCGCAACGAAGTACCAGCCGTAGCAAAGATGGTCTTTAGAGACGTCTCAAGCTGTCAGTCGAGTCTTTGAGGACAGAAGCATCTGCCACAGGCCAAGCAGTGGACTTAGAAAGTCTAGAAAGTGGCGCATCCACCTTGGATAGATGAGCCCATTGAGCTAACGCCGCTTCAGAAAAAAGGTAAAACTTAGCAAACTTTTTAGAAACAGAAAGTTTCCTGTCAGGAGTTTTCCACTCATCAGACGGTCAAGAGTGGGGTTAGGTGGAAAACAGGTAGACTGCTTCTTAGGTTCCTGGAACACACCAGATGGGTCCACAGGAGCCTCTGGAAACAAGGGAATGTTTAGAGTGCTTAGCACCACCCTGATCAGGCTCTCAGCAGAGGGATGAGGGTCAGGCTCAAAAGAAGTCCCCAAAAACTGGGAAGAGACCACTGCAGAACCTTCCTCCTTATAAAAATCCACCAGGAGTTCCTCTTCAGAGGAATCAGAGATATCAAGTATGCCCTGTGGCTTAGGTAGAGAAGACCTGACAGGAGTAGAAGGTTGCCAAGTGTGGAAAATCCCCTGTAAGTGGGATGGAAGGAGTTGTAAGGTAGACCTTAGGTCTCTGATAGTGGACTTAAACTCTTGCATCCAAACTGGCTCTAGTGCATGGCTGGAGGTCCCTGGGTGAGACGCAGGGGCAACAGCGCATGCTGGGCATAAATGACCTGAGTACTCTCTAGGTAACCCTGATTGTCATGAGGAGCAGTGCGCCATGGGGGACACAGAAACCACAGTATCCTTAGTCTTAGGCCTAGTCCCAAGCTCCAACGGAGTTGACATCCTCACAGTGTCAAAAACATCCCAAGTATAACAATACAGTGTTTAAGAAAATTTCACCCCAGAAATCGCTAATTTGCACTTATCTGTCAGGCGAAGGGTTAATCTGCTGAGGAGAGCCCAAGCCCTGCGTAAGATAATCATGAAGGGAAAGCAAAAAATGGCTGCTGCAAAGGGAGCCAATCAGAAATGAGCGAAGCAAACTCTCATGGGAAATGTAGTTTTCCCTAAAAAAGCAACAGTGTCCAAAGCCCCCCAAGACACACAGAACATTGACCTAATGATCGCGCAAGGGCAGACAAACAAAACAAGCCATTTCTGAAGTTGCTATGTAAAGCTGTTGCATAGATATGTCCCAAACTGTAAAGTCCCATAGAGGTGAATGGAGCATGGTGTCTATGCAGAAAAGCGCACCAAACTCAAATTTGCAATATTTTACAGTGAGGTTAAAAAAAAAAGTTGTAAAAACACCAGAAAACATGTTAAAAGACAATTACACATTGTACCCAGAAGGGAAAAGTGTGAAACCCCCCCAAAAGAATGCCAACTGACAGACAAAGGGTTAAATTTTCCACAGAAACTCTGCACCAAACACCCAGCAGACATACAGATAAACCAAATGAGTGCAGAAGTAGGCAATAGGAACTCCAAAGGAGACCTCTGTGCAGAGAGGAAACGAGGGACAAGCGGACATCAGCACTGTAACGGATCCTACACCGTTACTGGAGCCCTTGTCTGGGCATCAGGCTTACCAGCCCATTATACAAAGAACTGTGGACATTTCTAGGCCAAAGAGACTGACAACCATAGACTACTGGCTTGCTTCCAAAGGAATGGGGAGCTAAGGGTTAATTATTTGAGTTGGGCAAAGTTACTTCCAATGTGTATTCTAGCCACTCAAGCCAGTGTATCGTGAACTGTACTGAGACCCCCTGCCGTGTGTTAATTCATTCACGCCCCTCAAGTCTTTGTGTCCATTGTCTGAGTTCAGCAACCCTTTTGTATTAGTAATGTAATCATGTCTGTGCCATTGTAATTGCTTGGGCCATTTGCTGTTGGTCCTTTGTCTTGTATGTTGTGATTATATTATCCTTGTGACCCACCTATTGCATCTGGTTGGCCCATGTATTTCAATGTAAGGTTTGTGTATAAATATGTGAGGTTTGTTCCAATAAAATCAGTCCTATTCTGAGTGAACAAGGAGTCCTGGTGTCTTATGTTCCTATGGTATAAAGCGTCCACTCTGATGCCCATCTGAGCCGAGTATCTTGAATCGTCAACCTCCTGCTGCCAGCTTCCTGCGACCCAACTTCGTATGCTGTCAGGCGGCGATGTGGACTCAGTCTTCTCCTTCCTGTGTTCCAGTGATCCTGAGACTGATAGCTACAGTCAGGTCGAAGCCGTTTGACCTTCCTCGGTTCCTGCAAAATTTTCCTGTTATCCATTCGACTGGGAGTAGAGGCCTCATTCTCTACTGCCCAGAGTTCCAGCCTGCGACTTGTCGACGAGGCCGGAGCCTTGTCGAACTCTCCTAGACTCTCATCCTTCGGAGCGGAGTCGACAACATTGGGGATTCAACTACTCTGCGGGTCAACAACCAGTCCATCCATTTGCTAGACCAATGCATCCGACAGTGCCAGTCCAGCGTCAAGAGGTAGAAACACGGGAACAACGGCTGAAGACAACACGGTCCCTTCTAGCTTCCGTTACAAGCACTCAAAAGGTTGCTCACCTTTTCAGCAGGTCTTCTATCTTCAGATTACCATGTATAAAGAAGCAGCCTCACTGGGCAACTCCTAGGGAAAGAACTTGCAAAACAAGGTCCCCCACTCCACCACCAGTGTTTAGAGGTCCACCATAGTGCCTGGAAACTGAGCTATCCACTAGGGAATGTAAGTAATGGTAATCCGCCTAATGGTGGTATTCCATATTGAATAGAAAAAAAATAGTAAGATAAAACTATCTAGATGCAGCTAAGGAGAGGAGGTAGGCTCCACCCAGCATTCTCTTCAAGGACTGTTCCTGCCAACTTAAAGGGTCTGTCGCCTACCCAAAGTTACCAGTAACCTATATTGGACGACAGATAAAGTATGTTTGTTTTAAGCCAGTAAATGTACAAAATAAAATTGTTTCAAATGATCTGCCTGCATCAGTTAATAGCTGAAACACACTTTTATATCCATACTATCAAAATGGCAATGGCGTTGGGGATTAAAGGGATAGTAATACTTAATATTTAAAAAAAATATATATATGTTGTAGGGTTTATGTCCCTCAATAAAACAAGGGTACTCCCTCTGCTGAGAGATATTTTATTAAAACATTATAACAGCTCAAACTTGAATGTTTTAGGTGCAATATCACAGTGGCCTGAAAATTTACAGTGGTAATGTTGCTACACCATCCTATGGAGATTTGTGGTCTACGGACCAGAGCAGTCCATAGGTTGGTGTAGCAACAGCACCACTGTAAATGTTCAGGCCACTGTGATATTGCACCTAAAAAAATTCAAGTTTGAGCTGTTATAATTTTTTAATAAAATATATCTCAGCAGTGGGAGTATCCTTGTTTTACTGAGGGGGATAAACCCTACAACATATATTTTTTTACATTTTAAGTATTACTATCCCTTTAAGTCCTTAAGATGCTTCAAGGCTATTCATCATATCGCTGTATATGTAATAAAGATGCAAGTATTTGTGTGTGTACATTGAATACATATGTGCTACAGTGGATATAAAAAGTCTACACACCCCTGTTAAAATGCCAGGTTCTTGTGATGTTAAAGAATGAGACAAAGATAAATCATGTCAGAACTTTTTCCACCTTTAACCCCTAGAGTGCCAGCTACTTACGCCGTACGAGTGGACACAGCTGTACCTGCTGTGCCACGCTCGTACGGCGTAAGAGTGAAATGCGGTCACTGCATGAGCCGGTATAACCGCCATGCAGTGGCCGCATTAAAAAAAAAAAAAAAACCCTGGCACTCATGGGGAGGCATGAGGATCACTCCTCATGCCTCCCCAGTTATTGATCTCCCAGCCGATCGGGCTGGGAGATCAATAAACACAAAGGAGAAACAGAGTTTCTCCTTCCCCCTCTCTCCTACCCGAACTTCCGGGTAGGAGTGGGCGGGACCGGGGGAATCCTCCAAACGTCATCGGTGACATGGTCACCGATGACGTTAGGGAAGTTTCCCCGGTCCTGTTCACTCCTACCGCTGGTAGGAGAGAAGGGCAGGAGAGCTCTTGCTCTCCTGCGGTCGCATCATTGATCTCCCAGCCTATCGGCTGGGAGATCAATGACTGTGGGGACACCAGGAGGGGTCCTGATGTCCCCCACGAGGTCTGAAAAGTATAAAAAAAAAAATAAAAAAAAATAAATAAAATTAAAGTAACCCTGTGAGTGCCACAGGGTCCCAGCACATTGCTTTGCAATGTGCTGGAGACCCCTGTTGCACTCACAGGGTCAATTCTTTGGGGGGGATTTTTTTTTTTAAAGACCTCATTGGGGGGATCAGGGGGGATCCTGATGCCCCTCAATGAGGTCTATAATTGAAAAAAAAAAAAAAAAAAAATTTAACCCTGTGTGTGCCACAGGTGGGGGTCCAATGCACCCCCCCTCCTATGGCACACACAGGGCTTTTATCATTATTTTGTTACCAGAGATTGTTGGGGGCCATCAGGATTGCTCCTGATGGCCCCCCAACGAGCTCTGATTACAAAGTAATGATAAAAAAAAATTAACCCTCTGAGTGCCACAAGGGTCCAATGCATTGCTTTGCAATGCGCTGGAGACCCCAGTGGCACTCACAGGGACACTTTTTTTGATAACTTTTTTTTTTTTTGGGGGGGGAATCAGGGGGGTTTGTATACCCCTCAATGAGGTCTATAATAAAAAAAAGTAAATAAAAAAAAAATGAACCCTGTGTGTGCCACAGGGGGGGCAATGCAGCCCCCCTTCTGCGGCACACACAGGGCTTTTATCATTACTTTGTTATCAGAGATTGTTGGGGGGGTCATCAGGATTGGTCCTGATGGCCCCCCAACAAGCTCTGATTACCAAGTAATGATAGAAAAAAAATTAACCCTCTGAGTGCCACAAGGATCCAATGCATTGCTTTGCAATGCGCTGGAGACCCTTGTGGCACTCACAGGGTCACTCCGTTTGTGGACATATATATTTTTTTTTACTAAGACCTCATTGGGGAGGGATCAGGGGGTCCTGATGCCCCTCAATGAGGTATATAATAAAAAAAAAAAAAAAAAATTAAAAAAAATGTAACCCTGTGTGTGCCACTGGGATAGGGGTTCAATGCAGACCCCCTTCCTGTGGCACACACACAGGACTTTTTATCATTACTTTGTGATCAGAGCTTGTTTGGTGGCCATCTGAATACAAAGTATCGATAAAAAAATTAACCCTTTGTGTGGGACACCCCTGTGGCACCCAAAGGATTATTTTTTTTTCCCCTTTTATTTTTTATTTAGACCTCATTGTATGGGTTCTGATGCCCCCAACGAGGTCTACACAAAAATATTGGGGGAAAAGCCCCAAAAAATGCACGTGCCACGGGGGGGGGGGGTCCAACGCAGTGCTTTGCAATACGTTGGACCCCCTGTAACACACACACACACACACTTTTTTTTTTTTTATTATTCTGTTTTTAGACCTGGATGGGGGACACCAGGAATGTTCCTGACACCACCTCCCCAACGAGGTATGAATACAAAATAATAATTAAAAAAAAAAACCTCTTTGTGTGAAACAGAGGGTCCAACGCATTGCTTTGCAGTGCATTGGGCACCCTTGTGGCATGCACAAAAAATGCCTCCGATTCCCCCCCCCCCCCACACACACACGTACTGTATTCCCCTGCCTGGTTCCACAGCCAACTGGCAGTCCCATTCCCCAGCCTGACCCCCAGCCTGTTTCCACTGCCTATTGGTAGACTCAAAGTACCAGTATGCACTAGATTCAGGCTGGGAATCAAACTTTGTATGAGGGGGACATACAGTGCACACTGGTAGTCACAGATCTCCCATACACACTCTCAGACACTGCCCCACCATTTCCACCATCCTTGCTCCTCTGCTCATACCCACACACACTGCCTAATCCCTCACCCTCCCACACTGTTACACTGGTAGTCACAGGTCCGCGCGTATACTGGCTGACGCCCTAGCTTCTTTCATCTGTTAGCCATAAAATCACACATACACTGTTTGCTTTCCCATTCCTGTTTCACTGGTAGCTACGCTCCTGTAGTGTAAATTGGTATGTCAACCAACAGCAGTGGGGTACCATTTTTCTTAGGCTGGCAAGAAGTCCTCCTAGGAAATTCCACGTCATTGAACCATTTTAGTATCTTTGAAGTGACGGATGTGTAAAACAAATGTTTGGTTTTTTTCCTGTAGCACCACATTCTGGAAATAGTTGTGCCAACTAACTTAGGGGTAAAAAGGAAAGTGACCCCTCATTAGATGCGGCATGTTGTCTTCTTTCCAAAATGGTATAGTTTATCTACCTTTTCTTCACTTCTGAAGGTGTTATAGCCATTTTCATAGAGGCAAGTCAGGTTTGAGAAAATGTTAGAAACATCAGTTTGTAGTAGGTGTAGTTTTCTACTTCTAGCACTCCCTAAGATAGTTCAGCTCATACCAATGGGGTGTTGTTTGACTCCTAAGAGCTTTAGCTAACGAATGCAGTTGAAAATTCCATGGTTTTCACAGAGCTCCATACATTTGAAGGGGCAGAAATGTAAGAAAATGCCTTTTTTTTCATTAGCGCCACCTCCTGGAAGCATTTGTGCATGCCAGCCTTTGGGTATGAAGGCAAGTGACCCCTCATTAGATGCGTCAGGTTGTTTTCTTTCCAAAATGGCATTGTTTTCTACCTTTCCTGCATATCTATTATGGTTATAACCATTTTAGTGCAAGCAGATAATTTAAGAAACAAAAGTGTCAGGTTTACGTACGTGTTCCTAGCACCCACATATTGTATGTTAAGCCACACAAATGGGCTACCGTTTTTCTCATGTTGGTAGCAGGTACTGAATACAGCAGGAAATGTTATGGTTTTCAAAGATTTTAGTATCTTTGAAGTGGTGGAAATGTAAAAAAAACATGTATTTATTCCCATAGCGCCACCTTTTGGAAATATTTGTGCACTTCAGCCCAGGGGTAGAAAGGCAAGTGACCCCTCATTTGATGCGGGAGAATGTCTACTTTCCAAAATGGTATACCTTTTATACCTTTCCATCATGTCTCTAACAGTTATGAACATTTTAGTACAAGCAGCCATTTTCGAAGAAGCAAACAGGTAGGTGTAGTTATGCTTTTCTGGCACCACTAAGGTATGTCGATTCATTCCAATGGGGTGTCATTTTTCTCCTAAGAGCACTAGCTAATGAATACAGTTGGAAATTCCATGGTTTTCACAGATTTCCATACAGATGAAGGGGCAGAAATGTAAGAAAATGCCATTTTTTTCCTGTAGTGCCACCTTCTGGAAGCATTTGGGCATAACAGGCTTGGGGTAAGAAGGCAATTCACCCCTCATTAGATGCGGCAGGTTGTCTTCTTTCCAAAATGGTATGGTTTGTGTAGCCTTTCTTCACTTCTCTAGTTGTTATAACCATTTTTGTACAGACAAGTAATGTTTGAGAAAATGTTAGAAAAATTAGTGGTTGCAATAGGTGTAGTTTGGTACTTGTAGCGCCCACTAAGGTAGGGGAACTCATACCAATGAGGTGTCATTTTTCTCCTAAGAGCACTAGCTAATGAATACAGTTGGAAATTCCATGATTTTCACAGATTTCCATACAGATGAAGGGGCAGAAATGTAAGAAAATGCCATTTTTTTCCTATAGTGCCACCTTCTGGAAGCATTTGGGCACAACAGGCTTGGGGTAAGAAGGCAATTCACCCCTCATTAGATGCGGCAGGTTGTCTTCTTTCAAAAATGGTATGGTTTGTGTAGCCTTTCTTCACTTCTCTAGTTGTTATAACCATTTTTGTACAGACAAGTAATGTTTGAGAAAATGTTAGAAAAATTAGTGGTTGCAATAGGTGTAGTTTGGTACTTGTAGCGCCCACTAAGGTAGGGGAACTCATACCAATGAGGTGTCATTTTTCTCCTAAGAGCACTAGCTAATGAATACAGTTGGAAATTCCATGATTTTCACAGATTTCCATACAGATGAAGGGGCAGAAATGTAAGAAAATGCCATTTTTTTCCTATAGTGCCACCTTCTGGAAGCATTTGGGCACAACAGGCTTGGGGTAAGAAGGCAATTCACCCCTCATTAGATGCGGCAGGTTGTCTTCTTTCAAAAATGGTATGGTTTGTGTAGCCTTTCTTCACTTCTCTAGTTGTTATAACCATTTTTGTACAGACAAGTAATGTTTGAGAAAATGTTAGAAAAATTAGTGGTTGCAATAGGTGTAGTTTGGTACTTGTATCGCCCACTAAGGTAGGGGAACTCATACCAATGCGGTGTCATTTTTCTCCTAAGAGCACTAGCTAATGAATACAGTTGGAAATTCCATGGTTTTCACAGATTTCCATACAGATGAAGGGGCGGAAATGTAAGAAAATGCCATTTTTTTCCTATAGTGCCACCTTCTGGAAGCATTTGGGCACAACAGGCTTGGGGTAAGAAGGCAATTCACCCCTCATTAGATGCGGCAGGTTGTCTTCTTTCCAAAATGGTATGGGTTTGTGTAGCCTTTCTTTAATTCTCTAGTTGTTATAACCATTTTTGTATAGACAAGTAATGTTTGAGAAAATGTTAGAAAATTTAGAGGTTGTAGTAGGTGTCTTTTTGCACTTCTAGCATCCCCTGTGGTAGGTGAACCCAAACCAATGGGGTGTAATTTTTCTCCCAAGAGCACTAGCTAATGAATACAGTTGTAAATTCCACAGATTTCAGTACAGTTGAAGGGGCAGAAATGTAAGAAAATGCCATTTTTTTCCTATAGTGCCAACTTCTGGAAGCATTTGGGTACCACAGGCTTGGGGCAAGAAGGCAAGTTACCCCTCATTAGATGCGGCAGGTTGTCTACTTTTCAGAAATATATAGTTTTATATAGTTATTCCACTGTTTTTGGGTAGTTTTACCACAAAAACCCTAGAATGTGCATTTTAGTTTATAAAGTTGAAAATGTCATTTTGCGCTGCTGGTGATTAGGGCTCTACGCTAGCCTTGGACTTAGGTAAAACTATACAAATTTGGTATTTTTTTACTCGGGGGACTCTGGGCTTTTTCAAATAATTGAAACTTTTTCAATCAAGGTAAATGTTTTTGATACATAGTATGTGATTTTAGCAAAATGAGTAAATTTTCACTTTTTTTTGTCATTATGACATCATAGCTTTTTGCACGATGTAAAATTCTGTTCATGTAAGGTATCACAAGAAAGCTCAATTCGTTCTGAAAAAAACAATATATAGTTTTCCATATTTAACTAAAAATCCCCAGAGGAAATCAAGCCTAAACGGAAGGATAGCAAAAATGTTGAAAAAGTGTCTGGCCTGCAGGGTTCAGAAAATGGCCCGAGCCTCTGGCACTGAAGGGGTTAATGTGACCTATAATGTGAACAATTCAATTGCAAAACAAACTGAAATCGTTGAGGGGGAAAAATAAAAACTCACAATAACCTGGTTGCATAGGCGTGCACACCCTTTTATAACTGGGGATGTGGCTGTGTTCAGAATTAACCAATCACATTCAATCTCATGTTAAATAGAAGTCATTACACACTTGCCATCATTTAAAGTGACTGTACATGTACCTGCATATTTATTACATACTAGCAGTGTGGGATGGCATTGCCCATCTGTTTTTTTTTTTTTTCCTTCAAGCAATGCTTAACCCTTTCAGTGGCAGAGGGGTACGCAACATATTGCAATGCATTGCGTACCCCACTGCCACTTAAAGGGTTAATGTGAGTCTCACTTACACAGGACTTTATATATAATGCATAATATTTGTATTATATGCACTGTACACACATGACTATATATCATGTATTTTAATCTACACACTGCACTATAATATATACACTGTACATACATGACTGTATATCTCATGTATATTAATCTACACACTGCACTGTATATATAATGTACACACAGCGTGTACATTAATATACATAATATATACTCCACTGTCTACAGTGGGTACATGAATATACATTATATATACACTCCTGTTTGACCCAGCCTCACCCTTTGAATGCAAGAGGACTATGCAATGCATTGCAATACCTTGCTTACCCCTCTGTCACTCAAAGGGTTATGCATTGCTTAAAAAAAACAAACAGACAGGCTATGCAGTCCCAAACTGCTAGTATGACTGTGCAGCAGTCTATGGGGTCATTGTTTCTGTCTAGAACATAGCTATTGTGCAAGTATGCAGAAACCACCTCACATGCAGAGAGACCACTCCTAGGAGCTACACAGTGTTGCCGTGTGTCAGCTCCCAACCCATACTCACAGAGCAAGTCCCGAAGAGATGTGCCACCACCACCGATGTTTTATTTTTGCCACCCCTGCGGAGACCCATGAATTGCACTGTGTTTAGAATGGGATGTTCTGGTTGATGATGTAGGTGCTCATGCTGCTGCTGGTTGAAATGCTTTGATGCCTTCCTTTTCACTATGCTGTCTAGATGTGTTTTATGCCCTCACTTTGTGCCTCTCATCCTTCACAGTGTAACCTTCCACTCAACCAATAAGCATATCTCTATATACCTCAACATAATCAGTTTCCTCGGAGAGATGCTGCTGATCATCATGACTCCTTGTTGAGACAAACTGTTCTTGGCCTTTTGGCACAAAATCTGAAATTGTGTGTTTAAAGCAGGGGTCCAGCAAAGTCACAGGAACGTATTCTTCATTGCTTTTAATGGATACTATGTGGTTCAAAGCATTACCAGCCATTGCATATCTGTGTTGTCATTATGGTAAGATTCCTCAGCCATACTCCTGCTTTTTTTTCTGTAATAAATATATATCAGTGGTAGAATTTCACTAATTCCTGTCCAACTCCCCATCATGGTTGCCCCCTCAGAGGGTTTCAGCACCTCACATACATTGCACATTAGTTGTCATTGGCCATCTGACAGGCTCCCTCCAAAACCTTCCACTTGTGCATGGTGTACTTGCTAATAGCCTTACTCTGCTTGTACAAATGCTCTAGCATGTACAATGTTGTATTCCACCTGGCAGGTACCTCCATTTTCAGCTGGTGATGGGGCAGGTCGTTAGGCTTCTGTATGGATTAGAGAGCATTGCATGCACTGTAGGAGTAACTAAAGTGGGCACAGATTTTGCAGGAAATAGTAAGCATCTTGAGGGCTTTCAAATTCTGCCAAGAATCTGATAACTAAATTTAGTAGACGAGCAAAGCAGGACACATACACCTTATCCCTTATTCTCAAGGCAGCAATTATGTTGGAGCAGTTATGAGCAGACACAAAAAAGAGCTTTTAAGCCATTCCTCTGTCACCTGCTCTAGGTTACTTAAAACATCTACGGCCATGTAGGACAGTCTCTTAAAACTCTGCATGCACAAAGTGGTATAGGCTATCCTGCTGCTGCCTTTTATTTACACTGACAAAACCAGAGGCACAATTACTGGCCATCACCTGATGCTGAAAGCTAATGCTGCCCTCTGGTGGTGTTCAGAGGGAAAGCCATTGAGCATTCACAGCCATATAGCATGTGCTCTGTCCACAAAGAGAGGATACCACTTGTCCACAAAGAGAGGATATCATTGTTTTTCACTTTTTCTTTGCATTGTAATCCAATTATACCTTTCACAGCAAGTTAAGTTTTTCAGATATTTTGCTTTTGAGGCAAAAATGTTCTCCCATCTCTAATTTAAGTAAGTGGTTTATTAGGAGATGTTAATGCTTTGCAATATTGTACACCCCTTTAGCACTCAAGGAAAAAACACCACACACACACACACCCACACACACAGGGACAGCACATACAATGCAAATGAGTTCATAGTAGCGAGTCTATCTTGTTTCAGGTATTCCACTATGGCTTTATTTATCAAATTCACCAATCATACTATACATTTCTTTACACAATCATCTACATTTCTCCTTGTACAAACACAAAAAAACCATCAGATTCCCAAAACCGTGCGAGAACTTAGAAATTAAAGGGGAACATTCACATCCCGAAAACTTTTGAGCACTTGTTTAATCATCAAAGAAAGATTAGGAATGTACTCTTTTTTTTTTTTTTATATACTTACTTTTTAACCCCTTAAGGACCGGGAAAATCTGAGGTCATTTTCCCTTAAGGACCGGAGCAATTCTGACCTTTTTGACTATGTCTTTGTTCAACAGTGTTTTCCCTCTTAGGCTTTTATTCCACCTCCATAAATTATATACTGTTTTTTTAAGCACAAATAGGGCTTGATAGGGATTTGATACCGTATTTATATGGATAACCCACCATTCACTTTATTAAGATTAAAAAATATAGGTAAAAAAATGTAAAAAAACAAAAAAACAAAAACAAAAACAAAAAAAAAACATTTTTGATTTTTCTCTTGGGATCAACTGGCCACAAAGGGTTAAATTTTTATGGAGACTGCATGAAAAGTATGACCGGTCAGTCATACCTACAAAATGCACAGTTTAAAGTGGCCACTCTCCCCCCTGGATGA
This sequence comes from Rhinophrynus dorsalis, assembly GCA_037306005.1. NCBI lineage: Eukaryota > Metazoa > Chordata > Amphibia > Anura > Rhinophrynidae > Rhinophrynus > Rhinophrynus dorsalis. The sequence continues at coordinate 501,188,837 of CM074721.1, read as the reverse complement.
AAATCCCCATGTCCCTTTTTCCCACCCTATTTTCACACTTTTTTGTCCCTGGCATTTGGTGGTGTGTATAAGTGTATTACATGGCTCCACAACAATTTTGTAAAAAATTTTGAAAAAAAAAAAAAAAAAAAAAGTGTGTTGTGTTTTTTTAAAAAAAACAAAACAAAACAAAGTGTATAATTGCAGGTCAAAAATTGACCTGCATTTAGCTAGCCTCCTGCACCAGCAGTGAAGGGGTTAATACCCCCAGCTGCTGTATTTTTTTTTAACCACTAGGCGTCTCCCTTTGAGAGCAAGGGAGACAGAGGCAGCAGACGAGACAGGCACAGACAGCATGCTGCCTCTGTCTGTCACTATGCCGGTACATGTGATCGCTGATACAGCGATCGCATGAACCGGAAGAAGCAAGAAGGGCTGAGACTGAATGCCCCGGTCTCTGAGAGCTCAGTCTCAGCCTGGAATTAATTTTAGCAGCGTGCACGGAGGCACGCTGCTATCATTTAAGCCATGACGGTCCTGGACCCTCATGGGTCGTTAAGGGTATAACAACCCATGACGGTGCAGGACCGTCATGGGTCCTTAAGGGGTTAAGATATTAAACTTAAAAGTTATCCACTTCCACATACTGTAGCTGCGGCACGGCTCTCAGGACTTCCTAGCAGTCTGTCAGTCATTCTCCTCCCAGCTGCCCCCGGGAGCGTGTTCACGCTTCACTTCGGTGTGGTGTGAACGGCTCGTAGCTTTACAGGAAGCGGCGATTAGCATTATACTGAGGTTGCAACCTCGGTATAATGCTAATTTAGTTTAATTTCTGAAAAAGTAAGGAAAAAAAAAAAAAAAAAAAAAAAAAAAGGAGAGTACATTTCCTAATGTTTCTTTGGTGATTAAACAAGTGCTCAAAAGTTTTCAGGATGTGAATGTTCCCCTTTAAGGAGGGGAAAAAAATAATACAATTGTGATTTCCTTAGCTTGCAGTATTTTTCCCTCAAAAGAAATGACAGTTTGCTAGAGCAAATCAAATCAGATTCTTATCAATGCAGAATTTTTCCTGAGAATACAGTGTTTTCCACATTAGGACACTTACAACCAAACATTTAATTACGATCGTCTTTAACCCCTTACAGATCAGATATATGTGCAACACATTGACTGCCAATGCCCTGCTCACGTTTCTGGTCTCTAAGGGGTTACGTTACCCCAAATAATTCAGTGATGCAGTAGGTTTCTACACTGGTCTTGATATGTAAATATTAGAGAACTACTCAAGCCTCCGGGTTCTAGAGCGGTACCCAAAATCATTGCTTTGCAACACTTGGACACCCCACTGATACTGAAATGTTTAAACTACAGCTGTTCGACAGGAGGGAGCACCATTATTTATTTTAACCCCTTCAATGACAGAGCTCTCCAATAGGGTTATAGGGACCAGCCCAACGCAATGAAATACTGGTTGTCAATGGAACTTTAACTCTTTGCATGCCAGAGGGGTATGGAATGCATTGTGAAGGGTTAAGAAAGGATGTTGTTCATCACAGGTTCCCACTGTGAATATTTAACCCTTTGAGTGCCAGAGAAGTAACCAATGCATTCAAAGGGTTAATACAAGTTATATCATTTGTAGCTACCACTGAATTCAGACTCCATCATTTAAGGTGGAACTACCACCCCGCCTAAAGTTGCCCCCAAATAATTACCCATCTGACAACTAGCTGGTTAATAAGACTAGTCGCCAGAATTATTACCCTGTTATAGAGGAATCCTACTGCTCCCGGGACTGACAGCCAAGAAACGGAGCAGACATCTTTGCATAATGACGTCTGCACGTCTGGGCTGTCAGCCCCTGCTGGTACCTACCAATGCCTCCTAGAGCAGACAGAGACTGACAGCACAGACGCGCAGACATCACTAGCGCAGACATCTTTGCATATTTCCTGGCTGTCAGTCCCGGGAGCAGTAGTAATTCTCTATAACGAATTAATAATTCTGGCGACTAGCACTACTGACCAGCGTATCGCCAGATGGGTAATTCTTTAGGGGGAACTTTAGGCGGAGAGGTAGTTCCGCTTTAAATGAATCTGAGACATAAAGATAAAAGCATTTCCACAATATTTACTTGTTCGACTGTTGAAGGAAAAATACAAAAAGTACCATGAAATGGAATAATCTTAAAGGAGCAGTAAACAATTATTTTTAATGATGTTGTAAGGCTTTAAAAACAAGGTTACACCCAAAAGTTATCACAGCACAACTGATTTTAATTAAACATTAATATCATGGTCACCAGTTGGAGCATGCCATTTACTATGGAAAAACCATGGTTGGAGATTTTTGTATAATATATATATATATATATATATATATATATATATATATATATATATGTGTCCAAGAATGTAAGTAAGCACTCTCAGGACTTCAAAAGGATGTGATACATCAAGTGTTTAATTGAGTAGCCAGGCAGCTGGCTACTACAAATGTGAGTGCTTCCCTCTTTGATTTGTGTGTGTGTGTGTGTATATTATATATATATATATATTATATATATATATATATATATATATATATCCTATATAATAATTCGCTAAGTTGTGTGTAACGCCCGACATGCGCAGTAGACACTGCTGCGCGTGTGCGACAGTCATGCCCAGTACAGACTGCCCGCGCCTGATACAGAGCTACTGCGCGTGACTGCCCCGCGACCGGCTGCCAGAGGCACTGTGGCCCGTGTAACGGGCTGTTCAACTAGTGTGTGTATATATGTGTATATATATATATATATATATATATATATATATATATTATATATATATATACACACACATATACAGGGCTCAAAATTTCCACTCTCCACTAGAAATTCAGCTCTGGTGGGTATGTTATGGCTTGCAGTGGCGAGTAACTTTTCAGGTCTAGCTAGTAGCAAAGGACTTAAAATTATAAGCCCTGTATATATATATAATTTTTTTTTTTTTTATTTATTTTTTTTATTTTGGACTCAGTTGGCACAGTTAACAGGTTACAGCTCAAACCTTTTTACATTAAAGGTACGGTAATGTCCCATAAAAAATGCTTAGAGTTTTGTAGAGGTTAAAAAAATAAACTATATGCCACAAATCCTCTCTCTCAGACTGATATGGTTTGAGAGATATCCTCCACTAAAGTTCCCCACTCCTTCTCCTGACATCAGCTGTAAGCTGACAGCAGGAGTTCCTCATCCGGGGAGCTTCAATAGCGCAATTTAAAAAGAAATACTTCTTTGGAAAGGTGTATAAATTGTGCCTGGTTTGCAAGCACACTTTTTAGACTGTTCCAAAGAAGTATTTGTTTTTAAATTAGCTATTGCAGCTCTGATGAAGAACCTCCTCGTGTCGGCTGACACGGATCTCCTTCTGTCAGCTTTACAGCTGACATCAAGAGAAGAGGAACTTTAGCGGAGGATAGCTATCAATCCTTTATGGTATTGTGTCATATTGTTTATTTTTTAACCTCTACAAAAGTAAGCATTTTTTTATGGGACATTACTGTCCCTTTAATGAGCTTTGAATTAAATTTTTCCCATGGGAGCACCCTTGTTTTTACACAGCAGGAAAATGCCTAAAAGTCATATTAAATATTAATAATAATATAAAAAGTGTATAAATAATAACCCAAGCACCATTATATTTTTCCATCTGACAGTTTTCCTCCGCTTTCATTGTGTACTTCACTTGTATCTGTTATTTTCGTTCTTCCTTCCTCTTTGTGATGACAGCTCCTTCTACTTTTTTTTTTTTTTTTTTTTAAATTATTAAACAAGAGATGCCTGTCTCATTCAGGAACCAGAACACAAATGGTCATATGCTCAAAATAGTGGTGCAATTTTAGTGCTGCAGAGAACTCTCTAGCATTTCAGAGGTTAAAGGTACCTCTCTGGCACTCAAAGAGTTAAATCAACAAGGAGACACAAATTTTTGTACCATAATTTCCACTTTTAGTTTGTGCCTCTGGCCCGCAAGATTCTTTAGAATTCTGTATTATGTCACAGGCTTTTAATATATAGACTGTAGGTAGAAGGTGCCCAGGTCACTGAAAATAGAAGGAAGAAATTAAATAGTGGATCCAAAAACCAGTCCACAAAATTAGATAAAAAAGTCTAATTAAGAAATTTGTGTAAAGGAATAATAGCCCAATATTGAAAGACTAATTATTCTGCAGTACATACTACCTATACATTTTTTTTTTTTCTTCTTTACACTTAAAGGGATAGTAAGACATAATTTAAACGTTACCTCCAAGTATTGAATTGAAGTCTTAACATATCGCGCTATTTATATTTACTCATAGGTTTGTAGTTCAAAAGCAATTGAAGTGGAAAAGGATCCCCCTCCTGCCCTTTCTGGCCGAGTCACTGTTCCTCTCATGCAGGTTCAGATGAAGTGCAGCGGATGAAGTGCAGGTCCTTTGTCAAGGGGGCAAGGTTTTCCTTTTACTTACTGACTTATAGGGACAGTAATGTCCAAAAATATCTTTATAGTTTTGTAGTGCTTAAAAATGTATACTATATGCAACAAACCCTATATCTCTCAAACCAAATTCAAAGTTCCCCCCCTCCCTCCCCTTCTCCTGATGTCAGCTATAAAGCTGACAGCAGGAGATCCGTGTCGGCCGACACGAGGAGGCTCTTCAGCAGAGCTGAAATCACGTTACTGAAAATGAATTATTTCATTGGAATGGTCTACAAAGTGTGCTTGCAAACCAGGCACATTTTGTAGACCTTTCCAATGAAGTCATTCTTTTTGGCTTTGCTGCAGAGTACTGCAGTCAGTACAGCTCTGACGTCAGGGAAAGGGGAGGGGGGAACTTTAGTGCTGAATATCACTCAAACCATAGCTGTTTGAGAGATAGGATTTGTTGCATATAGTTTAATTTTTTAAGCTCTATAAAATTATAAAGATTTCTTTCGGGACATGTCCCTTTAAGTTTGTCCCTTGCTGCATCAGTCCGGTCCCAGGACCAGATTGCAGCACTAAGGGGAGGCGGCCAGGGGATTTGTTCCACTTCAATTGCTTTTGAACTACAAATCTGTGAGTAACTATACATAGAGCTATATGTTAAAAAAAAAAAAAAAAAAAAAAAAACCTTCCACGTAATAATTGGAGATGAAGTTTAAATGATGTATTACTATCACTTTAAAACCTCAGGAAATGCTCCGTCAGGTACATTTCTAGTTGACAGACCGTCAAACAGGTTTTAGTGCAATGATAAAATGTAAACATCACAGGGAGAGTATCTTTAACATTGTATCACTATCCCGGGTTTTTATATTCGCTGTCAGACAACACTCTGCAAACATATCTTTCTTAGATGTAAATGTGTATAAAAAAAAAAAAAAAAAAAAAAAAAAAAGTAAAAATTACTTAAATTTTATGCAATATGTGAATTAAAAAGGGTTACAAATCCCTCTAAAATCGGCCTGCCACCTTTTTTTTTTTTTTTTTTTTTTTTTTTTTTTTTTTTTTTTTTTACTTATCTGAAAACTGCCTATATGTCACGTTAACCAAAAGTCCAGCAGATGCATCTTTTAGGAAATATTCACACTTACTTCTGGGAAAAGTGAAAGTCTCCTGGTTCAGCCCAGACCTTAATAAGCATATGAAGTCACTGAAAGGCTTTGTTTACATTTGAAACATATACAACATAGCATATACAACATCACAGGGAACACAATTAACACATTAACCTAAGCATACAGTAACAAGCATGAATACCTCCTTAACTGTATATTTGTTAGTCTTTTGGCTAATGACACAGGCAATTTTTCAAATATATGTATTCCTTTTTGTTCTGAAAAGCTGTAAATAAGTAATGTTTTAGTTTCATCTAACTGTAACTCCAGTATGACACACTTAAAGGGATAGTAATACTTCATTTTATCTTTATTTTATTTTGTAGGCATTAAAAAAACATGAAGAACGATATAAGTCTTATCTCTCAAATCTTTATGGTTTAAGAGATATTCACAAGCAAAGTATCCCCCCCCCGTTCAGCCAGATCAGAAGGAAGGTGCCCAGGTAGACTGCAGAGAGGGACAATCTTCAATTAAGATAAGGGAAAAAGCTGAAAAACTTGTCAAGGGGGGCAGGGCTTTCATTGTTTTAATACAAAGAAGATTGTCCCCTTCTATTATCTGTCTGGTCTATGGACTGCATTCCACATCTGAGAAGAGATGGCTTACACTAGGTAAAAGGGGCAGGAGGGGAAACTTTGCTTGTGAATATCTCTTAAGCCATAAAGGTTTGAGAGATAAGACGTATATCATTCTTCGTGTTTTTTTAATGCCTACAAAATAAAATAAAGTTAAAACGAAGTATTACTATCCCTTTAATGGAGAATCTTTCTCAAACCATAAATATTTCCCAATAATAACCCCTGTTTAGCTTAACCCTTTGAGACATTTTCTGGTGAGAAAAACAAAGGTAATCCCGTTGCTGGGACATCTTTTATTCGCTCTTTATAAAAACTCAAAATTTTATTTTGTTTCGCATTAATATAAGTGGGGGCTTAGCGTTCCTTTAACCCCGAGTCCCACAGGGGTATGCAACGCATTGCGGACCAATGCTTTGTGCTACTATCAGGCCTGAAACGGTTAACAATACGAGAGATTTCTTTTTGTACACGCTCTGTCCAACTATTTTATAAGACGTCAAACCTTGTTCACATCATTTTAATTCACTTTATTTGGCTCAACCAAATGTACTCAAAACGATCAATCCGGTTTCTCAGCTTCTCCACAAATAAATTATCTTTTTCTTCACAATTCATTAGAATTTCCATTTTCTCCACTTTTGCAAGTGGTTAGTCATTCGCCATTATATATATAAAGGCAAACACTATTTTACAGAAAAATCAGTCAATTCTGGGGTAACCCAACCGCCCCACGGGCTGAAAAGCAAAAAACTTTTTTTTTTTTTTTTTAAAGGGGCTTTTAACCCTTTGCGTGCCAGAGGGGGTAAAATGCATTGTAGAAAAATGCACTGTGCCCCCCTCTGGCACTCGATTGGTTAACCAACCTGTCGGAGACCTCTAGTATTCAAGGGGTTAAGAATACGTACTTTAATTATTTTCCTGCTAAACACAAGAGCACTCCTGACTGAAAACTATCCAGTCAAAATGTATTCCAGCCCAATTTCTTTGAATTAAAGGGACAGTAACATTTAATACAAAAAAAAAAAGAAATAAATGTAGGGTTTATTCTCCTATGTAAAATAAGAGAACTACCACTGTTGACATGGTGGTTTGTTCAAAGTTACTGCAACTTAATCTTTAGGTGCAGTATCTCCATGGCCTGAAATTGTACAGTGGCGCTGTTGCTGACAAGAGTTGTTGCTGACCAGAGCTGCACCTAAAAAAATGCAAATATGAGCTGCAATAACTTTTAAATAAAACATCTCAGCAGTTGGAGTTTTCTTGTTTTACTCTCTAGGATAAACTCTACAATATATATATTTTTTTTACATATTGTTACTATCCATTTAAAACTACAATACCAGGTAGCAGTACTCCAATCACTCAGACTGGGAGAGCTCTCAGCAAATAGTACAGCTTATTGTAATATTCTAAAATAAAATTACATCTAGGACACCTGTTGGCGCTGTTGCTAAAATGGATTATACAATAACTAGTGTAAAAGCCTGTGTACACAGGACAAGGTCCGGGTGATGTAGAGAGGCCGGTCCTGCTCTGTGTATTGTCTCCGCCTCACTGGCAGCACATGAGATGAAGTCACGAGCTGTAGAGACTGTCCAAACGCACAGAATGCTCCCAGCATTCCGTGCTCCCAGCATTCCGTGCGTTCTGGTAGTCTCTACTGTGCATAACTGCATTTGACAAACATTCTACCATTTTATTATATAGGATATGTTTGAGCTGTAATTACTTGAGTGACAAGTCTCCTAGCAGCAAGTACTCCCCTCCTCTTTACCTCATCAGTGAAAGTCCTATTATATATGACTAGTAAAAGGATACGGCATTGTCCATATCACTCACATATACAGCCAACATGAGAAACACACACCCTTACCCATCAAAATAAACGACAGCAATCCTGGGGCAAATCAATAAATATTCCCCCCCAGATTTCCATTAATTTAAAGGGGTTTTTTAACTCCTTGAATGCTAAAGGAGTCTCCAACATATTGTGAAACAATGTTTTGGAGACCTATCATTCCAGGGGTTTAAAAAGTCCCATTTAGATCAATGGGAATCTTTTAGTTCCTCAAAATTGTTAAAGCGGATCTATCACCTTAATTCAAGTTTACATATTTGAAAACTACATTAAAAACTGTCTATATGTCATGTAAACCAAAAGGCCAGCAAATGTACAGTTCAGGAGATATTCACTCTTCTTTCATATGCTAATGTATGCTAATTGCGGCAAGGTGTGGCATGACTGATGTTTTTATATGCTAATTAAACAAATCACTTATGTTGCATATGCTAATGAAACATTTTCAGTGATGTGTGATATGCTAATAGAGGTTTCAATGACATTTCATATGCTAATGAAACATTTTCAGTGATGTGTGATATGCTAATAGAGGTTTCAATTACATTTCATATGCTAATGATGCTCTGTGCAGTACCAGGAAGTGTTCAGTTTCACTTTGTCCAGGAATAAGGGTGTGAATATCTCCTAAACATATAGGACGTTTTAACCCCTTAAGGACCAGCGGTCCCGGGGAGTGTGGTCCTTTAAGGACCAGATAGGGAATTTCGGTGTGCTGCCCCACGTGACTGATCACGTGTGCCGGCATGCCGAACGAGGGACTGAGAGAGATTGCTCCGTTCTTGGAGCGATCAACTTCAGTCCCCGGTATTACTCACCACGCTCCTGCAGGATCGCTGTGAGTAAAAGTATGTGACGTACCAGGACCGTCACTGATCCTTAAGTGCCGGACCAGCGTGACGGGTCCAGATACGTCACCGGATGTGAAGGGGTTAATGCAGTTTTCAAATATGCAAACTAGAATTAAGGAGATAGATCCACTTTAAAGTTTACTTTGATACATAAGGCCCACAGTGCCACACACATAGTGTTATTTGAGAGGATATTAAACCATTTTAGTGCCAGAAGAGTGTGCAATGCACTGTTCTTCAATGTGTTCTCAACCCTCTGGCACTGAAACTGTTAAGCAGCCAAGCATATGAGGTATTGGTGGGAAGTGGTACAGGGAGGGAGCAAGGAGAACAGGAAAGCACAGACAGGAGGTGGACAGGGAGGGTGGTGGGGAGCAAGGAGAGGGACTATGAAGCAAATAGGGGCGAGGGAGGGAAGTGAAAGTCCTTGAAGAAAGTTTGATAGGAGTGGCTGGGGGGGGGGCTTCAACCCCCTGTCCACTCCAGTCAAAATCACACACCCCCTGTATCTCATGGGGAGCCAGTACAGAGAAGGTTAAGCACAACAACTCCTTACTGCCGCCCCAGGGTGTGGCTGGTATGGACAGAGTTTTTGTCACATGACCGCCTTGTTCTATAGTTGTTTAAACCTTTTTTCCTCATGTTTACTGATCCTTTAAATTAAAGGGAATTTCTATTTGCCCCGGCATTACTCATCATTCCAGGATGTTCCAAATGACATTCTTTTATTCATTTTTTTGTCCTGACAGACCTGACAGTGTTGTCATGTAAATTACAATCCCTTTCTCTCTAGTCTCTCCAGAATTGATTGCAGTCTTCTAACAGCTTCTTTCCTTGCCTGACGGACACTATCCTGTCCACCAGTCTCTACTGAATCCAGTTCCAGTAATTCCTTTGTCAACAGTTCCTCTAAACAACGGTAACTCCTGTCCGTCTTTCTACCTACGAACTCATCCACCTCTCTCTCCAGATCCTCCACCTTCTCCAAGATCTGGTTGATTTTTACAATGCCCGGATGACTGTAGATAGGATCAGGGTTTGCTTCTTTGGCCTGGGTAATAGAATCTTGGTTTGCAGGATCCTTCCTATTGTACATTTGGGGTAAAGCACTGTAATGTGGGTTTGGCGGATTGGGCTTGGGTTCAGCAGGTGGGCCAGTCTGGGGGGTCTCTGGATGGTAGCCCTGATATGGTCCTTGTCGGTTGTAACTGGATGTAGGGGATGGGTCCTGAAAAAGAAAAACAATTACAATAATAGAATGGGACAGATCTTTCTGTATGACCATTTTTTTTACAGCATTAACAATGTAAACAAACAGAACAACCTTACCTTAACCCTTTCAGGACCAGAGGGGTGACTTATAACACCTTAGGTGATTTCATAAATACCTATATGTTATGTTTAGGGTTTTTTTGTTTTTCTTTTAATTTTAAAGCAGTAGATTGAGATACTTACTCTAATGTGCATTTGCTGACCTAGCTGTCACTCATGCCAGCGATTAACATTCTATACCTTTATTCTTCCCTTCTGACACTTCATATTGGACAGTACTAGATAAGGGGTTTATTTACCCCATGATTTGTGTTCCACTTGGACAAAGTATCCTCCCACAGAAGTGAAGGGCATTTCCATAAAAAGAGCTCCCTGCAGGTGGAGACTGCCTCCTTACTCCCACCTGACCCACACCAGACATGCTCAGCTTAAAAAATAACAAAGACTCAAACAAGAAACGAGGCAGGAAGGTGGTCACCTATACCCAAGAACCCCACCACCACCACCACCTTGAACTTTACATGTTTTTCTCTAGGAGAGAAGTAATGTGTAATAGATGAACAAAGCTTAAAGGGATTTGTTAGCAAGTGCGCGCACACACACAAAAAATAGAATTGTTGTGTTCTTACCTGTTAAATCCTTTTCTCATTAGTCCATATGGAACACAGGTACTATGGGGAGGGGTCCATCCTCTTGGAGGGAAGGGCAAATCACAAAAGACAGGGTCTTCTGGGGGAGACTACCTCCTCCTCCTCCAGCTCAACCCCCTGCCCACTAACTTCCAGAATTCATGTCACCAAAGCCACACAAAAAGTAGTAAGCGGGGAAGAGAAGAAAATCTCCTGAGACTAAGACCCTAAGAAGATTCCTGACACTAAAGACCCAGGAAAGCAATACCAAGGTCTCTTTCTCTGGGTGGGAGACCTGTGTTCCATATGGACTTAAGAGAAAAGGATTTAAGAGATCCTTAAACAGGCAAGACTGCCTGAACGACCTTTCTGGTCAAAGCTGACCTCAACTGAGATCAAGACATTGATGCGGTAGTGTTTGGTGAAAGTATGCAAGGAGAACCAATTTGCAGCCTTACACAGCTGTTCAACCAAGGCCTGGTACTTGTAGGCCCAAGAAGCACCCACAGATCTGGTGGAATGCACTGTGATGTTGAAGGGCACTGGCTTCTTCTGAATCTCGTATGCTAAGCACATGGTAGCCTTAAAGGGATAGTAATGTTTCATAATAAAAGCAGCTCTAATTAATCACCATAGTATTTGGACTTTGGAGAGTGTTATTTCAATTCTGTCAGAGTTGTAGTTCAAAAGTAAGTCAATGACAAAGTATCCCCCTCCCTCCCCTTTTACTGATGTAACACTGTTCAGCCAGATCAGAAGGGAGGTGTCCAGGTACACTGCAGAGAGGGACAATCTTCAACTAAGAGAAGGGAAAAACCTGAAAAACTTGTCAAGGGGGGCAGGGCTTTCATTGTTCTCAGAAGAAGAAGATTGTCCCCTTCTGTTATCTGTCTGGTCTTACAACCAGATCCCACATCTAAGAAGAGATGGCTTACACTAGGTAAAAGGGGAGGGAGGGGAAACTTTGCTTGTGAATATCTCTCAAACCATAAAGGTTTGAGAGATAAGACTTATATCGTTCTTCATGTTTTTTCAATGTCTACAAAATAAAATAAAAATAAAACAAAGTATTACTATCCCTTTAATCCAAGAAGTATTGGTTGTCTTGGATGCTGTCTGACCCTGCCCTAGGCCCCACAGGGATGACAAAAGGAGTGAGCCTTATGGAAGGGCTGAGTGCGGAGCACATAAAACATACGGCAGGGCACAACATCAAAAAAGATGTAGATTCCTCTCATGAGTGGTCGAAGGGTCAGGGCAAAAAAAAAGGTACAACTGTAACGGGAACCATGGGACCCATGTAGACCCTGGCTGCCTTGTTGGGCTTCTCTATCTGTGACGAGTCTACAAAGGTGTAGTATGCCAGTCCAAGTCATCAGGATCTGAGGAATGGGAGTTAAAGGGGACTCTTTAGACAATTCCTAGTAAAAGACACACCACACCAGTCCAAGAACACTGTTTTATTGGAACTGGCCAGGGTTTATCTACCCACATTGCCAGGAGAAGGGGTGTATGACATCCCAATCATGGCAGGAACAGATTAGCACAATTAACATATAGCACAATGGAAGCAGGTTTTACAGACAACCACGGCACCAGACTAATCTCATGACACAAACAATGGTGAATACATAACAGTCGTAAAGGGATTAGGGAAGTAACACCTAATCAAACATGGACTAGACAGTGAGACACATACAAATGAAGACCATAAGTTGAGAACACACAAAAATACCACACTTTAACCCCTACATGCCCATGTAAAATTGTAGTCCAAATGATTTTCTTAAGACAGCCAGAATATGTTACATGCATCAACAGATGCAATTGTAAGGGACCTATCTCCTGACTGATATGAAATTTGGAGACGACCTTAGGAAGAAACTCCTGTGAGGTAAGGAGTACCACCTTATCCTGGTGAAAAAACAGGAATGGAGGTTTGCAAGACTGAGCTTGAAACTCGGTCACCCTCTGGACAGCGACAACTGCCAGCTTCATCATCAGTTAACACAAGGTGATGGAGGCCAGAGGTTCAAAAGAAGGCCTCTGAAGGCCAAACGGAGATCCCGAAAGTAAGGAAAGGTGCGAGCCACCCCCTGTAGAAAAAAAAGTTTTCACATCTGGGATGACAGCAGTAAGTTTCAAAAAGAAAAGAGGGCTGAGATCTGAACCCTGAAGTATCTCAAATGGAGACCCTTATTGACTCCATGAGAAGGTCAAAGACCAGTGGGCACATGTTCTTGTCTGCACACCAATGGTGAAAAAAATACCAGTCCCGATGGTATGCCTGAGAGGAGAGCAGCTTCCAAGTCTGGATCATGGTGGAGAAGTCGTCATCAGAGAATCCTTCCTGCTTCAGAATGGTGACCTCGAGCCATGCCCTCAAAGCCAGTCTCTCCACATCCTCGTACCGCAAGAGGCCCTGAAGTAACATATCTGGTCTGGGTGGTAGGAGGATCGGCTCCTGAAAGGACAGACTGATGAGAACTGCAAACCAGAATGGAGAGATTAAAGTGGATCTTTCACCTTAAAGGGATAGTAATATTTAAAATGTAAAAAATATAAAATGTTGTAGGGTTTATCCCTCTGAGTAAAACAAGACTACTCCCACTGCAGAGAGATTTTTTTTATTCAAAAGCTATTGCAGTTTAAACGTGAATATTTTAGATGCAGTATCACAGTGGCCTGAAATTGTACAGTGGCGTGTTGCCACACCATCCTATGGACAGCTCTGGTCAATTGGCCATAAATCTCCATAGGATGGTGTAGCAACAACGCCACTGTACAATTTCAGGCCACTGTGATACTGCACCTAAAAAATTCAAGTCTAAGATGCAATAACTATATATATATATATATATATATATATATATATATATATATATATATATCTCAGCAGTGTTTAAAGCTACCCCTTTAAAGTTTCCATATTTGAAAACTGCATTAAAAATGCCTATGTGTCATGTTAGCCAAAAGACCAGCAAAAGTACAGTAAAGGAGACAGTCACACTTGTTTTCATATGCTAACGTATGGCAACTGTAGTACCACTGTCATTTCATTTGCTAATTAAACTTTTCAGCGAGGTATCATACGCGAATGAAGGTTTCAATGATGCTTCATATGTTAATGAAAGTCTGTGCAGTACGTGGCAATGTTCTCTTTCAATTTTCCCAGAAAGAAAAAAGGGTGAATACTCCCTAAAATATTCATCTTCTGGAATTTTGGTTAACATGACATATAGGCAGTTTTAAAGGAAGTTTTGAAATGTGAAGTTAGAAAATTCAAGGTGAAGGCTCCACTTTAAGATAGCCATCATCTAGTCTGTCCTGATCTTCTGCGGGGCCCCCCCCCTTGGGGATTCATGTATGCCACAGCCCTGGAGTTGTACGACTGAACTCTCACTGGAGTCCCTGAATAGCATTCTTGGGCTGGGGCTGGTACTAGACACTGCTTCGTGGAAGAGCCTCACCTTTTATGGGTTCCACGGAACCTTTGACGAAAAGAAGCACAGTGAAGTCGGGGGATCTGAAATCTATGCAATACCCTTCTGATACCACCAGCAAAACCCACTGCTCCATCATGGAGGACGCCCAGGCGTCTTGAAGAAAACAGAGACTGCTCCCTACAGGCAATGATGGGCCAGGAGTCATGTGGAAGTTGGCTGGTCAGATTTAGACTTTGCAACTGAGAGCTTGTGCTGCCAAGTCTGCCTGGGCTTTGAGGTGGGCGTTGTTGGGAGGGGAGAGGAATGAAATCCCCTTATCTTTTCCTTGCAAGAAAGGACAACACAACAAATGCCGGAAAGTAGTTAAATGCATTGAGTTAAGAATAAGCAATATCCAATGGTTGGGGAGATTGCATAAAACCATCATGCATGTATATCTATCTCCCCACCCCCATCCTCTTAAAGATGGATGGACAACATTTGCCTCATGCTGTTGCTTCCATCATTCTCAGACATATACATCAGCTCTTCCACAGGTCATTTCCTCCACCACCATCTCTCAGTCCTCCCCAAGCATTAAAAGGGTAAAGTCCTACTTAGCATGGGAAAACATTAAGCAACTATGGTGCAGTTGTTTCTCCAGAATTACTCTGTACATCCATCAGCCTCATAGTGTTAAACAAATTAAAAGCGACTTATTCCACAATGTAGTTCCCTCTTACACATGTGCACTTTTATGCCATTGTTAAATAGACCCCCCCACTGGTATTATTAAACTTCATAACACACATACCTTTACATTGTAAGAAGCCTGCTGCATGTCTGCTCCAGGCCAAGCTGGTCGGTTCCCAGTCATGTAATGGTTGCTGGCTGGATTGTGAGGAGGAGGGGGAGCGGGTGGCCACTGGTACGGGTTGGGAACACCATAAGCAGACCAGCCTTCATCCTGGGGGCTCTGTTGAGGCATGGTCTGTGGAGGGGGCATGGTCTGTGGAGGGGGCATGTTCGGTGGAGGGAGGCCAGAAGCAGCTTCTCGGTATGGGTAGGAAGGGGGCGCCTCCTGCTAATGACAAGAATTAAAGTCAATGTAACCGTTTTAATCGACAATGACTGAAGCAGACCTGTCACTTGAAAAAAGAAAACTAGATAAATA
This sequence comes from Rhinophrynus dorsalis, assembly GCA_037306005.1. Taxonomy (NCBI): domain Eukaryota; kingdom Metazoa; phylum Chordata; class Amphibia; order Anura; family Rhinophrynidae; genus Rhinophrynus; species Rhinophrynus dorsalis. Next base: position 501,173,442 of record CM074721.1, on the reverse strand, counting down.
AATTCCCCTATTAACATTTCAGAGTTAACACTAAACTGTGTTATTGATTTCCACTGTTCCTTCAGTTTACAGTAACACTAATAATACCCCCCACACACAATTACTTTCATCTTTAAGGACCAGACGGATGAGATTTGATACTTAAAAGGGTTAATCTGGGCAGAAAATCCCAAACAAGGGTGTCTAGTTAGTAGAGATGCACCGATACCAAATTTTTGAAGACCGAGTACGAGTACCGATACTTTTTTCAAATACTCACCGATACCAATTACCGATACTTTTTTTGCGGTCATTTGCCAGTTTTCCAAGTACTTATATGCTTTAGGTACTTGGAAAACTGGCAAATGACCACAAAAAAAGTATAGGTAATTGGTATCTGTGAGTACTTGAAAAATAAATAAATAAATAATATATATATATATATATATATATATATATATATATATATATATATATATATATATATACACATATACACACACACACACACACACACCTCTTGATTCTTTCTCCCCTACTTGATTCCCACCTTTTGCTTCATTCTCCCCCTCTTGCGCCCCCTTCTTTTGCCTTGGCTTTTTCTCTGTTTTGATCCCCCTTTCTCCCCCTCCTTGACTTTTGATCCTACCCTTTTGCCTCTCTCTGTTGATCCCCCCTCCTTTTGCCTCTTCTTGCCCCCCTCCTTTTGTCTCATGATCCTTCCTCCTTTTGCCTCTTTCTCCCTCTTCACCCCACTCTCTGCCCCATCTTGCCTCCTTTACTCTCCTCTGCCGGGTGCTCGCTGTTCTCTTGCGAGCCCCGGCAGAGGTTAGCGTCGGAGCGTTGCCATGGTAACCCGCGGCAATGCTCCGACACTGCAGGGGTGAGAGAGGTGACCGGGGAGCATTGTGAGCAGTGCTCCCCGGGCTCCCTCTCTGCAGCACCGACCCTGACACAGGGTATCGGTGCTGGCATCGGCCGCATTTGCGCGAGTACAAGTACTCGCGCAAATGCTGGTATCGGCACCGATACTAGTATCGGTATCGGTGCAACCCTACTAGTTAGTTAACCCTTTGAATGTCAAACAATGAGCTGTATACCCCTTATGGTGCACAAAAAGTTAACTGACTGAAGCCAAGATCCTGGGGAGTGAACAAGGTCTTCACAGTCAGTGTCAGCTCCTTGGGACCTTAGGCAAATAAGGCCTCTCTCTCGCTGTGCGTCAGGCACTCAAATCAATAAAAAGGAGGTATCTGTATATTCTAGTAAAGCTATAGCACAATATGTATTCAACCACCACCAGCTTTACTACTGGTTATACTGAAACAGGTTCTTGCCTAAACATAGTCTCTACCCACAAAAAGCCCTCCTAAAAATAAAGAAATAAAAGTTTAAATGAAAGCCAAAAAAAGATAAAATATTTACATTTAAATCAGGGGGGATTTTGGGAGTGGTCACATACTAACATAGTAAATTAGGTTCAACAAGACACAAGTCCATCAAGTTCAACCTTTGCCTCATAACCCAGAGACAAGAGAATTATTAGCTTTCCTGCTACAAAGTAATTTAGTCTTTATCAAACCTTCCTGTTTTGCCTACTAATACACAGTATAACCCTGTAAGTTTCCTTTTGAAAGAAGAGAGGATTTTAGTCTAACCTGTTAAATCATTTTTTCTTAGTCCATATAGGTTACTGGTAACTTTGGTTATGCAACCACCCTTTTAAGAAGGCAGGAACAATTCTTGAAAAGAATGCTGGGTGGACCTTACCTTCTCTCCTTAGCTGGTTTCCAGCCAATCCCCTCCAGTAAGATCTGAAATGCTAACTATTGACTAGGTAGTAAGAAGAGAAAGAAGACTCCTGTAAGCATGAACCCAAAAGGACTACCACGTTCGGTCACAGGAGAACCAAGCATGGTCCCTTGACAAGGTGGGAGACCAGTAACCTATATTGACCAATAGAAAAGGATTTAACAGGTAAGACCAAAATCCTCTTTTCTCTGTCGTTCAATATAGGTTACTGTTAACTTTGCCCAACCATTGAGTTATCCAGAGGTGGGAAGTAAGGCAAGGACCAGGAGCAGGGCCCCCAAAGTCATCAGAGCAGATATGAACCATCAGATCACAGACAGCCCAACAATAACAACAAAGTGTCAACAGAGACAAAACTGGGGTATAATCACACCAGGAACCGTAATACAGCACACTAAACTAGAGCCAACTGGGCTCAAAAGTTAAGGAGTACTGAAGAGACGAAAAAGATCCTAGACAGGCAAGACAGCACATCAACACGGTAGTGTTTAGAGAAGGTGTGCACAGACGACCAAGTAGCTGCCCTGCACAACTGATCAGCTGAGGCCTGATTTTTGTAGGCCCAAAATGCCCCAATGGATCTAGCAGAATGAGTTGTGACCCGAAATGGAACAGACTTCTTCCTCAGTTTGTAAGCTTTACGAATAGTAGACTTAATCCAAGACGCTATGGTCACCTTGGATGCCGGCCTCCCTGCCCTGGGACCAACAGGAATGACAAAAAGTATGTCAGACTGACAAATAGACTCAGTGCGGTGCATGTAAAACTTAAAGAATCGCACCAAATCCAACAGTAAAGATCCCTTTCCTTGTCAAACGTAGGGTCACGATAGAAGGAGGGCACCAGGATCTCCTGATTAATGTGGAATTCAGAGACCACCTTCGGGACAAACTCCTGCGAGGTGCGAAGAACCGCCTTGTCTTTGTGAAACACCAAAAAAGGGTGGTTTAGAAGACAGGGCATGCAATTGCATGATTCGGCAAACAAATACGATCTGCAGGAGAAAAGCCATTTTCCAAGTCAGCAGACGCAGAGGAAAAGTAGCCAAGGATTCAAAGGGAGGGAGCTGAAGGACGCACAACACAAAGTTAAGACACAAATTTGAGTTCTGTGGCTTTAACCCTTTGAGTGCCAGATGGGTACGGAATGCATTGCAAAAGCAACACATTCCGTACCCCTCTGGCACTCAGAGGGTTAAGGCGCGCTTTACCGCATAGGCGCCATTCACTCCTATGGGACTGTACAGTTTGGTACGTATCTCTGCAACCGCTTAACCTAGCGACTTCAGAGATGGCTCAATTTTCTTGTCTGCCCTTGCTCTATCATCTGGTTCGTGTTTCTAGTGTGTCGGGGGGCTCCGGGCACTGTTTGGATACTTTTTTTTGGAAAACGACATTTCCCATGAGTGCTTGCTTCGCGCGCTCGTTTCTGAATGGTTCCTGCCGTGGCAGCCATTTTGTGCTATTTCCAGAACGAGTATCTTACGCAGGGCTTGGACTCTCCTTCTCTCCTCTGCTGATTAACCCAGCGCCTGCCAGATACGTCTAGTTTAGCAACTTCTGAGGTGAAACTTTAATCATACACACTGTACTTGGGTGATTTCTTTTATTATAAGGTTATTGACATTGTGAGAAGGTCTATAGCGTTGCAGCTTGGAGCTAGACCTAAGACTAAGGATGCTGGGGTCTCTGTATCCCCTATTGCGCATTGCTCTTATTGTCATTCAGGGTTACCTAGAGAATTCTCAGGTCATTTATGACCAGCATGTTCTGATGTCCCCGAGAGTCTACCAGGGACCTCCAGCCATGCATTAGAGCCAGTTTGGGTGCAAGAGTTCAAGGCTACTACCAGGGACCTTAGGTCTACATTGCAATTCTTTCCATCCCAGTTACAAGAATGGAAGACCACCTCCTCCGTCAAGTCTTCCCTGCCAAAACCTCAGGAAGTACCTGACGTATCAGATTCCTCTGAGGAGGATTCAGATTTTGAGGAATGTTCTGCGGTGGGCTCCTCTCAGTTTTTTGGAGATCCTTTTGAGGCTGCTCCTGAGCCCTCGGCTGAGGGCCTGATCAGTGCCGTCTTGAATACCCTTAACAGGGCTTATAATTTTAAGTCCTTTGCTACTAGCCAGACCTGAAAAGTTACTCGCCACTGCAAGCCAAAACATATCCCCCAGGGCTGAATTTTTACTCGTCAGGGCTGAATTTTCACTCGCCATTGGCTAGTGGAAATTTTGAGCCCTGCCCTTAACATTCCCTTAGTTCAAGAGGTTCCTTCTGATCCCTCTGATGTGTTTCAGAAGCCTAAAAAGCCCCTTACTTGCTTTCCATCTAACATCACTCTTGACCGCCTTGTGTCTGATGAGTGGAAATCCCCGGACAGGAAACCTTCTGTTTCCAAGAAATTTGCCAAGCTTTATCCCTTCTCTGAGGCTGCGCTTGCTCAGTGGGTTCATCCTCCTAAAGTGGATGCGCCTATCTCCAGGCTATCTAAGTCTACTGCCATACCAGTTTCTGATGCATCCGCTCTAAAGGACTGGACTGACAAGAAACTTGAGTTCTCCCTCAAGTCTATTTTTGCCATTGCTGGTTCTGCCATGCGTCCAGCATCCGCTGGACTGAACAGCTCACCCTGGCTGTCCGTTAGGTTGCTCCTACTCCGGATATGTTACTCCTCCTTGCCAACATTTCTGAGGCACAGCACTATGTTTCTGCTGCTTTATTTGATGCCATCTGTTTGGTGGCTAGGGTTTCTGCAATGTCTGTGGTTTCCAGACAGGCCCTTTGGCTCAAGATCTGGTCTGCTGACACTGCTTCCAAGAAAGCATTGCTCTCCTTGCCTTTTCAAGGCACTTCTTTGTTTAGGCCAGATCTCAAGGATCTGATCAGTGAGGCTACAGGGGGTAAGAGTACACTTCTACCCTTAATTCCTAGGAAGAAAACACCACTTAAGCATAACCGGTATTTTCGTTCCTTTCAGAATGAAACACGTCCGGCGAGCCAGATTGTTCCCTTAGCTTCTTGTACCTCCTCCAAGCCCAAACAGCAATGGAAGCCCAAGGTCTCCTCCAAGCCCAAGGCTTCCAAGTCTTCTTCGGCATGACTTGCCGAACCCAGGTCCCCACTCTGCTGTGGGTGGTCGTCTGCGTCATTACCACAGCATCTGGAAGGATTCAGTGGCAGACCCGTGGGTTTTACAAGTGGTCACGGACGGGTACTGGATCCCTTTCATCTCTCTTCCTCCCTTTCGCTTCTTTCCTTCTCATACGCCTTAGGGCGTGGAGAAACGCCGGCTGTTCAAAAGCGCTATTCAGGCTCTTCTAGACAAGGACGTTCTGGAGCCAGTTCCAGCTCAGGACAGGGGTGTGGGTTTTTACTCAAACCTCTTTGTGGTCTCCAAGAAGAACAGCGGATGTCGGCCCATTTTGGATTTGAAGGATCTCAATTCCTTTGTGATTCGGACTCATTATCACCAGAAGTCTCTACGGACGGTGATTGCTGCTATGTGCCCGGGGGAATTCTGTGCATCTCTGGATCTTCAGGACGCGTATCTACACATCGCCATTCATCCAGAGAACCGGCAGGATCTTAGAATTGCCTGCGACCAAGGGCATTTTCAGTTTTCAGCTCTTCCATTTGGTCTGACTACAGTGACTACCGTGTCCTGGGAGCCTTAGTGTCCATTATCCATTGGGACAGCATCAGAGTTACTCCATACATGGACGACCTGCTTCTGAAAGCCCCCTCTGCGGAATTTCTTCATCAGCAGGATCAACAATGCAGTCACGCTCTCACCCATCGTGGGTAGATCATCAATATGGACAAGTCAGATCTTGTCCCATACCAGCGTCTGGTCTTCTTGGGTCTTCTCTTCGACACTCAGCAGAGCGTGGTGTTTCTCACAGACTAGGTGGCTCACCAGATCTCCCACAGGGTTTCTGCGGTTCTGGCTCAAGACCCAGTTCCAGCCAAGAAGCTGTCCTCTTTAGTGGGGAAATTCATCTCCTCCATAGAAGCGGTCCCGTTTGCCATGGCGCACATCAGGGAACTCCAGAGGTTTGTGATCCAGGTGTGCAGGGGTCAGTCGGACCTTCTGAAGACGTCAGTGTCCCTTCCTCTTCATGTGGAACTGAGTTTGTCATGGTGGTTCAACCTCTTCCATCAGCTGAAAGGCAAGTCCTTCCTGGTACCCTTCTGGACCACGGTGACGACGGATGCCAGCCTCTCCGGCTGGGGAGCTGTCCTGGGTCGCCTGAGTGCTCACGGTCGGTGGTCTCTGGATGAATCTCTCCTTTCCATCAACGTGTTGGAGTTCATGCTCTTCGTCATTGGACATCTCACCTGGAAGACTGTCCAGTCCGACAACGCCATGGCTTATATCAACAAGCAGGGTGGAACAAGAAGTCTTGCCGCTTGGTTAGAGGTCAAGGCTATTTTGTCCTGGGCAGAAGAACACGTTCCTGCCATACCCGCAGTGCACATTCCCGGCATAGGCAGCATCATGGAGGACTTCCTCAGTCAACACACAGTGGACAGCGGAGAGTGGGAGCTGCACCTAGAGGTGTTCACCCTCATTGTTCAGAAGTGGGGTCTTCCTTACATCGACTTGATGGTGACAAGACAACAGGAAGGTTCTGAGGTTCTGCTCTTGGTGGAGGAACACTCTAGCTCTGGCAGTGGATGCAATGTCCATTCCTTGGTTATTTCCTCTGGCCTACATCTTTCCTTCCCTCCCAATGCTGCACAGGGTGTTACCGAAATTGTGACTGGAATGCTGTCCAGTCATTCTGATTGCTCTGTAGTGGCTTTGACAGGCTTGGTTTCTGGAGCTTCTGGATCTGTAAGTGGCAGAGCCATTCCGGCTCCCATGTCGTCTGGATCTTCTTCCACAGGGTTACCTGTGGAAGGAGGATGTTAGTCTAGCTTTGACTGCTTGGAAATTGAATCCTCAATATTGAGGAAGAAGGGTTTTTCTCCTGGTGTGGTGGCTACTATGCTTAGTGCCTGCAAACCTGTTTCTTCCAAGATCTACCACTGTGTCTGGTCGACCTTTCTATCTTGGTATGCTGACAAAGTCCTGTCTCGGAAATTTGATCTGCCTATGTTCCTGGCCTTTTTGTAGGACAGTGTGGATAAGGGCCTCAATTTGAGTTCCCTTAAGGTTCAGACTTATGCTTTCTCGGTTTTCTTTCAGAGGCGCATTGCCATCCTTCCTGATGTCAAGATTTTCTTCCAGGGCGTTGCTCGTGCTTGTCCTGCCTTCAAGAATCCTGCTCCTCCACGGGATCTTAACTTGGTTTTGGGCGGTCTTCAGCTCCCTCCCTCTGAATCTTTGGCTACTATTCCTCTACACCTGTTGACTTGGAAAATTGCTTTTCTCTTGGCGATCGTGTCTGTTCGCAGTGTTGCGGCGTTACATGCTCTGCCATGTAGATCACCCTATTTGGTCAAGGGGGTGCTTTACACTTCTCAGGAGTTTCTCCCAAAGATGGTTTCGGAGTTCCACATCAATCAGGAGATTGTGGTGCCTTCTTTCTGTCCTAAGCCCACCTCTGACAAGGAGAGGGATCTCCACCTGTTAGATGTGGTGCGTTGTCTTAAGTTTTATGTACATCGCACAGAGTCTATCAGACAATCTGACGCACTGTTTGTCATTCCTGAGGGTCCAAGGACAGAAAGACCTGCATCCAAAGTGACTATTGCGTCCCGGATCAATGCCAACATTAGGCTTACGAGCTGTGGAAGAAGCCTGTTCCCTTTTGGGTCACGGCTCATTCTACCAGATCTATTGGGGCTTCTTGGGCTAACAAGAATTAGGCCTCCACTGACCAGTTGTGCAAGGCGGCCACTTGGGTGTCTGTGCACACCTTTTCGAAGCACAACAGTGTTGATGTGCTGGCATCGGCTGACGCCAGCTTTGGGAGGAAAATCCTGGAGGCAGTCTTGCCTGTATAGGATCTCCTTCAATTCTTTGGTGCTTCCTTCACTTTTGAGTCCTGTTGGCTCTAGTTCAGTGTGCTGTGTAACAGTTCCTGGGGTGTTTCACCCTTGTTCAGTGTCTGTTCAAACTTCAGTTGTTTTGTTGGGCTATCTTTGATCTGATGGCTCATATCTGCTCTGGTGACTTTGGGGGCCTTGCGCCTGGTCCTTGCCTTCCTTCCCGCCTCTGGGAAACTCAATGGTTGGGCAACCCAAAGTTACCAGTAATCTGTATTGGAAGACAGAGAAAAGAGGATTTTAGTCTTACCTGTTAAATCCTTTTCTCTTAGTCCATACAGGTTACTGGTCTCCCACCCTGTCAAGGGACCATGCTTGGCTCCCCTGTGGCAGACTGTGGAGGTCCTTCAGGGTCATGATCACAGGAGTCTTCTTTCCCTCCTTCTATCTAGTCAATAGTGTCTCAAATCTTTCTGGAGCGGTTTGGCTAGATGCAGCCAAAGAGGGAAGGTAGACTTCACCCCCGCATACAATTCTAGAATTGTTCCTGCCTACAATTAAAGGGGCGGATCGCCTACCCAAAGTTAATCAGTAACCTGTATGGACTAAGAGAAGAGAATTTAACACGTATGACAATCCTTTTTATAATATATATATATATATATATATATATATATATATTATATATATATATATATATATATATATATACATATACACACACACACACACACACACACACACATATATTATATACATTACACACACAAAACCACACAAGCTACCTGTCCTATTATGTTATTCCATGTCTCAGATTCAGACAAGCAGCTCAGGAAGGTTGCACTCCACTAGCCAGTAAATTAAAGTTTTATTTGCAGAAAAATCAGAAGTGATTGGTGCATTACACCCCAGCAACAAGCTTAATATCAAGGCACTGAGTTACCAGTCTCTACTTACCTGGTGAGATGGATATTGTGGATATCCCTGAGATTGGGTGGAGACACTGTGACCGCCATGCTGGGGGTAGCCCCAGTGAGGGGGAGGAGCCTGTGGGTTCCCCCCAGACTGCTTATAGGGATCCACAGGGTAAGGGGTGTGTGAAGGTGGAGGGAAGTAGTGATTTGGCTGCTGGAGGGTAGGATATGGAGGATTCATCGAGGCTGGGGGATACGGAGGTCCATAAGAGCCATTGGTATAGGATCCCATCCTCTAAAGAGAAAACAAGAAGAAAATGTAACAATTTTATTTACATCAATATAAGTGGGAAATTAAGTGCAAGTAGAGGCTTTGGCATGTAATAGCTAGACAGATAATTGGGGCTCATTTTGCAGTCTCCAGAGGGAAAGGCTCTAAAAGCAGGGATGGGCAACATGGGTACAGCTGCTGGCTGGGAATTATCGGAGGTGTAGTCTGGCAGTAGCTGGAGGGCTGCATGTTGCCCACCACGGCTTTAGGGAAGTGGTTCTCAATCTGTCAAGGATGTAATGAAGGTTACAATTCTATAAGGGTTTGTGAGAGCTTAGTATAATTATACTGTGCATATCAGTTCTATAACTATATATTGTAAAGTCAACATTCACATATTTAGAGCCTTTATGGGGTAAAAAGGGGGAATGGCACTCCAGCTGGATGGCTGTGGCACGTCAAAGTGCAACTTCACCCTAGTTGAGAATCGCTGCTCTACAGGGACTGGTGGCACACAAAGCCAGGTACATGGAACAACTCTGGGAGTGTTAGGACATGAAGCGTGTACAGTCTAATGGGAAGTGGTTATAAACACAGGCTGGGGACAATTTTAAGCTCTCAACCTATTGTTAACCCTTTAACGACACGCAAGGACAGTCACACAGCCCTTGCATGTCATAGAATTCTGCAAAAAGTTGTTGTAAATAATAAAAAAAAAAATTTAGTCTTACCTGTTAAATCCTTTTCTCTTAGTCCATACAGGTTACTGGTAACTCTGGGTAGGCGAATCGCCCCTTTAAGTAGGCAGGAAGAATTCTAGAAGTGAATGCAAGGGGTGGAGCCTACCTTCCCTTCTTTGCTGCAGCTAGCCAACCAGCTCCAGAAAGAATTGAGACATTAACTATGACTAGATAGTGAAGGGAAAGAAGACTCCTGTGAGCATGACCTCGAAGGACCCCCACAGTCTGCCACAGCAGAGCCAAGCATGGTCCCTTGACAGGGTGGGAGACCAGTAACCTGTATGGACTAAGAGAAAAATCCTCTTTTCTCTGTTGTCCAATACAGGTTACTGGTAACCCTGGGATGTCCAACCATTGAGTTTCCCAGAGACGGGACGTACGGCAAGGTCCAGGTGCAAGGCCCCCAAGTCACCAGAGCAGATATGAACCATCAGATCAGATAGCCCAACAAAACAAATGAAGTGTCAACGGAAACGAAACAGGGGTAACACCACCTTGAACTAGAGCCAAAAGTAAAAGGAAGCACCAAGAACCGAAGAAGATCCTAGACAGGCAAGACTTCCTCCAGATCTTCCTCCCAAAGCTGGGATCAGCCGATGCAAGCACATCAACACGGTAGTGCTTTGAAAAGGTGTGCACAGATGACCAAGTGGCAGCCTTGCACAACTGATCAACAGAGGCCTGATTCTTGTAAGCCCAAGAGGCCCCAATAGATCATGTAGAATGAGCTGTGACCCTGAAGGGGACAGGCTTCTTCTTCAGCTCATAAGCCTTACGAATAGTGGACTTAATCCAAGAAGCAATAGTCACTTTGGATGCAGGTCTTCCTGCCCTAGGACCCTCTGGGATGACGAACAACACGTCTGATTCTCTGACAGACTCAGTGCGATGTACATAAAACTTGAGAAAACGCACCACATCCAACAAGTGGAGATCTCTCTCCTTGTCAGAGGTGGGGTCAGGGCAGAAAGAAGGCACAACTATCTCCTGATTGATGTGGAACTCCGAAACCACCTTCGGGAGAAACTCCTGAGAGGTGCGAAGCACGGCCTTGTCTTTGTGACACACCATACAGGGTGGTTTACAGGACAGAGCATGTAACTCCACAACACGACAGACAATCACCAGGAGAAAAGCCATATTCCATGTCAACAGGTGTAGAGTACTAGTAGCCAAACACTCAAATAGAGGACGCTGAAGAATGCCCAAAACAAAGTTAAGATCCCATGGAGAAGCAGGAATCTTGAAGGCAGCACGAGTATGAGCAACGCCTTGGAAGAAAATCTTGACATCAGGAAGGATGTCAATGTGCCTCTGAAAGAAGTGTGAGCAGAAGTGTGAACCTTAAGGGAACTCAAACTAAGGTCCTTATCCACACAGTCCTGCAAAAAGGCCAGGACCGTAGGCAGATCAAATTCCTGAGACAGGTCTTTGCCAGCGCACCACGATAGAAAGGTCGACCAGACACAATGGTATATCTTGGAAGAAACAGGTTTGCAGGCACTAAGCATAGTAGCCACCAGACCAGGAGAAAAACCCTTCTTCCTCAAAATTGAGGATTCAATATCCAAGCCGTCAAAGCTAGACGAACATCCTCCTTCCACAGGTAACTCTGTAGAAGAATATCCGGACAGCAAGGGAGCCATAATGGCCCCGCCACTGACAGATCGAAAAGCTCCGGAAACCAAGCCTGGTGAGGCCAGTACGGAGCAATCAGAATGACTTGTAAAAACGCTCCAGTCGTAAATTCCGTAACACCCTGTACAACATGGGGAGGGGAGGAAAAATGTAGGCCAGAGAGAATAACCAAGGAATGGACATGGCATCCACAGCCAGAGCTAGAGGGTTCCTCCATCGAGGGCAGAACCTCAGAACCTTCCTGTTAGGTCTTGTCACCATCATGTAAGGAAGACCCCATTTCTGAACAATGAGGGTGAACACCTCTGGGTGCAGCTCCCACTCTCCGCTGTCCACTGTGTCGACTGAGGAAATCTGCCATGACATTGTCTACGCCAGGAATGTGCACTGTGGATATGGTAGGAACGTGTTCTTCTGCCCAGGACAAAATAGCCTTGACCTCTAACCAAGCGGCAAGACTTCCTGTTCCGCCTTGCTTGCTGATGTATGCCACGGCTGTGGCGTTGTCGGACTGGACCCAGACTGGACAGTCTTCCAGCTGAGATGTTCAATGATGAAGAGCATGAAATATCGCAGCTCCAACACGTTGATGGGAAGGAGAGATTCATCCAGAGACCACTGACCCTGAGCACTCAGGCGACCCAGGACAGCTCCCCAGCCTGAGAGGCTGGCATCCGTCGTCACCATGATCCAGAAGGGTACCAGGAAGGACTTGCATTTCAGCTGATGGGAGAGGTTGAGCCACCATGACAAACTCAGTTCCACATGAAGAGGAAGTGACACCGATGTCTTCAGAAAGTCCGGCTGATCCCTGCACACCTGGATCACAAACCGCCAGAGTTCTCTGGTGTGTGCCACGGCAAATGGTATCACCTCTATAGTGGAAATGAATTTTCCCACGAGAGATGACAGCTTCTTGGCTGGAACTGGATCTTGAGCCAGTATCGGAGAAATCCTGTGGGCGATCTGGTGAGCCACCTCATCCGTGAGAAACACCATGTTTTCTGGGTATCGAAGAGGTGGCCTAGGAAGACCAGACACTGGGATGAGACAAGATCTGATTTGTCCAAGTTGATGATCCACCAGTGATGGGTGAGAGCATGAATACTTTGCTGAACCTGCTGATGAAGACGTTCAGCAGAAGAGGCTTTCAGAAGCAGGTCGTCCATATATGGAGTAACTCTGATGCCGTCTTGGTGGAAGACGGACACTAAGGCTCCCAGGACACGGTTGAAGACCTGAGGAGCTGTAGTCAGACCAAATGGAAAAGCTGAGAAATGAAAATGTCCCCGGTCGCAGGCAAACCGGAGGTACTGCTGGCTCTCTGGATGAATGGCAAATGTGTAGATACGCATCCTGAAGATCCAGAAATGCAAGGAATTCCCCCAGGGACATGGCAGCAATCACCGTCCATAAAGACTCCTCGTGATAAGGAGTCCGGATCACAAAGGAATTGAGATCCTTCAAGTCCAAAATGGGACGACAACCTCCGTCCTCCTTGGAGACCACAAAGAGGTTTGAGTAAAAACCCATACCTCTGTCCTGAACTGGAACCAGCTCCAGAACGTCCTTGTCCGGAAGAGCCTGAATAGTGCCGAACAGACAGAGTTTCTCTGCTCCCTGAGGTGAATGAGAAGGAAGAAAGCACTTCCGTAACTACCTGCAAAACCCACGGGTCCATCACTGAATCCTCCCAAATGCTGTGATAGTGACGCAGACGACCACCCACAGCAGAGTGTGGGGCCGGGTTCAATGAGCCATGCTGAAAAAGGTTTGGATGCCTAGGGTTTGGAGGAGACCTTGGGCTTCCATTGCCGTTTGGGCTTGGAGGAGGTACAAGGAGTTGAGGGAACAGTCTGGTTCGCCGGACAGGTCTCATTCTGAAAGGAACGAAAATACCGGTTACGCTTAAGTGGTGTTTTCTTCCTAGGAACTAAGGGTAGAAGTATACTCTTACCTCCTGTAGCCTCTCTGATCAGACCCTTGAGATCTGGCCCAAACAAAGAATTGCCTTGAAAAGGCAAGGAGAGCAATGATTTCTTAGAAGCAGTATCAGCAGACCAGATCTTGAGCCAAAGAGCCTGTCTGGCAACCACAGACATGGTGGAAACCCTAGCCACCAAACAGATGGCATCAAATAGGGCAGCAGAAACGTAGTGCTCTGCCTCAGAAATGTTGGCAAGTAAGTTCAACTTACCCGAAGTTGGAGCATCCTGACAGACAGCAAGAGCTGTTCAGTACAGACCTCAGTGGCCCGGTTTATCCATGCCACAGCGAATGCTGGACGCATGGCAGAACCAGCAGTGGCAAAGATGGACTTGAGGGAGACCTCAAGTTTGTCAGTCAAGTCCTTCAGAGCAGATGCATCAGACACTGGCAAAGCAGTAGATCTGGATAGGAGCATCCACTTTAGGAGGATGAACCCACTGAGCAAGCGCAGCCTCAGAAAAGGGATAAAGCTTAGCAAATTTCTTGTAGACAGAAGGTTTCCTGTCCGGAGACTTCCTCTCTTCAGACACGAGGCGGTCAAGAGTGGGGTTTGTTAGGCTCCTGAAAGACATCAAAAGGAACCTCCTGCACTAAGGGAATGTTTAGGGTATTTAAAACAGCCCTGATCAGGCCCTCAGCCGAAGGCTCAAGATCAGCCTCAAAAGGGTCCCCAAAAAACTGAGAGGAGCCCACCGCAGAACATTCCTCAACATCTGAATCCACCAACATTTCCTCCTCAAAGGAATCCGACACATCAGGTACACCCTGAGGCTTTGGCAGGGAAGACATGACGAAGGAAGGGGTCTGCCAGAATGAAAGACCCCCTGTACCTGGGATGGAAAGAGTTGCAAAGTGGACCTAAGGTCCCTAGTAGCACCCTTGAACTCTTGCACTCAGACTAGCTCTAATGCAAGGCTGGAGGTCCCTGGAAGACTCTCAGGGACATCAGAACATGCTGGGCATAAAGGACCTGAGAATTATCTAGGTAACCCTGAATGACAGCAAGAGCAATGCGCAATAGGGGATACAGAGACCCCAGCATCCTTAGTCTTAGATCTGTCCTCAATCTCCAACGGTACAGACATTTTCACAGTGTCAATAACCTTACTGTATAAGAAATCACCCAATTACAGTATGTATGATTAAAGTTTCACCCCAGAAATCGTTAAAATAGGCCACCCAACACGCTAGAAACATGAACCAGATGATAGAGAAAGGGCAGACAAGTAAAATGAGCCATCTCTGAAGTCACTAGGTTAAACGGTTGCAGAGATATGTCCCAAACTCTACAGTCCCATAGGAGTGAATGGAGCAATGGCGCCTATGCGGTAAAGCGCGCCTTTACTCAAGTTTTACAAAATTGAAGGTGTAATTTTAAAACACATGAAATATCACTAAAACATGTTAGAATACCCAAGAAAACACTGAGCCATTAGGAAAAGTGTCAGAAAACCCCCTAAATGAATGCCAAACCAGCAGCTAAAGGGTTAAATACCACATAAACCTGCTCTAAACACCCAACAGACATACAGATAGACCCAATGAGTGCAGTAATGTGCAACAGGAACTCCAAATGAAAACACCCCTGTGCGGAGGGGCACTGTGGGACATGTGGACCTGCAGCACTCAAAGGGTTGCTCACCTTTCCTGCACATCTTCTGTCTCCAGACTACCATGTATGAAGAAGAAGCCTTGGTGGGCAACTCCTGAGGAAAGAACTTGTACCCAAGATTTTCCCCCCAGGGCTTAAGGTCCACAAAAAGCACCTGGATACTGAGCTAGCTACATCTAAGGGCATTGTCAGTTATGGTAATCTGCCTAATGGTGGTATTCCATTTGTAACAGAAACAATTAGCTAAAACTACAGCAGAACTGTTCTCTTGTCTGTGTTATCTTCACCAAGGAACAAATGTTTCTGGAGCTGGTTGGCTAGCTGCAGCCAAGGAGGGAAGGTAGGCTCCACCCCATGCATGCAATTCTAAAATTGTTCCTGCCTACTTAACCCCTTAACGACAGATGACTTACCAGGTACGTCCCGCAGAAACTGTCACTTAGTGACAGAGGACGTACCTGGTAAGTCACGGAAGTCCGCGTCTCTGTGCGGCTGCACGCCGCTCGGAGACTCCGGACTTCTTTGAAAAAAAAAAAAAAAAAAAAAAAATGTTCGGCGGGCGTTAAGGTGACAGCCGCGTACGAACGCGGCTGTCACTAAGGGGTTAAAGGGGCAGATCGCCTACCCAGAGTTACCAGTAACCTGTATTGGACGACAGAGAAAATTAAATACGTATGTGAAGTTATCCTCTAGAGCTGACAACCCCCGGACTGTGTGGTGCTTAAGGGGTTAAACTACAAAACCCAAAACTCAGGCAACTTAAGGCCAACAAACAGTGGAAGCTTAGCAACACCCAGTGCTGTGCTAGGCAATTATGTACACATACCTGATCTGGGTAGCTGGGTGGATAGGGAGATGGTCTAGGTTGGTCTGGACAGGACCAGCAGTTGGGACTGTAGCCAGGATATGATGAATTCTGACAGGAGAGAAAGAGAGAGAAATGGTACTCAGTGACATAATCCACAGGTCTGCTCCAATGATCAGCTCAGATGGATTAAAGGGATAGTAAGGTTTCACAAAAAAAGCTGCTCCAGTTCATCTTCATAGTATTTGGGTCATGGAGAGTGTTATTTCAGTACTGCCAGGGTTGTAGTTCAACAGTTATCTAAGTGATAACATATCCCCCTCCCACCCCTTCTACTGAAGTAACACTGCTCACCTCAGAGCAACAAGACTGTCCGCATGTTTTGCAGAGGGGGACAATCTTCAGTGAGCATAAGGGAAAACCTGAAAAACCTGTCAAGGGGGGCAGGGTTTCTCTTATGCTCACCGTAAGAAGATGCAAGCTGTCTGGTCCCAGAACCAGATTCCACATCTGGGAGAGGTAGCTTACATTAGGTAAAAGGGGCGGGAGGGGAATACTTTATCATTCAGTTACTCTTGAACTACAACTCTGACAGTACTGAAATAACACTCTCCATGACCCAAATACTATGAAGATAAATTTAAGGGCCTTATAGTTGAATGAAAGTGGAGCAATTCTGGGGCGTATCAATACCACAAAGACTTCCAAAGATTCTAACCCCTTTCAAGATAGGTCTCCAATGCACTGCAAAGCAATGTGTCAAATCTGTAATTCACGGGGTTAAAATTCCATTGTAAATAAATGGTAAGTTTGTTCTTTTGTGCAGTTCGTTTGCCCCAAAATTATTACACACTTCAATTCATTCCTTGCAGACCTATGGGATAAGCAACACATTGCGCTTCTCTCTGGTACTCAACGGGTAAATGAGAACACTAGAAATAGATGTTTTTGTTTTGTTGTTTTTTTTGGAAGCACAAACCTATGAAGAAGTCCATGATACAACAGTCAGTTATTCCATTTATTGGTTTTATTCTACGGATAATTATTTAAGCTTACAATCAGATAAAGGCTAGTGACCCTTAAGTAATTAGGGTCTACTGAAGCCCTTTGTTTTGTTGAGAGTAGGAACTGACCCAGTGGCAGGACTTCAACAACAATCATTACATACAGGAAAGAGCAGATCCAATGCAAGTATATAGAGACATGGATTACTACTGTGTGAAGGACAACTACCTAGGTAAGTCAATGTGGTAACCTGGGTGTCCAAGTTCAGTTCTCGAGGGCCACTAACAGGCTAGGATGTAAGGATTTCCCTGATTAAGCACAGGTGAGTTAAATCAGTGGTTCATTTTGGATTGGCTCACTTGTGCTTCAGATCAGGGAAATCCTTACATCCTGGCCTGTTGGTGGACCTTGCCCTTGAGTACTGAACTTGGACAGCTCTGTGTTAAACAAAGAGCAATGGGCTCTCCAATTTTCAGCAGAATAGTAGCAGGCTGCAGTAATGCTTCAAGGTTCCCAGTCCTCCTTGTATGTGGAAAGGATCCATACTCTGGATTTAAACATCTCGATACAAGAGAAGTGGGTACAAATCAAAGGTATCCTTTTGAAATGTTGCCCACTAATGGGCGACCAACAAAAAAAGGTTAAAAAGGTTGCCAGTTTGAACAGGCCAACATTCTGATGTCGCAAGCTTAAGTGTCTAGACATCAGAATGTCGACTAAATTAGTGTTGAATCGGATTGCTGTCACCCTTCTCCTTTGCTACCACATGTACAGTGCTCACCCGCATCACTATAGTGTTGATGAAACAACTGCAAGAAAAAAAAAAAAAATCCTCCACTTCACATTGCTTAAACCATATTCTTTTTTGCCACCTCTGTTACTCTGTTCTGCCTCTCACAGTCTCCTTCCTCTGTAACAGTTTCCCCTTCCTACCCTCACTACATTGCATAACAACCTCCCACCTCTGGGCTCTCTCCCCATGGCTGCTCCGCTCCAGAACTGTTTCTCCCAGCCACATGCAGAGAAGGGGAGAAAGTCTGAGTGCTACGCCAAGCTCTATGTAACAGTTTCCCTGTCCTCCTCTCTCTGTCCCCTGCCAGTCTCCAGAAGCCATACTAGCGTTCCTTTAAAGTGATAGTAATGTTTCACAAAAACAGCAGCTCCAATTAATCTTCACAGTAATTGAGCCATAGAGAGTGTTATTTCAATACTGTGAGAGTTGTAGTTCAAGAGTAATTGAATGGTAAAGTTTCCCCCTCCCGCCCCTTTTACCTAGTGTAAGCCCTCACTCCTCAGATGTGGAATGCAGTCCATAGACCAGACAGTTCACATCAGGGGTCAATCTTCTTACTGTGAGAACAATGAAATCCCTGCCCCCCCTTGACAGGTTTTTCAGCTTTTTCCCTTATCTTAATTGAAGATTGTCCCTCTCTGCAATCTACGTGGACACTCCCTGCTGCTCTGAAGTGAGCAGTGTTACATCAGTAAAACAGGCAGGAGGGAGAAACTTTATCATTCAATTACTCTTGAACTACAACTCTGACAGAACTGAAATAACACTCTCCAAGGCCCAAATACTATGATGATTAATTAGAGCTGCTTTTATTATGAAACATTACTATCCCTTTAATCACTCGGTCATGTGGAAAACAGACCAGTCAGAGACGTGATATATATACTAAGTTGCTCACACAACTCCGATATGGTGATACAGTCTTTACATATCCCTCCTGGTTCTCATGCAGACACATGTAGAGCAGCTGTGCACTTACACATACCCTGACTAATGTAGCACAGACCAGAAAACGGTAGTTGCTATACTAAACCTTTCATCACCCTCCTCCAGGCAAAGAAGCAGTTGGTTTATCCCAGTTCATGGTACATCATCCACTTTGAAAAGTATTTACTATTACAGATAATAAGCTTATGACTATTTCAGAACCAAAAGTAGGTGTAATCAAAAAAAGGAAAACCTTTAGGAATCAGACAGATTTTTCTGTTGTAAACAAAAATGGTAGAAAGAAAAGTGAACACAAGTATTAGACAATACAATTTAGTACCTTATATAAAAAGGCAAAAAAGCACATAAATAAAACAAACTCACATTGTGTCTTAGATTCAGATAGTCCCTCCCGATCTCAGCATGAGTTCCTCCTGTACTGTAACTTATGATCTGGAGATATTGGAAAATGGTCCCCACATAAGAGCAAACATATAATCCAAATACTGGAGCTGTGGCAAACCTTGTGGGTTGTATTGTATCCAATGTTTCCAGTATGTAATTATCCAACAAGACTGTCCATACACAGTGAGATGGTTTTCTTTACCTCATTAATGGCATATAGCTGGTGTGAGATTGTCCACCATACCAGGACAGGAGAAAGAAAGTCTCTGATCCCAATGTCTTTATAAATGAGAAAATCAGGAGTGTATAGTCATACCTGGGTACAGTGAATTCCATACATCTCCAAAGAGTAAGATAAAGTGCAGTATAATACATGTTTGGTATTATTATTATTACTCAGGGCTTTAGAAAGAGAGGGATTTTCTGTTATCAATGCAGAATAATTACCTCAGTCATTTCCTGCAGTGAAGGATTACTAGTACCACTGAGATGTCTATAATCAATCCCTGCTTTACACCTAAGTGATGGGCCAGTATCAGATGACCTAATCCCTTTTTTGCAAGTGGTATTGCAGGTCCATTTAGTTCACATATGAATACCCAGTGGCACTTCATAAATAACTTTCTAGCACTGGAAGGGTCAAAAATAACACTTGAAATGACAGAGGATCTTCATCCATATCTACCCTTAGTGCTACACTTATAAACAAAAAACCATGAACAAACAGCTGCACCACAGGAGACAAATAAAATTCCTTTTTGGTTTATATGGAGCTTTTAACCCCTTGAATGGCAGAGGTCTCCAGCGCATTGCAAAGCAATGCATTGGAGACTTATCTGGTATTAAAAGCCCCATTTAAATCAGAAGGTTTTATTTTATTTGGGCCTTGAGGCAATGTGTTCCCCAGAATTGTATGCTTGTGCTTTCTGCAACGGAGAAGTCGTTAGCATCCAATAGGTTAATGCATTGCTGTACACCAGCTCCTAGTCCATTCTTGTCTCACTCTGCCAAGCCTGAGCACGCACATCCTGCATGATGTCATGTAGCTACTGTACGGAATGTTCTTGACATGAAGCCCAACACAAAAGATGGCAGACACACTCATTCTTATTGGAGAGATTAGGACAGGGCCAGCACTCAGGCTACTGACAACGTGAACTTATGGATATAATGGAAACTTGTAAGATTAAGTAATAAAACATTCTAATTTTAATTGCACAGAAATCCCCAAAAGTAATAATTTTTCTTTCCTTATCAGAGAGTCAATGACCATGTTCAGGGAACTCCCAAAAACCCAACTACATTAAGGAGGCACTTCATTCAAACTCTTTATAGGTGCACTTGCATTATTAATATCCCTCTCCATCCTCTACAGCCACCTAGTGGCACAGAGACTCATTTGTCTCATTACCAATGAGACAAAACTCTGCAGGTCAGGGGTTCCCTTCCCAATGTAGTAGTAGTCACCTGGGTGCATTTAGTCTCTCTAACATGAATGGTTGCACAAAAATGTTATGTCCTTATGCCTGCCTTGTGATTTACTACTCCAGTAAAAGCATGTGTAAATGTACAGCACAAACACTAAGGCTTCTGATTCAGGGTGCCATGTGTACTGGGCTCCAGCTTAAGTTAACAGTTTTTTGTGTGACAACTTTTACAAATGTAGGTATTTATGGAAATTCTTATGTCCAATTGGTTAATTTTTGTCCGATTGTGACACCAAAACAACGTGTTTTCCTATTTCAAGTCTCCCACTTCCCAGTGGGATCTTAACTTAGTTTTGGGCGTCCTTCAGCACCCTCCCTTTGACTCTTTGGCTACTATTCCCTTATGCCTGTTGACGTGGAAAATGGCCTCTCTCCTGGCGATTGTGTCAGTTCACCGTGTCGCGGAGGTACATGTTCTGTCCTGTAAACCACCCTATTTGGTGTTTCATAAGGACAAGGCGGTGCTTCGCACTTCTAAGGAGTTTCTACCAAAGGTGGTCTCTGAGTTCAACATCAATCAGGAGATTGTGGTGCCCTCTTTCTGCCCTGACCCCACCTCTGACAAGGAGAGGGATCTCCACTTGTTAGACGTGGTGCGTTGTCTCAAATTTTATGTGCATCGCACTATTGCTTCTTGGATCAAGTCCACTATTTGCAAGTCTTATGAGCCAAGGAAGAAACCTGTCCCTTTCAGGGTCACGGCTCATTCTACTCAATCTATTGGGGGCTCCTGGGCTTACAAGAATCAGGCCTCCGCTGATCAGTTATGCAAGGTGGCCACTTGGTCATCTGTGCACACCTTTTCAAATCACTACCGTGTCGATGTGTTGGTATTGGCTGATGAGATCCTTCAAATCCAAAATAGGGCAACAACCTCCGTCCTTTTTGGTGACCACAAAGAGGTTAGAGTAGAAACCCGAACCCTTGTCCAGGATAGGTACTGGCTCTAGAACATCCTTGTGCAGATGAGCCTGAACAGCACTGTCGAACAGACAGCGTTTCTCTGTACCTTGAGGAGTGTGAGAAGGACGAAAGAGAAATGAAACGGATCTTGTACCCTTCTGACACTACCTGTAAAACCCATGGGTCCGTCACAGAGTCCTCCTAGATGCTGTGATAGTGATGCAGACGACCACCCACAGCGGAGTGCGGACCCGGGTTCAGAGAGTCATGCTGAAGTAGTCTTGGAGGAGACCTTGGGCTTCCATTGTTGTTTGGGCTTGGAGGAGGTACGCGGAGCTGAGGGAACCGTCTGGTTCTCCGGACGTGTCTCATTCTGAAAGGAACAAAAAAAAACGGTTACGCTTAAGCGGCAATTTCTTCCTGGGAACCAAGGGTAGAAGAGTACTCTTACCCCCTGTGGCCTCACTGATCAGATCCTTAAGATCTGGCCCAAACAAAGAGGTACCCAGAAAAGGCAGGGAAAGTATGGCTTTCTTAGAAGCAGTGTCAGCAGACCAGATCTTGAGCCAAAGAGCTCGTCTGGCCACCACAGACATGGTGGAAACCCTAGCCACCAAACGGATGGCATCAAATAAGGCAGCATAAACATAGCACTGTGCCTCAGATAGGTTTACAAGAAGACGCAACTTATCCGAAGTAGGTGCATCCTGACGGACAGCCTTGGTGAGCTGTTCAGTCCAGACCGTAACGGCCCGGTTCACCCACGCATCGGCAAACGCTGGACACACAGCAGAACCAGCAGTGACAAAAATGGACTTGAGTGAAACCTCAGGTTTCTTGTCAGTCCAGTCCTTCAGAGCAGAGGCATCAGAGACTGGCTAGGCAGTAGATTTAGATAGCCTGGACATAAGGGCATCCAATTTGCGGGGGATGAACCCACTGAGCAAGCGTATCCTCAGAAAAGGGGTAAAGCCTGGCAAATTTCTTCAACACAGAAGCTCTCTTGTCCAGAGATTTACACTCCTCAGACACCAGAAGGTCAAGAGTGGGGTTAGGTGGAAAGTATGTAAGGGGCTTAAGCAGGCTCCTGAAATGCATCAGAAGGGACCTTCTGAACTAGGGGAATGTTAAGAGTAGAGAATACGGCCCTGATCAGGCCCTCAGTGGAGGGTTCAGGATCAGCCTCAAAGGGGTTCCCAATAAACTGAGAGTACCCCAACACAGAACATTCCTCAACATCTGAATTCACCAGCAGTTCCTCCTCAGAGGAATATGACACGTCAGGTACTTCCTGAGGTTTGGACAGGGAAGACCTGACTGAGGAGGGGGCCTGCCAAGACTGAAAGGCCCCCTGTAACTGGGATGGAAAGATTTGCAATGTGGACCAAAGGTCCCTAGTCGCAGCCATGAACTCTTGCACCCAAGCTGGCTCTATTGCATGGCTGGAGGTCCCTGGAATGCTGTCAAGGACATCAGAACATGCTGGGCATAAATTACCTGAGAATTCTCTAGTTAGCCCTGAGTGACAGGAAGAGCAATGCGCAATGGAGGATACAGAACCCTCAGCCTCCTTAGTCTTAGGTCTAGCCCCAAGCTCCAGCAGTATAGACATTCTCACAGTGTCAAAATAACCAACTGTACAATAAATCACCCAATTATAGTGTATAGGATTAAAGTTTCACCCCAGAAATCTCTAAAATAAACTTATCTGGCAGGCAAATGGTTAATCTGCAGAGGAGAGAAGGAGAGCCCAAGCCCTGCGTAGGATACTTGCCCAGAAATATGGCTGCCGTGGCAGGAGCCAATCAGATACAAGGGCACGAAGCAAGTGCTCATGAAAAATGTAATTTTTCCCCACAAAGTACCCGAACCCCCTGAGCCCCCGAACATACTAGAAACACGAACCAGATGATAGCGCAAGGGTAGACAAGTAAAATGAGCCATATCTGAAGTCGCTAGGTTAAACGGTTGCAGAGATACATCCCAAACAGTATAATCCCATAGAAGTGAATGGAGCAATGGCATCTATGTGGTAAAGAGCACCTTAAAAGCACAGTACCCAAATTTCACAAATATTAAAGTAAAACATAAAAAGGTGTAATTCATCAATTGATCTTGTGAGGATACCCAAAAAACACTAACCCAGTAGGAAGAGTGTCAGAAAACTCCCCAATAAAGTGCCAAACCAGCAGTTTCTCTGCAATGTAGGAGGCTGTAGCCCCTAAAAAGAAGCCCAGAACGAACGATCCTGGGGAAGGGATGTCCAGTAGGGTTGGACAGTCTGAGGATACATTCAGCTTACAAAAAGTAGAGGAAGGTGAAATCCTAGATGACTCAGGTGCATTCAGTGTGGACAAGATTGACAGATTCTTTAAGCATCTTAGGAAGACCCTGGGATTAGTAGATGAACAAAAGGAATTAGGCATACTTGATGCAGCATTCCTTGGAAACAAGAAATCAATTCCATGTTTTCCAGTTCATCAGTCCATTAACGACAATCAATTCCGAATGGAAAAGAACAGATAAAAGATCCTCTATTGCCAAAAGATTTATGAAGATGTACCTGTTTGAAGAAAACTCTGTTAATTGGGTTACACCACCTAGGATATATGCTGCAGTGTCAAGACCAGCAAAATATACTACTATTCCACTGGAAGATGGAGTAACCTTAAAGGATCCCATGGACAAATGCATGGAAGCAGCATTAAAGAGACAATATACCCTCATCGGTCAAAACATGAAGGTAGCAACATCCCTTGCCTGCATTGCAAGAGCTATAAGCATTTGGCTCGCTGGACTAGAAGAAAGAGAAAAAAAAAAAAAAAAAAAAAAAAAATCGACTCTTCGGTGTCAAGATCTAAGCTACTGCAGGAAGTAGCCATAATTAAGGAAGCAAATAATTTTGTTTGTGATGTGTCCATGGATTCCTTGAGAGTTGCGGCAAAATCATGAGCACTATCCATTGCAACAAGAAGAGCTTTATGGCTGAGACCTTGAGGAGCAGACAGTTCATTGAAAAGCAAGTTTATGTCCCTTCCTTTCTCTGGTGAAAAACTATTTGGAGAACAACTAGAAGATTTAATTAAGAAGATGACAGGTGGGAAATCCGCTTTTCTTCCACAAGATAGGTGAACCAGAGCATCACCATCTAGGAATACTTCATATAAATCAAGTGATTATTACTTTGGAGAGAACAGGTTTCAGGGAAAACATGAAAAAAGAGGACAGACTTCTTCAAACCAGGAAGGAATACACCAGGAAAGCACTTCCAGAATAATTTAAAAGGAAAATCCGTGCATATCCACTCTGACAACAGCACCGCGGTCATGTATATAAAAAACCAGGGTGGAACCAAAAGTCAATCACTCAACAGAGAGGTGGCACCCATTCTTCAGTGGGCAGAAAGGAATCTCCTAGCTATCACAGCCTCCCACATATCAGGTACACTGAACACAAGAGCAGATTTCGTAAGCAGAAACAAGGTATACCCGGGAGAATAGTGTCTAAATCAAACAATCTATCATCAGATAACTTCAAAATGGGGAGACCCAGAGATTGATCTAATGGCAACCCTCAACAATACAAAGTGCAGGATGTTCTTCTCAAGGTGGCAGAACCCAGCATCCCAGGGACAGGATGCGCTCAGGCATTCCTGGACTCTCTCTCTGGGATACATTTTCCTTCCCATTACTTTAATTTTGGAAGTTCTGCGGAAGATCAGAGTGGATAGGGCAGAAGTCATTCTTATTGCTCCAAGATAGCCAAGGAGGAGTTGGTTCTCCAATCTGGTGGCAATGTTGGCGTTTCCTCCTCTGACTCTCCCAGTCATACAGGATCTGTTAATCCAGGGACCCTTGGTTTATCCCAATCCAGGGTTCTTCCACTCGGCCTCTAGGCCATTAGATGGAAGTATCTAAAAAGAAAAGGCATCTCTGATACAGTCAAAGACTATGCTAGCAGGGAGAAAATCATCCACTACAACAGTTTATAATAGAGTCTGGCAAACATTTACTCATTGGTGCAACCAGAACAGGATTGGTGAAGACGACATTTCTATAGCAGTTACCCTAGACTTCCTATAAAAGAGGTTTGATCTCGGATTAAAATCTGTGTCAATTAAGGTGCAAATTTCTGCACCTTCGGCTATTTTGGTGCGACAATTGGCAGATGACACACTAATTGAAAGGTTTGTGAAAGCCATAGAGAAGACTCGTCCTAGGATCAGGGAAATCATCCCCGCCTGGGATCTTAACTTCGTATTAAATCAACTTGCTGATTCCAAACGGTTTGAAGCCCTTGAAGAAATTCAAACTAAGCATTTAACGTGGAAAACTGTATTCTTAACAATAACCTCAGCAAGAAGAGTAAATTAATTACAAGCTTTGTGTGTTGCCAACCACCATTTCTGTCTATACATATAGATAAAATGGTTTTAAGAATGAAACCAAACTTCAGAGGAAAAGTCATATCTGACTTCCACTTAAACTAGGAGGTGGTTCTTCCGTCTTTCTGTGCCAATCCTTCTGGGGCAAAATAAGAAAGGTTACATGCTTTAGATTTAGTCTGATGTGTGTCCACCTACTTGGAACGCACAAAAGACTTCAGAAAGGCAGGCTCCTTATTTTTTCATTACCAAAGAAAATACAAGGGATCAGCAGCATCAAAAGCATCAATTGCTAGGTGGATCACTCAGTGCATTAGAACTTTATACCTAGAGGTGAAACAGTCTCCTCCCATGGAAATCAAAGCACACTAAACTAGGGCAGAGTCCACATCATGGGCATACAAGGCCAATGCATCTCCAGGGGAGATTTGCAAGGCAGCTACCTGGTTGTCTACATCAACCTTCATAAAACACTACAAGTCGGATGTTACAGCCTCAGAAGATGCAAAATTTTGCAGGAAAGTCCTGGAGGCAGTCATTTCAACATAACCAGGTAGGATGCATTTATTTCAATTTTGTCTCACATATGGTGCTATAAGGTTAATTTTTTCTGCACCTGTTTTTCTTTTATAACTTACTTATAAGGGTAGCATGAAGTTTTACCTACCCAGTTATTGCTTGGGAATTTCCCATATGTTTCAATTGTGCCGTGGAGTACACAAAGGAAAGGATGAAACTTTCTTACCAATATTTCCTTTTCCTCTGTGCATCTCCACGGCACACCCACCCTTAACCTATCTTTGTTTATATATTCACAGCTCAGCTAGAAAGAAAACTGTGGAGGAAGGGGTGGAGTCGCCTAAAATAGAAATCTGACCGGTCCTACCAGCTGGAGGAGGGGAGATAACCCCCATATGTTTCAATTGTGCCGTGGAGATACACAGAGGAAAAGGAATTAATCGGTAAGAAATTTCGGTTGAACAAAAAGTCCTATATGTTATTGAGGCTGGTGTACTAAAGAATATATGGGGGGGTTATGCACTAAGGCATTGTTTCTCAATTCCTGTCCTCAGGACCCACTAACAGACCAGGATTTGATGATTTCCTTGTTGGAGCACAGGTGAGTTAATCAATGTGAATGAGCCTCTGATCACATGATTTCCTTGTTAGAGGACAGATGAGTTAATCAATGTGAATGAGCCTCTGATCACCACACCTGTGTTCTAGCAGAGAAATCCCTAAGTCCTGACCTGTTAGTGGGTCCTGAGGACAGGAGTTGAGAACCACTGCACTAAGGCATGATAAAGAGGTGAAAAAAGCAGAGATGACGTCCCCAGTTTGTATGTTATTCTATAAAGCCCAAATCTGGAGAACTCGTAGTGCATAGGCTGTATAGAGTAACACAGGAACTGGAGAAGTGATCTCCACTTTATCACATCTTCATGCATTTCCTCCCTGGTGCCATTATGATTCAAACAAACTGTACCTTAGGAGACAGCTAAAATTTCCCACCAATTTAAATGGGGTTTTTAACCCCTGCAATGTTTTGGAGACCTCTCCAGCATTCAACTTCTAAAAGCCCCATTTAAATGAAAAATAATTTGGGACTCTTATTTGTCCCCTGGGGTACAGCTGGATTGATCAATAACTGAGCCATTTCTTCCTAGTACATCAGCCTTCAGCCAGTTAAATCAATACAGACTAAAATCAGATATCAGGGAAACTGGAACACACAGTGCTTCACTCACCTGAATAGACTAACAGATTGTAAAATAAAGAATCACACAGTTTTCACCCAACAGTGGATCGGAACCCTTTGATTTATATTATATATAACAGCCCACAAATTCCGGTTAAGCAAAAGACCGCAAAATGTGGCTGTCCAGCTGATCATAGATTACAATTACCAATTGGCTGGCTGACAATAGATGCTATACTCAACAGATGGGTAGTCACATGTTTACCCTTCATTTTACCATCTGTACTCAGACAGGAATTTATTTAGTTTGGCCCTGTAGCAACAAAGATGTGGCATATAGATGGGCAAATCAGCAAACAGTCTCCACGTGGTGCTGCAATGCAATGTGTGGGAATTTAACTGTGCATCAGAGCACCAGTGTTCTACTTGCTGGGTGCCTCACAGCAGTCACTGGGCATGCCTGAACCTAGAGCACTGACGTGAGGTGACGTACTTACACACAATGCATCATGTCTCCACACTGTGACTAGGATACAGCCATGTGACTGGTGAGGGTTTTTTGTGGGTGGTTTTGGTGTCATAACTGTGCAAGTCACACAATTATAACACCAAGTTCAGGACCTTGGCACCCACCCTTAGCCTCATCCATGACCTCTAGTAACATCCACCGTTTCCTGGAACAGAAACGACCCTTTGTCTATAATGAGAGGACAAAAACTTTAACCCCTTGATGACGTCCCATTTAAAAATCAGCCCAGTGATACGGATGTGCTGAGAAAGTGTCATAATTCCAGAGAAATCCAACTGCACCATAGAGGAAACAAATACGCAAAACTTTAACCCCTTAAGGACCGGCCACGCACACAGGAGGCCGTCACTTAGGGACCACTTTTTTTTTTTTTTTTTTAAAGAATCCGATTCCGTGCTCCTCCCCGAACAGCATGCAGCCGTGTGGGGAGCCCGTGTGGGTCCTTAAGGGGTTAAGTGATTTAAACTGGACTTAACTCTTTAGCTGCTAGAGGTCTCCAGTTTTTGTGATGGAGACCTCTATTGTATTCTAGGTGTTAAAAGTCCCATGTAACATTTGCTTCCTACAGTGCCGCACTCATTTTAGTACATCAGCCCCAGTGAGGAGAGAGTTTGAGATAAAATGCAAGGGCAGGGCCAGATTTCCCAATAGACAGAAAAGACAACTGCCTGGAGCATGACATTATGAGGCGGTGCCTTAGCCATGCTGGCCACACCCACATTCTTAATTGCCCGTTCATATATACCCCTTTACAGGTTATTTAGCCCCTTGGACGCAATATAGATTGCATTTACCAGCATTCACATTAATTTAAATGGGGCTCCAGCATTCGAAGAGTAAAAAGCCACAATTAAATTAATGTAAAAATGTTGATATTTGTCTCCTGTAAGATGGCTTTCTCCAGAATGATTGCAACAGTTAAGAACAAAAGTATAAACAGAAACAATATCCATGTAATGCATTCTGGGAATCGCAGAGCGGAGGGCAGCCTTGCTGCAATACCAGAATTCCATGACACGCCATCACAGGTCCTTAACGCACAAAAACTGATGACTGTCCTGGCACGTCATTTTAAGGGGTCAAGGTTGAGGAAAAAGGAGAGATAACTTCTTAATTGTCTGGAGAACCTTCCCAGTTCCCGTTACTTTATGGCGCTTATGCAGTAAAGCACTGCTTCTAACCCAATACTCCATGGTCTCTCCGCTTGTGCACAGGTCAGAGGTAGTTTAATGAACTCACCTAAGCGCAAATAGGGAACTCCTGAAGACATGGCTTGTTAGGCATGAGAAGTGTTTTAGCACCCGTATCTCTCAAACAGGAGTGATGTTGGTGCATTGGTTCCATAGAATAACACAGCAATTGTAAGAGATAACTTCCTGGGGCTGTTACTGCACGTCTGTCTCATCTTCATGCACAATCCCCCCCTTTTAGTCATTCAGAGCCTTAAAAAACCTGCACCGCAGAGGGATACATGAAATCTCCATTTAGATCAATCACTGTTTAGGAAATGTTTAACTCACTGGAGTGCTAGAAAGGCCTTCAATCCACTGGACACTGCACTAGCAATCAAGGGGTTAACAACATGTCAGCCCCAGTGAGAGGATATGACACAAAATGCAAGGGCAGGGCCAGATTTCCCCAACAGAAAATTGTTGCATACCCCTCTGGCACTCAAAGGGTTAAAAGCCCCATTTTAACCAACTGTAGTTTTCATTTCTTCCCCATACTGCAGTCTATTTTCTCCATTGGTCTCAATGTAATTTACAGATCATAAAAACCAAGAACAGAGCCTGCCCTACCCTTACCTTGAGTTGTAGCACAGCGAAGCCTCAGTTTAGACGCTTTGAGAGCAAGCTCCCAGTTCAAACTGCACAGTAAAGGCTGGACACACTAGTAACTGAAAGAGTGAGTCAGAGTACAGAGGATTGCAGACAAGCCAGACGTGTGAAAAGGTGAGCAGGTATGTGCCAAAATAACAGGCGTTCCCATGAGGTCATGCTCTGATGTATACTTAATACAATAGGCAGGTGAGCTGTATGAGTAATAGCCAAGTACACAGGTAGCTGCATGCAGGTTAAGCACTTAATTACACAAACTGAGGTTTCATTCATTAGTCCCTAGCCTTCAGGATATCTACTTTAAATATGTGAATCACACAGCAGGATTTTTATTTGCTTGGTTTACTTATATATAAGAAAGAGTCTGCAGTTTAAATCCCATTGGCTCTGGTTTGTATCCATGTGTTTATAAAGCCCCATGTCCTCTCCTGTACAAATCTCTGCACAAACGCTCGCTTTAAAAAGATGTTCATGGCTAAATGATCTCCTGCCACAAATACGAAAGAAGTAAACATTAAATGCAAGTAATCACAATATATACATCTTTTAAAGGGGAACTACCACCCAACACAATCTTTAGTTTTACTAAGTCCTCATCTAGCTGTTTAGTAGCTCTAGTCGCCAGAATAATTACCTTATTTAATAGATTTCTGCTCTCTTCCCTGGCAGACAGGCAGGACGGAGCACGGGCATCTTGCCATTGTGACGTCCGCATGCCTGCAATGTCAGTCCCAGCCGGAGCCAAATGGCTCCTAGCAACACCTCCTAGACCCGGCTGGGACTGACAGAGCAGGTGCGCGGATGTCACAATGGCAAGATGCCCGCGCTCCGTCCTGCCTGTAACCCACGGAAGAGAGCAGAAATCTATTAAATAAGGTAATTATTCTGGCAACTAGCGCTACTAAGCAGCTAGTCGCCAGATGGGGACTTAGTGAAGCTAAAGATTGTGTCAGGTGGTAGTTTTCCTTTAAACTGCTTCTGAAAATGGTGCCTTCTATCCTTTATAGAGACACATCCCAAACTTCAACATACACAACTGTGCGCACTACCACTACTACTCCCCATCTACACACAGCACTGCAATACAGTACATGGATTCTGATATTACTAATTCACACTGAACCCGAACATCTCCGCTCCTGCAGAACATCCCAAACATTTTCGACCAGGATGCTTGTCATAACAGGAAAAGGGATAGTAATACTTAAAATGTGTAAAAAAATAAAACAACAATTACAAAAATTAAAAAAATAATGATTTTGTATGGTTTATCCCACTGAGTAAAACATGGGTGAAAGGAGTTTAATCAAAAAGTTATTACAGCTCAAACTTGTATTTTTAGGTGCAGTATCACAGCGGCACGGTTACTAAAACATCCTGTGACTACAGAAATGCATCTCTTTAGCTTGGTGAATAAGGCCCAATGTGTAGCCTTTGGTGTATGGTAATTGTTGTGGGAAATCCTGGTTCTACAGGAAGTGACCCAAATAGCTTACAATTCATAAATATTCTCACACTTGTATAATTTTCTTTGTAAGCTGTCCCTTATCTGGAGTTACTGTTGTACTTTCTCTACAGTGTGGATAGTGTAATAACTGGGGAGAAATCCCCTGGGTACACAGGCCCCTATATGTATAAAAGCTAACTGGAGTTATTCTGGAGTAACTCAACTACACCACAGGGGACAAATACAAAGTCCTATTAAATTGACTGTTTAACCCCTTGAATGCTAGAGAGGTCACCATTGCCTTGAGAAGCAAATCAATGCATTGACAGCCTATTACTCAGGGGGTTAAAAAGCTCTATTCAAGTGCATGGGAATTAAGAGGATTTTAGTCTTAACTGTTAAATCCTTTTCTCTTAGCCCATACAGGTTACTGGTAACTTTGGGTAGGTTATCTGCCCCTTTTAGTAGGCAGGAACAATTCTAGAAGTGAATGCAGGGGGTGGAGCCTACTTTCCCTCTTTGGCTGCAGCTAGCCAATCAGCTACAGTAAGATTTGAGACACTAAATATTGACTAGCTAGTAGAAGGGAAAGAAGACTCCTGTGAATATGAACCCAAAGGACCCTCATGTTCTTCCACCGGAGAGCCAAGCATGGTCTCTTGACAGGGTGTGAGACCAGTAACCTGTATGGACTAAGAGAAAAGGATTTAACAAGTAAGACTAAAATCCTCTTTTCTCTGTCTTCCAATACGGGATACTGGTAACTCTGGGATGTCCAACCACTGAGTTTCCCAAAGGCAGAAAGGCAAGGACCAGGCGCAAGGCCCCCAAAGTCACCAGATCATATATGAACCATCAGATCAGAGATAGCCCAACAATCACAAATTAAAGTGTCAACGGACACTGAACAGAGGTAACAACACCCCAGGAACTATCACAGCACACTGAACCAGAGCCAACAGGGCTCAAAAGTGAGGAAGCACCAAAGAACAGAAGAGGATCCTAGACAGGCAAGACTGCCTCCAGGATCTTCCTCCCAAAGCTGGCATCAGCCGATGCCAGCACATCGACACGGTAGTGCTTCGAAAAGGTATGCACAAACGACTAAGCGGCCGCCTTGCACAAATGATCAGCTGAGGCCTGATTCTCGTAAGCCCAAAAAGCCACAATAGATCTAGTGGAATGAGCCATGACCCGAAAGGGAACAGGTTTCTTCCTTAGTTCGTAAGCCTTAAGAATAGTGGACTTAATCAACGACACAATGGTCACTTTGGATGCAGGTCTTCCTGCCTTGGGGCCCTCAGGAATAAAGAACAGAGCGTCAGATTGCCTAATGGACTCAGTGCGATGTACATACAACTTGAGACAACGCACCACACAAGTGGAGATCCCTCTCCTTGTCAGAGGTAGGGTCAGGGCAGAAAGAAGGCACCACAATCTCCTGATTAATGTGGAACTCAGACCACCTTCGGGAGAAACTCCTGTGAAGTGCGAAGCACCGCCTTGTACTTGTGAAACACCAAAAAGGGTGGTCTGCAAGACAAAGCATGCAGCTCCGCGACACTGCGAACAGACATGATCGCCAGGGGAAAGGCCATTTTCCACGTCAGCAGGCGTAGAGGAATAGTAGCCAAGCACTCAAAGGGAGGGTGCTGAAGGACGCCCAAAACCAAGTTAAGATCCCACTGAGGAGCGGGAGTCTTGAAAACAGGACGAGTATGAGCAACGCCGTGGAAGAAAATCTTGACATCAGGAAGAACAGCAATGCGCCTCTGAAAGAAAACAGAGAGAGCAGAAGTCTGAACCTTAAGGGAACTCAAGTTAAGGCCCTTATCCACACCATCTTGAAAGAAAGCCAGGACCGTAGGCAGATCAAAATCATGAGATAGGTCCCTATCAGCACACCAAGAGAGAAAGGTCAACCAGACACGATGGTAGGAATTAGAAGAAACAGGTTTGCGGGCACTAAGCATAGTAGCCACCACACCACACCTTAGTATTGAGGATTCAATTTCCAAACCGTCAAAGCCAGACGATGAATATCTTCCTTCCACAGGTAACCCTGTAGAAGAAGATCCGGACGGCAAGGGAGTCAAAATGGCTCCGCCACCGATAGATCCAGAAGCTCCAGAAACCAAGCCTGCTGAGGCCAGTACGGAGCAATTAGAATGACTGGGCAGTGCTCCAGTCTCATCTTCCTTAACACCCTGTGCAACATGAGGATGGAAGAAAAGATGTAAGCCAGAGAAAATAACCAAGGAATGGACATGGCATCCACCGCTAGAGCTAGAGGATCCCTTCAGCGAGAGCAGAGCATCGGAACCCTCCAGTTGTGTCTTGTCACCATCAGGTCGATGCAAGTAAGACCAAACTTCTGAACAATGAGGGAGAACACCTCTGGGTGCAGCTCCCACTCTCTGCTGTCCACTGTGTGTCAACTGACAAATTCTGGCACGACGTTGTCTACGCCGGGAATGTGCACTGCGGATATGGCAGGAACATGTTCTTATGCCCAGGACAAAATAGCCTTGACCTCTAACCAAGCTGTGAGACTTCTTGTTCTGCCCTGCTTGTTGATGAAATATCGCTCGAAACTCCAACACGTTGATGGGAAGGAGAGATTACTCCGGAGACCACCGACCCTGAGCACTCCGGCAACACAGAACCTCTCCCCAGCCGGAAAGCCTGGCATCCGTCGTCACAGTGGTCCAGAAGGACACCATGAATGACTTGCCCTTCAGCAAATTGTAGAGGTTGAGCCACCACGACAGACTCAGTTCCACATGAAGAGGAAGGGACACTGACATCTTCAGAAGGTCTGACTGACCCCTGCATGCCTGGATCACAAACCTCTAGAGTTCCCTGGTGTGAGTCATGGCAAACAGGACCGCTTCTATGTTGGAAATGAACTTCCCCACTAGAGAGGACAGCTTCTTGGCTGGAACTGGATCGTGAGCCAGAAAAGCGGAAACCCTGTGGGTGATCTGGTGAGCCACCTCGTCCGTGAGAAACACCATGCTCCGCTGGGTGCCAAGGAGAAGGCCCAGGAAGACCAGAAGCTGGGATGGGACAAGATCCAACCTGTCCATGTTGAGGATCCACCCGTGATGGTTAAGTGCATGAATGCAGTCCTGAACCTGCTGATGAAGAAGTTCCAAAGAGGGGGCTTTCAGAAGCAGGTCGTCCATGTATGGAGTAACTCTGACGCCGTCCCGATGGAGGACGGTTACTAAAGCTCCCAGGACACGGTTGAAGACTTGAGGAGCTGTAGTCAGACCAAAAGGGAAGAGCTGAAAACTGAAAATGCCCTTGGTCACAGGCAAATCTGAAATACTGCCGGCTCTCTGGATGAATGGCGGTATGTAGATACTTGTCAAGATCCAGAGAAGCAAGGAATTCCCCCAGGGACATGGCAACAATCACCATCCTTAGGACTCCTGGTGATAATGAGTCTTGATCACAAAGGAATTGAGATCCTTCAAATCCAAAATGGGACGACAGCTGCTGTCCTTCTTGGAGACCACAAAAAGGTCTGAGTAAAACCCCATACCTCTGTCCTGAACTGGCACAGGTTCCAGAACCTCCTTGTCCAGAAGAGCCTGGAGTCACGGTTACCCAGGAATAATTCAGGAGTCAGTACAGTATATAGTAAATTCGCCTTTATTCAAAATAAGAATTTTATATTATATACATCTCCGACAGAGTAAACCAGAAGGTGCAGAGGGTCGCAAGATAAGCCAGCAACAACTATCAGCAATAGTAGGCTGCCCAGAAGAGACCTCACTGCTAGAGACTAGGCTTAGGCTAATGGTAGTCTCAGCTGGAATCCAGAAACTGGAAAACTCCTACCAGGAACAAACTATGGAGATACCACTGAATCACACCTGGAGTCAGTATGAGTGGAGCGGATCTCCCCGAAGGAAGGCATAGAGGAGGATATCTGACGCACGCCTGCAGTTGGTATAGATGGTAGTCAGCCACAGGTCTGCAACAGATGGATGTCCACTATAAAGGCGGCAACATGGAGGGGATAGTCGGACAGAGCCACAGGTCAGCACCAGGTTGGATGGTCAGACTAACCACTCCGTGTATGACCTAGGCATGTCAGCCAGAGCCAAAGGTCTGTCCCAGATTGGATGTCCAATATACAGAAGCAACACGGAGAGGATAGTCAGACAGAGCCACAGGTTAGCACCAAGTTGGATGGTCAGACAAGCCTAGGTCATACACTGGAGATCAAGAGACAACACTAACGAACTGCAGTGGACACCAACGTAAGGGAAACTGGACTGACAGTCCATTGCCCTTTTAACGCCCTACAGGAAGTAGCAGGGAAGAGTTTCAAGTTGCCACAGGTATAGAGGACTCTTGCGTCATTCCCACTGAACCGCGCGCCTGAAAGTGACACAACGGATTGGAGGATGTGTCTATCCTGCGACATTCTGAATCACTGCGTTGTATAGGGAAAGGACACGGTCTGCCACGGGAGGTGCCTGACGCGACCAGGCCGCTAGCAAAGAGAGACGCAAGGCGTGAAGCCCAAGCGCCACTCCCGGAACTAGTCCCACAGCAGCTCCCCGCCAGACGACGCTGGAACTAAAGTAAAAGCTGTGACACCTGGATAGTGTAATCGAACAGATGGTGTTTCTCTATGCCCTGG
Source organism: Rhinophrynus dorsalis (assembly GCA_037306005.1). NCBI lineage: Eukaryota > Metazoa > Chordata > Amphibia > Anura > Rhinophrynidae > Rhinophrynus > Rhinophrynus dorsalis. The sequence continues at coordinate 501,137,669 of CM074721.1, read as the reverse complement.
GGTGTGTGAGACGGGAAAAACCGAAAGGGATCCTGTACCCTTCCGCCACCACATGCAAAACCCACGGGTCCGCTACTGAGTCCTCCCAGATGCTGCGGTAGTGATGCAGAAGGCCACCCGCAGCCGAGTGGGGACCTGGGTTCAGCAAGTCAAGCCGAAGAAGGCTTGGAAAAGACCTTGGGCTCCCATTGTTGTTTGGGCTTGGAGGAGGTACGCAGAGCTGAGGGAACTGTCTGGTTCGCCAGACGTGTCTCAGTCTGGAAGGAACGAAAAAGCCGATTACGCTTAACAGGTGTCGTCTTCTTGGAGACCATAGGCAGAAGGGTACTCTTGCCCTCTGTGGCCTCACTAATCAGATCCTTAAGAGCTGGCCCAAACAAAGAGGTGCCTTGAAAAGGCAATAAGAGCAAAGCTTTCTTGGAAGCAGTGTCAGCAGACCAGATCTTGAGCCAAAGAGCTCGTCTGGCAACCACAGACAAGCCGCAACATATCCAAAGTAGGAGCACCTTGACGGACAGCATGAGTGAGCTGTCCAGTCCATACCGCAATGGTCCTGTTCCCTGTGCCCAGCGTTTGCTGCAGCATGAGTGAAGTACCAGCGGTGGCAAAAATGAACTTGAAGGAGACCTCAAGTTTCTTGTCAGTCCAGTCTTTCAGAGCGGATACATCAGCAACTGGCAAGGCAGTGGACTTAGAAAGCCTAGAGACCGGTGCATCCACCTTGGGGGGGGGGTGAACCCACTGAGCAGGTGCCGCTTCAGAAAAGGGGTAAAGCTTGGCAAATTTCTTGGAAACAGAGGGTTTTCTGTATGGAGACTTCCACTCAGACACAAGGAGGTCAAGAGTGGGGTTAGGTGGAAAACAAGTATGGAGCCTCATAGGCTCCTGAAAAACATCACAGGGATCCGAAGAAACCTCTTGAAGTAAGGGAATGTTTAGGGGGTTTAACACGGCCCTGATCAGGCCATCAGCCCAAGGATAAGGATCAGCCTCAAAGGGGTCCCCAAAAAACAGAGAGCAGGCCACAGCAGAACATTCCTCAACATCCGAATCCACCAACGGTTCCTCCTCGGAGGAATCGGATACGTCAGGTACTCCTTGGGGTTTCGGCAGGAAAGATGTGACAAAAATAGGGGTCTGCCAGGAGTGGAAGACCCCCTTTAACTGGGATGGAAAGACTTGCAATGTAGACCAGAGGTCCCTAGCAGCAGCCTTGAACTCTTGCACCCAAACTGGCTCTAATGCATGGCTTGAGGTCCCTGGGGGAGACTCAGGGACAGCAGAACATGCTGGGCATAAATGACCTGAGAATTCTCTAGGTAACCCTGAATGACATGAGGAGCAGTGCACAAAAGGGGACACAGAGACACCAGCGTCCTTAGTCTTAGGTCTGGTCCCAAGCTCTAATGGATTAGACATTCTCTCAGTGTTAAGTTCAAGTATAAGGTATCACCCAAATACAGTGTGTAAGATTAAAAGTTCACCCAAGAAAATCGCTAAAATGCACTTATCTGGCAGGTGAAGGGTTAATATGCAGAGGAGAAAAAGGAGAGTCCAAGCCCTGATTAGGATACTTGTTCAGGGAAAGCACAAAATGGCTGCCGCGCCGGGAGCCAGTCCGAAACGAGCGAGCAAAGCAAGCGCTCATGGGAAATGTAGTTTTCCCAGAAAAAGTAGCCCCAATAGTGCCCGAAGCACCCTGAGCCCCTCAACACACACAAAACACTGATTAGATAATAGAGCAAGGGAAGACAAACAAAATGAGCCATCTCTGAAGTCGCTACGTTGAGCAGATGCAGAGATATGTTCCAAACTGTACAGTGCATAGAGCAATGGCATCTATGCGGTAAATGCGCGCGGAACACAAATTTAGCAAAGTTGGGATAAGAAGTAAATGTGCACCAAACTGTACTAAAACATGTCACTAGACCCAATAAACACTGAACCCAGTAGGGAAAGTGCCAACAACCCCCCCAAAAGATGCTAAACCAGCAGCTAAAGGGTTAAGTTACCACAGAAACTTGCTCCAATACACCCAAAAGACAGATAAAACCAATGAGTGCAGGAGTGTGCAATAGGAACTCCAAAGGAAAACCCCTGTGCAGAAGGGGCACTATGGGACATGTGGACCTGCAGCACTCAAAGGGTTGATCACCTTTCCTGCAGATCTTCTGTCTTCAGATCACCATCCTGGGGAAAGAATTTGAACCCAAGATTTTCCCCCCCAGGGCTTAAGGTCCACAAAAAGCACCTGGGTACTGAGCTAGCAACATTTAAGGACATTGTCAGTTATGCTAATCCGCCTAATGGTGGTCCATTTCTAACAGAAAAATAAAAAAATTAGCTAAAACTATAGTAGAACAGTTCTCTTGCCTGTATCTTCATCCAAGAAACAAACCTTACTGGAGCTGAATGGCTAGCTGCAGCCAAGGAGGGAACGTAGGCTCCACCCCTGCATTCACTTCTAGAATTGTTCCTGCCTACTTAAAGGGGAGGATCCCCTACCCAACGTTACCAGTAACCTGTAATGGACGACCGAGAAAGGAAGTTTTATTTGTCCCTATGATGTAGCCGATTTACTCCAGAATAACTCCACTTGTAATTCCTTATACAAGTACATCTCCTACTGATCATGTGTGCATTACCCATTATGGGATTCACTTGACATGTCTTAAAATCTTCGAGACAGTAATACATCATTTATTTAAGATTTAATATTGTAGTTATTAAATAACTAAACTAAAGCATCCATGTCTTTTTTTTGCTATAATATATAGTTTAAGAGTAATCTCTATGTAAAGTTGACCCCTCCAGCCCCTTCAAGCTATGTCAGCGATCTATTTGTTAAACTTGGATTCTGGTCCGCAGACCAGATGGCTTGTCTGGAAAGCCAAAATAGCAGCGCATACAAAGAAAATATTCATGACAACTGTCTACTGCCTCAAAACAGGCACACTTTGTAGGCCATTCTCATGAAGATTCTCTTCGTATGCACTGCTGTTTCGGCTCTGCAGGTGAGCAGTTCAGTCGGAGGACCAGAATACAAGTTTGTCAGCTAGAGCACTGACGTAGCTAAGGGGGGGGGGGGGAAGAGAGGTAAACATAGCGATTTTTTTTGTAGGCCGTTCTCATGAAGATTCTCTTCGTATGCACTGCTGTTTCGGCTCTGCAGGTGAGCAGTCCAGTCGGAGGACCAGAATACAAGTTTGTCAGCTAGAGCACTGACGTAGCTAAGGGGGGGGGGGGAAGAGAGGTAAACATAGCGATTTTTTTTTTGGGGGGGGGGTTTGTGTACATTATATATGTATTGTGTCTGTGTTTATTGTATGTGTTGTGTATATTGTGTGCTTATAGTGCGTGTAAACCGTGTATGGCACGTGTGTAGTGCCTCTGCTATTCCTTGCAGAGATTGTCAAGGGAGTGGCAGGGGGTTGAAAGGCCATATTTGTTTTTTGGAAGGAGACACTGGGGGAGGGCCAAGGCCTTGTCCTGTCAAAATCACCCCCCCATATGTCTTGGACAGGAAGTATACAGTAGATCTAAATATCTCCTCCTTACTGCAGCCCCTGGATGTGCGTATGTGGAGACGCAAGTTCTCTCATATTATTATTATATAAGATGAGGATAACATCAGAAGTCACACATCGGTCTTGAAATCAAATAAAATTTATTTAAATCAAAAAATTGTTGACTTTTCAACCCACACCTGTCACTGTCAAGACAAGTCACTGTCTTGATAAAGACCCAGGTGTGGGTCGAAACGTTGACTTTTTTTGATTTATATAAATTTTATTTGATTTTAAGACTGATGTGTGCCTGCTGATGTTATCACAGAGTATATGACACAACATTTTCCTATATATACACACATACACAAAGCCATATACATATAGCGCCAACATGTCTACTTAGCACTTTACAGTTTGTATTGAATGGATACAATAAATGCAATAATTAAATGGTCATATAGACAATCAAAAGGGGAACACCTGGTGAACATCAGGATAGGAGGTCCCTGCCCCCTAGATATTACAATCTAAGTATAGGACAGGAGACAAATACAAACAGGAGGACGCACAATATTCAACAGTTCTGATACCACTGATCACCTATCCTACAGAAAGGTGACTTGGATAGTTAATTGCTAAAACAAGCAGCAAAATGTATTTTTACATTGAAGACTTGCAATCCCCTTGGTTTGAATGAGGGGTTTACCTTTCATCCCTTCATCTGATGCACAAATGTCTAGTCATTATGGGCTGTTTTATTAATATGCCTATTAGTATCCTGATACACATAAGAACCTTTTTGATAGGAGACCACATATTACGATATAGCCATTTATATATATAAAGCCACTCCTTTCTCCTGCTCTGTATACGGTTGATTTTGTGCTACATAAATATTTTTTTAAAACAATATAGATGGACTATTATGTAGGTTTTGTGTCATCACTCAACAGTATTTGACGTTTGTAGTCATCCGAGTTTACATTGTCTCATCTTTGAATAATAAGTATCACGCATTTTATGCCCTTGTGATGTCTTGAGCTTTTGTTATTGTTTTTGCCCTTTTATAGTTACAATATACCTTATTACTCACATTCAACTATGTCAGCGAACTCCTTATTCCTTATTATGTATGACACACTTTGTATCAAGTTATCACATTGCTATTCTTTGGACTAACCCTTTGGAGACTAAGGCAGCACAAATCTGCTTCCATTCTCCCCTATCAGATTACACAAGACAGTGGCATCACATGATGCAATTATCTACATTGCCTGCACCGAGAAGGCACTACTCACTGTTACACTGAAGGGATTTTATGGAGCACATCTTGATACTGACAATACTGCATCTGTAACAACATTTGCATCAGAATGGGTAGCTTATCTGCATGTGTCTATGAATAGCACCTGATAATAAGCCAATGATGGGTCCACTTTAATTGCCTGTCATTTTGAAAATGGTTTTGCCCATTTAAAAAAAAAAAAAAAATTAAACATTTACTCCTTTTTCTTAAGTGCAATTGTTTCTTTATCTTTCAAGAGCACCTATTACCTTTCCAGGTCCACCCCCTCTCTGGAGGAGTTTCCATAAGAAGAGGTGATTTCTGTACATGTGAGTAATTGTTCAGCTTCACTGGACCAGGTCAGAGCGCAAAGCCCAAATATTAAATGAAAGAGCTCTAAATCAATTAAAATGTTTGGAAAACAAACTAACAAGGTTACAGTCAGTTTAAACACATACATTTAACAAGACCAAAAGCAATGTAGGGAGAAGGTCCACTTTTATACCACGGTCCACATATGTGTAATACCATGGTCTACATATGTGGCCCTCAAGACCACCAAAAGGCCACACAATAAGGTTAAAAAATCTTAAATTAGGCTTGAAAATGAGACCCTTGAATAATTAACCAATTAACCCTCTGAGTGCCAGAAGCAATGTGTTGCATACCCCTCTGGCACTCAACGGGTTAAAAATGGGTAATGTGCCAGTAACACAACAGGAATCCGTTCTTTAAGGACGGATGACTATCCTGACATGTCAAGATTTCATGATCGTACTGCACCTCAGGGCAGGCTGAGATCATGCTGCAGCAATCACATGTGCCAGTGGAATCACATGACAAAGGCAACGCATGTAAACATTGCCTTTGCCATTGTTCTCTGCCTCCCACTTCCTCATTTTGATCATGAGGAAGAGAGAAGCAGAGCACTGAGCTAACAGCATACAGAATGGCCAAAGAGGGGGCACTTATTTGACAGATGGTTCTGAGGGCAGTACTAGAGGTAGAGCAGATGTGATTACTTGATGAATTACTGCCACCTCCGTTACTGAATAAATTATTCAGAGCAAGGCCAAAAGGATTTTATTTACACAGACTAAATTAAACCACAACATCTGATCTCCAAAAAGAGGACCACCAGGGAAGGAAAGACGAACATCGTGATTTTCACCTCAGAGGGACAGTACCCACCTAAAAAGGCACATTTGAAAGAACGTTCGTAACTTTTATACAGTCCTTATTAAAAGTGAAGATGTTGAGCATGAATTAGCACAGGAAAAACTATAAAAATGTTGTGTTTTCATTTTTACCAAAATTAAATGGTGGGTTATACATATAAACGTGATACCAAAAGCCCTACTATGCTTAAATACTGGTATATAATTTATGAGGATGCACTAAATGATTAGAGGAAAATATGGTTGAACAAAGGCATACTAAAAATGTAAATTGCTCTTCTCCTCTAGTGTCAAAAAGCTACAGTCAAAGGGTTAAATGGAATTTGAATCAAAAAGGCTATTTGTTGTTAAAATGAGATATTTGCTGGGGCAAGCAGTTTATTTTTTTGAGAGCTGCATGTCTGACATTCCCGGCTTACACTAAATGATATACTATAGGCAAAACACTTACAGTACGTTGTCTAACACTTAATCATGTGTTGTTGTTTTTTTTTCTCTTCTTAAACTTTATTTTTTCTTCCAGTAAAGTTTCAATAATACAATCTGCAATTTGCACTGGTCTGAGTATCAGGTTATACAACAAGGTTCTTTATACTTGTCTCAGTGTTTGAAAGTCAATGTGACCAGATCTCCCGTTACATACTGTATGTGCTACTTTCTTTGCACAAGTAACACACTGCAACTTATTTTAGTTTTAAAGGAAAACTTCAAGCATTTGACCTTGAAACATCTGTAGCAATTATAAAGAAGGCTGCCATAATCTAGCCTAAAATTATGTATTTTTATGTGATCTCTACATTTACATGTTTAAGCTACAGAGATGTTAATAATAGGACTGAAAAGGTTTATACATAATAAAAGTATATTTTAAATGTGCATTAATAACAACTGGGGGTTTGCCTTATGTACTTAATGTAAACAATGTGTTTCATGGTAAACTAGTCATGAAAAATGTATCATCTTTATATGATGCATTGTGCAGTCATTACTAAAATCAATCACTACGCAATAAATGCATGTGCAATTATATAATAATACTTTAGTTAGTTTTGTTGATAAATATCTACTTCACAATTCTGGACTTACTCATATGTCATAAGACAGGAGTAATTACTATTGTAACATACTACAAATCTGCATAAAGCCTGTTACATACATTCAAAGATATGTATACACAGTAGGTATGCCATGAATGACAGAGGTGAGCAACACATTGCATTTCTCATCCCTGGCACTGAAATCAGGGTTTTATTATACTATATGAAACCAGGGGAAGAAAAATCTCATGAGCCTGGAAACAAGGGCTCCTAAAGTATCACTACCGACAACTACATTTTGGAGCTTTTCATATACAACTGTGTAAACCCACCCTCTGAGCACTCACATTGTGTTGCACTGTGTTGGGTACCTCTCTGGCCCTGGAAAGAAGAGGTTAGATTCAATTGCAGGTGCTAGTTTTATCTCTGCTTTTAGCTCCAGGTTTTCCCATAGACTTCAATGTTTGCTAAATGTTACCGCCTGTTTTATCCCCTGCAACTAAATCCAGCCCCTTGTGAGTAAACTGACATTTCAGTCCAGACACAGGACTTGATCAAATCCTTGTATGGGCCAAAAAGTCAAGTCAATATAGTAAAATCAACCACTGCATTTCTTCCTTTAAATGCAATAAACACAAATTAAAAAAAAAAAACAAAAAAAAAAAAACACAACAACAAACAGGATGGGGGTGGCTTCGCAACAAAGTTTAGAATAATGATTCGAATGACAATGAACACTGACTGCATCTGGGAGTTGAGAGGCACATGATCCGGTAGAAGCTCATCAAACTTCAGTACAATTGAATGAGCTAAAGAGGACAGAGGTGAAATTATGGTACATGCCAACTACTCTTAATGTGTTTACCCATTCATAATTCAAGCCCCCACTTAAATCATTGGGACTTTTCATTATTCCTCTATGATGCACTTGGTTTGTTCCAGATTTGCACCTATCTACCTTACTGATCTGTATCTACAGTTTGGGTCTATATGTACTAGTTGATACAGACAAGAGAACACGCCTATAAGCACATATACATTAGTCATATACCAAAGCTTCTCAGCCAGGAAGGAACAAGAGGTGGCACACTAGGAAGTGACAGTCTGCTATTGCCATCATCCATGATGCCATTACCATGATGGTTTTCAGATGCTGCATTGTAATCCCATGATTCTCAACAAGCGAATAACCTGTTGCTCTCTGTCTGTTTTTGGACTACAATTTCCACCTGTATCAATGGCTATTGACCAGTGGCTCTCCAGCTATTAATGAACTGGGAATTCACAGGATAAAAATAAGATTTCGTCTAACTAAACCTGAAAATCCACATATACATAAATGCCTTCTGCATATCAATTATTACCTGGGCTCCAGTGGTTCCTCCCCCTGCTCCTCCTCCAGCCCAGCTTCTCCCCGCCTCGTGTGGGTAATACCCCGACCTCCAGGTCGCAGCGGCTCCCTCATCACCCCGCTGTCGAGCAATCACATCCCCATCTACACCTGCATAGTACCCATCGCCTACACCCCCAGGTCTGTGCGCAGCCGACATGAAATTATCGCTTAGCTGTCGCGCAAGATCAGACTAAACTACGCAGGCGCAACGATAACAAGGCGCAATCTAGCCTATCACAGACAGCCAATCACCACGACTGCACTAACAGAGCAGCCAAAGTATTGCGAGCCATCACAGATGGCTGCGCCTTAGTGTGCCGGTAATAGCCAATGAGGAGTGAGTATGGACTGTACGTCTCGCAAGCAGCTGAGCTCACAGTCCAATGATGTGAAGCGCCTAGTCACGCGCATTGTCACCAATAGGGACTAGGTTGTCATTAAGGCCTTGTAGTAAATGAAAGGCTGTCATAGTCACGCCCATAGGATTATTTAACCAATCGCCGTTAGAGAATCGCTCATTTCAATTGCTTACTCCCGCGGTAACGATAGAGAAGCCAATGGGATATGCTGGGTTGACCGCCTACTTGTAATGTATCCAATAAACCTACACGACCTCTAAGCGTCTTGTAAATACATCCCCTTTTCCTGTCATTTAGGCGGCGTCAACAGAGTGACGTCAGTGATAGCGCCCTCTCCCGCCCCTAAAAGGCCTCCGTCCAGTAGGAAGTACTCTTTCAGGATGGCGGTGTTTTATGTTGTCCGTGTTGTTAGTCGTCCGGTGTGAAAGCGGTTCCCCCTGGGAAGGGGTGGATGAGAGAATGAATTACATGCCCGGCACTGCCAGCCTCATAGAGGATATAGACAGTCAGTATTAATGTGTTGTGTGTCATCCGCAGAGAGCCTTACGCACCAAGCCGTTAATTGTTAAAGAAGTGGTTCTTAATTATTTTTCTGCTGGTGCTGACGTCTTCAGGACTTCATTGCTTGTTCAGCAGTCTAATCACCTGTGAATAAGCAGGGAAATCCGGAAAGCATGGCCTGGTAGGCACAATTTAGGATAAGGCTGGGGACTGCGGAACGCTCCCACATTCCCATTGCATTAAGCGGGGCTTCTCAAGTCATTGATTGCTAGAGCTTTATCCATCGCACTGCACTCAAGAGTTTAAGCGCAATGGGCTCTGTTTTCACTCTTTACATCACGTGGTATAGCAAGATGTATGTAGTATTTGCACAATTAGGGATTTAAACCTTTTGATTGCCAGAGTGGTCTAGAAGAGGGTTAACGTACAATACATTGGAAACCTCTTTAGCACTTTTTCCTTATCTTCTAAGTTATAGAAAGTGCGTTAGAGACTGGTCTCTTCTCTTGAAGTAGTACCCATGTAAGCCTTTGCCAGAGAAAGGCAACCATTTCCACTCCAGCTGTTGGGGACTACAATTTCCATCATCCTTAGAGCAGCTTTTGACTGAATATGATGGCATTTGCAGTCCCCAAGTTTCTGCCTGCCCTTGGTCTGGAAGAACAGTCTTTTTAATCATATGTGCTGGTCCCCTCATTGTGTGAGTACTGATGATAATAGGTAGTTAGGATTTACCCAATCTCTGTAGCTAAACTGTGAAAGTCATTCTTTACTTTGCTTCGGATGCTTGAGATCTACCCTGTAATCTATCCAATAGCTCACTTACTGGAGTGCAGTGATGTTGTTCCTGGTGGCAGTACAGACTGCCGTCATGATGTCTCTTGTTTAGCAAACGGGGGGGGGGGGGGTATAGATCCCTGAGATACCAGGGTAATGTGCTAAATGTAACGTATTAATACAGTATGTGTAATGCGCTCATTTAATTAGAATGTTTTATCCACCTTTTCTGAAGGGATGAGGTGAAATGTTAAACTTACTGTTTTTAAATGCATATTCGTTGTAGCTCTTCCACTTGCAATGTGTCGTAGATGAATCTAGCATCCATTGTGACAGAGAAGTTTGTATGTCAGAGACCTACCATTTAGTCCTGTTTTACTTCATGTGGAACACAGGAACAGTGGGATAAAGTTCCCCTCCTTCAGGGAAAGAAGTGGTGAGAGGAAAGAAGGAAGACCCATCTGCCAAGGGACATAAACAACATTTTCGTTTTTTGTTTTTTTTTTCCCCTCCGGATTTGAGATCTGTGTTCCACATGGGCTAAGAAAATTAATTTAACAGTAAGGTCCCTAAAATCCCTCCTTCTCTTGCATCAAATGTGGCACACAGGAACCATGGGATATACCAACGCATCTGGCAAAAAGTGAAAGAGAGAACCTCCACTGTAGACCCGTATTCCACAGTACTAACTCATACCACATAAACCTCAGGTGTCAATTGACACTAAACTTGTACACTACACCAGAGCGAACAGGGTTGAGAACGCTTCAGAAATAGAGTAGAAGGATTTTAGTCCTCCGTGCCCGAAGGACCTTCTGGCTTAGGCCAAGACATTGACATGGTAATGTTTGATAAAGGTATGCAGAGATGTAGCCTGGCCCACAGGGCAGACAAAAAGGGAGTCAGATTTCCTAAAAGGCTGCAAGAAGTTTGAGAGGAGGATCAGGGCAGAAGGAAGGAAGAACAATTTCCTGTTTGTCAAAATCCGAGATGAACTTGGGCAGAAAGCCCCTGCGAGTATAAAGCACTGCCTTATGCTGCTGAAAGGGGGGGAATTGAGTCGCCAATATTAGTTGGTGTTTTTTTGTTTTTTTTTGTGGAGGGACACAGAAGAAAACCACATATCGGTGAGTCAAATTCCCCTGACCTACCTTCTGTGTCTCTTCCATCTGAATGCAAGTGGATATTTCCCAAGCAATGAGGAAAATCTTGACAGATGGTGGAATAGAATGCATGAGACAGAAAGCCATACTCCTAGAGAGATTAAGGAAAGATCCTACTGGATTATCTCGAACAGTTTGAAGAAATTGTATTTCCATACTTGGATTGTAGATCCATCTGAATGCTTTATGGACACTTGGACAGACTGGGCAGGACACATTCACGCAGAGGTGGGATTCTCAGCCCTCTGCTTCTGTGCAGACTTATTGGTCTGCCATGCCTGTTTGGGGTGAGGCACGCTTGATAGGCCTGAGGGAGTTTAACTTTAGGTGTCCTAAACTGGTGGTGGTGTAAAAAAAAAAAAAAAAAACTTCTTCATGAAAAAGGTACGCTTACGAGGAATCTGAGGCACAAGCATGCTTTTGCCTAGAGTTGCATTGTTAATTGTTTATCCAGATCAGGTGCCACAAAGGGAATGGACACCAAAGATAGATGTATACTATTAGTTATTATGTGTATGTATGTGTACATATATAATATATTTATTTGTCGGCTGACCAAACTTCCAGTCTTAAGCCACCAAGTGGTACATATGGCTACCGAGGAGACGGAGGCTTTACCAGAGAACCTAGCAGCATCAAAACTTGCCTCCTGGTATGCATTAGTCTTCAGGATGTTGGCCAGCACAATCAATAGTTCCACTTTGGGAACATCCAACAGATGGAATCTGAGAGGAGTCCGCCCCTGACAGCCATAGCTCTAGTGACCCAATCGGTAGCAAAATTGTCAAAGAGAGGCTCCTATGGCCACATGGCTTGACATCAGTGAGGAATATACACTGTGTGTGCAATGATTAGGCAAGTGAGTATTTTGACCATATCATTTTTATGCATATTTTCCAACTACAGGCTGTATAAACTTGAATTCTTATTGTATTTAAGCATATCAGGTGATGTGCATTTTTGTAATGAGAGGGTGTTAATCTCCTTAGGCCACACAATCTCAAGGAGTGCATAATTATTAGGCACTTTCATTTCCTCAGGCAAAATGGGCAGAAAAAGAGATCCAACTAAAAAGTAAAAAATTGTAAAAAGTCTTTCAGAAGGATGCAGCACTCTAGAAATTGCTAAGATATTGGGGCTTGATCACAGAACCATCAAACATTTTGTTGCAAATAGTCAACAGGGTTGCACGAAACTTGTTGAGAAAAAGACGCAAATTAACTGCCAGAGATTTGAGAAGCTTCAAACATGAAGCTTACCAGGAACACATCCTCCAGTGCTATCATATTCCAGAACTGCAACCTACCTGGAGTGTCCAGAAGTACTAGTCGTTCAGTGCTCAGAGACATGGCCACAGTAAGGAAGGCTGAAACCCGACCACTACTGAACAAGACACACAAGTTGAAACGTCAAGACTAAGATGGGAAAATTATCCTTTTTCATTTAGTTGCATAATTCTGCACACTAATAGTTGCCCAATAATTGTGCACACATAGATATTCTCCTAAGAAAACCAAAACCTCACTTTATTTTCTTAAATATTCATGTTTGAAGTTTCTTAACGTTTTGGATTGACAGAGAGCACTTTAGTTGTTCACTAATAAAATTAATTCTCAAAAATACAACTTGCCTAATTGTGCACACATTGTATATCTGTCTGATCCTTAAGAGCTGTGGCATCTACCAGAAGCAGGGTGGTATATTTGGCACGGTGAGATATTGGGGTCCTACCAAAAAAAAAAAAAAGTGGGGATGCTTTTGTTAAGGTAGTCTTAGATGTCTTGCACACTTCCAGCCCCTCGGCTAAGGGACAAGGATTTTCCTCATAGGTATCGCCAAAGGACAAGGAGGAATCCATATCCTCATTATTATAGAACCAACTGGGATTGACCCTTAATTACTGGATCAGTGTGCTTGATGGGGTATGGGAGGCTTTTTTTTTTTTTTTCTCCTCTCCCCCTCCTACCCTAAACATTGACACCATGGTGGCAATGTGACAGTAGGTCAAGCAATTTTGAGCCTTCCCTGACCACCTGTAGATGAAATGGGTGTACAGAGAGGAATTGCATAAAAAAGATGGTTGCCATGCTGGCACCCAGTTCTTGAAGGGGGCAGTGTCAAATAAAACTAAATGCTAATAAAATAGGCTGAAAACTGTATATACAGTATACATAGCAAATTGGTAGAAAATATAATAGAACAGACATCTGCTTTAAAAAGAATGTCCAGGGTTAAAGCGTTATAAGACCCTTACATGCAAGCCACCTTAAACATATTCATTGCAAGAAGTAGAAATGAAATGGAGACCTAAGGACCATAGCACTAAATGGGTTAACTTTTCTGTGTTCAGACTCTCCTAAATAAAAACTTCAAAGAAGTTCGATAATGAGGCATAGATTTATGAAAGTTGGCTTTCACTAGGAGAGATCCAGAAACACACCTGTGGACTGATCAAGCCAACTCCAGGGAAGCCACTTAATGGGAGCCTGCTTAATGGGCATTATACACCTGGTAGCTTGAAACTGGGGAGTTGGTGGGTAAGTCTGGATGCAAGAGTGGAGTCTCCTCCTCAGTGGTCCTGCCATTTTGTGCCCTGCTTCTGGAGCATTGTAATTTTACACCGTTGTTCCTGTATTCCACATTTTACTTGCATAAAGCTGCCTCTCATGCCATTCAAGATGGAGTGCAGAGAGGGACACTCTTCAGCCAGCATAGAGAAAATACTGTCGTCCTTCATCGGAGGGGCAAGGCTTTCCTTAGGCTTGCTACATAAAGACTGTTCCTCGCTGAGAGCTGTCCGGTCAAGTGACCGGATTCCACCTCCTGAGGGGAAGCGGCATACCTTAGGTAAAATGGGCAGGAGGAGGAGGACGCTTTAACTTAACTCTTAAACTACAAGTCTGATGTGATACATAACGCTCTACATGTTGGGGAAAAAAAAAACTACTGATGAATTGGAGCACCGTTTAATTTCAAATATTACTATCACTTTAAAATCCCATTTAATGGAATTAGAATGTTGGGAATTACTTTACAATACAGTGCTGCTTCTTTGCTACAGGTTTGGTCATCTGTTGCCTTTTACATATGTCCCACAATGCTGTAAACCAGCATTACTCTAACACTGGGGAGCATCTGTTTAAAAAAAAAAACAAAAAAAAAACTCCAGCAGTAGTGGGCAAAGATATTGAACAAATGTGCGAGGCCCAGGAGTACCTTCAGATCCTTGCTCATGCATAGGGGACAGACCTGCTGATGTGATAGGTGAACTTTAAATATAACATCTTCTTACAGTGATGAAATGCATTACCTTGGCTGAAATATTATCATTGGTTAACAGTGCAGGAAGCATGCATGAATATTAAGCCCTTGAAGACTAGAGGGGTGTGCAGTGAATTGTGAAGCAACTTGTTGCACATCTCTGCTCCTCAAGGGGATAACATAAGAAATAACGGAATACAGTAATGCATGTTTGTAAGCACACACACGGATTGCTTGGTTTGAATCTTGAAACCCTTATCTCATCCTGATCTCCACAGGACTGCTTGTAACAAATCACTGGTTTTCTTCTATCTTTACCAGAGAAACACCTGGTCCTTCTCAGAGATGGGAGAACCCTTATTGGATATCTGAGGAGCATTGACCAATTTGGTGAGTTATCCTCAAGGGCAATATAATGGTGTATCCTCTCTTGGTCTTTGAATTCACTGGAATGTGTAAGAAGACAGAGCTGACAAACTACCATATGGGCAAAGTAAAATAAGAAACAAATTCCCATTGACTTTTAAAATTTAAAGTGAACATGTGACACAGAATTGGTGTAATGAGTTCTGGTTGAGTCCATACTTATATTTTTCTGTGCTATTAGAAATGCCCTAGTGTGTGGTCTTCCTAGATTAATTAATCGTGCAGTGTGAGCAGTAATATTAACCTAAACTGCCAGACTACCACCAACAAAGTTTAAATGCTATTAAAATAAAAGGGAGAAATCGTTTCTTACCGATATTTCCTCTTCTGTGTCTCTCCACGGCCGTAAACATCTGTGGGTTATGTCTCCTCCCTTCAGCTGGTGTAGGACCAATCAAAGTACTTAAGGCAGTACCTCACTTCCTCCCTCAGTCCTCTTTCGTCAGAGCTGAAAAATATAGAACACATCAGGTTAAGGTAGTGCCATGGAGGGACAAAGAAGAAAAGGAAATATCGGTAAGAAATTTCTCTTCGGTGTCCCGATCCACTGCCATAAACATCTATGGGATATGCCAAAGCTTAATACGGGCTGGGGAAAAAGGAGGTACGTAAAAACCATCATAGAGATTTACAACTGCCCCTACTGTACATTAACCCCTTGGCGTCCGCGGTCCTGGGAAGTAACCTTCCCTTAAGGACCGCTTTAAAAATTGACATGCCAGCACACGTGACTTGTGACGCGTACCGGCACGCTGCACTGGGGACTGAGAGAGACAGCTTCAGTCTTGGAGCGGTCAATCTCGCTCCCCATTTTTACTTACAGCGATCCCAGAGGAGTGCTGTAAGTAAAATGTACGTGACATGCTATGACCGTCACCGATCCTTAACGTGGTCGTTAAGGGGTTAAAGCCAGATAATTAAGTATGGTTATATTATATATAATATCTTCAATAAATTTTGGAAATATCTTACCAGCTGGGTCCAGCAGCTGCTTTTAGGACTTTTTTTTCCAAATTGTGCTGCTGAAGCAGATTGTACGTCCAGGTGATAATGTTTTATGAAGGTTGAGATGGAGGAACAAGTTGCAGCTTTATACAAGTCTTTTGCTGTGTTGCTGGCGCAACAGTCCTAGTTGAATGGGCTTCTATATGCTTCTTTAATACATTGTTATCCATCTTGCAATGAATGACTTTGATACAGATGGTCCCTTGATGAGGAAATGCACAAATCTGATTTCCTGAATGGCTTGGTTCTCTTTAGATTTAGTAAGATGTGTATCTGCATATTTAAATTATGTAGACGTTCTTCTTCCATGTCCTTTGGATTAGGAAAAAAAGGCTAGCAAAACCCTTTCCTGATTAAGGTAGAAAGGAGATACAACCTTAGATCTAAATTTTGGTCTCCTTCGTAACACTATTTTCTCTAGATGAAATCTAATATAAAGTTGTAACGGATCCCACCCGTTACTAGAGCCTTGTCTGGGCATGGCATTTATTCACCCCTGGGCCCAAGGATTATGGATACTGGACACTCCTTTGTGCCCGGGCATACAATCTCTCAAGCCCTTATCCTGGACTAAGAGACGTCGGCTAGCCTTATGTGGATAGGCAGCTGTGCCAGAGGAAAGAGCAATTCAAGGCTTGTGTGCTGCAAACTCTTCTGCCCTGCAAAGGGTTAATTATTTTAGTTTGGGCATATTTACTTTCAATCTGTATTGCTGCCCCCAAGCCTTTTGCTTAATTATTCAACCCCTGGCCATTGTTAAGGGAATGTATATTCTAGCCACTCAAGTCATTGTATTGAGAACTGTCTTGTGGCCCACTGCTGTGTGCTAATCCAATCATGTCTGCTCTATTATGTTTCCCTGAATCATTTGTTGTTGGTTTGTTGACCCTTTGTGGTGACTGAATTATCCCTGTGACTACCACATTGTATTCTGCCCTACCATTTGCTGTACCCTATTGGAGGAACTGTGATTGAATTAAGTCTCCTGTACTGTGCTCCAAGTTAGTGTGGTTTGAAACTGTATAAATATGCTGTGGTTTGTTGTAATAAAGAGTTATGTTTTGGAGTGAACAAGGAGTCCTGGAGTCTTGTATTGCTTATGGTCTAAAGTGTCCACTCTGATACCCATCTGCGCCAAGTATCCTGAATTGTCGACCGCCTGCTGCCAGCTTCCTGCGTCCCAACTTCATATGCTGTCAGGCAGCGACGTGGACTCTTCCCTGCTTCCAGCGATCCTGCGTCTGTTTCCAGTGACTGTCCATACTTCAACTGGTGCATCTGACGGCGCTTATCTTGCATCAAGAAGGAGAGACCCGGGAACGACAGCGGAAGGCGATGCGGTCCCTTCTCAGCTTCCGTTACAAAAGTTTTTGAGGAAAGTGCTTGACACTCCCTAACTGATTTGATTGCATTGAGAAAAATGTTTAATGTCGGGAATTTTATTGCTATTTCTTTGAGGTTGGTAAATGACTTAAAACAATATTCATATCTCATTGAGGAATAATGCTTCTAATTCTAGGTCTTATTTTATCCACCGCTCTTAGGTGTTTCTTGACTCATTCGCAGAAAATTTTTTTGTCAAACAGGCTGATATGGCTGATACTTGTACCTTTTAATGATGATTGATGCAGACCACCTTCATGGCAATTTTTTTTTTTTTTTTTTTTTTTTTTTTATATTAACAAAACTACTTAGATGTTGAAACAGTCAGTCTTGAATTACTATTTTCTTTGCTCCATGTTCTGTTATAAACTTTTGAAGTAGAAAGTTTCCTTCCGGCAATAATAATACTGATGACCTTTTCATTTAAACCTCTTGTTTTCAAAGAATTCTTCTCCTCCTCCAGGCCATTTAACTAAAAAAATTCCATATTCTGATTAAATATTGCACCCTAGGATAGGAAATCTGATCTGAGGCGTAGTGGCCACGGTTCCTCTATTGACAGATTCAAAAGTTCCTAAAACCATACTCTCCGTGGCCAATTTGGGGCTATGAGGATAATGTCCACTTTTTCTTGTCTGACGTTTAGTATTCGAGTAATCATAGGAATTGGTGGAAACGCATATGGTAGACTGAGCTTCCACTGTTGAGTCAGGCATCTACTGCTAATGCTTAAGGTTGCTTTGTTCTTGAAAATAATTTCCCTCATTTCTTGTTTTTGTCTGATGCCATCAGATCTGCCACTGTATGTCCCGATTTCTGAACAATTTGATTGAATGTCTTTGTTCAGGGAACATTCCCTTGGGTCTATTTGAGTGTGACTTAGATAATCCACTTTGAGATTCACATGTGGATGGATGACAGTGCAATCAGGTATAGCGAAACACACAGTAATTACAAAACACAAAGGTTTCCCTAATATAAGCATCTACTCACTTGGTAAAAATCTTTGTCCCTCGTATGAAGGTCTCCCAAGTACTCCTCCCTTATCTCGCTAGTGTTGAACATTTGTTCTTAATGAAGCTTTTGAATCTCCATAGGCTTAAGTATATTGCTCTTAGAGGCAATATGTTTATGTAGTGAGACTGTTCCATTTGTGTACCAGTTTCCTTGAACAACCTTGTTCTCCCAGTGTCCGCCCCATTCTATCAGACTTGCATGTGTGGCGATCTTTTGCCGTTCTGGAATTTGGAATGAAGGCCGTTTTCTGGTATTCTTCTCCTGTGTCCACCACGGTAATCAAGAAAAGTTGATTAGCTTCTTTAATAGATACTTTCTTAGTAACTTGAATCTAGAGACGGACGATTCAATGTGCTCTTCTAGTTCTCTTAGCCAAATCCTTGCTGTTCTAGCAATGCAGGCAAAGGAAGTAGCGATTTTCATGCTTTGCCCTAGAAGAGAGAACTGCTTCCTTAACCTTTTGTGTGCCAGAGTTGTATGCAACGCATTTCTTTGCAATGCGATGCATACCACTCTGGTACTCAAAGGGTTAGGGAACTTACAAAAGGCAAGTGTAATACATAAGCCGTTCTTTTACCTCCTATGTGGAACACAGGAAACATGGGGTGAAGACCTCCTAGGTAGGGCAGGGCACTCTTAAAAAAAAAAAAAAAAAAAAAAAAAAAAAAAAAGCTCTCTGAGGTGTGAACTCCCATCCTACACTATTTTACTCTGCCCAGACATGAAGTTTGATGATGGTCTGCGTAGGAGCTGGCAGGAAGGGCAAATCTCTTATTCTACAGCAGGAAAATAAAAAAGGAAGATATGGTGCTGTACTCCCCATTAGGTGGACTTGTATTCCTGGCCACCATGCCTGCCTGTTTTTAAAATGTCAAGAGAATGTACTCCGGAGAGGAGAGAAGGCCCCCAGAGCAAGGATTAAAACCTACTAGTGCTAGAATAATAACATAGAATTGCTACCTAAGATGTGGAGTGCTGCTTCTAAGCAAGGCAGCAATGAAGTGCGCTGCAGGCTATCAAACAACATCAAAGTGTGTCTGCCAGATCAAGAAATGGTGACCAACTCCAGAAGAATCCTCTCTTCAGACTCCTTATTAACAGCGAATCTTCATAGATGCCAAGAGAGAAAACTGGCTATGAACATAAGCCAATTATCTAGTGGGATAGTGGAACAAAGCCTGTCACTGTGTAACGGTTTGTTTGACACACAGACACAGTGGTTTAGGATAAAACAGTTTTATTGAAAAAAACAGTAATACAGTAACCCTCACAGGTCCTGTAGTATTTTATCAGAATAATACAGATGCAAGACAGGTTACATATACATATGCCTACACAGGTCCAGTATAACCATAGAGTCCATAACAAAATACACTGACACAGGTCAGACAGAATACAAAGGATTCCCAGGGTATCTGTACTGCATGGATTAATGGCCTTCAGCGAGTATAAACAGTCCCATGTGAAGAGAGGTCTGTGAAGGAGCTCACTTAGGATAGAGAGCTTAGGAATGAGTAACGCCCAGTGATAGGTTAGCAGGCAAACATGAACTGCCAGAGCAGTATCAGAGACTGAGCAACATAGAACACTGCCGTAGCAGTAATGGAGACCAGGCAACTTGTATTCTGCCGGAGCAGTAACGGAGACGAGGCCACTTGCACACTGCCGGAGCAGTAGACGGAGACGAGGCCACTTGCACACTGCCGGAGCAGTAGACGGAGACGAGGCCACTTGCACACTGCCGGAGCAGTAGACGGAGACGAGGCCACTTGCACACTGCCGGAGCAGTAGACGGAGACGAGGCCACTTGCACACTGCCGGAGCAGTAGACGGAGACGCACAACTGAGCACTGCCGTGACAGGAACGGACTGAGCAACTCACCCTGGGGTTGCCAGAGCAGGAACGTCAGCCAAGCCAGGTCGATTCACAGAGCAGGAACATCAGCCAAGCTGGGTCGGTGCACAGAAGCAGGAGAAGAATGGTCAGACGGGTCAGTTCACAGGCAGGAGACGAGATGCAAAGTAGTCAGGCAGGCCGGGTCGATACACTGGGAATACTAAGAGCAGGAACAAGCACTGGTACAGGAACACCACAAAAGGGCACCTGAAAGGTGCCAGAACCCAGCATATAAGGCCATACTGGGCGGGACAAGCACAGTATAGCCAATACGAATGAAGCAGAGTGTAGACTGACAATGTCACAAGGGGAGCACAGGCACCATGATACACTGCTCCATTCAGTCTCTCCTGCTCTGATGATAAATGGTGAAAAATAAAATTGCTCCCAGCAAAGAGGGTAAACAGGCTAATACTTATTAAATAAACAAACCATAAAAATGCTTAAAACATATTTTGTTTGAAACAGATTGTTTCATCTGGTGAATAGAGGCCGACTTGATCGGTATGCCTTTATTTAAAACTGACGCTGACTGAACACCAATCGGCAGGCATTGAGGGAAGAATGTAAAGACACTCGCCAACTGCAAACCTAGAATTTTCACTCTGGTATACAACAAAATTATACTGCGTGACGCCAGGTATACCACCATAGCACACAAATAACAGATGAATTTAGGAAGTGCTTATAAACAAAATTTTACATGTTTACTTGTGGAAGTATGCACAGCTTAAAAAAAAAAAAAAACAACTAATGGACAGTGTGTTACAACAGTTTGCTTGATGGGCCATATATGAAATGAGGCTTTCATTACAGAGTCATAAATGTAGAAGTTAATACACATGCTTTATACCAGAGGTATGTTAAATCTTTTTGTTTAGTTTCCTAATCCTTGTATCTTTACTGATCTGCCTGTGTGATTTGAATAATCTTTTGGTAGTGGGCGGTTTTTACATAAAATAAGTTGTGTTTATTGTGTGAGAGAATCTCCTAACTTTTTTTTTTTTTTTTTTTTTTTTCCCATCCTCCCAAAATATTTCATAGATTTAATTTCCAAATAAAATTCAATGGCAAAAACCTTTGCTAAGACCACAGTTGGCTCTTACTTGGACAAAGGCCAAGAAACTAATGTTTCTCATCTTTGCTTTTCTTGGCATTGAAAAAGTCCTATTGCTTTAAATGGTGCTTTTAACTGGTTTACTTTTAAAAAGTCACACGCAAAAGAGCGTGCGACCACATGACACAGTAACCATTTTGCCATAATAAAAATGGCGACATGAGAATCTCGCGCTGCATGACAGCACGAGATTCTCATCTTGCGGTACTGAAAGGTCACATCCTAGTGGTTACTGTGGCATGTGGTCACATGCTGTTTTGCGTGCATCCTTTTAAAAGGATACCCTTTTTAACCCACTGAATGCTAAAAAAGGTCTTACAACAGGATAATATATGTTTGGGTCGGTGAGTACCAGTAAGCAGTGAAATGAAGCTGCCATGCATATCTACATTAAGTTCTGTAAAATTTAATGAGTGAGGGGTGATATCTTAAAGAGGACCTATCGCACAAATTAGTTGCCCCTAAATCATTATGCACATGTTGATACTTATATCCATACTAGCATTATCGTGAATAAGTCCATCGTTTTTGAGAAATGCAACTCTTTCTGAGACGCACAGGCAGGCATCTTGCCGTACCTGCATGTGTGCGTCTGCGCTGTCAGTCCCTTCCTGTACCTTAAGGTACAATGCTACTCCCAGGAGAGACCAAGATGTCTGCTCTGATGTCTGCCTGTTCATCTCGGACCAAGTTGGATTTCTCCATAATGCCGGAATTATTCAGGATTTTACTAACATGGACATGCTTATCGTTATGTGTAATGATTTCTGCTCTTCTGAAGAGCCTCAGATGGTCCTGGGACCGGATTCCCCTGCAGTCGGCTAGAGCGCTGATGTCAGGGAAAAGGGAGGGAGGGGAAAACTTTTGCTGCAATTATCCTCAAACCATAATGGTTTGTGAGATGGGACTGGGGTCATTTTAGTTTTTTAGCTACAAGGTTCAATTATATTAAAATGTGACAATACTATCCCTTTAAACACTTCGGAGTGCAGTTGCATCAATGGCCAGTAGATGGCAGCATACCATAACCTAAATACCTATAGTAACATGATCTCTCTACTGAGTATGTGCAACAATTACGTTTATGGCATTTTGTTATTTCAGGCTTTTGGAGTTCTAGAGGAAAAGGCAGATGGCACCACCTCCCCATTTATTTATTTATTTATTTACTTTTTTTTTTTTTGTACTTTCGAGTAGCTGGTAATGCAGTGGATGTTGTAGGAAATGTGGAGAGCTGGAAGGAGCTTGGTTAATGCTTGTATCAACGTTTAAGGCATCTTATCTATCTAGCTCCAGAACCGCAACGGTACCAGAGGAGACAAAAATCCCCTCAGCTTTTGTTTCTAAATGTGGCTGTTAATCCCTCAAGAGCTAGATGTCTCAATACATTGCAACCTCTTTCAGGAAGTTAGACATCTGTATGCCTCAAGGATTGAGATACTACACACAACCACCACTCCCAGGATGTGGTGTACATACAGCTCCCAGTGTCGTTTTCCATTTAGAAGCCTTTCAACAGAAGAGGCCTAATGTTAGATTAGGGAAAGGATGCTCTAACCGGTCCGAAACAGTGTTTTTTTTGTGAGGTGGTATTAAGAACCTGCTGATGTATCACGGTGGCTGTCATACTGAAGAATATGCTTGAGATAGAACTCGCTGGTGTGTAATTGACTGTCTTGAAAACATGCTGTAAGAGACTACAGGTTCCTACTGAGCTTGCTTGGTTGTCTGAAGTCCCAGCTACTGTCATGTACGTGCATTAACAACATTCTGGTGTTAGCGATTCTGCACTTGAATATCTGACAAAGTGTTGAAGCCTCATGTAATGGAAGGCACTCTAAGTGGAAACTGCTGTTGATGTAATGCTCCTTAACTCTCTGCTTCTGGGACCAGATGAAAATAACTTAGAGCTTTATTTTTGACAGCTTTGCTCTTAAAAAAAAAAAAAAAAAAAAAAAAAAAAAAAAAAAAATTCTGGGTCGAACATAGTAGTTTTTTTTTTTTTTTTTTAAATAAAAAAGCCCTAGATACTATCAACATCTTTAAAGAACAGAGGAGTATACAATGCATTGTTGACCTGTCAACCTGAGAATGGTTTAGTAATACTAAACTGCCTATATGTGATATTAACCATTTTTCTGGGAAGTGGAGCAGTTGTGTATTGGAGGGACTTTATGCAAATTCCCTTAAGTGTATGCAATTAAATTACCCCAGTGTGTGGTGTCTGCCTAGATTCATCCGTAGCACAGTGTGAGATATTGCCGCAGTTCAGAAACAAATTGACACACAGTGCCAGCAACAAAGGCTAATTTCTCAAAGTAGTTGTATTGCAAACAAATCACTAGTGCAGTTTTTATTCATTTTTAAAATTGACTAAACATCTGACAGGACCACTTTAAATGGTTAAATTGGATGACAAGCATGCAGCTTACTGGCCAAATCCAGAAGGCTCTTTTGTAATCAAACTTGCTCTGTTTGAAAGTTTGACACCCCTGTGTGTGTTACCTTATTTAAAAATACAATTATTTTAAGAGCCTTGGTTTCCAAATAAGGTCAATATAAGGTGTTTTGTATTTTAATACCAATTCATGCAGCGAAGGCACTTCAGTGTAAGCCGCAGGGGTAGCCAAACTTGGTCCTCCAAGAGTTCCCAACAATGCCTGTTTTTGGTGAATGAGGACATGTGGACCAATTAATAAATGGACAGTAATGGCCCATAAAAAAATATTTATAGATCTTGTAGAGGGTAAAAAAAGAAACTCCATGCCACAAACCCCCATCTCTCAAACCGCTATGGTTTGAGAGCTATTCACATTCAAAGTTCCCCCTTCCATCCCTTCTGCTGATGTCAACTGTAAAGCTGACAGAAGGAGATCCATCTCAGCCAACACAAGGCAGCTCTTCAGCAGAGCTGAAATGGTGTTATTGGAAAAGAACTACTTCATGGGAATGGTCTACAAAGTGTGCTTGCAAACCAGGCAGAGCTGCCAGCTGGTATCCGGACTGGGATCTCCTGCTGTCAGCTTGACGCTGACGTCAAGAGAAGACGAAGGGTGTGTGTGTGGGGGGGGGGGGGGGAGTTTTGATTGTGAATATCTCTCAAACCATAGCTATTTGAGAGATGGGGTTTGTGGCATTGAGTTTCTATTTACCCTGTACAAAACTGTCACTTTTAAAGTGATTGAACCACTTAGTCCACCAATGGCCATTCAGGGATATTCTGAAAACGTGCAGTGTTATTGGCTCTTGAGGACTATAGCTGTCTACCCCCGTAAGGCCTAATTCGCACCGGTGTGTACACTGGCTGAATGGCAGGTCTTAAAATAAGATGCATATGTTGTTATACGATTTCTGGAGAAAAAGGACTAATGAACAGGTGAAACAACTCAATTTCCTGAAGCATCTTTTTTTTTTTTTTTTTTTTTTTTTTTTTTTTTTTTTTTTTTGTGGTTTTGGTCCTAACCATAAAATGTCAGACTTCAAAGGAAAAGGATCTTCTATTTTGGAGTTCTTTGCCTGCTAGCGCAAGATGAGCATACCCACTACTAGATAATTATTTACAAGGCATGTTGGTACGTCCATGCCCTACTATTCTATCTATGGAATGTTCATCTTCCATAGACCACTACAGCAGCTCCATGGAAATATGGCATTACTTCATCAGAAATTATAGCTCAAAGATTGATTTATCATAATATAGTGCCTTTTGGCAGTGGGTGTACCCCTGTTGCACCTAAAAGGCAAAGCCGTACGAAATTGTAACCTTTCCTTATTCATTCTGGTCACTTTAAGGCTGTTGGTCCACTTACTCTGACTTCAAGTAGCTGTGACCATGGTCTCTAACTGTTAACTTTTTATCTGCTTAACCAGCTAACTTAGTTCTCCACCAGACTGTGGAGAGGATCCACGTTGGGAAGAAATATGGGGACATCCCACGGGGAATTTTTGTTGTCAGAGGAGAGAATGTGGTCCTGCTTGGTGAGATTGTAAGTATACATTGGTCTCTCTTGTCTTTGATTTTCTTCATTTTAATTCTTTGGAGGGTAGGGTGCATGGTATTCTTCCTATAACTTTTTTTGTTGCTTTTGTGAGTAGGAGTGTATACCAATAAAGACAACTCCAACAGTGTGCAAGGACATGGCTAGCTCGGCACACACAAAAAAAGGGGGGGGGGACAGCCAATAGTATGATATTGCAACAGTAAAACAAAACGAAAAAAAAAATCCAGCATGTTCACATTTAAATGTGGTCAGCAAAGGGGATAACCAAAGGTGTCAGTCAGGCTCATGGAGAAATCAAGAAGCAAAAAAACAAGAAATGAGGAAAAATTCTAAGAGAGAAAATACCAGTGTCCCCTCAAGTCCAGGCAGAAAAATACACTGTCCAGTCATAGAGGGAAATCACTGTCTCTAGCAATAATCCCTATAGAGACCAGTTCAGTATTACCAAGGAAACTATAGACCTAAAATCACCTTTATTCATATCTATAAAATAAAACAAACATATCACATCACACAAGGAACCATTTTGACTATAGTGGTTCCTTTAAAAACCTTAAGAAAGCATTTCTAGAACTTAACAAATCCATGAAAAAGCAGACTAAACTATGGTGGGATATAACCACCTTATCTAGTTATGTTAGTAACCATATAATACCTAGAGGATTGAGAATTCAATTAATTCCAGCTTCTCATTTGACAGATGAAGCATTTATAAAAAAATGGCAAGATATATTAACGAAATGCTCTGTGGAACTGTTAGAACTAATAATAATGGCAGAAAAAGAACAACTGTCTACTGTAAATACAGAAGTAGAAAAACAATTAGTGGAAATACAAAGTAAGAGCACTGACCCTGACTTCATAAAATTTGAAAATGAATTAAAGGGGAATATTGACAAATTAGCAGCAGACTTGAAAAATAGGAAATATAAAAAATTTAAGAGAGATCAAAAGGATTTCGATGAAGGCAAAGTCTATAAATGTCTGCTACAGAGGAAAGCTACTAGTGAAGTGGTTACAGAGACAGAAACTGAATATACAGATTCAGAGACAGAGCAGGCATCTAATATTCAAAGACGGAATAAAAGAAGGAATAGGTATAATAAAAATAGGCCAACTTTTTTGGGACAGGGTCAAGGAATGAATCAACCCCCAGACCTCAGAGACAGAAACAGGTGGGGTTACAAGAATGTGACCACACGGTAGAGGGAGAAAACAACTTCCAGATAATTAATTTGTCAAAACATCAACTCAGTGATGATGAGGTTAGAGTTCTAGAAAAAGGACTAACATTTGCACCAACACAGAGGATGAATTTATTTCAATGGGTTACAGACATTAATTTATTTGGAAGGAAGTTATTACTCCACAAGCATTTCAAACAACAAGAGCGAATGGGAAAAATGACCTTAAAAGATAAGGATAATTTGGAAAATCTAGAGGCCTTATTACTGGAAAATGAGTTTGAGCTTAGTACAAGTGAGGGACCTTTTACAAATTTAAAAATAAATAAGAGGTTTACACCTCCTATAAGCATATCCTCTCATGTGGAGGTGTTCTTAGAAGGAGTCACACGAGACTTAGAAATTTTATCTAAGAAAAGCTATGATCCATTAGTTATTGAGAACAATTTAACTAAAGAGGAGAACTATGCTTTACAAAATCTGAGTAAGAATAAAGAAATAGTGATTAAACCCAGTGATAAAGGAGGGAATGTGGTAATACAGGATACCTATGATTATCAGAAAGAGTGCCTAAGACAATTGAATAGCCAGGAATGCTATACCAAATTGGATATAGATCCGACAAAACAATTCCAGCAGGAATTATATGTCATTCTGAAAAAGGCTTTGGAGAGTAAAATCATTGATAAAGATGAATATGATTTTTTATTAGTTAAGGATCCCATAATACCAACATTTTATACTATTCCAAAAGTCCACAAAAATGCTAGCAAGCCTCCTGGACGACCAATTGTGTCAGGCATTGGAAGCCTGACTGAAACAAGTAGCATATATGTGGACCGAATTTTGAGAGGATTTGTAACCAGTTTACCATCATATACGAGGGATTCATTGGATGCCATAAAAAGGCTAAATGGCATCCAAGTTGAGGAAAAACAGTTCCTTGCGAGCTTAGATGTGGAGTCACTTTATACAAGTATTCCACATGAGGTAGGCTTAGGAGCTGTAAGCTATTTTCTAAATGGCAGAGGTAGACAATATCTTATGCATAATGCATTTGTCTTGGACCTCTTGGATTTTGTTTTGCAGAAAAACTATTTTGTTTTCAATAACAAATATTACCATCAAATTAGAGGTACAGCAATGGGGAGCACTTGTGCTCCCTCATATGCTAATCTCTATTTGGGGTGGTGGGAGCAGGAGATGGTCTTTTGTGAAACCATGGAGAAATATACGAATCATGTTGCCATTTGGCTGCGTTTTATAGATGATATCCTGCTCCTTTGGAATGGCACCCCCCAATTATTTCAAGAATTTGTGGCGGAAATTAACCACAATGACATTAACTTAACAGTGACTAGTGTTATTGACAACCAAAAAATTTCCTTTCTGGATATTCTTATTTTTAAGGGTCAAAATAATCAGTTGGAGACCACAGTATTTCGAAAAGAGACATCTACTAACAGTCTTTTAAAGGCAGATAGCCAGCATCCTATAACTCTAAAGAGAGGAATTCCCATTGGACAATATCTGAGAGTGAGAAGACTCTGTAGTACAACTGAGGAATTCAAAGTGGAAGCTAAAAAGCTGCAACAACGATTTAGGGCACGTGGCTATGGAAAAAATATTCTGAAACAGGCCTATAAAAGAGCATTGTTAGCGAACAGAGATGAACTGCTTAATCCGAAATCTCAGGGAGATTCAATAAATCAAAAGATCAGATTGATAGGTACATACAATTCCCAATATAAGGAAATCTCTAATATTCTAAAAAAGTACTGGAGTATTTTAAGACAGGATCAAGATCTAGAGGAAGTCTTGTGTGTCACACCTAGTGTGACATATAAGCGAAGTATGAATATAAGAGATATGTTGGTTCATAGCCATTTTTCCAAAGAAGGTAAAACTACATGGTTGAAATCAGAATTGAAAGGAACATACCCCTGTGGACAATGTACAGCTTGTAAATTTATTTCAAAAGAAAAAACTTTTACTAATCACAATGGATCTGTAGTATATAACATAAGACAATTCATTAATTGTAAATCAGTTGGGATTGTATATCTAATTGAGTGTAAATGTAAAAAACTATATGTAGGGAAAACCAAAAGACAATTTAAATCAAGAATCCTCGAACATCTAGGGGATATTAGGAATAGGAGAGAGAAACCTATTGCTCGTCATGTTATATCTGCACATAATGGTAATCTAGAGGTCTTGAAATTTAAAGGAATATCAAAAATAGAAATGACCTCAAGAAAAGGAGATTTAGATCATAAGTTGTTAATTAAGGAAGCTGAATGGATATATCGATTGGGCACTTTGAGTCCACAGGGTTTGAATGAAGGATTTACTTTCAATCCCTTCATTAAAAAATGGTGAATATTGCATAATAATAAATGGTATAACATTGTACTCTTACATTGGAGGTAGTGATATTTAGGGAGATGTTACAATAATTTGTTGCGGTGTCAATTATTTGTTGAGGTATGATTATGAGATATATACACTCTGACAAATTAATATAAGTATTAAGAGCAAGCCAAGGACATTGATACGTGGCATTTAATTAAGTAGTGAATTGTAAACTATATTAATGTGATAACATCTGCCTGAACTGGATTTAATCTATAGAGAGAATACAGCAAGCACTACCACCGAGCATAGGCAGTGTAAGGGTTAATTGGTACTGCTACGAGTCAAAGCTATACAAAGTGATGTCACAACCAGCAAATGGTGTATTTCGAAGCGGATTGGTCTGAATTGAACCAATCATGTACATGCTATGAATTTGAAAAGGTTTATAAACCGGAGGAACCGACCCGCCAAATTGTATAAAAGCCCCTGACGAAGCCGGTTATACGGCGAAACGCGTTGGGCGGTGTAGCATAAGATTGAGGGTACTAAATGATGTTACCCAGTCGTCAATGTGTTAACAAAGGAGAATTGAACAGGCTAGGCTAGCGAGAGCGATTTAGCTTATGCAGGATTGTCCGCAATAATAGCAGCGTGTAAATATTGAGTAGGAGATGAGAGAAGGGCACCTATATTAGATGTGAGATACTGTAGAATATTGGGAGTTTACTAATAATAGACTTAAGATATAGATCGGAAAGGCATGTATTGAGTGTTCGGTGCGATGCGGAGTGATCTATTCATGAGATACTTAGTATCGTGTCGACATCGGGGTGTTCATATATGAATGCCACTGAGTTATGCTCTGATATACAGGAAATAAGACACCTAAGAGACCCTGATATACGTGGCAATAAGTATCCATTTTATTTATAACAGAGATTAGATGAATGAGTTGTTTCATCAGATAGCTACAATTTAACTATTTGCTAAGATAGCAACAGAGAACTGGTAGTTACTGGTGCGATTCTAGACGATAGCTCAGAGATAGACGTCAGTCTTTATTTATTCACTTGTATATACCTTAGGGGATGTTCCTAGTTTCCTGAGTTCATCAATATTCTCCCACATTTATAACCATATGAAAACTCTCACATACCTAATATCACGCAGCCTAGCATACTGATTTATACATCTGTAACACTTGAAGAGCTACACCGTGTTTTTAAAGGAACCACTATAGTCAAAATGGTTCCTTGTGTGATGTGATATGTTTGTTTTATTTTATAGATATGAATAAAGGTGATTTTAGGTCTATAGTTTCCTTGGTAATACTGAACTGGTCTCTATAGGGATTATTGCTAGAGACAGTGATTTCCCTCTATGACTGGACAGTGTATTTTTCTGCCTGGACTTGAGGGGACACTGGTATTTTCTCTTAGAATTTTTCCTCATTTCTTGTTTTTTTGCTTCTTATGCTTTATTATAAGACCTGCGGTATTCTACATTATTAATATTATTATTCCCTGAGATTATATCATGGAGAAATCAGTCTCCACTCGTGTACAACTAGTAACTAGAGCTTCTACAGCATATCAAACAAAAGCTTCCAAGCACTGATAATTCTCCAAATATTTTTAACCCCTTAAGGACCGACACGCGGCCAGCTCTTAACAACCACGGAGCATTTTTTTTTTTTTTCTTCTTCTTCTTCTTCCCCGGATCCAATATCGATCCCTGTATGCCATGCCATGCCAGGACCGTCACTGGTCCTTAAGTGCCGGACAGCCGTGTGACTGCCATGGCACGGCATTGGACATTAAGGGGTTAATAAAAATAGCAAATATAATTAACTTGTAATGTATAAAAGCAAAGGCTTGTGCGTTTCATGGATGAACTGATTTATCAAAGCCACAAGGTAGACCTATATGTTGGTCGGCCCCCCTCCAAAGACTTTATAGAGACAAATATTGCAAACTTGTTGGTCCCGATTCAGAAACTCGACCACCATTCAATATGATCTGAGGAATGAGCCGCCAAATGTGACATGTTCTAAAAAAATATGAAAAAAAAAATAAAAAATTGAAAGAAAATAAAGAAAAAAATTAATACTGTTTTTATTCTTGAACATGCTTTTATTTTGGCTTTTTCTTTTTGATCATGTTTTTTAGCTTTTATGTTAGCTGCTCCATCCATCTATTATATATTAACCCTAATTATAATCATTGTATATTGTTATGCATTCCTGTCGTGAGATGGAGTACAACTCTCATCTTTCCCGACTGGGGGTCTTTTTTTCCTTTTGGCTGGTGAGGGTAGTAAGTAGTTTGTATGTGTTTTTGTAATTGTGTATGTCTGTCACCTTCCATTCGGTATTTTGATTCTTTATGGTCATGTGTTCCTTTAGTGACGTAGTTTATCTGTGCATCACGTTTTGGATGCTCGTTCCTCTGATGTTGATTTGTCGGCTGAGCCTCCGAATCGGGACCAATCAGTTTTTTGCGCTCTTGGTTTTTCTAAAGCCTTTGGAGAGGGGGCTGACCAACATGTTTGTATACTATGCGGCTTTGATAATGCTGATCCACGAGAAACGTAAGCCTTAACGTATTTGGAGAATAATCAGGGCATAGAACCTTTCGGTTGATATGGAGTAGCAGTTACATTTTATACTAGTGTAGACTGTGAGATTTCTCCATGAGCCTGATTGTCTGCTTTGGCTATCCCCTTTTCCTTACCACATTTTATGTGTGAGTACACTGGAGTTCTTTTGTTGTTTACTGTTATTACACTATTGGGTGTCCCCCCTCCCTTTTTTGTGTGTTGCGCTATTCTTTACAGTTCCGAGAGGAGAAACGGTATCTTGTTTCAGAGTCAGGAATAACACCCAGTACTGCATTCTTGCTGCCTTGTATATGATTGATTGACAGCCTGTTCATTTGTGAGTACCCACAAGCGGGGTGTTTTTGAGGTGGTGGATTCTGTTCATTGATATTTATTGCACTAGGGAACTTCATTGTCCTGTTTTTATCTTGTCAGGACACAAAGTACTGTCTTGGAGAACTCCAGTCTCTGCAATGAGTGGGCCAGGCTTTCAGAATTATCCTAGCTCAGTCACCTGTGCACATTGCATTTTATTTCCTAAAAACCTGGCTTGTTAGTTGCACTTGAGACAGTGCTGTACCAGCAGTGCACCTTTTCTCTTGGGCATCAGGTTACTTTTTTCTTTCCCCTTCCCTTTAGGACCTGGAGAAGGAGAGTGACACCCCTTTACTACAAGTGTCCATTGAGGAAATCTTAGAAGAACAGCGTGTAGAGCAGCAGGGTAAACAGGAATCCGAGAAGCTGAAGGTACAGGCCCTGAAAGAACGAGGTCTGTCTATCCCGAGAGCAGACACCCTGGATGAATACTAAACTTTGACCTTGGACACTTTGACATTAAATGTTGGCCCAAGAGCAATATCTA
The DNA here is from genome assembly GCA_037306005.1 of Rhinophrynus dorsalis. Taxonomy (NCBI): domain Eukaryota; kingdom Metazoa; phylum Chordata; class Amphibia; order Anura; family Rhinophrynidae; genus Rhinophrynus; species Rhinophrynus dorsalis. Next base: position 501,105,358 of record CM074721.1, on the reverse strand, counting down.
AAAATGTCCCAATGGGTGTTTTTTTTTTTTTTTTTTTTTTCCTTCATTTATTTTTATTTGGACTAATATTGTAAAATATTCCTTTAACTTTGTGGAATTGTAGCTTGCAGACAGCAATGATGTCAACTCATTAGCACTTATGTTGAAGATCTACCCAGCAGATCTGTTGGGGAAAGGGGAAGAGAACCCATTAAAGTATTTTTTTTTTTTTCTTTTGTTTGTGATTTTATTTTGCATCTGATAATTTTCTGTTTAGCATGCTGTTTGCATTGTAAAGGACCACTTGTACAAAAACAAAACTAGTTGTGATAACTAAGTATCACATACTTACAGCTCAATATGTAAGAATTGTTACATCCCTAAAATATAACCCCAAAATTGAACATGACAAGTCATGTATAAAGCAAAGAGAACTTAATTCTGTTTGCACTGTGCGATAGGATTATTGTCAAATTTTATTGGCTGTGATTTAGTGCCCACTGCTCTTGTAGTGCAAGTGCTTGTTTCATCATGTCCCCTTTAACTATAGTTTTGGAAATAAATGGGAGCTTTGGAAAAGGTAGGACTGTCTGCTCCCTCTGCATATGCAAGATCAGATTTCAGCCCATAAACAGAATGGAGAATGTTTACAGATATAAGGGTATCTTCATTTTTAGGTATTGATGATCATTTCAGTTGGTGGTTCTACATTTTATTCGGGTCAGGGCAGGCCGTGTCCAAAGTCTGGAATTTACAAGAAGATGGAGAAAACTTTTTTTTTTTTCTCTCCCCTCTCCCCCCCCCCCCTGCAAAGGGGGGGGAGGAGACTGCCCTTTTAATTGCACTCCCAATATGTATCCCAAAAAGTATGGTGTCAGAAAATACTGACAAAGAATGAGAGGTTAAAATGGAAATCTTATTACATTTTATTAAAAAGTCAAACGAGTAATATGAGTACTACAATTAAGCTTAAGAATGAGTTTTAGGATGAGGTTTTATGGTTTCTCTCAACTGGAAAACAATCGCCCTAAAATTAGTCTATTTCTAGCTCATTTTGAAGCAGTGGAACACTGTTCCTGCTATACTTATTTAACTGAAAAAGGCTGTAGTCCCCAGTGCTAGACAAATTCCATGGTGAGTATCAAAGAGATGTCATAAGAGGTTTGAGAGAAGAGAAAAAAAAATTGAATTTCCTCAATCCTGATAAATAATCTGAGGCTGTAAGGGTGAGCTTTTCAAATCCTCTCAATGGGAATTAGAGATAGTAATGTTTCAGAATAAAAACAGCTCCAATTAATCTTCATAGTATTTGGACTATGGAGAGTTATTTCAATACTGTCAGAGTTGTAGTTCAAGAGTAATTGAATGATAAAGTATCCCCCTCCCACCCCTTTTACTGATGTAACACTGCTGAGCACAGAGCAGCATGGTGGTGTCCAGGTGGATCGCAGAGCGAGGGACAATCTTCAATTAGCATAAGGGAAAAACATGTTCTCACAGTAAGAAGATTGTCCCTTGCTGTGAGCTATCTGATCTCAAAACCTGATTCCACATCTGAGGGGAGGTGGCTTTATCATTCAATTACTCTTGAATTACATCTCTGACAGTATTGAAATAGCTCTTTATGGCTCAAATACTATGAAGATTAATTGGAGCTTCTGTTTTTGTGAAACATTACTATCCCTTTAAATGATAACCAGTATGCCTAACTTTTGGGTTAATTGTTTGAATATTGATTAAGTTCTTGAGTTGTGGATCACAGGTATGTTAATGTATTATGTTGAATTGATATATGTTAACATAAGGGATCAAGTGCGCTGTTACGTTTATTGGAGTATGTACTGTTGCCCAAGGGCAATGGCATTATATAAGCCCGGAGTGCTTAATGCCAGCCCGTGTCATGAATTAAGTAGCGCACACTGATTAAGGCGACTGTGTGATGTCTAGTTATAACTAAATGCAAGCTAGTTGCCTTAAAGGGATAGTAATGTTCCATAATAAAAGCAGCTCTAATTAATCATCATAGTATTTGGACTTTGGAGAGTGTTTTTTCAATTCTGTCAGAGTTGTCGTTCAAGAGTAATTCAATGATAAAGTATCCTCCTCCTGCCCCTTTTACTCATGTCACACTGTACAGCCAGATCAGAAGGGAGGTGCCCAGGTAGACTGCAGAGAGGGACAATCTTCAACTAAGAGAAGGGGAAAAACCTGAAAAACTTGTCAAGGGGGCAGGGCTTTCATTGTTCTCATAAGAAGAAGATTGTCCCCTTCTGTTATCTGTCTTGTCTTACAACCAGATCCCACATCTGAGAAGAGATGGCTTACACTAGGTAAAAGGGGCGGGAGGGGAAACTTTGCTTGTGAATATCTCTCAAACCATAAAGGTTTGAGAGATAAGACATATCGTTCTTCATATAAAATGAAGTATTACTATCCCTTTAAGGCAATGCGGGGTATTGATAATATAGTAACACAGAGTCCCTGCTCATTAAAAAGGCTGTGCAATGCTTCAGAATGTGAGAGGTTAGAGCCCAAATTATATTATTCAGCCCAAATGGGAACTCAAGTGTAATTATACAATATGGCTGGGGGCAGATAGTGTAAGTTCAGCAAAAGGGCTGTGAAGTCAAGTAGTAGCTGGATACAAGCTTCTAGTGCTGAAACCGTACAGCTCTAGGTTACACTTGAGATAAACCTATGCTCCAAAGTCTGGAACTGTCTGGGCACTGTCTAGCTTTCATGTTTTTGTCAAGGGTCTATTAGATTACACTTGTGAAAAAAAAAATATATAAATGTTCATAGGTTTTTACAATCGGAATGAAAAAGAATTCAATATATTGTTGTGATGGTACCAGGATTTACCGGACCCTTTTTGGGTCGTCTGGTCCCGAACTGCCACTGCTGCTGCCCCTCATCCACGGCTGGCTGGAGCTCTGCTACTTCCTGGTGTCTGGAGGTCCTGGATAGTCAGGCAGGAACAACTGGATGCTGCCCACTGGCAGACCTAGTGAATTTAGCTGCAGAACCCTAGGTGGAGTGTCCAGAGGCCCTATGCCAGTAGACCGTCGCTCTTGCAGTGGCTAGGGAGAGAATCCCCAGCTCAAGCCCCCTCCAGAAATACAGCTGAGACTTGTATTAAGGAGGGTAGAACAGAACAGCATTTATTGATCACACACTGCTTATATACACTTCCAGAAACTCTTATCAAGATAAGAATACAAATTAGTGCTTGAAAAAAAATGGGCATTTTAACTGGTCCATCATAACCTCCCCTGACTGGTCAATGAAGCACAACAGGAGTAAATTCACATTCCAAACATTCCTTAGCACATGTTAAAACAAACACACACACCACCACCCCCAAAATGTCACCCGATGTACAAAACAGTGTTATAGTTCTAAATCACTCTGTCTGGTCACACTTGTGTCTAACAAATTTCCTAAATGAGTTGCTTCTGAAGGAAACCATGTAAATCTGGAGAAGGAAGGGGATGTCTCTGTATTTGAGGTATGGGTATAAGGATAAAATGGTGATGACATCTTGGTTGCATAACTTGGGATAAATTTGGGAGAAGTGCAACACATAATCTCCGAATGACCCATATGAAATCTTAGTATTCTCCTCCCTGCACTCCACTCTCATGGAGACTTCTTCTGTGGTAGCCTTCACTGTGCAGGACTCCTGAAAGTCCTGCTCGTACCAGAGAGTTGTGTATGACCAGTAGTAATTGGATTTGAATTTTGGAGAAACAACTTGCGCAGAATTCACACCTGGTGGACATTAGGATTTTTTCATGCGATAAAGAAGAGCATTTATTACAGAGGTGTTGGTGTTCCGTTGATGATGAGATTGGTGTGCACTTCATTTCAAAGAACACTGTTTCTACTGGTTGGTTCACATGGTGACATTGGAATAGTGTTAATGTTGCTACACTATGGTCCTCGAACTTAGATCTGCTTGCTGCACATGCAGCTGTTCCCACCAGCAATTAATGTAGTGTATTGGATCCCAAGCCAGTGCAGCACCAAATAACTAGGCTTCTCAAGTGCTTTCACAGCGGGATTACTAAACTTTTAGAGGGTACAGTATGAGACTAAACATATATTTTCAGTAATAGATTGTCATTTAAAGTAGAACTGTTACTTTGTAACAAGTGAATGCTTTCGACATGGCTTTCAAAAAAACACTCCCCCTTCAAAAGAGTAGTTTGAGATATTAGTATTTTTGCTTAAGCAAATAAGCTAGCACTGTGGCAGTTGGGATGGAAAGCAGTGTGGAATGTAAGTGTAAATTTGGCTCGCATACCTGCCAACTGCTAAATGAAACCTTTTAGCTTTAGTGGTCTTAATATCATCTGAAAACCCTAATGTCCACTATGAGTGAATTCTGTGTGGAGTGTTTCTCCAAAATTCAAACACAATTTATACTTGTTACAATGACCATAGAGTCAGACAGGACTCTGGTATGAGTGGTTTTCAGGAGTCTTGCTCAGAGGTCTCTTAAGACTTCCACAGTAGAATGGAGTACAGGGAGGAGATGAACGAAGACGCTCAGTATGGGTCCAACTTGAAGACTTTGTGGAGCACTGGTACCAAATGCATCTCTGGGTATGCAATCTAGCTGTATTCGCCATCTTATGCCTGTAATCATACCTCTGTAATAATACCTGAGAGACCTCTATATCACCAGGCCTGCTCCAGCTTTATAATGTTTCCTTTTGAAGTGGCTCATTTAGGGATTTTTGGTAGGTACAGTTTTTGTTTTTCTGTTTTTTTTGTTTTGTTTTTTCTCCTCTCCTCCCATTCTGGTTGTAAAACCTATAATCTATTGTATTTATATATAATGTTCATATTTTTTGAACACTTTCAAAATCCCCTATTTGTTACAATATCACAATTCCACTTTAAAAAAACACTCCCTTTTCTCAGAAGGTGGGAGCGAGCAGCGTTCTTCTTCCAAGAGAAATGTTACATAAAAATGACACCGCTTAAAGCGGAACTTGAATCAAAGTTATATTTATTCCCCAATCCTTAATATGTTACCAATATACATATAAATACTTGTAATTTGCAGTATAAGTCTGGCATAAGTAAAAAAAAAAAAAAAAAAAATAGAACTTTTTCGGCGGGGAACAGAGCAGACATCTTTCAGAGATGGCATCTCGGAGTCTGCCCTGTTTGTCCCCCTTCAACTCCACGATTGGCGAGTTGGAAGGCTTATGGCATTGGAAGGGACTGACCGAGCAGAGAGCGTCTAATGCAAGATCCCAGCTGGTGCCTGCCTGTTGAAAAAGTTTTGTCTCTTACTTATGCTGGACTTGTACGGCAAATTACAAGTATTTATATGTATATTGCAAACATATTAAGGATTTGAGGCTAAATGTAACTTGGATGAAAGTTCCACTTTAAAATATTTCAGATTTCAACATTTACTGGTAGTCTGCAGGAGAAGGCATGCTGTGGCACTCCAGCTGTTGGACTACAACTCCATTACCAATCAGCTGTTGGATATGATGGGAGTTGTAATCATGACCAGTTTGGGAAGAGGGAGTAATAAAAAGTAGAGAACTCATATGTCAAACACTTTATTTCTCTGTCATCCAATACAGGTTACTGGTAACTTTGGGTAGGCGATCAGCCCCTTTAAGTAGGCAGGAACAATTCTGAGAAGTGACTGCTTGGGGGAGCTTACCTCCTTAGCTTGCAGCTAGCCAATCCCCTTCCAGTAAGGTTTGTTCCTTGGTCAAGACACAAGGCAAGAGAACAGTTCTGCTGTAGTTTTAGTTTTTTATTATTTTCTGTTAGATATGGGATACCACCATTAGGCGTTTACCATCACTGACAATTCCCTTCACCCAAATGTGGATAGCTCAGTTTACCAGGTGCTTTTGTGGACCTAAGCCCTGGGGGGAAAATCTTGGCTGCAAGTTCTTTCCCCAGGAGTTGCCTACTGAGGCTTCTTCTTGATTATATGGTAGACAGAAGATCTGTTGGAAAAGGTGAGCACCCTTTGAGTGCTGAGGTCCACATGTCCCATGCTTCCCCTCTGCACAGGGGTCTCATTTGGAGTTCCTGTTACATACTCATGCACTAATTGGGTTTATCTGTGTGTCTGTGGGGTGTTTGGAGCAAGTTTCAGTGGTAACTTAACCCTTTTGCTGCTGGTTAGCATCTGTTAGGGGCATTGTGGACACTTTCCCTACTGGAACCAGTGTGTTTTGGTCTGCTGACTTGTTCTAGTGGGCTTTTGAGTGGTTTTACATTTTGGTATTCACCTTGTTTACCTTGATTTCCGCACCTTTAAGGCATGCGTTTACCGCATAGATTCCATTGCTTAATTCACTTCTACGGGACTTTACAGTTTGGGACATAACTCTGCAACCACTCCACGTAGCGAGGTCAGAGATGGCTCCTTTGATTGGTCTGCCCTTGCTGTGTTATCCGGTCAACGTTCTGGGCATGTTGGGGGGCTCAGGGGGCTTCGAGCACTATTGGGGTACTTTTTTTCAGTGAAACTACAATTCCCATGAGCGCTTGCTTCACTTGCTCGTTTCTGATTGGCTCCCACTGTGGCAGCCATTTTGTGCCTTCGCTGATCAAGCAGGGCTTGGACTCTCCTCCTCTCCTCAACAGTTTAACCCTTTGCCTACCAGATAAGTCTATTTTAGAGTTTCTGAGGTGATTTTATTTATCATACACACTATTTTGTGGGTGTTTCTGATACTTTGACCGTTTGACTCTGTGAGAATGTCTATTCCATTAGACCTTGGGGCTAGGCCTAAGACTAAGGATACTTGGGTGTCTGTGTCCCTCATTGCTCCTCATGTCACTCAGGGTTACCTAGAGAATACTCAGGTGATGTTTGCCCAGCATGCGCTGCTGCCCCTGAATCCCCTGCAGGGACCTCCAGCCATGCGCTAGAGCCAGTTTGGATGCAAGAGTTTAAGGCTAGTACCAGGGACCTCCAGTCCACTTTACAACTCATTCCATCCACCTTGCAGGGGGTCTTCCACTCGTGGCATGCCCCACCCTTATGAGATCTTCCCTGCCTAATCTGCCGGGTGTACCTGATGTCTGATTCCTCTGAAGAGGAATTGTTGGTGGACTCTGATAATGAAGACTGCCCTATGGTCCCTTCCTCTCAGTTTTTTTGGGGATCCCTTTGAGGCTGATCCTGTTGCCTGGGCTGACGGCCTGATAAGGGCTGTGTTGAACACCCTGAACATTCCCTTGGTGCAGGAGGTTTCTTCTGATCCCTCCGATGTGGTCCAGGAGTCTGTTAGGCCCCATATTTGTTTTTCAAAGAGCTAGTCAGAGACGCTCATACTTGTTTTTCACTTAACCCCACCCTTGACTGCTTGGTGTCTGAGGAATGGAAGTTTCCAGACAGGAAACAGTCTGTCTCTAGGCAATTTGCTAAACTTTATCCATTCTCTGAAGCGGCCCTAGCTCAGTGGGTTCATCCTTCCAAAGTGGTTGCCCCTGTCTCCAGGCTTTCTAAGTCCATTGCCTTGCCTGTGGATGATGCATCTGCTCTGAAAGACTGGACTGACAAGAAGCTTGAGACTGCTCTCAATGCTATTTTTGCGACGGCTATTTCTGCCCTGCTCCCCGCTTTTGCTGCGGCATGGGTGAACAGATCTGTGGCTGTTTGGACTGAACAGTTCACTTCAGCTGTCCGTCAGGGGTCTCCTACTGCTGACATGTTACGGCTTCTTGCCAGCATCTCTGAGGCTCAGCATTATGTTTCTGCTGCCCTGTCTGATGATGTGCGTATGGTAACCAGGGCATCAACTATGTCTGTGGTAGCCAGACATGCTCTTTGGCACAAGATCTGGTCTGCTGACACGGTATCACAGTGCCCGTGATTCGTGCTCTTTCGTGTCTATCACTTGCTGAGTATCCCTCATTGGCTGCCTGCTTTTAGCCCTCCTCACTCAGCCTTTTTAAACCCAGGTTGGGCACTTCCAGGTTGGCCTTTTGTGGTGTTTCTGACCTCACTTATCCTGACCTGCATGTCAGGCTTCTGGGCCTGCTGTTCCGGCGTTCCTGTCTGCTGTGTTCCGGTGTTCCTGTGTTCCAGCACCTCGCGGGTTAATCATCCTGAGTTCCCGAATCTCCTGCCTGCCCGCCTCTCTAGTTGGCTGCTCTCCACCGGCAGTTCCGGTGGTTCCTGTCACCTGTCAGCGCATCAGTCTCGCCCCGGTGGACTCCTTGCTGGAGTGTGGGACTCCGGCTCTAGCTCCGGCGCTCCGGCGACATTGTTCTTTTCGCTGCTGCCCATTACTGTTGGTCCCAGCGTGCGGACGCTGGTTTACTCCATTACCTGGTGGAGATATACACTGTTGGTTCCAACATGCGGACGCTGGTTACTCTATTAAACCTGGCTGCGATAATTACTGTTGGTCCCAGCGTGCGGACGCTGGTTTACTCCATTAACCTGGTGGCGAAATACACTGTTGGCTCCAGCGTGCGGACGCTGGTTTACTCCATTAAACCTGGTGGTGACATTTACTGTTGGTTCTAGCGTGTAGACGCTGGTTTACTCCATTAAAGCTGGTGGTGACATTTACTGTTGGTCCCAGCGTGCGGACGCTGGTTAGCTCCACTGCCTGGTGGCGATCATTACTATTGGTCCCAGCCTGCGAACGCTGGTTAGCTCCATTAAATCTGGTGGCTGTTCTTTCTGTTGGTTCCAGCGTGCGGACGCTGGTTTACTCCATTTACCTGGTGGCGATATATACTGTTGGTTCCAACGTGCGGACGTTGGTTTGCTCCTGAACTATCAAGTACTGAGGCCAGGTCGTTGTCTGCTCCCTATGCAGTCGTCTGATATTTCCTCGTAATAGACTTCTGCTGAGTAAGACCATTCCTCCTATTCCTCTCTACTGTCATAGTCATCTGACAGCTGGTCTGCTCGCTCAGGCTGCCCTGCCCGGTATTGGTAAGGCCGGTAGAACCTTTGTACGTTACCATCCTTAAGGTTGCCTTACCCGGTATTGGCAGGGCCGGTAGAGCCTTCACTCAGTACTCCTTTGGGCTGCCTTGCCCTGTATTGGTAAGGCTGGTAGAACCAGTATATGTCATCTCACGGTTGCCTTACCCGGTATTGGCAGGGCCGGTAGAGCCTACACTCAGTACTCCTTTGGGCTGCCTTGCCCGGTATTGGTAAGGCCGGTGAACCGGTATATATCATCTCACGGTTGCCTTACCCGGTATAGGCAAGGCCGGTAGAGCCTGTTGTTATTGCTACTGTCACTTGGGTTGCCTTGCCCGGTAGTTAGGCAAGGCCGGTAGAACCTATTCTATGGACTATTATTGTTTTATTGTTATGTATGTTTACCCTATGGAGATTGCTTTAACTTTTCAATAAAGTTACGTTTTTACCAAACCTTAAGTCTGAGAGTCTTCAAAAACCGTGACACACGGCCTCCAAAAGGGCTCTCCTGTCCTTGCCCTTTCAGGGCACCTCACTGTTCAGGCCTGATCTCAAGGATCTGATTAGGGAAGCCACTGGAGAGAAGAGTATTCATCTGCCAGTGGTCCAGAGGAAGAAGGCGCCTGTCAAAAGGAATCTGCTTTTTTTGTCCCTTGCAGGCTGACTCGCTCCAGGTGACCCAGGTGGTGCCTCAGGCGCCACGCTCTTCATCCAAGCCTAAGCAGCAATGGAGTCCTCCACTAAGCCCAAGGCTTCCAAACTTCCTTCTGCATGACTCGCCGAATCCGGGTCCCCTCCCGCAGGTAGGTGGCCGCCTATGCCACTAACTTTTGGCTTGAGAGGCCTCTGTGGTGGACCCATGGGTTTTGCAGGTGGTGGCTACAGTGTACAGGATCCCCTTCACCTTCCTTCCTTCCTCCTTCTCAGATCTTCTCTCTCTCCTCTGGGAACAGACAAGCGCCGCCTTTTCAAGGGAGCCATTCAGGCCCTTCTGGACAAGGCAGTCTTGGAACCTGTTCCTCCTCAGGAACTGGGGTTGGGGTTCTCCTCCAACCTCTTTGTGGCTTCCAAGAAGGATGGCGGCTGCCTTCCCATTTTGGTTTTGAATGTTCTTAACTCCTTTATGGTCAGGTCCCAGTATCGCCAGGAGTCACTACACATGGTGAATGCTGCCATGTCCCCTGGGGAATTTCTGGCCTCGCTGGATCTTCAGGATGCTTATTTACACATCACCATTCATCCAGAGAGTCAGCAATATCCTTGCTTTGCCTGCGACCGAGGTCATTTCCAGTTTTCAGCCCTCCCCTTTTGCCTGACCACGGCTCCTCAAGTCTTCAACAGAGTCCTGGGAGCATTGAGTTCCGTCCTCCATTGGGACGGCATCAGAGTTACCCCGTACATGGACAACCTCCTTATGAAGGCATCTTCTCTGGAACTCCTTTATCAGCAGGTGCAGGATTGCATTCATGCTCTGTCCAGTCACGGGTGGATCATCAATCTGGACAAGTCGGACCTTGTTCCTTCACAGAGGATGGTGTTTCTGGGCCTCCTTTTCAACACCCAGAGAGGGATGGTGTTTCTCAATGACATCAGATAGCACTGAAGGTCCAAGCTGTCCTGTCTCAGGATCCAGTTCCAGCCAAGAAGTTGTCATCCCTGGTGGGGAAGTTCGTTTCCACCATAGAAGCGGTTCCGTTTGCCATGGCTCATACGAGACACCTCCAGAGGTTTCTAATCCTGGCATGTAGGGGTCGACTGGATCTCCTGGAGAGGTGCCAGCCTCTCCAGATGGGGAGCAGTCCTGCGGCACTTGAATGCTCAGGGCCGGTGGTCCCAGGAAGAATCTCTCCTTCCCATCAATGTGTTATGGTTGGCAAGCAGAACCAGGAGTCAGACGGTATAGTTAATATAACCTTTTATTATGAGAATAATACAGTAATGCAATATAATATATACACACAGTGGGTGATCAAAAAGGCGAGTACTGTATCAGGAATAGCAGTCTCCCAATATCGCCACCATACTGTCCGAGACTAGGCCTCAGCCTGCTGGAGTCTCGCGGTACGGTAACACCCAAGAGTGATACTGATTCAGCCTGCAGTCGGTAGCTGGGAGTCTGATAGCCCCAAGTCAAAACTAGGAAGGATGTCTGAATAACAGAACCAACCCTAGGAGTGAACAGACAGGGCTTTGTAGTAAGCACTAGATAGGATAGGCAGACTAACCAAAGTCATACACGAAGCGGGTAATCAGCCAGAGCCATGGGTTTGCACCAGATAGGATATCCACTGAAGCGATGGAATGCTGGATGCGCAGTGGACAGAGCCCCAGGTCAACACCAGAGTGGGTAGTCAGACAAGCCTAGGTCATACACAGAGCAGGTAGTCAGCCAGAGCCACTGGTTTGCACCAGAAAGGATATCTGAGCCAAATCGGAAAGCACAAGGAGAAGAGTCAGACAGAGCCACGGGTCAACACCAGAATGGATGGTCAGACAAGCCGCATCATACACAGGAATCAGAAATACTAGATAATGAACTGCTCAGAACACCAATGTAAGGGTAAATGATACACAGGCCCATAGAGTTTTATAAAGGTGTAGGAGAAGGTGGGACCAATTAGGTCCCCCAGTCTAGGCTTATAACAGGCGTCCAGGCAAGTGCCTGATTCAATGCTGCCAGGAACCAGACTAGGCAGCAGGCAGAGGAATGCTGCTAGTGATGCAGGAGCATCTGTCCAGAACCCTACTCCTGGCTGAATGGCGCAGGCCGAGATAAGGCACTGTGACACAATGTCCTGGAGCTTCGGGCTATATTTCATGCCTTGCGACACTGGACACGTTTGCTGGAGGACTGCCTGGTTAGGGTACAGTCGGACAACACCACAGCAGTAGCCTACATCAACAAGCAAGGCGGCACAAGAATGCTCGCATCTTGGCTAGAGGTCAAGGCTATTTTGTCCTGGGCAGAGGAGCATGTCCCTGCCATTTCCGCAGTCCTGGCATAGAGAGCGTTCTTGCAGACTTCCTCAGTCGACACACAGTGGACAGAGGAGAGTGGGAACTGCATCAAGAGGTGTTCTGCCTCATTGTCCAGTTGTGGACTCTTCCGTGCATGGCAACAAGACACAAACGGAAAGTTCCAATGTTCTGCTGTTGCTGGGCGGATCCCCTGGCTATAGCAGTGGATGCCTTGTCGATCCTGTGGAATTTCCCTCTGGCATACATCTTTACTCCCATTCCCCTGCTGCACAGGGTGATACGGAAACTGCGACTGGAGCGATGCCCAGTCATTCTGATTGCTCCGTACTGGCCTCAGCAGGCTTGGTTGCCGTAGCTTCTGGATCTCTCGGTGGCGGAACATCTTCAGCTTTCCTCCCGCCCGGACCTCCTTCTACAGGGTTACCTGTGGAAAGAGGATGTCCATTGTCTGGCTTTAACGGCATGGAGATTGAATCCTCAATTTTGAAGAAGGAATTTTATTCTGGTGTGGTGGCTACTATGCTTAGTGCCCTTAAGCCGGTTTCCTCTAAGGCCTACCATCAAGTTTGATCTACCTTTCTATCTTGGTGTCCTGTCTCAGGATTTTGATCTTCCTATGGTCTTTTCCTTCCTCCAGGATGGTGTGGATAAGGGTCTCATTCTGAGTTCTCTTAAGGTTCAAACTTCTTCTCTCTCTGTTTTCTTTCAGAAGCGCCTTGCTATTCTTCCTGATGTCAAGGTTTCTTCCAAGGCGTTGCTCATACCAGTCTTGTGTTTGTCTCCCGCTCCTCATTGGGACCTTAACTTGGTTTTGGGCGTCCTTCAGCACCCTCTCTTTGAGTCATTGGCCATTATTCCTCTCCGTCTTTGGTCTTTCACAAGGACAAGGCGGTACTTCGCAGGAGTTTCTCCCGAGGGTGGTGTCTGAGTTCCACATTAATCAGGAAATTGTGGTTCCTTCTTCTGACAAGGAGAAGGATCTTCACCTGTTGGATGTTGTGCGTTGTCTCAAATTCTGTGTGCATCGCACTGAGCAGTCTGACACACTTTTTGTCATTCCTGAGGGTCCCAAGCAGGGAAGCCTGCTTCCAAGGTAACCATTGCTTCTTGGATCAAGTCCACTATTCGTAAGGCTTACGAACTTAGGAAGAAGCCTGTTCCCTTAGTGCTTCTCCAGCCTGGAGTCTCAAAGGTTGCTGTCCCCTGCATACAGCCTGATTGAGATTGAGATAGATAGAGAGATATATATATATATATATATATATATATATATTAATAGTACAAATCATACGTGGAGAATAGAAGGATCAGAGGGCCCTGCTTGTGAGTGCTTACAGTCTAGAGTCATATATATATATATATATATATATTATATTATATTATATTATATTTTGATATCACTTTGGCACTCAAAGGCTTGACACTGTCAGCAAATGTGATGTGAAATGCCTTTGACTTTGGCTTCACTGAAAGCCAGTCGTTACCTGATCTGAAAACCATTGGTTTAATTCAAACACCCACGCACACTTGCTTTCTCTCATCGCTTTCATTAGACATCTCGGTGCCATTTTCTTGCTACAAAATTGGCCCTCTTAACCATTTAAGGACCAAAAAAGTATTTGCAGTTCATTGTTTTGCTGTCTTTAAAGGAGCATCAAACACTTTCTTTATGAAAACATATGTTATAGACTACAGCTTTTCCTGCTGAGTAAAACAAGGGCACGCTCAATGCTTTCAGTTTTATTAAAAATATATAACCGTTCAAATAATCAGGAAGTGAATTTATTGTGTTCGCTTTATGAAGGTTCAAGGTGACGGGCAGTTTCTATTACATTTTATGGAGGACTGTCTCACTGACTTTACTCTCCATTAGAATCTAACAGAATAATGAATTGGACCACTAGAGGGCACTGCTAATGAAAAAAAACACCAAAACAAAGGTTTAAATTATAATAACACTGGACATCTGCATTTCTCAGCAGTGGGAGTACCCTTCTTTTACTCAACAGGAAGTGTGTGTGTTTTTTTTTTTTTTTTTTATCCCCCCATTAAAAAAAAAATAAAAAAATTTACTGCTCCTTTAAGCTTCGGCAATAAGACCCCTTGTTAGTGAGGTTACGCAAACTCTTTTATACAGGGTTGTCCACAAATGTCTCTGTGCCGCTATACTCTACATAGGGCCTTATTTCAAAATATATGGGAACTCTTCTGGGGCAAACCATTTTCACCAGCAGGGACAAAGCAATGGTCCCATTGATGCAAGCTGTACTGTTAATTCTTTAAATGTTTAAGATATCTCTAGCATTCAACAAGTTTATAAAAAAGGAAAAAAAAAATTGAAACCGGGAATTTTCTGAATGATTCTGTGCCCCTGTTCTCCAGATGGTTTGCCCCAGAATGTCCCCAGTTTCCTTGAAAACATGACCGCTTTATGTCTAGAGACAAGTAAGTGGCAAACAAAGGCATAATGAAAATCCACCCAAGTACCATTGATGGGGTTTTACACTTTTAAATGCTAGAAGGGTCTATAAAACATGGCACATCAATCTGTTGTAGACCCCTATAGCATTCAAAGGGTTAAAACTAACACTTAAATCAATGGATTATTTGATACCTGTGGTGTGATTGCTTTATTTCATCACAGCGCCACTGTGTCTTTATCCAGACGCTACTGTGGGCCTTCTGCTGCAAAACACAAAAATATTGCCTTTGCTTGAAATGGGGGCTTTTATCAGGATTAATGCTAGCAAGGGCTCTATCACAGTGTGAAGCGTAGTACTGGGCATGGCTCTAGCATTGAAGGGAGAGGGGAAAAAACAACCCCATACTATTTAGCTCAATCAGACTCTTGAAGCAGTTTTGTTCCAAGTTGGAGCAGTATAATGAGAACTTCTCGGGCCTGGAGCTCAAATCCGATCCTGGCAATTCTTTGGAGTTCCTGGGAGCTACTGTCCCATGATTCATTATGACCCACCTGTTGACAGTTAACACAGTTTAGGGTGCTTTACAATGCAAAAGGCACCTCTCTGGTGCTGAAAATTTTAATTAAGAAAAGGAAGGGCCTCACCAATGCTACTCTAGTCTTACTGGCTGCCCTTATGTGATAATACCAGCCAAGATGGGTAACTAGCCTGATTCTAAGGAGTTGGAGTATAGGGGAGAACCAGTGTGCTTCCTTGTAGGCCAAGCCCTGTCACAAATGCACCCCCTGTATTACATCCCTGCCACATAAGGCCCAGCCATACTAAATGTGTGCTTTCCTGCTTAAAACACTCAAACTCACCTGTGTGAACTCTCTTGCACATGGCCCAATGGCTTCTCTGTCCTGTTACCTGGCCTACACTGTGTAGGACTGTTGCATAATAAACATATCCAAGTCTTGATGGTTCTTGTGTTGGCAGATGGGAGGGCTGAGTGAACTGGATTTTTTAAAGTATGCATGTTTACTTTGTAAGATTGATAATATATTTAGTGTTATCGAATACCATAACAGTGTGGGGTTGGGTTAAATCAGCTTTGCTATGTTTGACTGTGCTATATTTAGCTAGACTAAAATTGTGTGTAGTGTGAATCGTAGTTTTTCTGGAATGCTGAGCTATATTGAGGACTGGCTCTGCTGGTTAGACTGGGCACCCGTATCTCATACATACCTGCCCTTAGAGAAATCTCACAGCTCCTGCTGCAGGAAATAATTTGATTGCTTTTGTTAGCTGTTGCAGAGTTTATGTAAGTAAATTCATCACAATACGCAAGGGTAGTTTGTTGGCGACTACAATTACCAAAGGCTGGTTGGGCATGATACGAGTTGTAATTCTCAACAGCTGGAGGTCCAATAAATTGACTATCCTGACAACATGGAATAATTCACACCAGCGACAGTAGCACAATGCTTTCAATGCGGTGCGTAGCACTATTACATAGAGCACCTTGCTGTCTGTTAGGCCTACTTCACATGGCTGACTGAGATTTGTTGTAGCAATAAAGTTGTTGCAACAATCCATAGATATCTTTATTTCCTGTGTGATAATTCACATGGGTGACATTTAAAGGAACAACCATTTTCAGTGGCACCCTTGAAAGCAGTTAATACAGCAGCATACAAAACTTATCTGTATGGAAACCTGTAGACTATGGTGCAGACTGTTCGCTCTTGAGACATGGATATTGAGATGTCTTTCAACCTCCAGCAGTATAAAGCGGAAGTCTCCACCCTTCAGTTATGCCTCCACCATGTGTCTGCCCTCCTGGATTGGTGGTAGAGTTGCCAGATCATCCCTTTAAAACTGGACACATATGAAAAATGTCCACTGCATTGAAAAATGGGGACCACTGCAGCCAACATTTTTCATATGTGTCCAGTTTTAAAGGGATGATCTGGGAACTCTAATTGCTGGGGTAATGCAGGTAAAAAGTGGAGTGGTGCAAGGATTTTTGCCACCCTAGGCAAAACCTAATTTTGCCACCCCTTGGCTCCACCCCTTGTGCCCTACCCATTTATGCCCCGCCTCTGTATGTGTTTAAGTGTCAGTGTGTTCCCTATATGTGTCAGTTTGTATGTGTGTTCTCTATATGTGTATGTGTTCCCTGTATGGATATGTGTGTGTCAGTGTGTGTTCCCTATATGTATATAAGTGTGTCAGTGTGTGTGAGTCTCTGTAAGGATATCCGTGTGTAACTATGTGTATGTGCTTCTCTATATGTGTATCCGTGTGACAGAGTGTATGTTCTCTATATGTGACTCTCCCCCCCTTTGACTCTCTCTCCCTCTTTACTGTTGATCCCCCCTTTGACTCTCTCTCTCCCTGTCTGACTCTTGATCCCCCTCTTGACTGCTGATCCCCCTTTGACTCTCTCTCTCCCCGTCTGACTCTTGATCCCCCTCTTGACTGCTGATCCCCCTTTGACTCTCTCTCTCTCCCCATCTGACTGTTTATCCCCTTGTTCCACTTACTCTTCCCGGTGCACGTCTCTCTCACTCCCCCAGTGAGTATGTTCAGTGCTCTCCCTTGGCTGGCTATATTTTTAACCTTTTCAGTGCCAGAGGGGTATATAACGCATTGAAAAGCTATGCGTTGTGTACCCCTCTGGCACTGAAAGGGTTAATGCAGCACACTGATGCCTGTTTCTCTCTCACCCTCCGCTTCTTCAATCCTGGTCCAGGATTGAAGGAGCAGAGGGGGAGAAAGAAACAGGTATCGCTGTGCTACATTAAAAAAATAGCCAGCTGAGGGAGGGCACCGAAACATACATTTTTTTTTTTTTTTGCTTCCGCGGTAAGTGGTGAGCGGCAGCAGGGGCCGGTGCGCCCTCAGAGAATGTGCGCTCTAGGCCGGCGCCTACCTCGCCTATAGGTGGCACCGGCCCTGGGGAGGCCAGCAGATGGAGAGCCACAGCATTTCTCGTCTATAATGGACTGACTAATGTGAAGGGAGATGTAGTTCAAACATAAATGGCCATATGCATAAACAAAATGGGTCAGTTCAAAAAGTTATTAAAAGAAAGAAACCCACTCATTGTGTTGGAGACCTCTCTAGCATTCAAAGGGTTACAAACCAATTTAAATAATTGGGAAGTTTTAATTTTCTTGTATGTTGCAGTTTGATTCAAATTGCTCCACTTTTAGCTATAAAATGCTGTAGGATATTAGTTCTTATTTAACACTTGGAGCCATGGATACTGAACTGACAGCCCGTCAATAAGGTGACCACATTTCCCATTAAGTCGGGGACAATTATAAAAAACACACACTGCAGGGCTGCATGGCCTCCTCATTATATAGAAATAAAGTTCAGAGCTCAAAGGAATAGGTGGTAATAACTATAAACCAGTGAACAGACATGCATGCAGGAAAATGTTGACGTGCAAGTCTCAAGGCTATCCCACCACCTAAATCACATGCAAACTTAACCCCTAAACGACAGCGTGATCCAGGGGTTCGCGGCCTGAGAGGACCACAGCACTTTTTTTTTTCCAGTGAATTCTGGAATCGAAGGACGGTATGCAGCAATGCCAGTGGCAGTCCTGGAACATCATCGGTCACTAAAGTGTTTGAAGGAGCAGTAAATTTTTTTTATGAACACACATATTTTATAGATCTTTTCCTGCTGAATAAAACAAGGTCACTCCCACTGCTGTCAGAGTTTTTATTCAAATAACCAGGAAGTGAATTTACTGTGTTTACTTATTGATAGTTCTAACTGACAGGAAGTGACAGGCAGTTTCTATCACATTCTATGGAGAACTGTATGTCTCTGACTCTCCTCTCCATTAGAATCTAACAGAAAATCTAATTAGAATTTGACTACTAGAGGGCACTGCTAATGTAAAAAAACATGGGTTTAAACTGTAATAACTCTGGAAATATAAATCTCTCGGCAGTGGGAGTACCCTTATTTACTGCTCCTTTAAAAAAAAAAAACAAATAAAAGCAACATGTAAAATCAATCTGCATTAATTGATACAAAAGATAAAATTAAAAATAAAGTAGATAAGACATAGAATAAAGGCTCACGACCCCCAGATCCATCTGACCACTGCACCTCTCCTCATCTACGCATTTCGAATGTCAAAAGCTTAAAGGGATAGTAATGTTTTCTTCATAGTATGTGGCCCATTTAGCACTGTATTTCAATAAAGATTATGTGTTAGTTCAAGAGCAAATCAATTGAAAAGGATCCACCTCCCACGACTTTTACCTCTCTCTAGCCGTCTCCCCTCAGATGTGGAATCCAGTCTTGGCACCGGACAGCGTGCAGTGAGGGACAATCTTCATCCACTGAGTATAAGGAAAACCCTGCTCCCCTTCACGAAGGAGGGCAGGATTTTCCTTATGCTCAGTGACGATGATCCCCTTCTGTGCTCCATCTGACCAGTTTAGCAAGGCAGCGTGACACAGGAGAAAAGGGAGGGAGTGGGAGCCTTTAAAATGTAATAGAACTACTACACGGACATTATTGAAATACAGTGTTAAATGGCCCACATACTATGAAGAGTAATCAGAGTTTATCTGTTTAGAAAGCATTCCTATCCCTTTAATTATGATGGTCATGGACTCTGGAGCAGTGCTACAGAATGACGTTTTAATAAGCCTTCCTAATTTAACCCTTTGAGTACCAGACATTTATCCAACGCATTGCAAGACGTGGTCACTTTAATCACCAGCTTTTGGGGTCTACAGTGGGTGATAGGGGATGAAGAGAGTTGCAGCCCCCAAGAGATGGACGTCTGACAATTGATTACTACTTCTAGGGGTCATATTCACAAAGAGAAATTAGAGTAATTATGGTGCAAAGCAACCACTTTTTATAAGATAAATATTATCCAAATTTTATAACAACATAGGTTCATTTGCAATAGTACATGTGTTTTTGTTTAAAACAATAAAATATGTTGCTTCATGTATTTGTCAGTTTATACAAGTTGTACAGTAATTGTCAGGCACGTCTGTGTGCCAGATTCTAACATTCCACACGGCACAAGGAATCTGGCACATGGCTGTGCCAGACATTTGCATAAATTGACAAATGAAGCTACATATCTAATAACCAGTGGTTTTCAACCAGGTTGCCTTGGCACTTTGGTGTGTCTTGGACAGCACAACATTGATTAGACCAGAGTTAAGGTGCCTTGTTTCTGTTACCTTCTACTTTTACTGCATCCTCGGTGGGTAATTACTATCCCTAGGTGTGGGCCGGCTCCTCCATTCAACACCATTCTTACCACTATCACTTTTAGTCCGATTTCGACCATAGTATGCTAGCCAGTAATACTCTCTGTTATCTAGCATTTTGCCTACTGGGGTATCCTCATAGTTATCCAGGGGGTAGTCTGTTGCTATACTGTTTTTCTGGTGTATATGTTGTATCCATCTTAGTTGAGTATCTTTGCCTGCCAGCACTGTTCGCTAGCAGCGCTCACCAGTCCCACCCAATTAGGTTCTTTATGCGATTGTACCATACCAGTCATAACAAAACATAACTATAAGTTTCTATTGCAATGTTTTATTTCTATTTTAAATTATAATGTTATGCCCCTGAATGCTAGCAAGGTATCCAACGCACTGCTAATCAATGTATTGGTTGCTAGCGGTTAATGAATTAACAGTCCCATTTAAATCAGTGGGAGTTTTTATCCATATCATGTGGTGCAGTTGTTTGCAGAACTGTTTCCCAGTGTTTAAGGAACACTAACATTCAGCATTATTTTATAGTATTAGCTAGGTTTATAATCATACCTGGGAACATTCTTATCCCTGGCCCCTGGAAAAACACACAGAGCTGGGGATGGCAGTGGCCAAATGACTGTAGTCATGTTATAATGTGGGAAAGACTTAATCAGGAAGAGAGAGTTGGAGAGTTGAGAGGCGGGTTTGCATTTAAATGGGTGGGGAAGTGAAAAAAACAGGGTGGGAGTAGATGAAATGGATTTGATATTGGATAGGGTTACTCCTAAAGCCAGAAAATCAGCCTCGGCCCCTGGAGTCCCAGTAGTTCATTCTGAAAACCAGAGTATCTAGGGTAGGTTCAGAGAGTTCTCAGGAATGTTTATAATAAACACATTAACCAAACGAGTGTCCATACAGGAACTCAAAGAAAAAAAAGGGGGCGCTCCTAGTGCAATAAGTCCTTGATGTTGATTATTCACAACCACCAGTGCCAATTTATGAAAATTACTAACAAAAAACATAGTGAGAATAACAAAGATGCGTTGACTAGCAATAAAAGCTTGTTACATCTCGAAAGGATCACATTCTCCAAAGAACACACAGCGCTACACAGGATGCGCCTCTCCATTCATCCACTTTCAGTGAAGGAGATAAAATATGGAGCCCCATAGTGCCTTAGCTGGAATGGAAAAACACAATCATTTATAAATTGCACTCATGAATTGTTCTGGTTGAAGGTGGACATACTCCTCACCAACAACATATGATCGCATGTAGAAAAAAATCTTTCTCTGCTCAGATAACAGCAAGTTGATGCCCAAGAAGAGTCCACCTTCAACCATCACAATACATGAGTGCCATTTATATATTATTGTATTTTCCAATGTTGATAAGGATCTATGGCCGCCCTCCATGTTTTCTGTTTCTCTTTTATGTACAGGAGTGCCCATGCATTGTGCTTTGCTTTGTCTATATATATATATATATATATATATATATATACTAGTTGAACAGCCCGTTACACGGGCCACAGTGCCACTGCAACCCGGCCGTGGGGCAGTTACGTGCAGTAGATACTGCCCGTGCCACGTATGATACAGAGCTGGACGCCCAGCTCTGTATCAGCCGCGGCGCGGGCAGTCTCTACTGCGCATGACTGCAGCACGAGCAGCAGTGTCTACTGAACATGTCGCGGTGTTACACACAATTTAGCGAATTATTATATAGGATGAGGATCTAAGTATTTCTGGTTCCCTGTCAGGGGCGTGGCAATTGAACGCTGATCTGCTGAGGAGGGGGAAGCGGGCTAAGCACCTCTTAGCCACTTTCATGTTGCTTACTAGGCTTAGGGGGAGCCCTGCCTCCTCAACCAATCACCCCACATGGCCCTTACACACCATTACAATAAAAAAAAAAAATGTACACCTCGTGGTGGGGCATCAGGAACCCTCCTGATGAAATCCAGCTACTGATCTCCAAGCTGATTGGGCTGGGATATCAATAGAGGAGACAAAGTGTAGCAAGAGTGCTCCCCTGCTTCCATCCTACCAGAAGTATAGGGTAGGAGTGGGCGGGATAGGGAAACCCTTTCATGTCAATGAGGGAGGCTTTCCCTCATTACTATGAAAGGGCTTCTTGATCCTGCTGTCTCCAACCTGGTACTCCGGGCAGGATGGAAGCAGGGGAGCCCTTTTGCTCTCTTGCGTCCCCTCTATTAATCTCCCAGCAGTGACAAAACTGCTAGCTTAAAAATAAATGCAGAGCAATCTGTTACACACTCATATTCCTTTTAAATTCCACTGGAAGTGAATCACTTACCACCATTGTATGTTTAAATTATGTTACATTATTCAACACATATTTTGGGCTCACTGGGTGCCAGAAGGGTGCGCAATGCATAGCATAGTGATGGCGCTCAGAGGGTTAACCCATACATTGCATGAGTGTATAAAGAAAAGACACAAAAAAGAGGGGAGCCAAAATAGTGTAATTCTGTGCAAGCAATTATAGATTTATAGAAAATTGCAATCACATTTAGCTTTGGTCAGATAAATCTTACATAACAGCATGTGGAGAGTCTTAAAGGGATAGTAATACTTCGTTTTAACTTTATTTTATTTTGTAGGCATTAAAAAACATGAAGAATGATATAAGTCTTATCTCTCAAACCTTTATGGTTTAAGAGATATTCACAAGCAAAGTTCCCCTCCCCGCCCCTTTTACCTAGTGTAAGCCATCTCTTCTCAGATGTGGAATCTGGTTGTAAGACCAGACAGATAACAGAAGGGGACAATCTTCTTTGTATGAAAACAATGAAAGCCCTTCCCCCCTTGACAAGTTTTTCAGCTTTTTCCCTTATCTTAATTGAAGATTGTCCCTCTCTGCAGTCTACCTGGGCACCTCCCTTCTGATCTGGCTGAACAGGGAAGGGATACTTTGTTTGTGAATATCTCTTAAACCATAAAGGTTTGAGAGATAAGACTTATATCATTCTTCATGTTTTTTTAATGCCTACAAAATAAAATAAAGTTAAAACGAAGTATTACTATCCCTTTAAAACCTGTCTCCGCTCAGGGTTTCTGGTAATCACTGAGGAAGATGCGTTACATCCCCTTCTGGCACTCAAAGGGTTAACATCACCTGGACCTTGGCCCGTTTACACTAGTATTTATATAAAAGACACGTGTCTAAATAATTTAATAATAATAATTTAGCTATCTTTAAATTACTTAGACACATGTCTTTTATATAAATATATATTTGTACCATTTTGGAAACTGCAGCCTCAGATCTTTATCTGCCTGAAAACTATACATCTTTAACATATATAAGCAATCCTAGCCAGGTTTTGTATAAGCAATGTCTGGCCATGTTGTTTGTAAGTACCCACCCAGAGGTGATTTGGTTGTGGCTGTGGTATTGAAATTTACTTGCACTAGTGGCGCCCCCTGTTGTGTTTCCCTTTGTTTTCTACAGTATATGAGTGTATAACCTGTCATGTATTTTATCTTCAACCTTGATTCTTAATATTCCTGAACAATAGACCTAAGTTGTCTTGAAAGCTTGCATCCTAGAGCTACTCATTTATCCAATAAAGGTATCACTTTTACTCTCCCAGTCTCCTAGAATAAGATCAGAATTGGAGTTTAGCACACTCGTCTTTATCACATGTTGTTGCATGACGCCCACATTCTTAACTCCCTTTTCCTGTTAGTGACACATGCACCTCCTCACCTTGCATAGCCCTGCAGCATTCAGTAGGTGAAGCACTTCCTTACTAGAGGACAGCTGAGTCATATTGATTCTGAACCTCTGATTAAAATGACAGTCAACTTCCTTTTTCACTGCAAGGGTACAATATGTAAAGTCACATTTCCTATGTTTTTTTTTTTCTCATCAGCCCATTTTTTTTTTACATTTTTATATCCATGCCATAGAACATTTTGTCAGTGACTGTGAAATGAGGAATAGTGATACAATGTTGCACTGTCAAAGCAATACTGAGTGTTCTGTATGCTGCAGTGGAGGCTGGTTATTATGATGAAGGGACACACAATCCTGCATCACTATTCTTGTATTCACAACTAGGGGTGGGTGAAACATACCATTGTATTCCCATGACAAAAACATGGTTGTCCACTTTTTCTAGGGAAAATCTGCTTTAACTAAATCCCATAAAATCTTCACTGTTTTTGCCCATTGCCAAAAATGTTTCACTATTTTTTCAATGGATAGAATCTTTCCCCATTTTACTTACATGTATTTCCTGTTTTCGCACCAAAAATGTGACGTTTCCAGTAAGTGAAACACAGTACAAGCAGTGAGAGAGAGAGGGAGCTAGGCTGTTGTGCTGTGATTTATTTAGCGAAATTGAGGCAGGAGAGGCTCATAGTGACTGCTATCACTATGATCACCTGGAATACAAATAAAAGGAGGAGCTGGAAGGTCCGTTATGCATTCATTGAGGAGGAGGAGGAAATGGCCACTGCCAGCATTGAAAGGTCTGGATGCCCTGATTCCCCAGACCTAATGATGTACAGTCCCCCTATCTCATCCTAGGGATCTTGGGGAAAATAATGTCACAGGCAGAGGAAGAAGAGTTTAACAGTGTGAACAGGACAGGTCAGCTACATCTGCCTGCTGCTAGTGCTGCAGTGTGCCTTGTGATTCTTGGGGGGGGGGAGGAGATGATGGCAAGTGTGACAGCAGAGAACCCTAAGTCACACTTGCCATCCCAAGCAGTCCCATAACTCAGATCCTGCAGCTAGAGACCCAGAGTGTTGGGACTGAGGAAGGGTTAATTGTGATGAAGACTCAGAGACTGAAATTGATGTGGTTACTGTTAGTGATAGTGAAGCAGCTGGTGGGACTACCGTGACCACAGTATATCCTCCTGCTGAGGTGGAAGTGATGCGGAGCAGCCAGACTAGTGGTCAAGGGAGCCCACAACAACCCCCTGACCACGTGATTCTCCTTCCCGTGGCATTGAACTGGCGGCTAGCAGCAGTAATACAACCATGAGCACAGATCAGCTGCTTTCTTCAGCGCAAGAGATGGCAAGTGTGACATTAGGGGACTCTCTGTCACATTTGTCATCACCTCCAACCAGTGAGACTCTAATAGAGCAGCAGCAGCAAGGAGAGACTGGTGGTGGTGATGAGGGTGATGGTGGAGCAGCTGCAATTGAAGAGATGTTAATGGTCTTTGTAGCCCAAACTGAGTAGGAATGGGAGATTGATATAAAAATGGGGATGGACATCACCACAACCAACAGTGAGAATGCAGAATTAGTGGAGTTTGCTGCTGCTCTAATTCCTGCTGCTGCTCAGTTGCAAGGGCAGCAAGATGATGAGGAACAGACTAGAGTGCTACAGAACACTGTGTACACAGTGGGAATGAGTCCAGCAGTAGTGATGTGGGACTAGGACAAGTCCCACTTGCCAGCAGCAGCAATACTCTTGGTCCTAGTTGCAGTGCTGATTCTGAGGCAGCAGCAGCAGCAATGACTTCAACATCATCCTCTCCCCCAGACAGTGAAGTGGAATGTGGAGGAGAAGAAAAAGAGGCCATCCTTCTCCACCTGTTCCCTATCCCCTGAAGTCATGGGTGTGGGACTATTTTTCTCTTGGGGCAGGCACAGTGCAGTCATCACTAACGGCACTGTGTACAATTTGTGACAAGTCAGAGAGAAGGGGAAAGAAGTGAACACACCTTGGCACAAGCGCCCTCATAACACACATGAAATACAGACACTGTCACACTGGGTGGACCAGACGTGACGGAGCCCACAGAAAAGGGAGTGCTCAGGTGTGATGCTTGTTTGCAATGCTCGCTGTACGTTGGCTGTCTGCGGGAGTACCGTGCTGCGGCCTAAGCCGGGTACGGTGCCGGATGACAAACCCCAGAGGAGCTGGAGGTAAGCCCTGGATGGTAATCCCACAGGCAGCACCTGCTCTTCTGCGGGAGAGAGTGAATGCTGGGGAGCGCAGAGTAGAGAGCGAGGATTGAGAGCGGAGGCCGGATGGCTGGAACTCTCCCAGAAGAAAAAGAGAACAATAGAAAGGTACTCTCCTAGGCTGAAGAGAACAGACCTGTCCAGTAGAAACAGCACTGGTGAGTCGGATGTGAAGAGTTGGAACTGTAGTCATCCAGGAGGGTCCCTGGGAGAAAGTCACCAACAGGCCAGACCGTCCAGACTGTGGCAGGAGCAACAGGTCCAGAAACAACAGGCTGAGGATAGACTTGGAACAGGCAGGTAGACACACAAGCTTGACAGCAGGAACAAGACTGAGCAGTCAGGAACAGGCTGGGTACAAACCCACTGGAACAGGAGGAAGCCAGTTGGGAGACACAGAGAGGTCAGGAACAGACTTAGGAGGCAAGGACGCGATGCAGTACGCTAGGGAACACTATCAGAGTGCACCCGCGTCTGTCTGGAGTGTCATGAAATAGACGCTACTGGATGACGTCATGGTGCACATGACGCAACGTCGGAGGAAACCCGGAAGCAAGTGGAGGCAGCCACGAGCGCAGAGGAGGAAGCCCACAGACAGGAACGGAGGGCAGAACGGGACATGAGGTGACAGACACCATAACATTTATGTGAGCATGTTAAAGCCAAGCCCCCATCAAAGCAATTGTGCACCGCTGTTGCTGTACCCCCTGTCTCCCAAAAAGCAACAAGAGGTGAGGTGTGAATTAAAGTGGAGGAAAAATAGACAAACCCAGCCAGAGCCTAAAAGTTCTATGGGGAGCTAAACACCTGGCTCGCCATCACCTTTTTGCTCTATGGTACTGCCATGGGAAGACGTGGCTACATCTTCTGGTGATCCACCTTGTTTATCGTTACTTCAGCCACAGTCTGATAGCCATTGTGTAGATGTCAGGATGCGGCAGTTCATGTCCAGCCATTGTGCTGACCACACATGGCATTGTGGTGGAGGAGAATCGTAACCAGCGCATCAAGCGGCATCTGAGGAGATTCCATCAGCAGAATATGCTAAGCTGGTGGCAGGCAGGGTTCATCATTATTATTAAAACTGCAAGTGGTCACGTGTCCTTAGTGGGCAGTGGACAAGGGGCATAGTGACAGCAGTCGTGCTTGGTTTCTGGTGGGATGATTTCACATTGGGCACATTAAGCATCAGGGTGTTTAGTTACAGTTATGCCAGATGTTTGATATGAGTGCAGATGTGCCCATTGTTCCCAGTCCTTCCCTTATTTATCACACACACTGTGCACATTGAAGTTGCTGATGAAAGGCACAGTTCCTGCTCTCAAGGGAAAAATTTATATTCCAAC
This sequence comes from Rhinophrynus dorsalis, assembly GCA_037306005.1. Classification (NCBI taxonomy): domain Eukaryota; kingdom Metazoa; phylum Chordata; class Amphibia; order Anura; family Rhinophrynidae; genus Rhinophrynus; species Rhinophrynus dorsalis. Next base: position 501,078,497 of record CM074721.1, on the reverse strand, counting down.
AACACACCCATGATTATGGAGGAGGTGCAGGAGAAGAAGCATTATTGGCCAACTTCTTTCTCTACATATACCTGAAGTGGTGTGGGCTAGTTGTGGTGCTGCTGCTGCCTCATGCGCATCAGTGGAACTAGTAATGGCAAGTCAAATCATGATCATCATAACCCATATCACTGCTATTGCTGATCACATTACCTTGGGGCTGCCTAATCATCCTGCTGCTTAAACAACTCAGCAGCAGCATCAAGAACAACAATAGAAAATTCTATAATGACACCGGGGCAATTGGTAATGGTCCCCATAACATGACTTGCTGGCATTAGGCCAGAAGGGCATTTTTTTCTCAGGGCTTGTTCTTTGATCACAAACCAGATGCCTACAAAACATTGTGGGAGGCTTGATTCTAACAAGTGTAAGTTCTACAAATCAATGATTCCTTAAGGAGTTTGATGCTGTCAAGCCTGATTGATAAAAATAATATCTGATGTGATTCCTCAGGGCTTGTGATGTTAACAAGCCTGAGCAAAAAAATTATCTCTGATGTGATTCCTTGGGGCTTGTGACGGTAACAAGCCAAAGTCCTACAAATCAATGTTTCCTCAGGGCTTGAGCCTCTAACAACAAGTCCAAGTCCTACAAATCATCCTCTACAAAATACTATAGCCCGTCAAGTATCAGTATGCCTCAGTCACAGCTTTTGTCAGGGGGTCCCTGCGTCTCTGTCACGTTACGTAACAATTTATTTATTTTATTTTTTTTATTAATTGTCCCCAATCCCAGTCAACAACCCACCAAAACATTTCCTGTTCAACTGATTCTTTCCCCACACTCCACCAATGCAGGCACCCTCCTCAGACCCCTTTTATACTATGCCTTTGGGAAAGAAAATACAATTTGCTTTGTGTTGTGTGTAAATTCAATGTTCCTATTGATTTCAATGCAATGAGCTAGTTGAAAAAAGTGGAAAAACTGCACTTTTTGCGGGAAATTATTTGCCAAGCGGGAAGTGCCATTATTCACCAATTTTAATTTGAGGTGAAAATTTTCGCTAATCCCTATTCACAACCCCAGCCAATTAAGTAACTGCCAGAGAGACTCGGGATTTGAAACCCCCAAGTCATGCCAACAATCCCCATGTAAACAAAGGCCAATCCCTTCTTCCTCATTATACATAACAGGCACTCCTCTCATTAATGATGACCTTCTGGAGTAGGAGTCATTATCCTGAAAGCTAGGGCATGTGCCCAGAGAAGACTATCTCTTATTTTGTGCAGACTGCCTGGAACTTTGCACACAATACTGTGATCTGATTTCTACAGCTGGCTAGCCCCATCTCCGGCACTGGTTAAGCTGTTGAATCTGGTGCCACCGCTCCCAGATATCTGGGGAAATGTGTATGTAGGGAAATCCATTGGTGTCTACATGGTGTTGCTGCTGCAGTCAGGGAACAGGGTCTCTATAACATCTAGTAGCAGATATCAGAATGCTTGGCATACCCATTACTGAATAAGTTACCAGCTCTCCCCCACCAATTATACCAGTGATGTGACATGAACAATATATTATTTTTCATAATAAAATGTTATTATAGGGCTCTTCTTGACAAGCAAAACAATAGTACTCCCAAGTGATAGCAGGTACTTTATTCAAAAGTTACCAAAAAATTGTTAATGTTTCATTCTATATCTCTGATTTCGGTGCAGTAGGATAAACATTGTTGTTAACGGTTTAATAATAATAATAATGATAATAATAAAACATTTGATTATCTTTTGAATGAAAATGTCACAGCAGTGGGAGTACCCTTGAATTACTCAGAAGGAAAAGTTTTTTTCATTACAGTTATTGATTCTTTAGCCATTTAAGGACTATGTCAAAGTTCACATTTCTTACTATGTTTGTTCAATGGGAATATTTCACTAAGTGGTTCTTAATTTGTTTATAAGAAGGACATACCAAGATTTGTGTCCATCAAACAGCATTTAGTTATAGCTATTTACTGTTTTTTAGTTATGATTGTTCTAGTCTTTTGTGAGCCACTGCACCTACAATCTGATAACAACTTGTATTTCTTATGAGTCATTCAGGTTTATCGAAGCTTATTACATGCTGTTAGTAGCTGTGACCAAGAGCCCGATTTTAAAGGGACACACATACAACAGGAAAGTACTTAGTATTAAAGCATAGAAATCTGCTTTAATTAATACTACGTTTATCCAAAATCTAAAAAGCATATCATTTTTAAATTACCTACTTTGGTGGCATGAGCAGTCGTTACAGGGAGCATACTTGTTAGGGACCAGGAACCAGACAGGACACAAAAAGGTAAAATGCAATACACCTTTATTAGTGCAACAAAAACAGAAGCATCATCCAAGAGCATAACCCAAAAGACTCGCCAGGGTCAGGAATCAAGACAGTTTTTCAGCCGAGCTGGAGTATTCAGCCGAGCTGGAACAAGCCGAGGGTCAGAAGCATAGAAGTCAGCGAAGTCTGGAACAAACCGATGGTCTGGAACGCAGCAAACAGGAACGCAAGAAAAGTCCACAGCAGCAAGCAGCAACAGGTCAGCAAACAAACACAAGGACAATGAGGAAGTGAGCCAAGTTGCTATAAATACCCTGAGAGGATTGGCTGATAACAGTCAGGTGAGTAATCAGAGAGATCAGCTGATACAGCCAGAGCCAGAAACTCAGAAGACAGCAGCAGTGGATAGCAGAACACTAGATTAGCACAGGCAGCAGAATCAATAGGCAGAATGGGAGCAGCTCAGCAAAACCTTGACAATACTGCTCTGTGGGAAGACATATATGGGGGAGGCACCATGGAGTTCCATATCTACAGCCCCCAGACAATGTTACATGCATCAGCTATTCTAATTTATTATTTATATGTATCACCTAGAATACCAGATAGCACTACCAACTGGCAGGCAGGCATGGTATTAGAGCATGTGTTGTTGTGTGGGAGTTTGTTTAATAGGGTATTGGAAGCTTATAGTAAATATTTGTCTGGGTGCTGATGAAGATGCAAATAATGTACTTGTCTGGATACATAAGCCCTCACATAACTTGGGCGAGAATGGATAGATCAAATTTTATTCAACGTTTGGGATACATACAGGGAAGGCTTCCTGTATGCACCCCAAATGTTGATGAATAAAATTTGATCTATCCATTCTCATCCAAGTCTGTGAGTGCTTATGTATCCATATATATATATATATGTAAATATAAAGTAGAACAAAGCACACTCAGGTCTTCAATAAATCAGTGACAAAAAGTGGATGATTTATTTTATCAACGTTTCGGGTGCGTTACAGCACCCTTCATCAGGATAATATAAAGTAGAACAAAGCACATTCAGGTCTTCAATAAATCAGTGACAAAAAGTGGATGATTTATTTTACCAACGTTTCGGGTGCGTTACAGTAGCCTTCGTCAGGATAACCTTGGTTAAACAAATTAAGAACTGTTAGTTTCTAGGGTACAGTTATCCTTTAAACAAGGCTTTAACAGTTTATAGTTTAATGTATCATACCAACTATATATATTGTTATTTTTGGGATTGAATAAGCTTACATTTGGTAGCATATGTAAGTTAATAAGTCCTATATTTGTATGTTGATAATATTAAAACTCTGAGTTATTTTGTGTGTATATATTTATTCCTTGAAGGAAGCACTCACGCTTAATTAAAGTTCAATGGCCTGGGTTCTATTTTTAAGGCCAAAATGATAGTTTAGCCATAAGAAGTAAAAAATGCACTCTCAGGACTTCAAACATTTGCCAATAATCCAAATTTAATGATTATTAAATTTGGATTATTGGGAAATCTTTGTTGTCCAGAGAAAGCATTTTTTACTTCTTATGGATAAATATATATATATATATATATATATATATATATATATAAAGTCTCTCTCTCTCTCTCTCTCTATATATATATATATATATATATATATATATATATATACATATACACACATATATATATATTCATCATCTTCAGACATTGTCAATCCACTGCAGGATGAAATCCTCCTCAGCAAACTCTAACAACTTGATCCTTTTGTAGCTGTGTACCAATGAATTTGGAAAGTTCATCTACCCATCTTGTCTTTGGTTTTTTCTTGGGCATTTAGTATAGAGTGGAATCCATTCCAAAATTTGTTTGGTCCAACTACCGTCAGGTTTTCTTGCTATGTGTCGTGTTTCTACCCATTTCCATTTCAGGTGCTTTATTCTTTCAGTGATGTCCTAGACCTTTGTTTGGTGATGAATCCATGCACACATTTATTGGTCTCTTTTCTGTTATGTTTAGAATTCTCTGCTCCATACTTCTCAGCGTAACCTTAAGTTTTTGGGAAGGCACACTGGTCAAAAACCTTTCGCTTGAGGGAGAGTGGTAAATTTGTCTTAAAGGGATAGTAATACTTCATTTTATCTTTATTTTGTAGGCATGAAAAAAACATGAAGAACGATATAAGTCTTCTCTCTCAAACCTTTATGGTTTAAGAGATAGTCACAATAAAGTATCCCCCCCCTGTTCAGCCAGATCAGAAGGGAGGTGCCCAGGTAGACCGCAGAGAGGGACAATCTTCAATTAAGATAAGGGAAAAACCTGAAAAACTTGTCAAGGGGAGAAGGGCTTTCATTGTTTTCATACAAAGAAGATTGTCCCCTGCTGTTATCTGTCTGGTCTTACAACCAGATTCACATCTGAGAAGAGATGGCTTACACTAGGTAAAAGGGGCGGGAGGGGAAACTTTGCTTGTGAATATCTCTTAAACCATAAAGGTTTGAGAGATAAGACTTATATCGTTCTTCATGTTTTTTTCATGCCTACAAAATAAAATAAAGATAAAACGAAGTATTACTATCCCTTTAAAGACAGTACTACTAAGTTTTCTAAATCTTGTCATCACAATTTTATTCGTCACTCAGTTTCCATCATGGTGTTTCCATCTGTTGATATTTCCTGTCTAAGATCAACTTCTTCTAGTTCTTGTCCATTTACTGTGATTTTCCTTGGTATGGTAAATTTGGTAAACATGACTTGTATTTTGTTATTATTCATCTTCAGACCAAAAATGTTGCTTTCCTGTTGTAGCTCTTCAATACGTTCTTGCAGTTCTTCAGGACTACTGGCAGAGTATGATATTGTCTGCAAAACGTTAAGTGATATAGATAGTCTCCATTGAACTTAAATCCTCTTTTGTTCTAGATTCATTTGCAGAAAATTTCTTCTAAACAAGCAGAAAATAGTTTTTTCGGAGATTGTGTCTCCTTGTCAGATGCTTTTTTTCTATGTTCATCTGGACTTTCTGATTGTTGACCCGTATTGATGCAGATGCATTTTCACTTATTGATTGAAGGATATTAATGTAAGCTCTGTCTATTCCATGGCTGATCTGGGCATCAATTATTGCTGGCTTGTTCACTGAGTCAAAGGCCATTTCATAGTCAATGCAGGCTATGCATAATGGAAGGTTGTATTCATTATGCCGCTCTGTTACTTGTTGCACAGTCTAGATGTGATCCATTGTACCAAAACTGCTCTTGAAGCCTGCTTGTTCTTTAGGTTGTGCCACGTTAAGTAGTGTGTCAGTCGTTCTTGATAGTACCTTTCTGAAAACCTTGCAGACCACTGGCAACAGGCTTACTGGGCGGTAGTTTTTAGACCTGCTTTCTCGCCTTTTTTGTACAGTAGGATGACTTCTGCTTTTTGCCATGTTTCAGGCACTTTGTTGAGTAGTCGACATTTTAAAAATAGTTTAAATAGGGCTTTGAATAAGGGTTGACCTCCGGCTTTCAACATTTCAATAGTAACTTTATCAGATTCAGCTGCTTTGACATTTTTCAGTGATTTTATTACAGCTTGTACTTTTTGCACAATTTCTGGCAGAGATTTAGCCTCTGGCACTGCATTCAGTTGTTTTCCTTCATCCTTCTAAATATTTGAATATAATTCTTCCACTCCTAGTATTTGTTGTTGAGTTTTTGCTTTCATAACACCTTTAAGCTTTAAATCAAACATTTGGCTCCTATGTGTGGCCATCTTTCATTTTGCTTTCTTTAGTTCTGAATTTTCTTCCAGCATTCTTTTCATGAGCTTGACATTGAACTTGTGCAGTTCTTCTTTTATCCGCTTCCTTATGGTCTTGCACATTTGTATATATTCTACCCTGTTTCTAATTTTAACATTTTGCTTAATTTCTCATTGCTTTTTCATCATGGCAACTGTTTCTCATCGGGTTTGGTCAATGCCTTATCATGGCGGTAGTGTTTGCATGTATAAATGAAGCTGGGAACTACTATGCCATTGGGAGCATATACTCCTGGCAGGGTCACTCGAGGTGGACAGATCAAAGATAAGACACCAGACTTAGTGAATCTGAAATCTGCCAATCTGCACTGGACCAGAGTGGCAGACTATGGTCCATTCCCTTAGCATGGCTTCACAACAAAATCAATGGCCCTCATTCCCCGGTGGCTTTCGAGTTACTTCGAGTCCATATCCCCTGGACTTCTTCTTGTTTGTCTTGAAGAAGTCCGGGGGATACGGACGAAACGCGTAGACCTATGGACCAGGCATGCTGATCACAATTCACAGGCTGGAATGACTTTGGAGGACTGTACCACTAAAGAGATGTGGAATTAAAGCATAGAAATATTAAGAAGTGCGATCTGTGAGTGGCGTTTCACGAAATACCTGTGGAGGCAAGGAGAAGGCCCTTAAAAAGGGTGAAGATGGGTGAGATATGGTATCCCCTATTTTGATAGCCTTCCTACACGATAATAGATAGCCAAACTTGATAGCTATATAAAGAATGGGATTACATCTTCATTTTCATATTCATTTCACCATGTCATTCCATTTGTCCTGTGTAGATGAACTGTACGTTTGAATGATGGTACTAATCCTATAGTAGGATGAAGAGATATAGAGATATATAGGATGAGATTTGTTCCTGATCGTGACAGAGAAGAATGGTGTATATGTCATCATCTAATTTCCATATATTCATCGTATATGTCATGCTATTTATGATCGGCAGCCTTTTACATTTTGGACAATAGATAGTTCTTTTATGTCTGGCGCCAGATTTAGCTCCTTGCGTATGATTATAGGTCATTGGGATATATGTTTTTATGAGTTTATTTTAGGCATATGTGACTACACATTTATGTTATAAGGGGTGAGTCTTCTGTGTGGGGATATTGTTTTCATTTGTGCTGATTATCAATTATGTAATAAATTTGGTATTTTTATATATAATTTTTGAGGATGATTTTATTATTGGTCAGTGCTCTATGTAGATCCGGTCTGTTTGTCTTATATATTGTTTTCGATTTATTTTTATGGATCATGAGCACCCCATATTTGTTTTGTATGGGTAAACCATATTTTGTATATTAGTAGTGCTCCTATTTTCTTTTTCTTTTGTTTTTTGGCTTCATCAGGTTGTTCCAAATATCTTGGAGAACTAACCACAGTTCTTCTTTGGATTTAGGAAGCTTCAGTTGCTTCTCTCTTTTCATGTAATCCCAGGCAGACTTGATGTTGAGATCAGGGCTCTGTACCATCACTTCCAATACTCCCTGTTCTTCTTTACACTGAAAATAGTTCTTAATGACTTTGGTTGTATGTTTGGGGTCCTTGTCATGCTGCAGAATAAATTTGGGGCCAGTCAGAGGTCTTCCTCATGGTAGTGTATGATGGATAAGTATTTGCCTGTACTTCTCAGCATTGAGGAGAACATTAATTCTGGCCAAATCCGCAACTCCATTTGCAGAAATGCACCCCGGAACGTGCAAGGAACCTCCACTATGCTTCACCGTTGCCTGCAGACACTCATTCCTGTACCGCTCTCCAGCCCTTTGGCGAACAAACTACCTTCTGCTACAGCTAAATATTTCAGATTTTGACTCATCAGCCAGAGCACCTGCTGCCATTTTTCTGCACCCCAGTTCCTGTGTTTTCATGCATAGTTGAGTCGCTTGGCCTTGTTTCCACTTCGGAGGTATGGCTTTTTAGCTACAAATCTTCCATGAACACCACTTCTGACCAGACTTCTCTGGATAGTAGATAGGTGTACTAGGATCCCACTGTTTTCTGCCAATTCTGAGCTGATGGCACTGCTGGACATCTTCCAATTGTGAAGGGAAGTGAGCATGACGTTTCCTTGGCCGACCACTGCATCTACAGTCCTCAACGTTACCTGTTTCTTTGTGCTTCCTCAGAAGAGTTAGGACATCACATCTGGAAACCCCTGTCTGCTTTGAAATTTCTATATTTTGTTAATTGAGAAAAATAAACTATTAACATATTTTTGAAAATAATTCTTACTTTACAGCATTTTTTCACACCTGCCAAACACTTTTGCAGTAGGGAAATATGCATTACTTCCTTCAGCATGCATGGGCACAGGAGGGCCCCGTCAGTGTTGAGAACATGCCCTGTGTACTTGCTCAGTGATATTCACCACATGACAATGAGTTGTTGTTTATATGAAAGTGCAGGAAGTCGATCAATCATCTTCTGGCAATGACAGGAGACTTTGATTGTCACAGACAGCCCTCCCTGGTCTTCTATGCACCGACACTGCTGACAATGCTTCTCATGTATTTAAAGGGCCCTGACGTTTATAAATGACACACTGACAAACAGCCCAGCCAAATGTACCATTTATAAACATCAATAGCATCATCAAGGGATTAATACATACTTATGAACAACATACATTATGCTGGTTCTGTGCAGCCCTGCAGAGTATCATTTTCATAAGTGTACAACATACTGCTTCACATTTCGATATTTTGACATTACTGCACTATGAAGCTTCCTCTTTCTTCTGTTTTGCTTTCTTAAAGTAAGATCTGTAACAGGATTGATATTCCTAGAGGATTAATTATCAAATGAGAAGTGGTTTCAAACATAGAAATGGGAAAAAGTACACAATCTAAATGCTAAATAATATATACATGAAACAAACTTCAAAGGCAGAATACAGACATTGTGGTACTCTGATGAAAGTATACTGTAATTCCTTTCAAAAACATTCTAGATACCCTTCTAGCTCTGAGCAATATTGAGAATTATGAAAGTCGGTCTCAAAGCAGATTGAATATTGACCCTGGGGAATATCCAACTGCCTATGAACTTGACGGATTCCTGTCTTTTTTCAGTCTCATCATCTATGTTACTGCATTACTATGTAATGCCACTATGTATCACTATTTAGCCGTCACCTAGAGTAAGGAGGACAGTCCTGGAAACCACATCTCCAGGAGGACATCAATAATTTAGAAAAAACTATGGTACCATGTTAGCCAGTAGAGTAGATGGGATTCAGTCACAAGAGTGATATAAAGGTGATACCTTTTAATGGCTAATCGAAATAGAAAGTGCAAGCTTTCAGTACACTAAGACCCCTTCTGCAGGCATGGGTTAAAATAGAGCTGGGATAGCACTGAATTTATATTTACAGGGTGTGACACACATTTAAAACACAAAGTACACAATGGGGGACAATTAACTTAGTAAACATCCAGTCCGCATATATATGAAATGATATGCATAGCATACTCTGTAAATATAAATGCAGTGCTATCCCAGCTTTATGTGTTAACCCATGCCTGAAGGAGGGCCTTAGTGTCCTGAAAGCCTGCACTTTCTATAAGCTTGCACTTTTTATATCCTAGTTATCCATTAAAAGGTATCACCTTTATAACACTCTTGTGAGTTTTTTTTTTGCTACAAAAGTACACTGAATCCCATCAATAATTTAGAAACTCTTCAAAGAAGGGCCACTAAAATGGTGAATGAGCCTAAGAACAAACAGATTACTAAAGAATCTGGGGCCTTAAAAATAAATAAATCCCTAAGTGGTTTCTGGTTCAAACTCTTCCCACCCCCAGGGCGACAAGGGAGCAGAGATCAGTGGCACAGAGAGAATCAAAGGAGGCGATTTTCACAGGAGTGGACAGAGAACACTCACTGTGAAAATCTCTGCAGCGAGACTCACCGCTGCAGAGGTCCAGCGGGTCCCTGACATACATGGTGTGCTCAATCGAAGGATAACACGGTGCACAATTCACTAGTATATCAATACTAAACTCCTATGAAGTTCAAGAACATGATGGGTAGATGAAATTACTAAATTTGTTGGTACTGTCACACTTTCTGTGAACAAGAACTGAACCAGTACTTTAGGTAACACAATTTTATTAAGATACACAACGTAATGAAATTCTCATCAAACAGTAAGTACACACAATCTCGGCAACATCAGGAAGTACGAAGTACAGGACCAAAGTTCTTGGAGGCTTCCTGAAGAGTCCTTCTTCCTGCCGTGGATCTACAGCGATTGTTGATGATGATGATGCTGATGATTATATATAAATATATATGCGTGCCTGTGTGTGTGTTCTAGCATCTAGGTCACCTCCTCACAACAAACAATGGACTGCAATACATTTGAAAAGATAGTAAGGGACCCTAGTTGTTATTAGATTGAAACTGAAACAACTAGCAGGAGACTAACATAGAGATTCAATGCAAACAAAAACAGAAAATGCAAGTAACTACTATTTGAGGTAAGACCTTCCTATGAACACATTAAGAACCTCTTATTTGTACAGTATAGTTCTCCTTTAAAGGGATAGTAATACTTAAAATGTAAAAAAAATATGTTGTAGGGTTTATCCCCCTGAGTAAAACAAGGGGCCATAAATCTCCATAGGATGGTGTAGCAACAGCGCCACTGTACAATTTCTGGCCACTGTGATACTGAACCTAAAAATTCAACTTTGAAAATTAATAACTTTTGAATGAAACACCTTTCAGCAGTGGGAGTACCCTTGTTTTACTCAGGAGGATAAACCCTACAACATATTTGTTTTACATTTTAAGTATTACTATCCCTTTAAAATGCATAGCTTGGAGAATAAGAAGAATATTTATGATGTGACTGAAGCCTTCAGAGAACCATTTTTCAGAAAAAAAGGAAAACTAGAATTAGAAGATATAACCTCACACACAGTTCACTTTCATACACACTCTCTCACACATACAAACACATACATTTTTTTTTTCAAACAAATAGTTTTATTATAAGGTAAAGTCGTGACAACATTAAGAATAACAGAGAATTTTTGGTTTTATATAGCCTCCTGTAAATTGTAAAGAAAATAAAGTAATTGATCTTAGATAAACTTTGAGTGTTCTTATAGAAACAGGTATTTACAGTAAAATGAAAGTGAAAGGAAGTGCACTATGGGTAACACAATACGTTAAATTAAGGGTTCCGTGGGTGACTACTGAGAAGAAAAAAGTCTAACACAAAGGAAGAGAAGATAACTGTTTTAGTTCATTACAGCCTGAGAGATACCCTTTGATCTTTTAGAAAAACTACTGTTCAACCACGGGGACCAGATATCCTGAAATTTATTGTAACAGTCATTTTCTATGGAGCTAAGTTACATGTAATAACAAGTTTGGGCTATTTTATCTAGCACCCTGCTCCAGGAGATTTTCAAATCCCGCCAATTTGCTGCAATAGTCATCCTTGTACTTAGGATTATAAGGGTGAGAAGATTATCCTCCCTCTTTTTAAGGTTGGAGACTCTTTTCCCAAAAAGAGCTTCCCATACATTTAATTGGATATGTTTGTCAAAGATCCTTGAAAGGAGATTAGAGATCCTGTTCCATATCAATCTAACCTTTGGGCAATCCCACCAAATGTGAAAAAAGAGCCAGATTCATTGCAACCTCTAAAGCATTCGCCAGAAAGGTTGGGAAACATGCAGGACAGTCTAGAAGGGACTAAAGAGGGAAGATGGAGCATTCTAAAGGCCTGTACCCTTAGATTTAAATTTATACAAGTTTTAGGTAGTCTTTTCAAGACAGGGGTAAGAGAGTTGAATATTGGGAGCGAAAGATATGGGTTTGGGGGTAGAGAGAGATGGACAGGGAGAGGAGAGAAAGAGCTGGACCTGGGGATGAGATAAATAGACTTGGGAAAGATATATAGACCTTGAGGGAAAAACTATGGACATGGGTGAGAGAGCTGGACCTTGGGGGAGAGACTGGTCCTCAGTGGATAGAGAACTAGTCCTCGGGGGGAAGAGGGGTGAACATAATAGGGGGGAGATGGGTATGACAAGTGGGGAGAGACATGAAGGGGAGGATACATTAAACTTCACCTCCTCCTCTTCCATCTTTTCGAATAGAAAAGTGTATTCCCCAAGGTTCTCATTCACATTGTTGTATCCTCCACTTTCCCAGATGTAATAAACTCTCCGCTGTTTACTTTTGACTGGCTCCCTGCTCAGTAACATTATACCTGTACTGGGGAGTCAGTGTAAGAATGATGATAACGTATGCTACTTCCTGCCTCTCTGAATATTTTACTAGTGGATACCATTACAGTGGCTGGACACTACTACACTAACTGAAAATCACATGATCTGTTTGTGGCGCCACACCAGACATACACACACCACTGTGCGGCAGTGGAAAAGAATTATGCTACTTCTTCTCCACTGCTGCCTGGGCAGGAAACTTTTCTGCCCCATGGGGTATTGATTTGGACAATACAGTGTTGTGGACACCCATTTCAATATCACGAACAGGGCACTCTCAAACTTCACCCCGTTTATTGTATACAGTTCCATGATAATTTCACTACACTGCCATCATGCGTAACAGAAATGTGCTTCTCCCCATGTTCTCCTTCAGTTCATTGCATCATCCTCTCTCACATTTGTAAAAAGGTCTCTTTCATCTGCTTATGAACTCTCCTCTATGCTGACTGTCTTCCTGTGCAGTGATGCTAGACCTGTACTGGCCAGGCATTGGGCTGGACTGCAACCAGGAAGTGTGTGGCTCTCTGAAACTTCAAAGTCTTGAAGTTTAGTCTCTCTCTCATAAGACCAATGAGTGAGTACTGGGGTCTGTCAGTGTTCCCCTGTTGGTCTTCTGAGGCTCAAAATGCAACCTGGCTTCATCAGCAGGTCTGATCCCCTGGGCTGTATTCGAGTGACAGTTGCCCTTTAAAGGCTTTTCAATCTGCATCAAAGAGCTTGCACTAGTTTAAGGTTTAGCAGAGTGCTCGAAAAAGTTTGTAACAGTTTTAAGGTCATGCATCCAGCCCTAAAGTGTTTGAGATTTGTTAAAAGTCTAGCCATCGGCCTGGATATCTTAGTGGATGGATGCATAGATCCTGAGCTCCTGCTCTGAGTATGCTGTAGTAGCCAAATAATTGCAATTTATTTTATTTTTTCCTCTCACACCACCACCATAAACACTATTCGGACAAGAAACAAAAATCAGTGGAAAAACCAAGCCTTGCATATATTTTTCCCTTCAAAAGAATTGCTAGGACCAGGGATTGACAAAATGGCGGAGCAGACATCAGATGCTCAATGCGTGCAGGCTGACAACACTACATCTCTCAATAGTGACCACTGTAATACTTGTTATTGCTTATTATTAGTATCCAATACAAGAACAATGCTGATTATTATATTAACAGGTGTTGGTTTATTACTATGAGCAGAGATACAATATATAACATGTTCATAAAATAACAGTACTGCTCTAACTGACAAAAACCAGGAAGTGTCTACACATTAAAGAGTGGTAGAATACTTGCAAATATACATAACGTAACTGGAACAGATATATGGGGTAAAAAACAAAAAAAAAACAGATTAGGTAATACATGCAATGTATACGTTTTAGGCAGGAAAGTGCAACATTAACAATATATAAATGATTACCAGTAATATGCAATAATATAATACATAAAGTCTTATAATGTATCTTAGTCAGGTATCTCAGTCTGAAACTCTCTGATGAAACGCAGTCTTTCTCCCTCTTTCATCAGAGAGTTTCAGAGGAAGTCTGTATCAGTCTTTTGTGAGGTGTGTAAGATACACATTACTGAGTTGGGGTGAGAGAGCAGATCGAGAACTTCCCACTGAACAGACGGATTCAATCTATACATGCAGGACTGAGATACGTGAAGCAGAGAAAGACCCGATACACCTGTAGCTGGAGGAGCGGATCCAAGCTTACTTACATGTAAGTGTGATACTGTTGTTTAATTGGTGTACTATACTGGTCACTGAATCGATCTATTTGCTCTTCTGCTTCCTTACAAATTGCGGAATACAAGTTGGGAAGAATCCCAGAATATTTGGAAAGAAAATTGCATATGGACTGAATGCTACATGACCTCTGATTGAACGGTGAATAATAGGTTCAGATTTTTTATATTATTTGGACTTCAATATAACATATGATAACGATTGAAAATTTGAGGTTACTGTGATATGAAAAACAATAATTTGTGTTAATAGATACTGTGATATAATATATAAAACTTCATAGTACATCAATATATTGGAGCGCTGAGGGTATATCACTTTTTCAACCATTGAGTATGCTGTCTTTTAGTGCCTGTAATTGCATGTCTCTTGAACTACAACTCTGACAGTATTGAAATAACACTCTTCATGGCACAGATAATATGAAGATTAATTGGTGCTGATTTGTTGTGAAACCTTACTATCCTTATAATGCTTTGGATAATAAAGCGGGTCTCTAGTATTACTTCATAATACGCTGCACACCATTCCAAAATGTTGTATTTGCCTTTTAATTAGGCATGGTAGAGATGCAAAGCCGTGGTTTATATATCAGCAGGCATAATGAGGTGTCTATAAAATAATAAATGTTCTTGACTGTAATATTTAATTTGAAACTGGCAGAGATAAGATAATAAACCAAATGTAATATGAATGCAAAAGGGACAAGTGTTATCCCATGTGATTAACTGCATTAAATTAGTCTCAAATTAAAATATTTCATAAAGTAAATCAAATAGTGGTTATTAAAGGGATAGTAATGTTTCAAAATAAAAGCAGCTATAATTAATCACCATAGTATTTGGGCCTTGGAGAGTGTTATTTCAATTCTGTCAGTTGTAGTTCAAGAGTAATTGAATGATAAAGTATCGCCCTCCCGCCCCTTTTGCTGATGTAACACTGCTCACCTCAGATCAGCTGGGAGGTGCCCAGGTAGACTGCAGAGAGGGACAATCTTCAATTAAGATAAGGGAAAAACTGAAAAACCTTTCAAGGGGGGCAAGGTTTTCATTGTTCTCACAGTAAGAAGATTGTCCCTTGCTGTCAGCTGTCTGGTCCCAGGACCAGATTCCACATCTGAGGTGAGCAGTGTTACACTAAGTAAAAGGGGTGGGAGGGGGATACTTTATCATTCAATTACTCTTGTACTACAACTCTGACAGTATTGAAATAACACTCCCCATGGCCCAAATACTATGAAGATTGATAGGAGCTGATTTTATTTTTAAATGTTACTATCCCTTTAACCCTTTGAGTGCCAGAGAGGTAATGCTTTGGATACCTCCCTGGCACTCAAAGGGTTGAAGGATAGGTCCAGTAAAAATAAAAAATAAATGTCCCAACACTTTTTAGAAACCTCTGTTTCCTTCTTCAGGGTGAAAACTTCAACTCTTTATTTTAAGATCCTGCAGTCTGCCCTACATAATGTGCATATGCAAAGTAATGGTCAGAGATGTTCAACTAGGAACAAGCTTGCTAGGGTACATAGCAGGCTGTTAGGACTGGTATCCTATACAGGGTGCAATCTCTTTTCGCTCATAAATTCCATACACCTTGATGAAATATCCTGAATCACATCATACTGATCCTGCCCAGATGACAGTCCAACCAAATTCTCTGAAGGAGAGAATCCGCTAACCCCAGACATACAGTTTGGCCTTTGTGGGCCTTACCAGTGAGGTAAAAATGTAGTCATTAGGTACTTGTGAGCAAGTCTGGATTCCCCTATAAAGGTTAGGGAGATATTTGCATATCCAAGATAATAGACAGAGTTGCTCGACTTGGAACAAGTCTACCAGGGTATACAGCAAGATCTGTAGGATCCTGCTACATTTCTGTATTAAGACCATGCATCCTATCTTATATAGTTTGCAATCTGGCCTGCCATAAATACAGGGCTGGATTTACAATCCAGGCTCCCCTAGGCAAGGCACTCTGGGCACTCTTAGCTCCGCCCATGGCCACACACCCCTCCTCACATGACCATGCCACCAGTCTCATCCACTGTTTCCTGTCACAGAATATACCTTTGGCCTACAACAAGCAATGACATAAAAGCTTTAACCCATTGGTTGCTAGAGAGGTCTCCAACACATTGCTCTGCAATGTGTTGGAGATCTCACTGGCATCCAAGGCATAGCTTGGAACTCTCTGGATTCACTCTGCATTACCTGGTCTCCTGGGCAGAGGCTGATTCTCCGGATGTGGGGAGTTTCTAATGAAGCTCTGCCCACATCCACTCCTTCCCAGTCTGTTCCTCACACTCCTCAGCCTCTTCTCTGCCCTCCTCAGCTTATTTTGTACACTTTTTTTTATTCTTAAAGCTCCTTCCCCTCATGATTAAGCCCCACCCTCTTTTGACATGGCACAGGACTCCCCTCTCTGGGGAGTCCTCATCAAAATGTTCCCAGGTATGATCCAAGGGATTTAAATAATATCCTGTAAATGGGTGTATAAGCTACAGCATGGATACAGAGATTGCTCTGGCCCCACCCACAATTCAGAATGTAGGTGTGGCCAGCACAGCTGTGGCGCCCCTCAAAATGTGGAGCTGTAGGCAGGTGCCTAGTCTGCCTATTGGGAAATCCTGCCCTGCATAAAAGCATGTGCAATCCATATACTCTTTTGCAGTCTGCCCCAATTTATTTGCACATATCAATGTTGAAGAGCATGGAGTCCTAAAATATCAATTTCAGCTTTGACATTTTTTAACCCTTTGAGTGCTTTGCAATGTGTTTCTTACCCCTCTGGCACTCAAAGGGTTAACAGTAATCTGTCCCTGAAGTTTCTTATGGGTTATAATTATTATTCTTTATTTAGACAGAGCCAACTTATTCCGCAGCGCTGTACAATATGGAATAGACATACAGAGATATTAAATAGTATATAAAATACACGATCCTGCACACCTTAAGTGAATGTCAGGGAAGAAACCGTATATATCATACACAGGGTGCCTACCATCCACAAAAAATACATAGAAACAACAAGAAAAGAATGGATATAAATGTGGCACTCCCCTTCCTCATCATACACTAAAAAAAGAAATAATACAAATATATAACTAGTATCAAACATACAAATTTATTAAAGGGATAGTAATACTTAAAATGTAAAAAAATATGTTGTAGGGTTTATCCCCCTGAGTAAAACAAGAGTACTCCCACTGCTGAGAGGTGTTTCATTCAAAAATTATTAATTTTCAAAGTTGAATTTTTTTAGGTGCCATATAACAGTGGCCTGAAATTGTACAGTGGCGCTGTTGCTACACGGTCCTATGGACAGCTCTGGTCCCGGGACCATAAATCTCCATAGGATGGTGTAGCAACAGCGCCACTGTACAATTTCTGGCCACTGTGATATCGCACCTAAAAAATTCAACTTTGAAAATTAATAACTTTTGAATGAAACAACTTACAGCAGTGGGAGTACTTTTGTTTTACTCAGGGGGATAAACCCTACAACATATTTTTTTTTACATTTTAAGTATTACTATCCCTTTAAATTTACAGTAATATCTATGACTGTTTGGAATTCTCCAAATTCTCATGGATTTAAATTGGAATTTTAACCCCTTGAATGCTGCAAAGCAATGCGTTGGAGACCTCTAGTATTCAAGAGGTTAAAGTCCAATTTAAATCAATGTGCCTTTTTATCTCCCCATTATGGTACAATTTGTTTGCACAAGAATTGCGCCTCTTTATCTTGATGAATAGGCCCTGTGTTTCCAATGAGAGCACATAGCTGTCTTTATGTCTGTTGCTTTCAATGGTTGGGTCCATAAGCCTAGCATAATTGACAGACCAAGGCCCTGCAAGCTCTCATCTCCTTTTATTTCTCTGTGTTTACATTTCTAGTGCATCAAGTCTTTGTACGCTTTGGTCCCCATTGTACAGCCCTGCAGAATATGTAGATGCTGTATCTACAAAGCATAAACATAATTAGAAGACTGTGACATTCTTTATCAGTTAGTCTCAAGTCAGTTCACTTAAAGGGATAGTAATACTTTGTTTTCTCTTTATTTTATTTTGTAGGCATTAAAAAAAACATGAAGAACGATATAAGTCTTATCTCTCAAATCTTTATGGTTTGAGAGATATTCACAAGCAAAGTTCTCCCTCCCGCCCCTTTTACCTAGTGTAAGCCATCTCTTCTCAGATGTGGAATGCAGTCCACAGACCAGACAGATAACAGCAGGGGACAATCTTCTTCCTATGAGAACAATGAAAGCCCTGCCCCCCTTGACAAGTTTTTCAGGTTTTTCCCTTATCTTAATTGAAGATTGTCCCTCTCTGCAATCTACCTGGGCACCTCCCTTCTGCTCTGGCTGAACAGTGTGACATCAGTAAAAGGGGCAGGAGGGGGACACTTTGTCATTGAATTACTCTGGAACTACAACTCTGACTGAATTGAAATAACACTCTCCAAAGTCCAAATACTATGATGATTAATTAGAGCTGCTTTTATTATGAAACATTACTATCCCTTTAAAGTGGATCTGTCATTGTGAGACAGACACATTTCCTTGATTTTATAGATAATTAAAATCTGCCTATATGTTGTTCTGGCCATTTTTATGTAAAATACATAGTTTTATATATATATATATATATATATATATATATATATATATATATATATATATATTTATAATATATATATATATATATATATATATATATATATATTTTTTTTTTTTAGAGAGATGAAGCTTTACACCTTTATGGAGCTGTACGCCAATTCCCTACACCAGCAGTTCTCAGCCAGTGTGACGTGGCACTCTGGAGTATCTCGAACACACACTTAGGAGGCCCATTATTTTCTATTAGGACTTACAGTGTAGGTGATTTCTTATTTGTATTCTAATTGTGGGAAATAAGAATAATATGTTTTTCTCATGTAATATACCCGTGGCAAATGACTTGTAAGATGGTAGGGGTGCCCTGAAAGCTTAGAATGTGTTAGGGTGCTATGTGCTAAAACAAAAAAGATTGAGAACCACAGCCCTACACGGTATGCAAATTATTTATGTTTGAGGACAAAAGTACTGCTTGAGGTTCTATTAGAAATGACTGCGGTGTGCGGATAGATTCATCCATAGCCAGGGATGATTTTCAGAAAGCCAGATCGATGACCCAATACCTGTTTTACCTGGTAATACATGCTACCGGTGAAGCATTACATCACAGCAAGTGTATTCAGTTGTTGGACCTAGAGCTGTTGGAGACTACATCATCCCCAAGCAGCCGTTGGCTGGGAATAATGGGACTTGTAGTCCCCAACAGCTTAACTAACTATACCTACATATGAGGTGACCTGGTACCTTTCTTTTTTGAAAGCCACCCCTATCCATAGCATATGGCTAGTGCAACATAACAGAAGATTTTAATCATCTTTAAAATCAACTAAACTTATCTGTTTTACTCTAGGACCAGACTTAGGACCTGTTTTGGGTCTGCACAGTACATTCCCAGGCTTTTTAATGACAATTGTGTAAAGGGGTAAAACCTCTCTCCTTCAGCTGGAAAACAATCCTGAAGTCTTGTTGGTTGGTACACAGCTTCCAAAGACCCTCTTCAAGCCCAAAGCATGGTGTCTATGGAGACCTGGGGCCAAATATAATTTTTAATACCTTTTATTGGCTAACTAAGCAGATTTAAATGCAAGCTTTCAAGACCTTAGGTCTCTTCCTCAGGCATGTCATACAGATAAATATGAAAACATCTCTCTTAAATACAAGTACACATCACATTGTTTAGCATGGAAATCAGATAACAGGATGCAGTCTAGATCCAGATATCTTTGATCAGTCAATGGTAAATTGCACTCTTCCTCTGAGGCTTTAGAGGTATTTACGATGCTCTTGGGTCTGTTGGAAAGGTCAATCAACTAAATTGTATTTTGATAGAAATTCCTTATCCCTGTTCAAACCACTACAAATTGCATTAAATTTTAACATTAATTTTACCTCCCATACCTTTCTGTCCCTCTGAGTGCGGAACCGTCCCATCAATACAGTTAACTTAATATCCTTGACACTGCGCCCATTTTGGCAAAAATGTTCTCCCACTGGTGTAAAGCCTCAGAGGAAGAGTGCAATTTACCACTGACTGATCAAAGATATCTGGATCTGGACTGCATTCTGTTAACTGATTTCCATGCTAAACAATGTGATGTGTACTTGTATTTAAGAGAGATGTTTTCATATTTATCTGTATAACATGCCTGAGGAAGAGACCTAAGGTCTTGAAAGCTTGCATTTAAATCTGCTTAGTTAGCCAATAAAAGGTATCAAAAACTATATTTGCCTCCTGTATTTCTACGGCTAACACGGTACCAACTCTTATCTGTATGGAGACCTGCACTGAGAAGGACAGGAGACCAAACTTGAGAGACTTCAGTCTCGTCTTGTGGGACCAGTCATGCTCCACTGCTGTTACTCTGGGGCTCATTATACAGCCACAGCTTCATCAGCAGGTCTGCTCCCAAGAGATCTGATCAACGGATAGGTCATGTGAAGCGACAGGGAGTCCCACACCTGTATTCCAGGGGACCCAACACCTTTATACCTCCTTTCTGTCTCTCAGGGTTAGCTATTTGCTTAGTTTTTGCATAAAGCTACTAGGGTGACCACATTTCCGCTCTGCCATTCAGGGACACTGTGTGGGCGTGGTCAAATGACATCACATGCCCCCTGTGCTGATGTAAGAGGCTATGTACACTGTGATTTCCTGTATACAGTACACACACCACATCACACTGCATATAACAGTGATTTAAACTGGGCTTTTAATTCCATGAATAATAAAGAGGTATTTGTTATTAATCCCCTGGCTGTCCTTTCAGACTATTTCCTGGAGTCCTGCCTATAGCACTATATATGTTTATATTGAGGGTATACTCTGCATAGTATAATGTATATACAGAATGCCAATAAATAAGCACATACCCTATAACAGCCATGCTGTGACTCAAAAGTAACCAACGTGAAGAGGTTACAAGCAGGTATGGAAGAGGTACTTGCTGTGTTTTTAGTATTGCTTCTAATTAGATATTGTCCTGTTTGGGAACATAAAGTGAAATGTAGAGTGAATATACAGTCTTTGAATGGTCTGTAATCTGAATTGAGTAGCCATTTGGCTACACCTAGAGCTAACTTTCTTTGACCTTAACTACAATGTATAACTATGGATGAATATGAATTAAATGTCACAGGATTCTAATATTTGAAGATCAGAATAATGACTAAATTCGTGGGGGTTTTGCCTCCTGCTCCAAGAATCAAGAAAACCTTGGCCACTGCCCTTAAATCTCAGGTGCCAACATTCAAGACCTGAACCTGTCAAGAATACACATTAAGAGAACATGTACAACTGACAGTCATCTGCATTTGAGTTGAATGCTGATCCCAGGCAAGAGCTGGCAACTCCTTACCAAACACTAACCCCCTCCTGTTGACTTCAACACATTTTGAAAGTTGGAAAGAAGACAGTGGAGTATTTGAGGTAGAGCCCTTGATTCAGGACTATATGGAAATCTGGGGATACCTTCTAAAATACTGGTGCTTCTATGGTCACATGTCCCTATATGCTGCCCCACGTTAACCTGCGCTGCCCCATGGATGACCACATCCTGCTCCATGCCCCCTCACTACCTCCATGGGTTACCTGCTGTGCACCCAGGCAGCCCCATGCACTGTTGCGCTGCTCCATGCCACTCATTACTACCACATCGGTTGACCTATTCTGCCCTCTGGCTGTTCCACGCTCCTACTAACACCTCATTCCGATTTACCTGCTCTGCCCCCGGGATGCTCCATGCCCCTCCTCACTCCCATAATCTCCGGTCTCAAATTGCAGGTAACATAGCTGTTGCTCTTCAGACAGGCGCGCCTGCCGGATTAAGCAATGACATCACTGGTGTAACGTGCTGCGTCGACGCGATGCATTCCTATAGTAACAGGCTGACGGAACCGTGCCAGTGACTCTGGGCTCCATGTTGAGATTAAACGCACTATAAGGGGGAAATGAGCTGGCACCACTGGCAGGCAGAAAAGGGCTGACAGTGACTGTAGGCTTTGATTCCGGGACTCTTTATTGTCCCGGTGGGGGATGATTCGGGATGCGGGACACAGCACAAAATTAAGGGACAGTCCCAGGCATTCTGGGACGCGTGGTTACCCTAGGCCAGGGCTCAAAATTTCCACTCACCACTAGCCAATGGCAAGTGAAAATGTATCCCTGGCGAGTAGAAATTCAGCTCTGGTGGGTATGTTATTGCTTGCAGTGGCGAGTAACTTTTCAGGTCTGGCTAGTAGCAAAAGACTTCATATTTTAAGCCCTGCCCTAGGCTACACAACACATTGCTTTGCAATTCGTGTCATACCCCCTGGATCTCAAAGGGTTAATGTACCATAGAGTGTGTAAAACCATTGACATCCCTCTGGTCCTGTTAACAGACCAGATACAACTGTGCTTCATGATATCCAAAGTGCTTTATGAGAACTGAGCTCCTGGCACCCAGTACCTGTAAGAAGGCGCCTAAAGCTCAGTTTTGTAGGGTCATGTAGGGTTATGCCCCTATTGGGCTCATCCCTTTTGTGTCTCCACCCTCACTGACCCACAACTATGGCCAGTATTTTTTCGAGGAAAAGGTGGCAACCCTAATCCACATCCAGTTTGTATGGTCAATATTGCTCGTTTTCCTTTTGACCATTTGGTCTTTGCTCTGGACTCTGCAATGAATTTTGCATGCAGAATTGCATAAAACAGTTTATGTGCATTGGCAGTGTAAACTACAGCGATTTAACAACGCATTGCGTTGAAAACCTCTATTGCGCTCAAACAGTTAAAGTGTTTGCAAATATCTCCCTGGATTTGCCCCTGGTACTGGGTCAAAAGCTGCGACAGTAGGATCCTGGGATAAGGCGTCAAAGCTTTAGACTGTCCCTGGAAATTTGACTCAGCAGGTCAGCTAAAATAGGGCTGGGCAACCCGTGGCTCTCCAGTTGTTGATTGGCTAAACCGCCTATAATCCAGGCAGGCTGACAATAATGGGCCCGATGGTGGCTGTGGTGCGACATCTGGCGAACCATAATTTACCAATTTGACAACTAAACAATTATCAAACGCTACTTAGCTAAGGAATCTCCCCGGGCACTACAACTCCCAGCGGGCATTTCGCGTCATGCATGACGTCAAGGTATAAGCCCCACCCCCATTGGAACGTTTTGTATCCAGCCCTCCAGTTCCATGTTACTTCCTGCTGCAGCTTCCCCGGGGCTGTTCACGCGTGGGGGGACACAACGGAGATATCCCCCACGGCCCGGTAACATCATAACGGGGGCTCTGACCTTTCTGTCCTGCTAGGGAGCCCAGATACGCACCGTAAGGGTTCCACAGCACCTCTCCTATGTGTATGTAAGGGACTTGTAGAGCGAAGATCTAATGTTGCAGTATACACCCCTCCCCCTTATGGCAGGATACGGGGTACCCCTATTTAAATACCCCTGTACCCCCTTTCAGATTATTGCTACACTGAGTGAAAGTGTCACCCCATGAGACGCTTCCTAACCCCAATTTCCCAATAGAATGTATGTGGGATAACACACCCCTTTTTGTTAGATTTTTTTTTGGGGGGGGGTTAACTGTAGTTTAGTATCTTAATTAATCTTATTTTGTTTTTATCAGTAGCTGCTTCCTAATGACGGATGAAATTCCACTACGTGGAAACTTTGTATTGCTTGATACATTTTTCAATTTTTATTTTTATTCTCTTTATTTAATATTTTGTGGAGAAAAGGGATTTTTTTATTCATTTGATTTAAAGTCCCATTAAGGGGACGTATTTTATCAGTACTACATCTGTAGGAAAATCTATGAAATAATTGCATTTTATATTCACTTTTATATGACTGAGTTAGGGCTTCAGCCTAACAGAACAATTTGGAATCACATATGATCTTTGTTTATGGCATGATTAGTGACAACTTATCATATTCCCTATTTTGGTTGTTCAGTCCATTAAACAGTCTTATGCTAGTTCTTCTAAAGCTGGAACATAATGGAACTTGAGAATATTGTAGCAAACACAGTTTTGCTTAAAGCCAGAGAAGGTAAGGACCTTTTTTTTTTTTTCCTTTTAAATTGTTAGACTGTTAAGTGTAATATACAGGTGTAGGTTAAGTATGATGTATTTGTGGTAAGAATGTGTGTGCACATGCAATATGTATCAGATATTCCACAATGTTATTAATCAGTACTTCATAATGACTTTCTTTTGTATGATCCCTTTTTTTTTTTTTTTTTTTTTTTTCCTGCTTATATTAACTTCTTGGATTTTGTGAGTATATTACGGTACTATGTATTGCAGAAGTCTCTAGCCTTTTCGGGGTTAGTATATATTTTAGGCACATAACTACAGTTTTCAGAAACTTCTAACTCTTTGGATTGTAGATTTATTTAGCGTCCAAGAACTTAACCTGTGAAGGACCAGCGGGGTGTGAATGCATTCACAGTGCTGCATAATACACCTCTTATTCACATGGGCTTTACCCCTTTGTGTAGCAAGGTTATGGATACCTCTCTAGTACTTAATGTGTTGAATAGCTCTCTGGCACACAATGTGTTATGTTTCCCTTACATTTGTTTGTGCATTTAAATGCTGTTTAAAACTTTATTTTTTCTATACTATCTGCTTCAATTTGCTTATTTAATTTTATGCTTTGACTTGTATATTTTGAGTGATTATGTAGTGCGTTTTGTCTTGACTTCCGCTACTGGAGAAACAGCAATGTGGTAATGCTTGCTGATAGGTCTGTATATCCTGTTATCCATAGATTGGTGGTTCTTAAACCTGGCCTCTGGAGACAACAAGGATTTCCTTGTTTGATCACAGGTGAGTCGATCAGATGGTCAGCTATTTTATATAGTAAACCTGTGTTCTAGTCGGCAGATCCTAAAGATATGGCCTGTTAGTGGTGTTTTGAGAACTGCTGTATTGGTCATCAGAGACCACTAACACAGGAGAGGAGGATTTGGCTCCTGGAACATAGGCGAGTCCATTATAGTAAATGAGCATGTTATTAATTCACCTGTACTCAAACAGGTAAATCCTCCAGAACTGGCCTGATAGTGCTCCCTCCCTGAGGGCAGGTTTGACATCCAATGACTCCTCCACTGGTCAAAAATTAAGAAAAATTCTATACAAATCCATAGACTCGAGTATTCTTTAGGCTGTAGCAGTGGTTTCCAAATCTGTCCCTTTACATATTTTCAGACTATCAACTAATGATCATCAGATGATTAAGAAGTGCCATTCCGACATTCTTCAATGATAATGAGAAAATGAGCTGGTGTCACTTGAGAATATCTGAATATGTACAACCTGAGGCGCTCCAACTCTCGAGGACTTCAAACCCCATCATCCCAGGTCAGCCTTTGACCAGATGGAGGGCCTCAGGTTGTCCAGCGCTAGCTACACTGTTGGGATGCTTGAGGACAGTTTGGGAACCAGTCTTCTACAGCAGTGGCATCAGAGCAGTGTTTCTCAAAAGTGCAGGTATTCAGGTTACTACTGCTTAGTCACAGTTGGATAATTAGTGGACCAGTCATTGTGATTGATCCACCTCTGCTTAGTTAGGGGTGTTTGGGACACATGATCCGTTGGTGTACCCCGAGTAGTGGCGATGAAAATCAGAGGTAATATAGCTATGGAGAGGAATACTTATGAGCCAGAAAGAGAATATAATTCACCAGTAAATTATTAAATGGATCTGTCACCTTAACAGGTTAGTAATGTCCAATTTTTTTTTTTTATACATTTGTAGAGGCTTAAAAAAGATTCATTGCCACAAACCCCATCTCTCAAACGCTATGGTTTGAGAGATATTGGCAATGAAAGTTTTCCCTTCTCCTTACGTCAGTGTCTAGCTGACAGCAGGAGATCCCAGTCCGGGGATCAGCCTGCAGCTCTGCAACAGAGCCGAAATCCCATTATTGCAAAATAATGAATTATTTTTTTGGAAATGTTCCTGGTTTGCAAGCACACTTTGTAGACCTTTCCAATGAAGTAATTATTTTGCAGTAACTGGATTTCGGCTTTGCTGCAGAGCCTCATCGTGTCGGCTGACACAGAGACCCTTCTGTCAGCTTTACAGCTGACATCAAGGGAAGGGGAACTTTCATTGCCAATATCTCTCAAACCAAAGCGGTTTGAGAGATGTTGTTTGTGGCAATGATAATTTTTTTTTTTTTTAAGCCTCTGCAAATCTATATTAAAAAAAAATAAAAAAAAATTGGACATTACTAACACTTTAAGAAAAGTTTGATTTTGTTTTACAGCAAATCTTAAATTGTGTGTGGGCTCAGCATGGTTTTGCATAAAGTGTCGCACTGTGTCACCAACAAATAAAGCTACAGTATCTCTATTCCAGACAAATGGCTAGCAGAACATATAAGATGTTTTTAACCCTTTGAGTGTCAGTGCGCTGCATGCCCGTCTGGCACTCAAAGGGTTAAATTTTCTTTGAACTAAATGTACGGTGGTTGGTTTACTTTAAAGTAATCGTTGTCAGGCTGAGGCCTTCCTGCTGCTGTGGACTACAACACCCATGATCCCGTGTGGATGATGGGGATTGTATTCCTCAATAGCTGCAGTGTCTCAGGCTGACCAGAACTGACTTAACTCTTTGAGTGCCAGAAGGTTGCGTAACACATTGCTTACCACTCTGGCATTCAAAAGGGTTAAACGCGCATTATTATCTCTTCCATATATACCAGTACACATACCTAACAGTGCCAGCTGTAGCATAGGGGAAAATTTAACTTTTCAATTGATTGAGGCATTTTAACCCTGTGCATGCTAGCAAGGTCTTCAACGTATTGCTTTGCAATTTTTCAGTCATTTCTGATTTTTATTAGTCCTTAGTAGTTAGGTTGTTTTGCCCAGGAATTGCTTTCATTTGTCTTTATGTGCAAGGCCCATTGGTTTTTACACCATGGCATAGATTACTTTGGGGTCAATACTGGTTATCTAACAGATTTCAGTTGAATGCTACAATAGAACTCCCTATGCGCCCTACAAATTCTTGTCGCTATCTCACACTGAATCCCCCACTTGTAGGAAAACAAAACAAAAAAGTAAAAATGTTCTTTGAAGCTCCAAGTCTCTAACTAATATATCAAAAAATAAGTCTAATTGATGAATGACACATTATATGTTATATGTATTGAAAAAGATTTACTAAAATAGTATTAAAGGGTTAGTAATACCCATATTTAACTTGATTCAATATTGTAGATGTTAAAAAAAAAAAAAAAAAAAAAAAAAAGAAAAAAAAAAAAAGTATATAGAGAGAGTCCCATCTCTCAAACCTTTAGTGGCAAATGGCTCCCAAACCGTAAAGTTCCCCCCTCACTCATGTCAGCTGTAAAGCTGACAGAAGGAGAGCCTAGTCGGCCTACTTGAGGAGGCTCTTCAGCGGAGCTGAAATAGCGATATTTAAAAAGAACTACTTCATGCTTGCGAACCAGGCCCAGTTTGTAGACTGTTCCAATGGAGTAATTATTTTTAAAGATTGCTATTTTGGCTCTGCTGAAGAGCTGCCGGCTGGTCCCAGGACCGGGATCTCTTGCTGTCAGTAGATTGCTGACATCTGGAGAGGGGGAAACTTTCGTGGTGAATATCTCTCAAACCAAAAAGGTTTGAGAGATCGGACTTTCTCCATATACTTTACTTTTTTAACATCTACAATATTGAATCATATGCCATGGGATAACTTCCCTAAAGGACCAATAGCAGTACTGACATGTCATGGATTTCAAGGTTCCCCGCGTAGCTTCACGCCGTTTGGGGAGCCCTAAATTGTATTGCGTTAAAAAAAAATGCTCCATGGTCTGTTCCGTAAGTGCTGGCTGTGTGTGCTTAAGGGGTTAATAATAACCCCACACTTCCCATTCTTTGGGCAGAAAACACTAATGGCCTCAGGGTTTTGCCCTTGAACTTTTGTTCGAGAGAGAGCACCTGCTGTGAGTCCTGAATGTCGGGTCCATGGAGTCAGACATGATAATTGGGTGCAGTTTTTCAGACTGAAGCAAGAATAATGCATGAGGCCTACATGAATCCTTTAACCTTTAGAATGCTAGATTGGCATGGAACGTATTGCTAGGCCTTGGGGTGTGCACCACACATTATGAAATTGTTTTGTACACCCCCTATAGCCCTGAAAGGGTTACCTTTACTATGTGCAGTGAGA
Organism: Rhinophrynus dorsalis; assembly: GCA_037306005.1. Taxonomy (NCBI): domain Eukaryota; kingdom Metazoa; phylum Chordata; class Amphibia; order Anura; family Rhinophrynidae; genus Rhinophrynus; species Rhinophrynus dorsalis. The sequence continues at coordinate 501,050,090 of CM074721.1, read as the reverse complement.
AGAGTCTGAGTACTTGTGGTCTTGCAGGCAGCTTTTATATCCGCATCAGGGTACATGACATTGGTATTTGCTGACCATGGTAAGGCACATGGTTTGGGCATTGTTATTTTAAGAATTGTCTCTGCTTGGTACGGGTGTCTTCAGTAAGGGCTGACATACACATGGGCAATTTCACCACTTCAAAAATGATTTGACACCGGTACCGCCTGGTCACTGCACATTTCCTGTTAGCCAAGTGCGACGAGGGGTGTGCACTTGAAATAAGCATCAGCGTTGTTTAATGACTGGAGCCCACGTTGGCCAGTCTGGATCATTGTAATTGGATTGCCGGAGAGAGCGTTCAATCCTTGATACAAATTGCTTTCACGTTGGCCATGTAAGTCACTGGATGAGGGGTAGGTAACCTTTGGGTCTGTAGCTGTTGGAGACTACAGCTCCTGTCAGTGACCTTTTTAGACCTAGGCTAGCTTATTAGCAGGTTGCTAGGTTGAGCAGCTTTTCCTCTTAGTTTATTTATGTATTTTAGAAAATGGATATAGGCACAGTTTTAAAAACTTGCAACTCTGAACTTAGAGGCTTAAAGGAACCTCTTTCCCAGAGTGAATATACCCTAATTTCCCAGATTTTTTTGTGCTCTCTCGGTTAGCACTTTGGATGATGATTATCCTCAGTCACATGTGTTTTATCTGTAACCTTTATAACATCATAACAAATATCCTCTCCAATTTCATATACCTGCTTCTTTGTTTTGTATGGTTCCTATATTTCAATACTTATCTTTCTTGATCTCTCAGCTGCTTTTGACACAGTTGATGTGCTCCTACAAATTCTTCACTCCTTTACAATCTGTAACTTGGCTTTGGACTGGCTATCCTCTTATGTAACCAGTCATTCTGTGTCTCCACTGCAACCTCTTCATCATCTCCTGTCCACCTCTTTTTGTGTTCCTCAAGGTTCTGTTCTAGTGTAAATGGCACTACCATAAATCCAGTATCAGAAGCATGGTGCCTGTGGGTGATAATTAACACAGTTCTCTCCTCACATGAACACAATCACTAAATCATGCCGCTTTCTCTTGCGTACCATAGCTAAAATCCATCCCTTCCTCTGTCCCTCCAGAGCTAAAATTCTTGCACAAGAACTCAACCTTTCTCGCATGGACTACTGTAACCTTCTTCTCTCTGGTCATCCTGCCTCCCAAGCCATACAGAATGCTGCAGAACAAATTATCTATTGTCACATAGGTTTGTCCCTGTCACTCTCCTCTTCAAACATCTCTAATGGCTGCATATCAAACTCCGGATCTCTTAAAAAATGTTGCTTCTCTCATTCAAGACCCTTATCTCCACTACCCCTTCCTACAATTCCATTCTGATCTGCCACTTACGATCAACCAATGACAGTCTTCTCTCAGCTCCTTTTTGTGTCTACAGCTCTCAGGTATAAAACCTTCTCTCATGGTTCCGTATCTATGGAGTGCTCTACGTCCCATCCTGCACCAATGAATCTCTTATGGTCTTCAAGTCATGAGTGAAACTGCACCTCCTTAACAAAACTTAAGCATGCTAGAAGGCACTGGCTTTGTACAACTTAGGCTCTTTATAAATTACTTATTTTATTTATGACCCCTATCCTGACCAGAACTCTAGCACTGTATTCAGCACTTGAACCTTATGTACTCTGTATGTCTCCCATTACCATTTTAGTTTGTAAGCTTTCAGGTTGGGATCTCCTTTCCAGTATTTCACTCTGAAAAGCGCTATTAACCCTGTATTGTCTAAACCCTTAAATTGTTAAGTGCTGTGTACGTTTATGGCACTATATAAACATATTCATACTACACACTGTATTATACTGTAGAATACTAATAAAGAGCTGTTAGTCCAAGGATCTGTGTATTTAAAGGGGAACTTTCACCTCTAAAAGTTCTCCTCATTGTAATGTTCCTGTTGAGTTAACCTGTAATCCGTTCTTTGGTGTGGTGTTTTTGTTTAATTTAATACAGGATATGTCGATTTTAAAGGGATAGGAATACTTAAAATTTACTAATCCCCACCTGATGGTCGTACGACAGGATTCCCCTGCAGTCAGCTAGAACCCTGACTTCAGGGAAAGGAGAGGAGGGGGGGAATTTTGCGAGCAATTATCTCTCAAACCGTGAAGGTTTGAGAGATTGCACGGGGGAAAGGGGCAATTAATTTCTTTTTTTTTTTTTTTTTTTTTTTTTTTTTTATGCCTACAATATGGGGATTAGTACATTTTAAGTATTACTATCACTTTAATTTTTTAAAAATGAGCCGGTGACGTCACTTCAAGCCTGTCAATCTTCGTCTGCTCCCCTCCTCTGATGAGTGAGGATTTCTTCATGTGAGCTGGAGCTCTCTTACCAATGAGATCGCTCCAGATCACGAGGAAGCGTCTGTCAGAGTAAGAGGTGAGAACGCGGCACTACTTGGAGAGGGGAAGAGACGAAGAATTTCAGGCTCGAAGTGATGTTGCCGGCTCATTTTTAAAATATTAAATCTCAGCATATCCTGTATTAAATTAAAAAAAAAAAAAAAAGGATTGCATGTTAACTCTAATGGAACATTATGATGAGAACTATTATATAGGTGAGTTCCCTTTTTAAGCTAATTTTAAATTTTATATATGTGTGACAGGTGCATTTTATTGTTTTATGTATGAAATTAAACATAGTTTGTTACTTCCTTGGCACTTCTTGTACTTTTTTACGAGAAGCTGCACCTTTTGTTCTACATCATTCATGTAATAAGACCTTTAGTGGCAGAAGAGCTCTAGCTGTTTGACAGTTACCCGCACAGGTGTTATCTTGCCTCAGTTAGAGCCATACTACTCAGAATGTGAATGCTGATCCATTCCTTTCTGGCACTTTGCAAAGGCTCGGCGCGGGCAGCTATACGTCCCCACATGCTACCTTAGCTTATTTAACTGAATGTCAGCCAAGCAGCGGTTCTAAAAGACTGCCTTCCTATGTCTTTATAAGAAGTACCTTTTCAGAAGTACTCTTTGATTACAAGGGATATCAAGACCAAGCTTCATTTATACTGAATATCTGGACATTCCCACTTTGTCAGTAATCCTAATATATGCATAGTGTATCAATGGTTTTATTATATCATTTCAATGTGAGTATAACGGATAGGATTGTTATATTGTAATGGATTATGCTATGCTCCGTCCTTGCTGTTTTGTGTCTCTGTACCTTCTGAGTCCGTTCATTTCTGTGATATCCAGATTTTGATCTTGAATGGCCATAGAGTTGTGAGTATACATACTTGCCATTTTAGGCACTGTTGTTTTGATTTTTCACGCGCTGAGATTGTAAACTATTTATCCATGTATCGGTTACAGAGCTGACTATCACACTCGAGCATCTGTGTTCCTTGATGACGTAAACTTGTGTTTGCTGAAATGTATTGATTATTTTGATTGTATTACTTTGTTTAGGGTATTTTTATGAGCACGATTTATGGTGTATATAAATTTTTTTAACCATTATTTCTTGCTCCATTACCACTGTATCGCCATAGATTGAGACATACAGTGGCCCTCTTGAAATTTTACATCATCGTTTTATTTTCATGATATATTTTTTATCTCATTTGATACTTATTTAATCAAAGAAAAAAAATATGAATTTGATATTTAAGTGCTCCCTTTCCTATAGTAAACATATTGGGGTTAGACTTTTTTTTTTTTTCTTTCTTTCTTTCTTTAATAGAGGTTATGAAAATCAGCAGGGCCTGTCTCAGGAGCAGGTAGGGGGTCGCCTGCAGAATTTTGTAAATGACTGGGATACTCAGGACAAATGGGTTCACTTTATCCTACGGACAGGATATCCGCTAGACTTCAAAAAGACTTAGTTAAAACAGGAATTCAAGCCTTCAAGAATTCCAAGGAATTCACAGATGGCCAGGCTTTTCAAGAAGGAAGACTAACTTCTAGTCAAGAAAAAGGTGGTGGGGAAGGTCCCAAGGGAGCAGGAATATACTGGGATCTATTCCATACTGTTTGCTGTTCCAAAGACGTCAGGTGCATGCAGGATTATTCTAGATTTGAAATCTCTCAAGTACATGATACAGAAGCACTTCAAGATGGAATCAGCAAACACAGTCATAAGATCAATCTGCCCAAACAACTTCTTGACAAAAATTGATCTCCAGGATGCATACCACCACATCCCAGTAAGGAAAGAAGATCAAAAATACCTCCGGTTTGCCATAGAAGGGAGGCATTTTCAGTTTAGATGCCTTCCTTTTCGGGCTATCCACTGCCCCAAGAACATTTACAAAGGTGTTGGCGGCAGCCTTGGAACCTATAAGAAGGGAAGGAATTCAGATTATCCCGTATCTGGACTATCTCCTCATTGTGTCAGAAGCCAAAGAGGTGGCAGATCAGCACACAAGAAGGGTGTTAACACATCTGTCAGACCTAGGATGGTTAGTAAACATCGAGAAGAGTCAAGTTATCCCAGCACAGAAGTTGTTATTCCTAGGGATAAGACTAGATACAGAAAACTCAATAGCAATCGGATGAAAGAGTGCTCGATGTTATCAAGAGGATTCAGGAATTCAAAAAGAAGAAAGTTCAAACAGCTCAAGCGATCATGGAGGTGCTAGGATTAATGACTTCAGTAATTCAGATAGTCCCAGGGGCAAGATACCACTCGAGCCTTGCAAGTGTATTCTTGAAACATTGGACTCCTCACAGGGATCCAGATGCTCCAACTCCCCCCAAGAATCAAGACAACCCTTGCTTGGTGGCTTAGAAGAAAAAATCTAACAAAAGGAACACCATTAAGGGACCATCATTGGGAGATAATTTACACAGATGCGAGTCTGTCAGAATGGGGAGGAACCTGGAACTCCGAAATAGTACAGGGAACATGGAGAGAAGAGGAAAACAATCTATACATAAATGTTTTGGAGATAAGAGCAGTAAGATGCATGTTACTTCATTTCCAGGGTGAGTTAAAAAATACAGCAGTCCACATAAGGTTGGACAACATGACCACTGTCCAATACATAAGGAACCAAGGAGGAACAAGAAGCCTGTACCCTAAACAAGGAAATATTCCCATTATTCTAATGGGCAGAATAAATCTAAAAGCCATATCTGCCTCACACATTGCAGGAACCCAGAACTTAAAAGCAGATTTTTTTTAAGCAGGGTAAAGATACAACCAGGGGAGTGGTCACTACATCAGGAGATATATCACCAAATAGTCCACAGATGGGGGAATCTAGTCATAGACTTGATGGCAACAAAGGAAAACTCAAAATGCAGGAAGTACTTCTACAGATGGAGAGACGATCCGGCAGTTATACAGGATGCCCTGAAGCACCCCTGGACGTACTCATTAGCATATGTCTTTCCTCCAATCCCTTTAATAAGGGAAGTGATCAGAAAGATCAAGATGGACAGAGCAGAGGTCATCCTTGTAGCCCCAGACTGGCCGAGAAGATCTTGGAGATGGTGAGGCTATCATGTCAAAAACCATGGACACTAACGATCAGGAAGGATCTTCTGCATCAGGAGCCGATATATCATCAGAATCCGGAATTTTTCCGCCTAAGAGCCAAAGGAGGTTCAGATAGTCATAAAAAGCATTGTTTTAGGAAGAAATGCCTCTACCAACAATATCTATGATAGAATGTGGAAGACCTTTAGTTGTTGGTGTATTTAAAAACAAAATTGCTAAGCAGAATGTATCTACAGCTACAGTTCTTGAGTTCCTACAGAACAGACCTGCATCATTTAAGGTTCAGATATCGGTCCTCTCTGCGGTGTTTGTGAAGCACTGGGCAGAAAAAGACCTGATCATGAGATTTATTAGAGCAGTAGAAAAGGCCCGACCTAGAATTAGGGCAATTGTACCATCATGGGACTTAAAGGGATAGTAACACTTCGTTTTAACTTTATTTTATTTTGTAGGCATTAAAAAAACATGAAGAATGATATAAGTCTTATCTCTCAAACCTTTATGGTTTATGAGATATTCACAAGCAAAGTTCCCCTCCCCGCCCCTTTTACCTACTGTAAGCAATCTCTTCTCAGATGTGAGTCTGGTTGTATGACAGTACAGATAACAGAAGGGGACAATTTTCTTTGTATGAAAACAATGAAAGCCCTTCCCCCCTTCACAAGTTTTTCAGCTTTTTCCATTATCTTAATTGAAGATTGTCCCTCTCTGCAGTCTACCTGGGCATCTCCCTTCTGATCTGGTTGAACAGGGGGGGATACTTTGTTTGTGAATATCTCTTAAACCATAAAGGTTTCAGAGATAAGACTTATATCATTCTTCATGTTTTTTTAATGCCTACAAAATAAAATAAAGTTAAAATGAAGTATTACTATCCCTTTAAACGTTGGTTTTGAACCAGCTCATAGACTCCCATATTTTTGAACCAATTCAGCAGATATCAATCAAGCACTTGACATACTGCTATTACCTCTGCAAAGAGGGTAAACAAACTGCAGGCCTTATATTGTCAGAGCCCACACCTGACCTTTCACCAGGATAAAGTAGTTTTTAAGATGAAACCTAGTTTCAGAGGTAAAGTGATAACAGATTTTCACTTAAACCAGGAAGTGGTCCTTCACTCCTTTTTTAATAATCCATCAGGAGATGAGGAGAAGAGGTTACACACTCTGGATCTAGTTAGATGTATTTCTACTTACCTAGACAAGACTAAAGACTTTATATCCTCAGATTCCCTGTTTGTTCACTTTCAAGGGAAAAGGAAAGGGACAGCTGCCTCAAAACCATCTATATCTAGATGGATCAGGCAGTGTATCATGACCGCATATAAGGAGGCTAACTTAGCTTTTCCCTTGAAGGTGAAAGCTTCATGGGCAATGAAGGAGAGTGCCTCTCCAGCCAAGATTTGTAAAGCGGCCACCTTCATCAGACACTAAGTTAGATGTAACGTCCTCAGCGGAAGCCAAGTTTGGACGGCAAGTGCTGCAAGCTGTGATCCCTTCATGAATCAGGGTAGGAAATATTCTGCCTTACCTTTTTTTTTTTTTTTTTTTTTTTTTTTCCTCCCTCATATCCTCTGGGTATGTTCATATAAGTGTTCTCTAATGGTTAGATATGTTATCAGTCTGTTAAAGTTTTGCTCTCCCTCTTAAAAGCTTTGGTATATCCCATTGGTTGATATAGTGCTGGGGAGTACACAGAAGAAAGGGTGAAATTTACTTTACCAATATTTCCTTTTCTTCTGTGTATTTCCACAGCACACCCACCCTGTAATTAATCTGTTCTAACTTCATATATGGTTTAGGTCTATCAGCTTGGTTAAATAAGATAACTGAAGCAGAAGGGGAGGAGTATCCTTATATAAACAAACTAGTTGAACAGCTCGTTACACTGGCCACAGTGCCACCCGGTCGCGGGGCAGTCATGCGCAGTGGAGACTGCCTGCGCCACGGCTGATACAGATCTGGACGCTCCTTCGAAGCGCCCAGCCCTCTATCATCCACGACGCAGGCAGTCTCTACTGCGCATGACTGCGGCACGTGCAGCAGTGTCTACTGCGCATGTTGCGGTGTTACACACGAATTTGCGAATTATTATATAGGATTGTTCGGTCCTACCAGCTGGAGGTGGAGGATAAAGCCTGTTGGTTGATCTAGTGCTGTGGAGATGCACAGAAGAAAAGGAAATATTGGTAAGTAAATTTCACCCTTTAAATCAATGGGAACTTTTAATTCTCCCCTATAGTGCAAATGGTTTACCCCAGCATGCCTCCACTTTTCTTTTGTCCATAATGCCCTTAGTTTAGTTATCATAGGGCTAAGGCTATTAGAACCAAGGTAGTACAATGGTGACCTATTTTTACCTTTTTGAAAGAGGTATGAGATTCAGATGGTTAAACGTGGTAACCTTCTAACATGGGTTGGTTAAAACAAGTGTATAAAAGTCTGCATGACCTATTAATCTGGGGGAAGTACATCTTTGTCTCCCTTCACCTCCTGTGGTATGTTACATATGAGGTATAATCTCTCTTGATCAGGAAATGAGGAGTGCAAGAGACAATAACTTCCTTCAGTTGCTTGAACACATAAATTCTATAAATATATGACAACATTTTAATTGGTGTTTTTATTGGTAAAAAGGCCTAGAAATCCTACCACCGGTAAGGAACTTATGCCAGTGAGAATATCCCAGTAATGACAGCAGGTATTGAAGGTACATTCCCTTGGCACATGTCAAAATGTCCTATCCCATGGGTAGGAAGCTACACCTGGAGATTACAATTCCCATCAACTCCAACACCTGTAAAGCCAAAGGTTGCATACCCCGTTCTCTTGCTTCTTGTGTACTGTTAGACCTTGTTCATACAGGAAATTTTAGTTTTCAAAGGTGGAGTAACCCACCACCACCACTGCCCTCTCTTAATATGGCCAGGAAATCCTAATGAGCCTTATGAATTTCGCCCTTGAACCTTTTGTACAATAGAGAACCTCTTCAACCAGTCCTGGAAGTCTTGTACATGAGTCGCTAGCAGTTTTGCTGTACTAAAGTTGACAGCGTGCATAAGCCAACTTGCCACTTTTTAATGACCAGTGGGGAGTGCAGAGCAATGTGAAGCAATGCATTTCATACCTCTTTAGCCCTTTAAAGAGTTAAGATTACCATTTACTTTGGGTTGGCTTAGTGTCCTGTGTTCCTTTTAGAAACTGTCATGGCCTCCTCCATGGACAGGGGCATCCACAGAAAATTTTCTGCGGGGAAGACACGGCAAAGACATATGACTCCCTGGGTCAGCCCTCCCAGCCCCTGTGTTTATATTAAGGTGGTAAGTGTAGCTGAGGGCATGTCCCTCGACTCCCATGTCAATGCACTTGACGTCCGCACTGATTTGAAGCCATTCTCTCTCAAATCAAGTAGCAAGAAAAAACAATCATTAGCACCATTCAAATTTTCTGGCCATAGTAAGGTAAGTGGGTGGGAGTTGCGATAAGATCTTACTTTCTCCTTTTGAAACAAAACAAAAATGAGGTGCCAATAGTGCCTTATCAACGCTAATAGATACAATTCAACTAAAAAAGTAATACACTCACATGTATATATGGCTGTGTAAATACATATGCACAAACACAGCTTCCAAGCATACAAGGAACTCTTACCATCCCTGCTCGGTATTTTCAGGATCTCTCCGATGGAAACAAGCCGCTCCAAAAACACGTCTGATAAACAAATCTTCCAAGTTTAATACTTTTAAAACCAATAATATAATCCTGCTAACATACGCGTTTCGCATTGCAACTCGCTGCTTCTTCAGAAATAGCAGGTTACCATACAAATAAAATCTACACTGACTAGAAAGAAGCGGCTATTTAAAAATTCTGGGTGGAATCCAATTGGATGTTGCGTGTATCCAGGTACATGTCTGTCATCATGTGGATATTTAACCCATAAAACCAAAAACTAACCTTGATTACACTATAACAGCATCACAGAGTCACCCCCAGAGATAAAACATTAATCACATATAATGTATATTCCATCATTACCAACCTTACAAAATATAAAATAAATCTATTTCAATATCCATTTCAGAATAATAAATGTAAGTATTCAGATTTAAATATACAGCTTGTGGGCTACTTGTAGCAATATACTATAATAATGATAATTCTATGTCTTATAAATTTAACATGATATGAAACAATGTCGCACTCTCCATCAAACAAGCTCATGGTAACATTAACCCCGTCAGCCCTAACCCGACCAAAAATGCAACATCCCACATCTTAACATTTAAACGTGTAAAGATCATGTAAAAAGCTACTTTAGAAACATCCCACAAGCATGTTCACAATTATTCCTTAAATATCATGTGAGTATAATATACATTCCCTTCAATAAAACAATAAAATAAACTTCCTATGACACTACAGCTTCCCGGTGAGAAAACACAGCACCACCATGTATGTGGTCCAATGGGTACTCCAGAATATCCCCTAATCCCCCAGAGCCCCCTCCTATCCAAAGAGACATAGTCCCGCACACAATCCCACCAGATCCCACACAATCCCTTATACTCAAACGGCACCATTACCGGTCACACCCATGGATCTGAATATCCATGTGTCCCTCCAGACACCCTTCAGACACAGGGCTCCATCATCCGTCTCGCCCGCCCACAGACCGAAGACCAAACCGTGCCACTATAGAACAGCGAAACATCCTATCAAAAGTCTCCGAGCGTCGCACATACCCCAGTGTGGTCCAATACACAAAACAAATCCATTATAAAATTAATCCATCAATAGACTGGACCAAAGTGAACGAATACACAATGCTCGGAAGCCATCAACCAGACATCCCACTATCCCCCAGTACAGCCACCATCCCCAACCTGCAAACCAGCAGAACGAACAACAAAAACCCACATCCAGCATCTCCAAAAAAAATGCTCAGCCACCCAAAACCAATGAATGCAACCACCAGGATACCACAAAATGCACAGAACCATGCAAAATCAAATAAAACATCCACAAAACCACATCTCCACACAAAGGAGAGAGGACCAATGAACACACATAGTGACACCATAAATTCCCAACAAAAAATTGTCTCAAAAAAACAATATATCCTCCCTCAATAATATACTATATACTAAATCTATTCATCCAATTTGACATAATTCTATCAGTGAAATATAAACCCTTCTAACCAGATATCTGTAAAAACATACTCTATTCATAACTTATAATAAATGTATAGTAAGTTTAAACAAAATTTTTTTATTTTTTTTTATTTTAATGTGTAACTGTATTGATTAGATTTTATAATCTTATATGGTGCCGTTTGAGTATAAGGGATTGTGTGGGATCTGGTGGGATTGTGTGCGGGACTATGTCTCTTTGGAAAGGAGGGGGCTTGGGGAAAAAAAACACACGCGTCTATCAAATTCCGCTGCTGCCATATCGTTTATTCAGAGGAAGACAAAAAAAGCCACTATTGAAACCTTACCCAATTATAACCCCAAATGGATTAAAAAACAAATCCTTCCTGGCTCCAAAGATTGGTATCCTTTAATTTTTTTAAAGGAACTACAGTTTCTGCAAACACATCCCTAAAAAACAAAAAAAAACATTCCCTGCTTTTGTTTTAGTTGAAAGTACCTTTCCACAGGTCATCTATTAAGACTACTGGAAAGGTATGTTTGTGTTGTCTCAAGTCTTTAAGTAAATGGTTCCCCTGAATTCTTACTTGATAGGCCTTGGCACCTTCTGTTGTGGCGCATCATACTCTTTTAACTAAAATATGTTAGCTAAGTATTCTTCAAAGAAGTCACGGATTTCTTCCATTTGTAGGCAAGCAATTATTTGGACCAGAATAGGAGGAGGTCATTAGCCATGCTGATGGAGGTAAGAGTTCAGTATTGCCTCAGGTCACACCCAAGATTTCCTGTCTTCCTCAGAAGATAAGAAATGGTTTTCATTACCCCACCAGTAAAATGGTATGTTGCCTCAGTGTCTAATCCTGCAGTAGCCCGGGTGTGCTCCCCAAAACCCAAGCAAGCATGGGCAGGCAAGAAACATGCCCAGAAGTCCCCAGCTCACAAGTCTACTTCTGTATAACTTGCAGGGGTCTGGTTCCCCTCAGTCAATTGGAAGTCATTTGCTTCTCTCAAAATACGTGGACATTCTATGGCAGACCAGTGGGTTTTGTTGGTTATACCTTCCTATTGTACGTTTTGAAGCATCTCCACCATCTTGTTTATATTTTCTGTTTCAAGATGGTATTTCATCTGTCATTCCTAAGGGCTCTTGTTCTGGGCAAGCTGCATCTAAGGTGACAGGGCTTACATTCGCCAGCTCTTTGACCTTCAGAAAATCCCTGTGCCCTTTAAAGTCACAGCTTAATCCACCAGAGTGGCGAGTGCTGAGGAGCAACTGTGCAAAGCAGCAACATGGTCGTCCCTATTGGGTAAATGTCCTCACGGCTAAAGCCAGTTTTGGACTGAAAGTCCTATAGGCTGTTGTGCCTGTGTAGGTAAACCTTATGTTTATTTCCAGCAACCTGTAGTGCTTTTTTTTTTTTTTTTTTTTTTTTTTTTTTTCTCTCCCCTTCTCCTGTTTCTTGGTTTGTTGTGTAGGTGTTGGTTGACATCTCAGATTCATATTTCTCTGCGTGAGGGTTTTTTTCTCTCCCTCTCTGAAATCTTGATGGATAGCTTTGGTTTCTGTGTTCCAAAATGGATGTACTTGCAATTAAATCCTTTTCTTTTAGTTCTTGTGAAACACAGGACTACCTGCTAGAGAGAAATGCATCTTTTGTGTTCTGGGCAGGCAGGAGCTCCTTTCCTACCTCCCTTATGTTTACAGTCTTTGCTGTTTGTTGAAACTGAGCATGTCTGGTGGGATAAAATGGAGGAAGTCCCCACCTCCAGAGAGCCTTTTTTTGTAAGTGTCCTGCTCTCCTGGCCAAAGATTACTTTAGCCCATGATTCCACGTGAACTGCAAGAAAAGCTTATATTGGTAATTGCACAAAAAAACACGCTTTAGGGCCTTATTTTCAAAAGAAAAAGTGAAATAATTAAAAAAATTAAGTCTACAATTTTCCAACTGATTTAAATGGGGTGATTAAAGGGATAGTAATGTTTCATAATAAAAGCAGCTCTAATTAATCATCATAGTATTTGGACATTGGAGAGTGTTATTTCAATTGTGTCAGAGTTGTAGTTCAAGAGTAATTCAATGACAAAGTATCCCCCTCCCGCCCCTTTTACTGATGTAACACTGTTCAGCCAGAGCAGAAGGGTGGCACCCAGGTAGACTGCAGAGAGGGACGATCTTCGATTAAGATAAGGGAAAAACCTGAAAAACTTGTCGAGGTGGGCAGGGCTTTCATTGTTCTCATAGGAAGAAGATTGTCCTCTGCTGTTATCTGTCTGGTCTATGGACTGGATTCCACATCTGAGAAGAGATGGCTTACACTAGGTAAAATAGGCGGGAGGGGAAACTTTGCTTGTGAATATCTCTCAAACCTTAAAGATTTGAGAGATAACTTATATCGTCCATTTTTTTTTTTTTAATGCTTACAAAATAAAATATAAAACAAAGTATTACTATCCCTTTAAGGTTCGTCAGTAGGGCAATAATGTCTAGCCCTTTAAATGTAGCAAAGGAATATAGAGCAACAAAGGCAAGGTATCAGATCAACAAGGAAGATAAATATACTCACCCCCTGCTACCTCTGACACCTAGACCAGTACCACAGCTATAGCAGAGCACCCCTAAATTCTAAGAGATGGGACTTCTGAGAGGTTGCAAACCCAGCTTTGACCTTGCCCTGTGTTGGAAACACTGTCGAGCTGATTTGGCCAGAGGCCACCTAGGCAGATGTGGAGGCCCAAATTAAAGGTAACTATAGGGGTGTATGTAGGAGAATACAATAATAGCTCCTGTCCTCTGGGTCAGAGGAAACATAGATATACAAGTAATATAGTGAGTACAATAAATACTTCCTGGGCCGTGAGGCCCAAGATATGAACTTACTAGATGGTGTGAATGGAATTAAGTAGAAGAATAGTCAAAACAAGCCGATGTCACTGGGAGTGTATGGGTTATAAGAGAAAAAGCAGAATCCGTAGTCGGTAAACCTAAGCTAGGGAATAAACAACCGGGAGGACAATCCAAGTACACAAGCCAAGGTCAAAGTACAAACAAAGTCAGGTCTATCCACAAACAAAATCTAATTATCGGACCAGGATGTTAGAGGCCTATGGCTATAAACCCTAGCTGACTAATAGGATCCCAGGAGGAAGTTGATGCAAGGGAAGACAGACAAAAATAGGTGCAAATGGAAAAACCAAACGGACAGGCCAGAAGGGTGAACAGGACAATCCTGACATGCAATAAGTGGCTTTTTTGTTGAACAAAATGAATTAATCTTGGCAGGTGTCACAGTAATCTGGTACAAATATTTACTGGCTCTTTTTAATGTCAAATTTGCTGTAGTCTGCATGGGGGACACTTTACTATGCAAATTGTTTGTATTACTCATTAGAATCATGGGCTTTCTCTCATGATTCTGGTAATGAGCCGTGCAGTTTATAGACTACAGCTGTGTTCTAATGCAAAACAAAACTGTCTGGAAAACACCTGCCCAGGTTAGTCCTTCTGTTAAATTATTAGCTCTTTAATCCATGGTTGGGGTTCCCCTTTAAGAGTCAAAGTTAAAAAAAAAAAAAACACACATGAACATGTTGCAGCATTTCCAGATATAGGATACTAGTTTTAAAGCCCGTGTACACGGGCCAACACTGGCGGCGCTGCAGTCATGCGCAGTACTGACTGCCCGTACACCGCTGCTGATACGGAGAGGGGTGCTCCAAGTTCAGTCCATGGTCCCGAAGGTGCTCAGAGAGGAACCGGTCCCAGGAAGGTGCGCAGAGAGGACCACAGTCTGAATTTTTGGGGTGCCCTGCTCCGTATCGGCCACGGCAAGGGCAGTCTCTACTGCGCATGACAGCTTCTGACAAACATCCTTAGCGAATTATAATATAGGATTTGTGTGTGTGCGTTCACAATTCCTGCAACAGCATGGCCGCAAAGTGATGACTGCATAGGCAGTTTGCTTCATCCATTTATAGATCTGTGAATATTAACCCTTTGAGTGCCAGAGGGGTACGCAACGTATTCTAATGCATTGGTTACCCCTCTGGCACTCAAAGGGATAAAAGCATGCCCTTTTCATGTTTAAAACATCCATTATTTTAGTATGTGTTTTATCAGCCGAGTTAAACGGCGTGAGCTCTGTAGAAAAGACATGATCTAACTGCAGTGTCATTTTTAAACCAACATCTCCCTAATCTTTCAGGGTAAGGGTTTTTATCTCTAGGATGAACAGACTCCTTGTCATTCACACCTTCAACATTGCTTTTTCCTGCTGTCAAAAGTCTTTAAATCTGTGACAGGCAAACTCTTCCCAAGGGACTTTATGGTTAATTTCTAAATGGAGTTTAAAGGGATAGTAATACTTTGTTTTAACTTTATTTTATTTTGTAGGCATTAAAAAAACATGAAGAATGATATAAGTCTTATCTCGCAAACCTTTATGGTTTATGAGATATTCACAAGCAAACTTTCCCCCTCCCGCTCCTTTTACCTAGTGTAAGCTATCTCTTCTCAGATGTGGAATGCAGTCCATAGACTGGACAGATAACAGAAGGGGACACTCTTATTCCTATGAAAACAATGAACTCCCTGCCCCCCTTGACAAGCTTTTCAGGTTTTTCCCTTATCTTAATTGAAGATTGTCCTTCTCTGCAGTCTACCTGGGCAGCTCCCTTCTGCCTTGGCTGAGAAGTGTTACATCAGTAAAAGGGGCGAGAGGGGGACACTTTGCTTGTGAATATCTCTTAAACCATAAAGGTTTGAGAGATAAGACTTATATCATTCTTCATGTTTATTTTATTTTGTAGGCATTAAAAAAAAAAAAGTTAAAATGAAGTATTACTATCCCTTTAACGCTTTTGTGTGCCAGAGGGGTACCGGATGCTAGAGAGGCCTCCAATGCATTGCACTAGGAACCTCCCTAGCAGCTAAGGAATTGAGGTGGGATGATAGAATATAAAGCATGTTTCACATGGCAAACATAATGCAGTGATGGTCTGTTGGTTGTGTTGCTTGCGCTGGAAGATAAGCTGGCTGTGCTTTGGAGTCTTTCTCAGGGGTGAGAATAACCTTGAGTGAGTGCACCAGACTATAGCATGCTGCATCTTTATGGTGTTACTGCTTGAAGGGACAGCTTAAAGAAGTAGTAATGTTTCATAGATTTAAATAAGGATCTAACCCTTTGAATGCTAGAGAGATTTCCAATGCTATGGGGAATATTTTTAGTTCTTTATGGTGCAAATGGTTTGCCCCAGAACTCCACTTTTCCTTTGAACATACAGCTCTTAGTCCCTTTTAACCTGTTTGATGTTGGAGATAAATACATTGATATGGATTGGAGATATCTCTAGCATTTAAAGGGTTACAGGTCAGGTGACAGTGTTACTGCACCCTTGCTTTGTCAACGATCTGTATCTAGGTGTCTAAATGTCTGGACTGTATTGTAGCTGGAGAGCGGCACTGGGGAACGTAGATTGGGAACATTGAAGGTGGCACCTGTGGCCGAAGCTGAATAAAGATGCTGGCCACAGACCCTCTAAGCTCGCACTCAACCGAAAAGGATTTGCCCAAGATGGCAGGCTGAGACTGCTTAAAGGGATATGTAGAAAGAAAGGTGAGATGCTCAACTAGGCTCATGCGCTAGCAAATACATGCAAAGAGCTCACTGGGACTATGTCCTCGCGCCCAGGGTGCAATCTCTTTTAGCTCATCAGTGCCATACACAGAGAGGAAATCTTCTGAAGCATATCATACTGGTCCTGCCAAACGACAGTCCAGCCACGAAATGCCAGACAAATCCTCTCTGAACAAGGGAAACAGCTAACCCCAGACGTACGTTTCGGCCTTGTTGGGCCTCGTCGGTGAGGTGCAGCTGATCCCTGTAGGCACTGTGAGCAAGGGGTCCACGTCTGGATTACCCTCATTACTCTTAGGGTGACCAACCCCAAGAGCAATTTGCATATGTAGAAAGAAAGGTGCTCAACTAGGCTCATGAGCTAGCAAATACATGCAAGGAGCTCACTGGGACTATGTCCTCGTGCCCAAGGAGGCCGAAACGTACATCTGGGGTTAGCTGTTTCCCTTGTTCAGAGAGGAATTGTCTGGCATTTCGTGGCTGGACTGTCATTTGGCGGGACCAGTATGATGTGCCTCAGAAGATTTCCTCTCTGTGTATGGCACTGATGAGCTACAAGAGATTGCACCCTGGGTGCGAGGACACAGTCCCCGTGAGCTTCTTTCAAGTATTTGATAGCTCATGAGTCTAGTTGAGCATCTCTCACCTTTCTTTCTACATATGCGTAAAGGGATAATAATGTTTCATGATAAAAGCAGCTCTACTTAATCATCATAGTATTTGGACTTTGGAGAGTGTTATTTCAATTCTGTCCGAGTTGTAGTTCAAGTAATTCAATGATAAAGTGTCCCCCTCCTGCCCCTTTTACTGATGTAACACTGTTCAGCCAGAACAGAAGGGAGGTGCCCAGGTAGATTGCAGAGAGGGACAATCTTCAATTAAGATGAGGGGGAAAGCTGAAAAACCTGTCAAGGGGGGCAGGGCTTTCATTGTTCTCATAGGAAGAAGATTGCCCCCTGCTGTTATCTGTCTGGTCTATGGACTGCATTCCACATCTGAGAAGAGATGGCTTACACTAGGCAAAAGGGGTGGGGAGGGGAAACTTTACTTGTGAATATCTCTTAAACCATAAAGGTTTGATAGGTAAGACTTATATAATTCTTCATGTTTTTAATGCCTACAAAATAAAATTAAAACTAAGTATTACTATCCCTTTAAAGTAAATAAACCATGTCCCACAAATCCTATCTCTCAAACCGCTATGGTTTGAGAGATATTCAGACTGAAAGTTTCCCCCTCCCTCTCCTTCTCCTGATGTCAGCTGTAAATGTGACAGCAGGAGATTTGAGTTGTGCGACTTGATGAGGCTCTGCAGCAGAGCTGAAATCCCCTTATTTAAAAAATAATTACTTCATTGGAACGCAAGCACACTTTGTAGACCTTTTCAATGAAGTAATTCTTCTTAAATAACGTGATTTTGGCTTTGCTGCAGAGCCGTCGGCTGGGAGGGGAGAGGAGAAGGGGAGGGAGGGGGGCACTTTCAGTGCGACTATCTCTCAAACCGTATCGGTTTGAGAGAGGATTTATGGGACATAGTTAATTTTTTTTTAAGCTCTATAAAAGTAGATTTTTATAATATTTTTGTAACCCTTTAGTGACCTGCCGCACAGACACGTGGCCTGCACTTAACGCCCACCGAACATTTGTTTTCCATTTGTTTAAATGACTTCCGGGACGTACATGTACGTCCTCTGTCCACTTGAGTTCAAAAAAATGCAGCAGGGCAGATCTGCCTGTAGATCTTGTAACACATGGAAAAATATCCCTTTGGTTCACTGGTCAGTGAAAAGTTTTATTAGACAAGAGGGAATAGTTACCAATCTACCCAATGTTAAAGGGATAGTAATGTTTCAAAATAAAAGCAGCTTCAATTAATCTTCATAGTATTTGGGCCATGGAGAGTGTTATTTCAATACTGTCTGAGTTGTAGTTCAAGAGTAATTGAATGATTAAGTATCCCCCTCCTGCCCCTTTTACTGATGTAACACTGCTCACCTCAGCGCAGCAAGACTAATTTGGATGGATCACAGAGCGGGACAATCTTCAGTGAGCATAAGGGAAAACCTGAAAAACCTGTCAAGGGGCGCAGGGTTTTCCTTATTCTCTCCTTAAAAAGATTGTCCCTTGCTGTGAGCTGTCTGGTGGGGAGGTGGCTTACACTAGGTAAAAGGGGCGGGAGGGGGATACTTTATCATTCAATTACTCCTGAACTACAACTCTTGACAGTAGTGAAATAACACTCTCCATGGCCCAAATACTATGATTATTTGGAGCTGCTTTTATTGTGAAACATTACTATTCCTTTAAACACAGAGAACGCAGTTTTTATTCTTCTGCTGGATATATTTTCCAATCATAGATTGTTGGACTAATGGAATTTTCCAGATGTTTTCGTGTGTATTTGTGATTTGGTTGTGATGATTGTTGCTATATCCACTGCTGCTGTTGGCCCCAGGTCTGTAACCTTCCTTACTACAACTTTAACATCGGGGTATACTTTCCCATGAGAAATTCACCATAGCTTAGCATAGGAAAGTGTGCAATTGGGACAGATCCATTGCAGAATCACTGCATTGGTATCACCTGTGTGAAAGGGGCTTAACCCCATCCCGGCAATGGACTTACCAGGTACGTCCCGCAAAAACTGCCACTTGGTGACAGAGGACAATACCTGGTAAGTCCCGGAAGTCCGGGTCTCCTTGTGGCTGCACGCCGTTCGGGGACCCCGGGATCATTTAGAGGGGAAAAAAAAAAATGTTAGCCAGGCGTTAAGGTGACAGCCGCATACACACGCAGCTGTCACTAAGGGGTTAAAGGGTTAAATGATATGCTTCTAATCAACCTTTTTTTTTTTTTTTTTGTTACTATGTATGGAAGTTTTAGACATTTTTATATCTAAAACATTCTTAAATCAGGCAGGTCATACTCTTTACCTTTAAGGTGAGCCACCAAAATGGCTGCTAATTTCTGCACTATTATATGAAAAGCAAGAAGTCTTGTAATATAAAGTCCTGATATTAGAATGCTGCTATTGCCATGGGTAGCAGCGAATAACTAATGAAATAGTGAGCTTTAAAGATAAAAAAATAAAAATTGTCCCATGGGTTTTAACCTTTTAAACAACATTAAAGGGATAGTAATACCTAAAATGTAAAAAAAAATATGTTGTAGGGTTTATCCCCCTGAGTAAAACAAGAGTACTCCCACTGCTGAAAGGTGTTTCATTCAAAAGTTATTAATTTTCAAAGTTGAATTTTTTAGGTGCAATATCACAGTGGCCTGAAACTGTAGAGTGGCGCTGTTGCTACACCATCCTATGGAGATTTATGGTCCTGAGACCAGAGCTGTCCATAGGATCGTGTAGCAACAGCACCACTCTACAATTTCAGGCCACTGTGATATTGCACCTAAAAAATTAAACTTTGAAAATTAATAACTTTTGAATGAAACATCTTTCAGCAGTGGGAGTACTCTTGTTTTACTCAGGGGGATAAACCCTACAACATATTTTTTTTTACATTTTAGGTATTACTATCCCTTTAACTCTGTCTTTGTTTATTAAAAAAAAAAAATTCCCTAATATCGGAGATATTTACCCTTCAACATCAGGCACTTCAGCATCCTATGGGACCCTGTATGTCCTACATGACATCTGAGGACTTCCCATCTGTGAACTCTGCAGATGATACATCTCTGTATATGTTTCATCCTGCTGAGTGAAATGTGTACTCCCACTGCTGTTTTTCAGATCAATACAGATGTGCGTTCTATGGGTGCATCACCTTTTTCACTCAGCATTGTTATCCTTGGCTACATTTTTGTTACACAGTTGGATGCTGCTAGCCCTTAAAAAAAACAAAAAAACAAAAAAAACACTCTGGCATTACACATGTCATTTTCACAGATCTTTGCCCATGTCTGTCATTACATGATGGGTATCAATGTTACATCTGAGATGGGCATGTATAAGCAACAAGGGAGTTAACATATTGCTTCATCCCTTTGAGTGCCTGAGGGTTACACAACACATGGCAGAGTTATTCACTGTATACCCCTGTGGCACTCAGAGGCATATACCAAACAAGGCTGTATGGTCTATTACCTTTACAGGTGAACATTTACAGTCAGGTTTTACTATGAACATAGGGTTTCTCACCTGCAGGGGTCAGTAAGACACACATATGGAACTACTGCTGTGACAACCTATTTAACTGGGTGTTGTTGTGGGGGTCGGGTAGGAACAATGTTGCTTACCGGGAGCCTGGGGAGTACTGTCATGTCCTGTGTCACAGCCACCGAGGAGACACATCTGCTGTTGTAGACAGGTTCTGTCGGATCAGCTTCTCCCATCCATTGAAAGTAATACTTGATGGTGGCCCACCACCTGTTGCTCTGGCATGCACTGCAAGATCCCCCGCCTTATTCTTCACTTTCCTCATGTCTAGTGCTTTTTAATACCATCTACTGTTTGCAGGCACTTGGCACTGAGTTGACTGCCTCTTCCACCTCACGCCATGTCTGCTTTCTCCGGGCACCTATTCCCCCTGCTTCTCTCAGTGGAGAAGAGGATGCTCTCCCTCTCCAGTATACCCCACCCTAAGGCCTGGTTCTTCTCATGGGTGAATATAGGTTCTGTGAGCGCATACCCCTCCACAGCCGTCTCAGCTTGTGCTGACTCTGGCTCTGTGTCTCCCTCCCTTACAACCACACCCCATCCCACTGCCAACTCTTTCCCTGTCTGGCGTGTACCTCTCCCTCAGTGGTACCTCTCCTCTCACCTGCTGTCCTTCCCTGCCTGGGGATGCCTTCTCTCCTTCCCCCTTGCCTCATGCGCCTCCACTACACCACCTGCCATCTCTACACCTCCATCTCGCTTGTACTCAAGCACAATATGTAATGTGTAACATGTTTTATCTGTGCGTATCTTTTTCATCACGGGTAGTGAAGATGGGTCAGGATTATGGGAGTTGTAGTGCTATCAAACCATGCCATGCATAGACCTTTCATACGGCGACATAAGAATCTTGCTCTTATATGCAGGGCAAGATTCTAATGTTGCCCTTTTAATCACAGAGACTTGTTTAATGTGGCGTGTAGCTGCACAATATTTCAACTGCAATCTGTTATATGCATGTAGAAAAAGTGGAGCAAGTCTGCTCCAAACCCACTCGCACCATAGGGGGCAAATAAAACCATGCTCAACATTCCCATTGATTTCAATGAGGCTTTTAACATCTTGAACACTATAGATGTATCTATGGCAATGTTCTGGAATATGTTGGACACCTTTCTAGTATCCAAGTGTTTAAAAGCCCCATTGAAATCGGTGAGCATTTGTTTTTGTCTCCTGTGACGTAGTTACTCTAGAACTGCCCCAGTTATTTCTAGTAAATCACCTCTCTGTGCTTCATTTAGTAAGACTAACACAACACAAACCTATCACCACTGTAATTTAACATGACTGCGGCCTAGCAAATAGCACCATTTGGCAACAGTGTTGCTCTTTTTAGTAATGTGGAGCAAATCTAGGCCAAACCAACTTCATATCACTGGGAAAAAATACAATACAAAATTCCCATTGATTTAACACTTTGAGTGCTGGAGTTATGCAATACATTTCTACACAGTGGCTTTTAGTTGAGCTTCCTGTCCGAAACCTGTATTGCCCCCATCCCCTTACTAACACTTAAAGGGATAGTGAAAATTCACAATAAAAGTAACTCCAATTAATCTTCATAGTATTTGGGCCACGGAGAGTGTTATTTCAATACTATCAGAGTTGTAGTTCAGGAGTAATTAAATGATAAAGTAGCCCCCCCTCCCGCCCCTTTTCCTGATGTAACACTACTCACCTCAGTAGCAAGACTGTCCGCATGGATCGCAGAGAGGGACAATCTTCAGTGAGCATAAGGAAAAACCTGTTGGGGGCAGGGTTTTCCTTATGTTCACAGTAAGGAGATTGTCCCTTGCTGTGAGCTGTCCGGTCCCAGGACCAGATTCCACATCTGAGGGGAGGTGGCTTAAACTAAGTAAAAGGGGCGGGAGGGGGATGCTTTATCATTCAATTATTCTTGAACTACAACTCTGACACGACTGAAATAACACTCTATTAGGGTTGCACTGATACTGGTATCGGTATCGGTGCCGATACCAGCATTTGCGCGAGTACTTGTACTCGCGCAAATGCGGCCGATGCCAGCACCGATACCCTGTGTCAGGGTCGGTGCTGCAGAGAGGGAGCCCGGGGAGCTGCTCACAATGCTCCCCGGTCACCTCTCTCCTTCCTGCAGCGTCGGAGCGTTGCCGCGGATTACCATGGCAACGCTCCGACGCTAACCTCTGCTGGGGCTCGTGAGAGAACAGTGAGCACCCGGCAGAGGACAGTAAGGGAGGCAAGATGGGGCAGCTGGTGGTGAAAGAGGCAGAGAGGGGGGCCAAGAAAGGAGCAAAAGGAGGAAGGTTCAGGAGAGAGTGAGAGAGGCAAAAGGGTGAGTCAAGGAGAAGGAGGGGGATCAAAAGGGAGAGAAAAAGCAGAGGCAAAAGAAGGGGGCTCAAGAGGGGTAAAATGAAGCAAAAGGTAGGAATCAAGAGGAGGGGAGAGAGTCAAAAGGGGGGAGAATCAAGAGGTTGTGTGTATAAATATATATATATATATATCTATATATATATATATATATCTATATATATATCTATATATCTATATTTATATTTATTTCAAGTACTCACCAATACCAATACTTTTTTTTGCGGTCATTTGCCAGTTTTCCAAGTACCTAAAGCATATAGGTACTTAGAAAACTGGCAAATGACTGCAAAAAAAAAAGGTATCGGTAATTGGTATCGGTGAGTACTTGAAAAAAGTATCGGTACTCGGTCTTAAAAAATTGATATTGGTGCATCTCTACACTCTATCGCTGAAATACTATGAAGATTAATTGGAGCTGCTGTTTTTGTGAAACATTACTATCCTTTTAACTCTTTCAGTTGCAAGTGCTCCAAAATGTTTGCTTGTTGTGGCCCATGAATTTGTAGGACATTTTTATACACGTCTATGTAATTGTATTGTAGCCATTCACTGGTTCCCAAAATTTTCAGTTGATTCTTAAGTTCTTTCTGGCTCCTAGATTTTGTTATATTTTTGCAATCCTGGTATTAACTATAAATAAACGACTAATAGGTGAGAGCTAAATCAGGATATAAATATAGTACAAAGTGCTTCAAAAACCTCTATCTATAACATTAGATTTAAATATAGGGATGTAAAACAGGTGAGCGCTTTAAACACAAAGTAATGTCAAATAGCAATATTTAAAATATAACTTGATAATTCAGATTGGTGTAATAAAAAATTATAAAGAATATATAATGCTTACAAAACGTGTATTAATATGTCACACCTGATAGATTTCTGGACACAGTTGCAGGTATATCCGTGTATCCTCAGATGTAGCTCAGTGATACATAGTAACGTGTGGAAAAAAAAAAAAAAAGCACATAGTATTATATTTTGGGACTTTATTTTTTTATTTTTTTCACGTTGCTTTGTATCACTGAGCTACATCTGAGGATACACAGATCTATCAGGTGTGTCATATTTAATACACATTTTGTAAGTATTATAAATGCTTTATAATTTTTATTACACCAATTTGAATTATCAAGTTATATTTTAAATATTGATATTTGACTTTACTTAGCATTTAAAGTGTTCACCTGTTTTACATCCCTGGTATTAACTATGTTCTGTAATGATATGGATCATGGGTCTCCAGCATGTAGCTTGTGTGCTACTGGTAGCTTTCTCTAGTCCAGTCGGGTATCGGGCTTTCTGGCCTGCCATAGTTTGGTCCAATGGTTGAAATCTGCAGCCAATCAGAGAGCAGATAGAGTACCTTACACCTGTTCCATGGTTTTCCTGTAGACTACCATATGTGGTGTCAAGAGCCACAGTGAGACTCCATAATTCACCCACTGCATTAAAAATCACAAGCTTTCTATTAAATTCATAAAAATCTTTGAAAAGATCACTCTAATAACTTTAATTATGCATAGCAATGTGCCGTAGTGTTAGGAATAGGAAGGCATTATCAATCTGAAAACCTGTGGCTCACTGGAGAGCCAAAGGTTTTATCTTTTATAGTGAATACTAGTTGAACAGCCCTTTATACGGGCCACAGTGCCACTGCCACCCGGTTGCAGGGCAGTCACGCGCAGTAGAGACTGCCCGCACCACGGCTGATACAGAGCTGGACGCTCCTTCGGAGCGCACAGCTCTGTATCAGCCGCAGCGCGGGCAGTCTTTACTGCGCATGACTGCAGCAGGAGCAGCAGTGTCTACTGCGCATGTCTCGGCGTTACACACTATTTAGCAAATTATTATATAGGATAATTTTTCCTTTCTCTTTTTTTTCTGTTAAAACACACATAGCAGTATTTTAAAATCTTGAGCTGTTAAGGTCACTTGATTTCTGTGCAGCACTTTGTTACTGGAAGGTGTGTGAAGGACCCAAGAATGGGAAAGAGCAGCTTTTGGAGATGGCTTAGTATGTACAGTTATAAATTCATACATTATCAATATGTTTAGAGTATCTTTGTATGTTTCAGAGATTAAAAGTAGTTCTTGTTAAAGGGGATGTTTACTCCCTTCACAACTTTTGCTAAATCGTTTCATTACCAATAATAACTAATGGAAAGTGTGTTCTTTTTTTAAAAAAAAAACAATCTGCCCGTTTGCAGAAATTCTGAGTTTAAATGTACCTCTGTTCCCACTTCCGGCAGACTGTGCTGACCGGATCTGTACCGTAGTCTCCGCTTCTATCCAGCCTCCTACGATGACGGAGGCTGTCTGTCTCTAAGCTGGAGCACTTTCATTGGCAGAGATCTGGCCAATGAAAGTGCTCCAGTTAAAAAAAAAAAAGAACACACTTTCCATTAGTTATTATTGGTAATGAAGCAATTTAGCCAAAGTTGAGAAGGGGGTAAACATCCCCTTTAAATAAAATGTTGGAGACCTCTGATGTGGTGAACCTGTGCAACCTACTATTAACTGAAGTACGGGATCTAAAATCATTGGTCCATGACGCTCAGCATTTTACTAGGTTTTTCCAACATGTTTCACTGTCTGGCATGTATGTATATTCAGTGATATTGATCATGCTTCAGTATGTGATAGTGAGTATCTCTATACTGATGTGGTACACACTGTATTCTATAATGATACAGAGTATCTCTGTACACTGATATTATATAAATTATCTCAACATACTGAAAAAGAGCATGCTACTCTGTATATACTGTCCATTATTGCTAAGCTCTGGGTTAATGAAGGATTCTGCACCACCTGGCTTCAAAACATTGCCAAATTAAATCTTGATTTTTACCCACGATCTATGTCCTTTACAGTCACTTGTTCTCTCTCCTTGTAATTTTTTACTGTGAAATAGATGTTTAATCCCTGTTGTGGTTTAAAAGTACACATTTGGACATTTAATACATTGTATTCTAATATGTGTCAAATGTAACATTTCCTCCTCTTTTATAACTTTATATCATGCACACTTGTACATGTGTAAAGCTCTGTTGTATAAATGGGATATACTCTGAGGCCTGTGTCCTATAAACTGATATATATGGGCCAGAGAAATGTCCACATGTGCTAATGTATAAATGCCATATACATGGGAGGCTGTATCCTATAAACTGACGTATATGGGTCAGAGAAATGTTCAAATGTTGTCCTATAGTATAAATGCGATATGTACTGGAGGCTGTGTCCTATAAACGATACACAGGCTGGATAGATGTCTGAATGTTCTGTTGTATATATGTGATATACACTGAAGGCTGTGTCCTGTAAACTGAGATGCAGACAAGAGATGCATCCTATTGTATTAATGGCATATAAAGTGAAGGATCCATCCAATAAACTGAGATACTGATTAGAGGAAAGTCCTTTATGTAATAATGGGATATACACTGGCAGATTTATTCTGTAAAATGAGATGCAGACCAGGGAGAGGTTATATTGCATAAATGATAAAAAAAAAAAAATGAAGTCTGAATCATATAAGCATATTTTTATTTCTCTCTGATGATGGGGATTGTAGTCTCCATAGCTAGAGGTCCCAGATTGATTTCCCTTGGTTTAAGATGTGATGTTTCACAAATAGTCATCCCGCAGGCTGGAGAACTCATTGCAGTCCTTGCTTTCTGATCAACTGAACATTCTCCACTGTGCAACACAACAAGAAATGATGACTGAAAAGTAAAATTGTCTTAACCCCTTGAGTGCAGCAATATGTTGCACACGCCTCTGGAAGCGTGTGTATGGAAACCTTTAAGCTGGGCCCACAGGGGTAACTTAAACAGTGCTGGGAGTTCAACACCATATCAACTGGCCATTTACTCACATCTTGGTGTTCTCAGAGATTCTCACATAGGGGAGCTTCATCCGAATATTACTGGCCAATTCCCATGTGAGTTGGCCAGTCGGCAGTTGAGATGTTGAACACACAGTATTACAGTTTGATGCGTTATGAATGGAAGTAATCACAAGTGTGAATCGCGCCATAGGGTTCAATGGTAAAGTATCCAGCATATTATTTTTTTTTTTTTTTCTTAATGCAGGGAAATTTTTTTTCCCCCATTGCGTTTCCTTGTATTGTGCGTTATTCTTGTATTTGTATTGTTTTGCCTGATCACATCCGGTTTGAGTCTGCTCGGTGAGAGAAGGTCTGGATAGGACCTGAAAATGACGTGAATATCAATATGGAGGCAGGCAGTGAATTTAAATTGTCACCTGCCACACCATGTCTCCAAAGATGCCGAATGGAACGTTATACTGTAAGGTATAGGGAGGAAGGGAAATGTGAAATGTAAAGTTCAGATGTGATGATAGAGGGAGGATGGGAGATGAGATGAAGGGAAATTAAACGAATGGAGTGAGGTAAATAGATAAGATATTCAGCAAGATAAGAGATGAAGGAAGTAAGAGACACATCATGAGGGACAGACACACAGGGTTGCCTCATTCAGCATTTTTTTTTTTTTTATATTTTCTAGGACATAACAAAACTTGGGGGGTTGCCTTCTATTCAATCAAATTATGTAGCACACTTTTTATTTATAAAATATTAAAATGTTAACTATATAGGCGCACCGATTAATAAATAAGATATATATTATATGAACATGTACCAACTTAAATTGACGACAAATGCTATAATTCAGTAAGACGAGCAACAATTAAATATATTCCTAAGATTAAATCTGCCTATAAATTGGCTTGCGTCAAAGACACACTTGATATAGGTGCTGGACTAAAAGACTCCCAGCTGGATACAATTGTCCTGCAGCGCGTTTCGTGCCAGAATACACGTGCTTTATGAAGTAAATGGACTTCTAACGGCTATTTTAAAGAGCATCAGGGATAGATTTGATGTGCTAATTGCAAACTTTATCTATGGTATCGCAGAGGTGCCAGAATGGATCAAAACGCAATCCTCTGACACCATGAGGACACCACTATAGATGCACTATAAAACCAAAAGTATTTGGACACATGACCCTTACACCTATATGAGCTTATTGGACATCCCATCCCATTGCTGTCGGCATTAATATGGAGTCCCCCCCCCCCCCTTTGTGGCTACACACTCTTCTGAGAAGGCTTTCCACAAGATTTTGGAGTGTGTCTGTGGGAATTTGTGCTCTTTCAGCCAAAAGAGCATTTGTTAGGTCAGACAGTGATGTTAGATGAGAAGGCCTGGCTCGCAGGCAGCATTCCAGTTCATCCAAAATGTGTTCATCGGGGTTAAGGTCAGGGCTCTGTGTAGGCCACTCGATTGGTGAGTTAAAGGGTTAGTAATGTCCAAAAAAAATTTTTTTTTTTGCATTTAGAAGAGCTTAAAAAGCTGAGCTAAATGCAAAAAAAAATTATCTCTCGCTATGGTTTGAGAGATACAGGCATTTAAAGTTAGGTGTCTCCTACTGACGGCTGTAAAGCTGTCGGCAGGAGATCCGTGTCGGTCGACACGGAGGCTCTGCAGCAGAGCCGCAATCTCATTGGTTACAACAAATCTCTTCCATGGAATGGTCTAAAATGTGTACCTGGTTTGCAAGCACACGTTTTCGACCATTCCAATGAAGGGATTCATTGTCAATAGCACAATTGCGGCTCTGCTGCAGAGCCTCCATATCGACCAACATGGATCTCCTGCTGACAGCTTTACAGCTGTCAGTAGGAGACACCGAACTTTAAATGCCCGTATCTTTCAAACCATAGCGATTTGAGAGAGATGGTTTTTTGCATTTAGCTCGGCTTTTTAAGCTCTTCTAAATGCAAAAAACTTTGTTTTTGACGTTACGAACTCTTTAAATGCCTGATTACTTTAAGGCATTGGAAGGGACTGACCGTGAAAGCGCAGAGAGCACCTACTGCAAGATCCCTGCCAGTGCCTGTCTGTCTAAAAGGTTATTTTTTTCACTAATGCAGCAATTATTCTTGAAAATACAAGTATGTCTTATGCATATCACCATTGTAATTCTGATTTGAGGCTCTATACTAATGTGATGACAGTTCCGTTTTATAGAAGAGGGCTGCCTACAGCAGATGTAGTGAGATGCTTGAAGTATTACTTCTATGCGTCTGATAATTTGATGGTTTCTTTTTTTTCCATTCCAGAAGTTTCTAAAGTGGGGAGACCAAATACAAATGCCACTTCCTTTTGTGGATTAAATGGCCTGTTGAACAAATGTATATGCTGCACATTAAAGTAATTTTTTTTTTTATTATTATTATACAGCCCACTGTGCAGGCTCCATTAGCACATTCTAGATCTAGGCTATGATAAACCACTCCCTGTCAGAACAAATCTTTAAAGGAATAGTAGTAATACTTCTAATAAAGTGCACTTCTGGGTCGTCTTTATTCTTTTTTTGGGCACGTAGCTCTATATTTCAATACTTAAAGTTTTTTGTAGTTCAGTCGATATGGAATCTGAAAGGATCCCTCTTCCGCCCCCTTCTGGCTGCCTCCCATCAGTTGTGGATTCCGTTTTGTTGGACCGGATGGATCACTGAGGGACAATATTAACTCAGTAAGTGACGAAGGAGGGCAGGATTTTCCTTATGCTTACTGAAGATTGTCCCTCACCGCTCTGCATCCGGTCAGACTGAGAGGTATGAGTGATGCAGGGGAAAGGGGCGGGAGGGGGATCCTTTTGGATTGTATAGCGCTTGAACTACAAAACCGTAAGTGCTGAATTATAGAGCTACATGCTTAAAAAAAGAATACTCATACTTTTTACCCAGTACTGCAATATTTATTTTTGTATTCAGGAGATACTAGTTTCGGTTGCAACATATTGCAAGCCACTTGGATTCAGTTCCTTCAATTTTCTCTCCCACGCTGTATCTTTGGGACATTCTATGGTCCCTGGGCCCCCCACTGGATGCTAGAGAATATGTATATATATTGCTCTGCTTTGCTAGATGTAAACTGACTAATGGGAGCATGTTAAAGGGTTAGTAATTGCTTAAAATAATAAGTAATATTGTAGATAAAGTAAAAAGATCGATACAAGTCCTATCTCTCAAATGTTTATGTTTCAGAGAGAGAACATTTTAAAGCAGAACATTCACCTAAAAAAATTTTGAGCATGGGTTTTAAAGGGATAGTAATACTTCGTTTTATCTTTATTTTATTTTGTAGGCATTAAAAAAACATAAAGAACGATATAAGTCTTATCTCTCAAACCTTTATGGTTTGAGAGATATTCACAAGCAAAGTTTCCCCTCCCTCCCCTTTTACCTAGTGTAAGCCATCTCTTCTCAGATGTGGAATGCAGTCCATAGACCAGACAGATAACAGAAGGGGACATTCTTCTTCCTATGAGAACAATGAAATCCCTGCACCCTTGACAAGTTCAGCTTTTTCCTTTATCTTAATTGAAGATTGTCCCTCTCTGCAATCTCCCTGGGCACCACCCTTCTGCTCTGGCTGAGCAGTGTTACATCAGTAAAAGGGGCGGGAGGGGATACTTTATCATTGAATTACTCTTGAACTACAACTCTGACAGAATTGAAATATCACTTTCCAAAGTCCAAATACTATGATGATTAGAGCTGCTTTTATTATGAAACATTACTATCCCTTTAATACATAAGACTAGATTAGCACTTTTTTTTTTTTTTTTTTTTTTTTTAAACTCATCTGGTAGTGGAGATATTTAGACTTCAAATTGGGCACTTCCACTTTGTGTGGGACCCTGTACAGTCTCAGGACTTCCCAGCTGCCCAAGGGAGCAAGTTCACGCTTCCCTTCGTAGCTGTATTTCTGTGGGCTAATGTTACAGGAAACTCCGTTTACAGTGCTACTGAGGTTGCAACTGGGAAGTCCTGAGACTGTACTGGGTCCCTCAGTACTCTGAAGTGCCCGATTTGCAGTCTAAATATCTCCTCTACCAGATGAGTAAAAAAACAGCGCTAATCTAGTTTTAGGTACTAAAGCACATGCTCAAATTTTTTTTTCAGGTGAACGTTCTGCTTTAAAGTTCTCCTCTCCCTCCCCTTTCCATGACGTCTGCATCTAGCTGACAGCCCGAGATCCTGGTCCGGGGACCGTCCTGCGGCTGTTCAGCAAGGCGAGATACCAAAATCTAAAAAGAACTACTTCATTAGAATGGCCTACGAAGTGTGCTTGCAAACCAGGCAAACTTTGTAGACTATTCCAATGAAGTATTTCTATGTAGATTTTGGTATCTCGGCTCTGCTGAAGAGCTGCTTCAAGTAGGCCGACTCGAATCTCCTGCTGTCAGCTTTACAGCTGACATCGGTGAGAGGTGAACTTTAAAACGTTCCTTCTCTCAAACCATAAATGTTTCAGAGATGGGACTTGTACTGATCTTTCTTTTTGCTTTATCTACAATACTACTTATTATTTTAAGCCATTACTATCACGTTAACACTTTGCATGATAGGGAGTTCTGCACTATATTGAAAAAGCAATATGGTGTCCACGTCTGTAGCATACAAGAGGCTAATCTCTTTCAGCCCCTGTTTAGAATTTATAATCATTATGTTGCCTCCCTTTGGTGGACTTGAGCCGTATATGCGCGGCCCATTGGTGTAAATCTGGTTGTCCATCCGTGATCAGAGTGGGTAGAACCTAGATGAGGTGTGGGCAACTTGTGGTTCACCAGTTGTTCTTTGTTTACAGCTTTCAAGATCCTTGATGGGAGTTGCAGTTCTGGAGAACACGTTGCTTAACTTTGACTTTTATGTTTTGAAGTGCTGGATAGGTGTTTAGCCCTTTGAGTGCCAGATGGGTACGCAACACTCTCTGGCACTCAGAGGGTTAAAGGCTAAGCACTTTCACTTGATTTCATTCTTTGCAGAAGTGTTATTTGTGGGATTTTATTGCAGTGATATGTCTGGAGCAGAAATTCTGGCTTTGCCTCTCTTGTGGGTATCCCACACGCTTTCATTTTTCACATTCTTGTCCGATTATGTGATGTTTTTACCCGATATAATATTTGCTAAAAGAACACTATGAAATATGAGACTTTTTCCTGATTTTTAAGGAAAAGAGCCTTGCGTATAAAGATGATGTAGAATAATTCCGGGGTAAACCAACTGTATAAATGGGAACAAATAACTCCTCGAATGCCAGAGAGGTATCAGAGCAGTGCATACAGAGAGTTAAAAGCTCCATTTAACTCCTTGGGTATAATGCAGAACTGCTACTGTTTTTATTTATACATAAAGCTCACTGTCCATTGAAGACCATCATTTTTGTAATGTGCTTTTGAGGAGATGCGTTTGTAACTGATTGTGTGGGCAATTGATAGAGAGATGAGTACCAGCCACAGTGGTTACTGAGAAAATAATTATTGAAGATGCCAAGAGGAAAGTGACAATGTTGGAACGATCAGAGATCGGTCCCAAAGGAATCCAAAAGCTTGATTAATGGAAAATTATTTTTTTCTTCTAACCATTTTGGGCTCGATTCTATTACCTGCGCTAAAACCGACGTTACAAGAAAAACAAGTAGCGCGAATTTTGCAAACGTGTTACGTCGGTATTCTATTGCAGAACCACAGTAAAACAAAACTGGCGCAGGCAACACTTTTCAGAGTAGTAACAAAACTGGCGCTGTCTGCTTTTTTCCCGACTACCATCGACAAAAAATGCGCAAAATGTCAATGTCCAAGGAAATAGGCGTACATTTGACGACAGATCAAGTTCAGTGTTAGATGTGTTCTCCACATAACAAAATCCGACAGAGTGCCTCTTCTCGACATATTAACCCCTCCCTTTTAAAAGTCGACTTGCAGTGCTTTTTCACCACATTAATCCGACAAATATTGTTCATAGTCAACAATTAACCCTTTCCCTTCCAAATCCGACTTGCTCTCTTTCACCATATTCGACGAATATTGTACATCCAACATTTTAACCCTCCCTCCCCCTTGGAAAGTCGACTACAGTGCTCCCATGACTTCCACCATTTTCATCCGACATTTTTCTTTTCCTATTGTATTCGACATGCCCTCATATTTTGTATTGCAAGATTAACCCTATGAGTACCAGAGAGGTATTGTAATGTGTTTGCTACCCCTCTGGTACTCATAGGGTTAACAGACAACCTGTAAATGTATAAAAAAAAGTTGTTTTTATTATATATGTGATTTGTGTGAAAATGTAATATTTAATTTGTGTAACAATGATTTTTTTTTTTTTTTTTTTTTTTTTTTTTATAAAGTACTTCAGACCTCGAGGGGTATCATGACCCCTCATGACACCCCCCCTAGCATGGTGGCGACAATTGACCCTTTTATTAATTAACTCTGAGTGCAGAGGGGTACAGAACGCATTGCACAGAAATATTTTATTTACTTTATTAATGGCACCTTCTAGGTCCCACAAAGCTAACCTTTTAGTTCACCGGGTTTTCCGATAAGTTACTCTAGTCTATTCTATGGAAGAGGTGAGTCACTGACACCAGAATGTGTTTATATTGTCAGGAACTGATGGTGCTGTTAATCTCTTCCTGATGCTTGAATGATTGTAACTTTATTGAGTAAAAGAACTGCCAGCAGTGTGACTACCCTTTCTATCAGCAGGAAAAGCCCTAGATGATCGACTTCATAAATACAAAAATGATTTTGGATGTAAACATTAGTATATGTGGGTCTTTCTAACTGTGATCATTTGACAGCAGGTATCTGTGGGGAAATATCCCAGGATTGTGTTTTTTTTTTTTTTTTTTTTTTTTTTTTTTTTTTTAACCCCTAGAGTGCCAGGTGGGTACAATGTACGAGTTTGGACAGCTGTACCCGCTGTGCCAAGCTCGTACAATGTACCCACTAAAATGCGGTCACTGCTTAAGCCGGTATAACCAGCTGGCAGTGGCCGCATTTCAGTGGATATGCAGCCTGGCACTCTTGGGAGGACATGAGGATTACTCCTCATGTCCTCCCAGGTATTGATCTCCCAGCCGATCGCGCTGGGAGATCAATATCGCCAAGGGAGAAGCTCTGAGAAACAGAGCTTCTCCCTCCGCCGCCCTCCTACCCCGAACTTCCGGGTAGGAGTGGGCGGGACCGGGGGAAACCTCCTAACGTCATCGGTGACATAGTCACCGATGACCTTAGGTGACTTCCCCGATCGCGATCACTCCTACCGGTGGTAGGAGTGAAAGGCAGGAGAGCCTTTGCTCTCCTGCAGTCGCCAGATTGATCTCCCAGCACAATCGGCTGGGAGATCAATTACTGGGGGGACATCAGAAGGTGTCCTGATGTCCCCCCACGAGGTCTGAAGATAATTAAATAAAAAAAAAAAAAAAAGAACCCTATGAGCACCGCGGGGACTTCCAGCGCATTGCTTTGCAATGCGCTGGAGACCCCATTGGCAGTCACAGGGTCCATTGTCCTGCAACACATTATTTTTAACTGTGACCTCATTGGGGGGTCAGGAGAGGTCCTGATGACCCCCCAATGAGGTCTATTAAAAAAAAAATAAAAAATAGAAAAATTAACCCTGTGTGTGCCACGGGGGGGGGGTTCCAATGCAGACCCCCCCCCTCCTGTGGCACACACAGGACTTTGGTTTGGGTTTCTTTTTTTTTTCAAAGCTTGTTGGGGGGCCCTGATGTCCCCCAACAAGCTATGAATAAAAAATAATAATAATTAAAAAAAATTAACCCTCTGTGTGACACAGGGGGTCCAGTGCATTGCTTTGCAATGCATTGGACACCCCTGTGGAAGACAAAGTGTTTCCCCCCCCCCCCCTTAATTTTTACTTTATTTAGACCTCATTGGGGGACATCAGGGGTCCTGAAGCCCCCCAACAAGGTGTAAAAAAAAATTAAATAAATAGGAAAACAATGCGTGCCCCACAGGGGGGTCCAACGCAGTGCTTTGCAATGCGTTGGACCCCCCCTGTGGCACACACATTTATTTATTTTTTATTCTGTCCTTGTTGGGGGGTCATCAGAAGTAGACCTGATCCCCAGCAAGGTATGAATAACAAATAATAAAAGAAAAAAAAATTAACCCTCTGCTTGCCACAGTGGGTCCAATGCATTGCTTTGGAATGCATTGTACACCCCTGTGGCGGACAAAGGATTTTTCTTTTTCTTTCCCTCATTACTTTTTATTCAGATCTCATTGTGGGGCATCAGTTCTAATGCCCTCCAATGAGGTCTACGCACATTACATTATATATATATATATATATATATATATATATATATATATATATATATATATATATATATATATATATATATATATTATTTTTATTTTTTTTTTGGGGGGGGGGAAACACCACAAAACCTGCATGTGTTACAGGTGGGTCCAATACAAGTGGTTTACAATGCGCTGGACCCCCTGTGACACATTTTTTTCCCATTATTTTTTATTCAGACATTGTTGGGGGGGCATGAGAAGTGGTACTGATGCCCCCCAATGAGGTATGAATAAAAAAATAACAGCTAAAAAAAATTAACCCTTTGTGTGCAACAGGGTGTCCAGTGCATTGCTTTTCAGTGCATAGGACACCTCTGTGGCATGCACACAAAATGCCTCCAATCCCCCCCACCACATACCCTATCCACCAGCCTAGTTCCACAGCCTACTGGCAGTCCCATTCCCCCAGTCTGACCCCCCCCAGCCTGATTCCACTGCCTACTGGTAGATACAAGTGCCAGTACGCCCTGGATTCAGGCTGGGAATCAAACAGTGCATGAGGGGACTTACAATGCACACTGGTAACCACAAATCCCCCATATGCACTTACCTCTCCACAATCACCACCGCCACACTTGCTCACTGCCCACTGGTAGATATACCCACTTACACAGCCTGACCCCTTGTCCCTTCCCCGAGCTGGTTTCTCTGGCAGACAAAAGTCCTCACTTACACTGACTGACCACTTGTAGCAATAGAATCACACGTACACTGTTTGCTTCCCCATCCTTGTTCCACTGGTAGCCACGCTCCTGGCACCCAATATGGTATGTCAACCCACAGCATTGGGCACCATTTTTTGTAGGCTGGCAGGAGGTCCTCCTGGGAAATCCCATAGTGTTCAACCATTTCCATATCTTTGAAGTGACTGATTTGTAAGAAAAACATTTTTTTTCTGTAGCACCACATTCTGGAAATAGTTGTGCATTCTAACTTAGGGGTAGAAAAGCAAGTCACGGCTCATTAGATGTGGCAGGTTATCTTCTTTCCAAAATGTCATAGTTTCTGTACCCTTTCTTCACTTCTGTAGTTGATATAACCATTTTTGCACAGGCAAGCATTATTTGAGAAAATATTAGAAAAATCAGAGGTTGTTGTAGGTGTCATTTGCACTTCTAGCACCCCCTACGGTAGGTCAACTCATACCAATAGGGTGTTGTTTGACTCCTAAGAGCACGAGCTAGTGAATGCAGTTGAAAATTGCATGGTTTTCACAGAGCTCCATACATTTAAAGGGGCAGAAATGTAAAAAAATGCATTTTTTCCCTATAGTGCCACCTTCTGGAAGCATTTGGGCACAACAGGCTTGGGGTAAGAAGGCAAGTGACCCCTCATTAGATGCGGCAGGTTATCCTCTTTACAAAATGGTATGGTTTCTCTACCTTTCCTGCATATCTATAATGGTTATGACACTTTTCATGCAGGCAGATAATTTCAAAAACAAAAGTGTCGGGTTTAGGTAAGTGATCCTACCACCTACATATTGCATGTTATCCCACACAAATGGGGTAACATTTTTCTCATGTTGGTAGAAGGTACTGAATACAGTAGGAAATGTTATGGTTTTCAAAGATTTTAGTATCTTTGAAGTGGTGGAAATGTAAAAAAAAACATGTATTTATTCCTATAGCGCCACCTTTTGGAAATAATTGAGCACTTCAGCCAGGGGGTAGAAAGGCAAGTGACCCCTCATGTGATGCGGGTGAATGTCTACTTTCCAAAATGGTATACCTTTTATACCTTTCCTTCATGTCGCTAACAGTTATGAACATTTTAGTACAAGCAGCCATTTTCGAGGAAGCAAACAGGTAGGTGTATTTATGTGCTTCTGGCACCCCTAAGGTAGGTCGACTCATACAAATGAGGTGTCATTTTTCTCTTAAGAGCACTAGCTAATGAATACAGTTGGAAATGCCATGGTTTTCACAAATTTCAGTACATTTGAATGGGCAGAAATGTAAGAAAATGCCTTTTTTTCTCATTAGCGCCACCTTCTGGAGGCATTTGTGCACTCCAGGCTTGGGGTAACAAGGCAAGTCAACCATCATTAGATGCGGCAGGGTGTCTTCTTTTCAAAATGGTATGGTTTGTGTACCCTTTCTTCACTTCTGTAGTTGTTATAACCATTTGTGTGCAGACAAGTAATATTTGAGAAAATGTTAGAAAAATTTGAGGTTGTAGTAGGTGTCGTTTTGCACTTCTAGCTCCCCCTAAGGTAGGTGAATTCATACCAATGAGGTGTCATTTTTCTCCTAAGAGCACTAGCTAATGAATACAGTTGGAAATGCCATGGTTTTCACAAATTTCAGTACATTTGAATGGGCAGAAATGTAAGAAAATGCATTTTTTTTTCTCATTAGCGCCACCTTCTGGAGGCATTTGTGCACTCCAGGCTTGGGGTAACAAGGCAAGTCACCCATCATTAGATGCGGCAGGGTGTCTTCTTTTCAAAATGGTATGGTTTGTGTACCCTTTCTTCACTTCTGTAGTTGTTATAACCATTTGTGTGCAGACAAGTAATATTTGAGAAAATGTTAGAAAAATTTGAGATTGTAGTAGGTGTCGTTTTGCACTTCTAGCGCCCCCTGAGATAGTTGAACTCATACCAATGGGGTGTCATTTTTCTCCTAAGAGCACTAGCTAATGAATACAGTTGGAAATGCCATGGTCTGCACAAATTTCAGTACATTTGAATGGGCAGAAATGTAAGAAAATGCCTTTTCTTTTCATTAGCGCCACCTTCTGGAGGCATTTGTGCACTCCAGGCTTGGGGTAACAAGGCAAGTCACCCCTCATTAAATGCGGCAGGGTGTCTTCTTTTCAAAATGGTATGGTTTGTGTACCCTTTCTTCACTTCTGTAGTTGTTATAACCATTTGTGTACAGACAAGTAATGTTTGAGAAAATGTTAGAAAAATTTGAGGTTGTAGTAGGTGTCATTTTGCACTTCTAGCATCCCCTGAGGTAGTTAAACTCATACTAATGGGGTGTCATTTTTCTCCTAAGAGCACTAGCTAATGAATACAGTTGGAAATGCCATGGTTTTCAAGCATTTTAGTACATTTGAATGGGCAGAAATGTAAGAAAATGCCCTTTTTTTTCATTAGCGCCATCTTCTGGAGGCATTTGTGCACTCCAGGCTTGGGGTAACAAGGCAAGTCAACCATCATTAGATGCGGCAGGGTGTCTTCTTTTCAAAATGGTATGGTTTGTGTACCCTTTCTTCACTTCTGTAGTTGTTATAACCATTTGTGTGCAGACAAGTAATATTTGAGAAAATGTTAGAAAAATTTGAGGTTGTAGTAGGTGTCGTTTTGCACTTCTAGCTCCCCTTAAGGTAGGTGAATTCATACCAATGAGGTGTCATTTTTCTCCTAAGAGCACTAGCTAATGAATACAGTTGGAAATGCCATGGTTTTCACAAATTTCAGTACATTTGAATGGGCAGAAATGTAAGAAAATGCTTTTTTTTCTCATTAGCGCCACCTTCTGGAGGCATTTGTGCACTCCAGGCTTGGGGTAACAAGGCAAGTCAACCATCATTAGATGCGGCAGGGTGTCTTCTTTTCAAAATGGTATGGTTTGTGTACCCTTTCTTCACTTCTGTAGTTGTTATAACCATTTGTGTGCAGACAAGTAATATTTGAGAAAATGTTAGAAAAATTTGAGGTTGTAGTAGGTGTCGTTTTGCACTTCTAGCGCCCCCTGAGGTAGGTGAACTCATACCAATGGGGTGTCATTTTTCTCCTAAGAGCACTAGCTAATGAATACAGTTGGAAATGCCATGGTTTTCACAAATTTCAGTACATTTGAATGGGCAGAAATGTAAGAAAATGCCTTTTTTTCTCATTAGCGCCACCTTCTGGAGGCATTTGTGCACTCCAGGCTTGGGGTAACAAGGCAAGTCACCCATCATTAGATGCGGCAGGGTGTCTTCTTTTCAAAATGGTATGGTTTGTGTACCCTTTCTTCACTTCTGTAGTTGTTATAACCATTTGTGTGCAGACAAGTAATATTTGAGAAAATGTTAGAAAAATTTGAGATTGTAGTAGGTGTCGTTTTGCACTTCTAGCGCCCCCTGAGATAGTTGAACTCATACCAATGGGGTGTCATTTTTCTCCTAAGAGCACTAGCTAATGAATACAGTTGGAAATGCCATGGTCTGCACAAATTTCAGTACATTTGAATGGGCAGAAATGTAAGAAAATGCCTTTTCTTTTCATTAGCGCCACCTTCTGGAGGCATTTGTGCACTCCAGGCTTGGGGTAACAAGGCAAGTCACCCCTCATTAAATGCGGCAGGGTGTCTTCTTTTCAAAATGGTATGGTTTGTGTACCCTTTCTTCACTTCTGTAGTTGTTATAACCATTTGTGTACAGACAAGTAATGTTTGAGAAAATGTTAGAAAAATTTGAGGTTGTAGTAGGTGTCATTTTGCACTTCTAGCATCCCCTGAGGTAGTTAAACTCATACTAATGGGGTGTCATTTTTCTCCTAAGAGCACTAGCTAATGAATACAGTTGGAAATGCCATGGTTTTCAAGCATTTTAGTACATTTGAATGGGCAGAAATGTAAGAAAATGCCCTTTTTTTTCATTAGCGCCATCTTCTGGAGGCATTTGTGCACACCAGGCTTGGGTTAAGAAGGCAAGTTACCCCTCATTAGATGCGGCAGGTTGTCTACTTTTCAGAAATATATAGTTTTATATAGTTATTCCACTGTTTTAGGGTAGTTTTACCACACAAACCCTAGAATGCGCATATTAGTTTATAAAGTTGAAAATGTCATTTTGCGCTGCTGGTGATAAGGGCTCTACGCTAGCCATGGACATAGGTAAAACTATACAAATTTGGTATTTTTTTATTCGGGGGACTCGGGGCTTTTTCAAATAATTGAAACTTTTACAATCAAGGTAAATGTTTTTGATACATAGTATGTGATTTTAGCAAAATGAGTAAATTTTCACTTTTTTTTGTCATTATGACATCATAGCTTTTAGCACGATGTAAAATTCTCTTCATGTAAGGTACCACGAGAAAGCTCAATTCGTTCTGAAAAAAACAATGTATAGTTTTCCATATGTAACTAAAAATCCCCAGAGGAAATCAAGCCTAAACGGAAGGATAGCAAAAATGCTGAAAAAGTGTCTGGCCTGCAGGGTACAGGAAATGGCCCGAGCCTCCGGCACTGAAAGGGTTAAGCTAGCTCAATGATTTATTTATTACCAGGTATTATGAGAACAGTAAAGCAATACAAGATGTCTGCACTATTTCCTGCCTGTCAGTCCGGGAGCAGTGTATAATTCTCATTAACCAGGTAATAATTCTGGCAACTAGCACTATTGAGCAGCTGGTCACCAGATGGGTAATTATTTGGCACAAAGTTTAACATGGGTGGTAATTCTGCTTTAACCTCCCCGTTATACCTGTCCCTATGTATCCCAACATCCTGCTATCTCCTGACAGCCCCGTTATACTCTTTCCTATATACCACATCCTGCTGCCTCTTAATAGCCCCGTTATACCCCGCACCCCAACATCCCGCTGTCTCCTAACAGCCCCGTTATACTCCTCTCTCTATACCACATCCTGCTGTCTCCTGAAAGCTCAGATATATGCCTCCCTATGTACCATAACATCCTTCTGACAGCCTGTTGTTCTCCTCTTTATATACCACAACATCCTGCTGCCTCCTGACAGCCTTGTTTTACTCCTTTCTATACACCCCAATAACCTGCTGGCCCCTCACTGCCCTTTTATTTATATACTTATGTTAATGTTCTAACCTCCACTGTGTTATACTCATTATACTTGGGATGGGAAAACTGCAGCCCTCCAGCTGTGAAAGACTACATTTCCCACCATCCCCAGCCAGCCACAGTTGGAGGGCCTCATGTTGCCCAACCTTACAATTATACACACCAGTGTCATGCTCCCGTACTTTACCATGTATAAGCACCTCAGTAGGCACAATACTATCCTGTTTCCCTCCTTCTTACCCTGTAATATACCCCTCACTCCAGTGTACATCTGCTTCCCTCCTCACTATGTCCTAGTCCTGCCTGTGTCTCCGTTCTGCTGATTTTGGCGCAGGCCCAGGCCTGTATCTTGAGGTCTGACTTTATTCCAGAAGGAAACATTTATATTTTGATAACGCAATCTGACTTTTTACCCACTGTTTCATTTGATTTCTTTATTTAATATTTACCTTCAATATGCAATTAAATAGTAGATCTGACTGTGCCAAGGTTACCACAAAGGGTGGCGTAGGCAAACAATAGTTTGGCCTCTTAACTCATTAACCCTTTCTGTCCAAGGCCACTTGCACTGAATTTCAATCATGGTTAGCAGTTGCTGCAACCTGAATCTGTGGCCCTCCAGCTTTTGTAGGACCACAATTACTTTCATCCTCAGCTGGCTGGTGTTAGCAGAGGATGATGGGAGTTGTAGTCCAGAAACAGCTGAATGGCAGCCAGTTATCCGCCTATGGCTTATTGGGAGGGGTAAAACAGGAAGCAAGCAGGCCCAGATAAGTAGAAGCCTGGGTAGGGGCACATGCATGTATAGATGTATAAAATTCATAAATGGGTTAGGAGCAGGAAGATGCATTATATGAGCACCGGCTTCTGAGGTTTGTACAGACAGGGTTAACGTATCTTTTGGAATAATCATTTTCTATGTACTAGAGCGGGTGATGGGGACTATTTTTGCTTGAGGTCCACATGTTTGATTAGCATGTGTTCAGAGGGCCATCTGGATAAGTGATTTTAAATTATATAGAAAATATATACTATAATATCAGTTATTAGTCCATCCAATGTTAAACCTAAGGAACTGCATAATTTTTGTAATCTGCTGTATTTTCTTATTAGTCAGACTAGTGGCATAGTGGAAATGTACAATCCATAGTGTGTGTGTGTGTGTGTTTTTAAATATATTCAAATGCATTGCTTACCTACCCATACCGTACAGTGAGATGTGAGTGGAGTGAAAATGGGTCATGTCTAGTGTCTGCTGGACAGAGAATGTGTCACTTCTGTGTCTCTTTACTCTGGCAGAGTGATACAGTGCATCAATGTTGTGCTTTGTGATAACCTGTATCGCTTCCCCCCCCCCCCCCCCCCCCGAGAAAACCTGAAGTGACCTTTATGTCTCTGGCAGCACTCCTGTATGTGCACGTCTGAGCCAGAGAAAGTCAGTCAGTGGCCAGTATTTCATCCACGTCTTCACTAAAGTGATTTACCAGTGCTGATAACAGTTTTGTAATTTTGTCAGGCTGAAAAGTCCATAAAGTTAAATCTTGGCTTCTATGTTTATACTTTTTTTGTGGTGTGGAGAACACATTGAGATTTCTCTCATTTTCAAGTGTGTCCTGGAGTTGCTTATTTACACTAATAGAGAAATTATATATATATATGTAACAGTTATTTTTATGGATCTTAGACTGGGAGAAGATCTGATTTTGTTTGGGCAGGTTATTACAGACTTTTGGAGCTCTGATTGAGAAGGCAGATTGACCGGATTCGGTCTTGTAGTGTGGAATACTCAGCGAGTTGTTAACAGTGGAGTGGAGGTTATAGTTGGTATGGAGAGCTGGAGTGGGCATACTGCTCAGGTTTTCTGGTAGATTTCTAGAGAAGTGGTTCTAAACCAAGCAAAAGAGGTGAAGGGTACATCTAGATTCGAGTGTTAACCAATTTAGTTCTTCATACAGGAGTTGGGGGGGGGGGGGGGAAGTGTCTTACTCTGTGTTTGTATTCTGTTTAAATAGTACATGAAACTGGGAAGTAATTTGTCAGTGGCATAATGGTGGAATGCTCTCATCTACAAATGTATACCACCTCCCTCGACTGTATCTATTGTATCTTCTCTTGCCATGTCCCTTGATAAATTCTCCAACAAGATGGACTTTGCCACTCAAAAATATAGTGTTCATACCCTTTAAATGTCACATATTCCTAGATAGCATTTGTAAATATTAGGTGCAAAAGCTTTAAAATGCAAATTGCTTTTCCTATTTATGTGTAGACAGTTGTGCATGACCATTTAACCCGTATACAAGCACCTAAAAAGTGATAAGCGCACTATATGTCATAACTGAGATACACAAACATTTCAGTCACCTGCATTCTCTACTTATGATCTCCGATGTTTTCCAATCAGTCCTGTCATGGGGTAGGAATATAAAATTTTCATTGTAGTCTGTGTGAAAAGTCTCACAGTGGTCCCTTATGCCCCTGTGCAGATCTGCCCTACTACAACTTTCAACAAGTGGAGTTAATACTTTGTAATGAAATGACGTGTGTGATTTTGAAAATACATTCAAAATCATCTATTTAGCCATTCCTTATTCCAAGGTCTAGATTACGAGATAATTTAGCTTTATTTATTGGTTAATACACATTAGGCAGGAA
The DNA here is from genome assembly GCA_037306005.1 of Rhinophrynus dorsalis. Classification (NCBI taxonomy): domain Eukaryota; kingdom Metazoa; phylum Chordata; class Amphibia; order Anura; family Rhinophrynidae; genus Rhinophrynus; species Rhinophrynus dorsalis. Next base: position 501,006,634 of record CM074721.1, on the reverse strand, counting down.
TGGCTGGCACAGGCTGGTGTGGCAGAAACTAACATTATACTTTTCTTCCCAACTGTCACTTCCAACCAGGAAGTACTAGCTGAAAGGGTGGGTTGTAACCTCAGAACAGTTTTCTAACGGTATTATTTAACAAGCATGATTAAGAAAAAATATAGGCAAATTATATCCCCTTTACACATTTATTTAGGAAAGTTGTATTAAAAAGTTTGTTCCAAAGGGGGTGGGATGGTTTAACATGGACATAATCTGTGAATAGTTATGCTTTTCCCTCTCCATTGTGTCTGTTCTGTGGTTGGGGACAGGGAATTTGACAGGAGTATGCAGGGGGTAAAAGCTCCCTGGCCACTCCTGTTAAAGTAGCTGCATATACTTCATCCTTTTGTATCCGTTACAGGCTAGGATTCTTTGAGAATGTCACCATAACCACCCTTACTGTGGAGAAACCCTTTCTCTGCTGGCTTTGAAAACTACTACTAATCTTTTTTTTTTTTTTTTTTTTTTATGTCATGATGAAATTTCTGTTTCAGTCACTTTTTTCTGTGAATAGAACTCATGTGTGGGTGTTCTTCCTAGTGATGGTATGATCACTGGCATGAGTATCCACATGCTGGGTTTCAGTAGAAAGGTGAGACCATTTTGTGTAGATAGGATGGTGGGGAGCTGAGAAATGGGCTGTTAGACATGCACTTGCCTCCTAATACCGCCTGAGGGAGATGCACTAAAGAGCAACAAGGGCTAGGATGGCAATATGGTGGCGAATTCATCGAGGCAGCATGTCAACAGCATGCGAGAAGACAAGATTTGGGTTGACCTTAGGAGCCAGGTTCTGCATCAGCACACACACATTATATATATATAATATATATATATAATATAATATGAACACTAAGATTACACATCCTAGATCTGAATGAATGAATTGACAACAAAATCACACAAAAATTCTCAATGGAAATCAAATTTATCAACCCATGGAGGTCTGGATATGGAGTCGCACTCAAAATCAAAATGGAAAACCACACTACAAGCTGATCCAACTTTGATGTAATGTCCTTAAAACAAGTCAAAATGAGGCTCAGTAGTGTGTGTGTGTGGCCTCCACATGCCCGTATGACCTCCCTACAACGCCTGGGCATGCTCCTGATGAGGTTGCGGATGGTCTCCTGAGGGATGTTCTCCCAGACCTGGACTAAAGCATCCGCCAACTCCTGGACAGTCTGTGGTGCAACGTGGCGTTGGTGGATGGAGCGAGACATGATGTTCCAGATGTGCTCAATCGGATTCAGGTCTGGGGAACGGGCAGGCCAGTCCATAGCATCAATGCCTTCCTCTTGCAGGAACTGCTGACACACTCCAGCCACATGAGGTCTAGCATTGTCTTGCATTAGGAGGAACCCAGGGCCAACTGCACCAGCATATGGTCTCACAAGGGGTCTGAGGATCTCATCTCGGTACCTAATGGCAGGCAGGCTACCTCTGGCAAGCACATGGAGGGCTGTGCGGCCTCCCAAAGAAATGCCACCCTACACCATTACTGACCCACCGGCAATCCGGATGTTGCAGGCAGCAGAACGTTCTCCACAGCGTCTCCAGACTCTGTCACGTCTGTCACATGTGCTCAGTGTGAACCTGCTTTCATCTGGATGAGCTGCACTACCTGAGCCACTTGTGTGGGTTGTAGACTCCGTCTCATGCTACCACTAGAGTGAAAGCACCGCCAGCATTCAAAAGTGACCAAAACATCAGCCAGGAAGCATAGGAACTGAGAAGTGGTCTGTGGTCACCACCTGCAGAACCACTCCTTTATTGGGGGTGTCTTGTTAATTGCCTATAATTTCCACCTGTTGTCTGTTCCATTTGCACAACTACATGTGAAACTGATTGTCAATCAGTGTTGCTTCCTGAGTGGACAGTGTGATTTCACAGAAGTGTGAATGACTTTGAGTTACATTGTGTTGCTTAAGTGTTCCCTTTATGTTTTGGAGCATTTTATATATAATATATATAATGTGTGTTTATAATATATATATGTTTATAATATATACTAGTTGAAGAGCCCGTGTACATGGGCCACAGTGCCACCCAGCAACGGCCACGGTGCACACATGCGCACAGTAGAGGCTGCCTGTGCTGTGGCTGATACGGAGCGGGGCACTCTGAATTCAGACTGTAGTCAGGTGCGCAGAGACGATTACAGTCTGAATTCGGAGCCCTACTCAGTTATCAGCCACGACGCGGGCAGTCTGTAGTGCGCATGACTGCAGCGCCTGCAGCCGTCTCTACTGCGCATGGCGGCTTCTGACACACACACATTTCTCTGTCGCCCAATACAGGTTACTGGTAACTTTGGGTAGGTGATCAGCCCCTTTAATAGGTAGGAACAAGTCTGAGAACTGACTGCTGGGTGGAGCCTACCTCATCTCCTTGGCTTCCAGCTAGCCAATCCCCAACCAGTAAGACTTGTTCCTTGGTCAAGACACAAGCAAGAGAACAGTTCTGCTATAGTTTTAGCTTTTTATTATTTTCTGTTAGATATGGAATACCACCATTAGGCAGATTACCATCACTGACAATTCACATCACCCAAGTGTGGATAGCTCAGTTTACCAGGTGCTTTTGTGGACCTAAGCCCTGGGGGGAAAATCTTGGCTGCAAGTTCTTTCCCCAGGAGTTGCCCATTGAGGCTTCGTCTTGATATGTAGAAGGCTGGGCCTGCAAGCCTTAAATACCACCTGCAGCCTCTCCCACTGGGGCGCATCTTCCAAGGCTATTATACAAGCCAATAGTCAGTTCTTTAATTACAGTACCAGTTCATCCTTTAGATGCATATGGGGTTCTCACAAATTCTATCATAATCTTATCAACTTTTGACATAATCACTTATTAGCCAACTACCCTAGGAAATTGATGCCTTTAAATTGCTTCCTATATACCCATCACTTTGGTATCTGCACAGTGTCTATTGGAAACAAGACTACTATTTCTCTAAACGTTTAGCAGTCAGCTCTAAAAGTAGCCCTAAGACATTTGAGCACTTTGCAGATACACTAGCTTGGCTACTACTAAATATAACCCATTGTCCAATAGTAATACACTATTTGGATGATTTACTGCTGATAGAACAAGCACTACAGGTTCCATCCAGTCTCAATAAATTGTTAAAACTGTTCTCTGATCTGAACATTCCCTCAGCAATCCATAAGATTTTTCAGCCCTTCTCATACTATAGATTTCCCACTTCTGAACTATAAACTCATAAGGATCGGGTCCTTGATTCATGAATTTACAAACAGTCATGTACTATACCCGAGATGCAATCGTTACTAGGCCAGCTTAATTTTGCTACCAGTATTGTTCCACAGGGGAGATCTTTTACATCACATCTGTCACTCCTCTTGTCAGGGAACGCCCACTCTGCAGATATTTTAATTGATATCGCAGCTAGATCAGACCTGGCCATATGGGATTCATTTTTGAAGTTTTGGAATGGATGTTCCATGTTTACACCGGTAGCTACCTCACCACAAGTTTATTCTGATGCCTCGACCGGCCATGGTTTCGTAGCTTTTTCAGATTCATAATGGTTAGCAGAAAAATGGCCGGCAGAGGTTTTCGAAATAGCAATTTTTCTCATCATCTACACTCTTCGAGAGATATACCCGGTGGTGGTAGCTGCAGTCTTATGGGGGCCACAAATGGTCAGGACAACATGTTAGCTTCCATACAATCTCGCCCTTACTTACGACATCAAGAAAGGCAGATCTCCCAACAACCTGCATAATGTTGTTCCTAAGGAAACTCAAATTCCTTTCCTTAAAACAAAATTCCATATATCTTCAAGAAGTCAATGTTTCAAGAAGTCATGTTTCAATTTTAAGCAATTTTTTCCAGCTCCATCCACAAGAAAACCCTCAACCACGTGCAATACCTCAGTTCCACAAACCCATTATGCCCTTAAGTATCACGTACAAAATTCAGAAGCTATGCTCTACAAAGCATTCGCTCCAAATACAGGAAGGAACTATTCAAGAGCATGGAAGTGTTCCAAAAAGTCATAACTACATTCAGTCCTCCACAACAGTACAGTATAACAAGTATACTGGCATTTGCATCGTTCTGCACAATAGATCTCAAACTATGTCAATGCACAATCAAACTATACCTAGCCGGGTTACAACAACAGCTCAGCCTGTTACTTTCTAATCACATTTTCTCTTCCTACAAAATTAAACTTTTTCTGAAAGGTCTGGCCAAGTCTCAAATAGCAGCTAAGAAATTACACCTTCCTATTGACGGTACATTCTTCAGGAACCTGGCCCACAAATTACTTCCTCAACCATTCGATTTCCTTGCTAAACCATCTAATTTCCCACTTTTGCCAATAGCTGTGGCCCCACTAAAAACCTCAGTGTTCGTCCAGAACATCCAATGGTTACTATTCCAGCTGGGTCTAAATGCTGATAATTATTCAGGGCATTCGTTTCGCATAGGTACTGCCACAGCTGCATCAAGACAATAAGGTACCACCCCATATCATTCAGAGATGAGGACGTTGGAAGTCCAACTGTTTTTCCCGTATGTTCATGATCCCAGTCCAAGAGATTAAATCAGCACAATGTTCATTACTATGTTGTTCTATCTTTACATGTACTCCTTTCAGTCAGTGCTTTAATAAAGATGATCCTTTGGTTGATATTTCTGCCTCATTTCAGGTTGACTACTCGATACGTCTCCCTGCTTAATAGTAGGAGAGAAATTATGGCACAACTCTGTTATCATCGTAAGTTACTCTATACTTGTACTTGGTGCGGGCGGCCTGCTGGAAGGTCTGACCACAAGTGTAAGGCGGTGCCTGTATTTGTGGGTAGAGCTGATGAACTATGTATACCCTTCAGTCCTTCCACTCGGGAGGAGGCTATTCCCCCCCCCCCCCCTTCAACCTAGACACTTTCTTACCTTATGGTGAACCCTCGTTTTCAGGTTAACCACTCGATACGTATCTCTGCTTAATAGTAAGAGAGCGATTATGGCAAACTCAATTAGCTATCATTGTACCATAAAATCTCACGTATAGTATGCACAATTTTGCCCCTCTTCACCTTATGTGAAGTGGGGGGTGCTATTATACACAAGAAAATTTTATTAACAAAGCCAAGTTTCCTTCCTTGCCTCCCTCCCCGCTTACCCATGGCTGCCTCTGCATCTCCGGAATCCAGATTCCGCGTCCTGAAATGGTCCCAGTGGCATCTGCCGCCCACTTCCAGCATGGCCCTGTCAGGACCTCCTCTGCCCTCCAGTCCGTGGTAGTGTCTTGCGAGTGTCTTGAGAGGACCTTGCGGTCCTCGCAGGGCAATAACATAGATCCAATGCGCATAGTGCATACAATTATCAGCTATTGGGTTATCCCAAGAAAAGGTCATGGGAAGACTAAACAAAATTAAGACTGACAAAGCACCAGGTCCTGATGCTATACATCCAAGGGTTCTGCAGGAGCTCAGTGCAGTGTTAGCAAGACCCCTATTTTTACTCTTTAAAGATTCTCACCACAGGCTCAGTGCCACAAGATTGGCATAGAGCCGAAGTAGTAGCTCTATTTAAGAAGGGAACTAAAACAGAACCTGGGAATTCTAGACCTGTGAGTTTGACCTCTGTAGTGGGAAAACTGCTAGAAGGGATAATGAGGGATTATATTCAGGATTACAACTCAAAGATTGCAGATGGACTCCTGTAAATGAATAGTCAATGCGGCTTTAAAAGTTGAAACTTTTATTCCTCCAAAGTTAGAACACTGATACATGCACAGACGTTAGTGTTAGGTGACCCAGTAGGAAAGAAATAACACCTCTACATTGTCTTGCGCGTTCTGTGCTACTGGGCTCTTAATCAAAGATTGGCATGTAGACGGAAACACTGTGTTGATAACCAATCCTGAGTGTATAGGATTCTTTAAAAAGTTACAAACCCCTATTAATAAATTATATATATATATATATATAAAAAAAAAAAAAAAAAGTTACAAACAAAAGTGATGACTTCCTTTCCAGATATGTCAATCAAAATCAATCATATCCATTTTAAATGAAGGACTGAAAGATTGACTCTCAGCATTGATTCAGAACCAATAAAACCCTTTACGGATTTAACCACATCCATAATTTTGTCTGGGAACCCTCCCCCCTCCCCAGAAACCATGCACCTTCCATAAAAAATGCCCTCAACATTCAGGTTGACAAAAGGCTAACTCTGGGAGGAACATTGTAAACACAGTCTTGGATACACACCCTGTAAAATAGACTTATAGAGAGCACTAGTACTGAATAGTCATAAACCCAATCTGGAATAAGCATCTCAATAAATTGAATCTGAGCATTGTTGGATTTAGAGGAAACACGTGTATGAGGTGTTAAAAGAAAAGAAGAGACACCTCATTACCTACAGACATAAGCCCATCAAAAAATGTGACTAATATCACACTCTAGATTTAAACCCAAGAGGACCCTCTATTTCAATGTAAATATCCAGAACACCTCCCGGTTATTAATTGAGTATGTCACCACCTCTCCACTGTAACCTCCTCTTCTCTCAATGCCACTGAATCCAAAGCAAGCAAAGTTGCCTTCGTGGCATTCCAGAATATGTATGGCTGTTGCTGACTATCTTCGTCCGTTTTCAGTCTGGTTTGTGTTCCCCGAGTCTGTTTCAGAGGGCGAATTGTGCTGCCAACATGTTGTACAGAACAAAATTTATATGTGAACAAGTATTGACATATTCTGAATTACAGTTAATGTAATTTTTTTAATGTTCTAGTCTGTCCATTACTACTTTTAGTCCTCAATATGGGAGTATTTGTGATATTCTAAAAAGGAACCTCGCGTTGCTGCAGACTGATGAAAAGCTGGATGTAATATTGAAGAGGGGATGCAATTTTGTGTCCAGAAGAGGAGTCACGACAGGCAGCTATGTATCACCTAGTTTATATACGAGTAAAAAACCTGCACCTACCTGGTTACAATATAAAGGCTTGTTTAAGCGTGGTGCATCAGTGCGCAAATGTAAGTATGCGCAGGTGTTCACATGATTTATAGGCAGACTCACAACATTAAAGTGGAACTACCACGTTAGGTAAAGTCGCCGTGCAATAATTAGACAGTTGGCGACTGGCTTAATAATAGTTATTTTATCTCTCAAAAGTACCCCCTTGTAAAGTAATCCTTAATCTACCGAGACTGGAAGTCAGGCATCAGTCCAGACATCTTGACTGTGCACCTGCGCTGTCAGTCCCGGTCTCCCTTCAGAAGCATTGCACCGGCCCAAACGGCACCGAAAGGGACTGACAGCACAGGTGCGCAGACTGCACTAACCTGGCCATCAGTCTCGGAAGATTAATGATTAGTTTACAAGGGGGTAATTTTGAGATGTAATATAACTATTGTTAAGCTAGTCGCCACCTGCCTAAGTATTGCAGGGCGACTTTAGCGAATGTGGTAGTTCCAATTAAACCCTTTGAGTGCCAGAGAGGTACGCAGTGCATTGCTCTGCAATGCTTTGCTTACCCCTCTGACACTCAAAGGGATAAAAGTAAGTAGCAACCTAGATAATTGTAAGGCAGTTGATATGTAGATTTAGCAAAGACATTTGATATATTAGTAGGCCAATCAGGAAGGTCTGATAAAGACTACATTATTTGGTAGCAGGAAAGCTGTATAATTCTCATGTCTCAGGGTTATGAGGCTAGGGTTGACCTTGATGGACTTGTCTCTCTTTTCCACCTAATTTACTATATTACTAGGTCAGTGGAGGCAGACATGATGGCTGCTGGCAGTTTTTTAAAACTAAAATGGGCAGAGCGTGAGCCTACTTAACCCCTTTTAGTGCCGAATGGGTATGCAACATGCTTGCAATTTGTTGCATTCCTCTCTGGCACTCAAAGGGTTAAGATTACCATGTGCAGTTGGTGGTGATTGTGTCCAGTGGTCCTCTGGCAACTGTTACGTCAGTCTTCATGGTAATGACATCCAGGACAGGTTAGAGGTCCTCTCAAATCAAGGGACCAGGGAAAGATTTGTAGGGCCATTAGGATGACTTTTTGGGCACAGTAAGGTATGTGGGTGTTCTCCTTGAATCCATACTAGCTATCTTGTCTAAAGGCAGACTTGATTCTTATTAGGTGTCACTTCCCCTTTAACCCGTTGAGAGTGTTGCTTACCTCTCTGCCACTCAAAGGGTTAACCCATTGGTGACAATAGCTGACATAACTTTAATTCTCTGTGTGCGTGTATGCAGGGTGTGTGTGAAAAATCTAATGTTAATATTTGTTTTCCCTCTTCCCAGAGATGCATTTCTGTATCTGTACATGTCTATATTCTGCATTTTATTTATTTAAATATTACTGAAAAGTTTATTGCTAATTATTTTCTTTCGGTTACTATTTCCCTCCCTGTATTAAACCGCAGTTATCTACTGTGGTCACCAGATGTTTCTCTTTCTATCACTTACAATGAACAGCCATAGACTGACTCGAGTACATTGAGTACATTGTAAACGAGAAATTTGCCTTTCGGACACCGGATGGCGCTAACGCCAACACCACTTTGGTTAAATATGTTTGAACTATAATAAGTGTGGAATGTTCTCTTAAAGGGATAGTAATGTTTCATAATAAAAACAGCTCTAATTAATCATCATAGTATTTGGACTTTGGAGAGTGTTGTTTCAATTCTGTCAGAGTTATAGTTCCAGAGTAATTCAATGACAAAGTATCCCCCTTCCGCCCCTTTTACTAATGTAACACTGTTCAGCCAGAGCAGAAGGGAGGTGCCCAGGTAGACTGCAGAGAGGGACAATCTTCAATTAAGATAAGGGAAAAACCTGAAAAGCTTGTCAAGGGGGGCAGGGATTTCATGGTTTTCATAGGAATAAGAGTGTCCCCTTCTGTTATCTGTCCAGTCTATGGACTGCATTCCACATCTGAGAAGAGATTGTTTACAGTAGGTAAAAGGGGCGGGAGGGGGAAACTTTGCTTGTGAATATCTCTTAAACCATAAAGGTTTGAGAGATAAGACTTATGTCATTCTTCATGTTTTTTTAATGCCTACAAAATAAAATAAAGTTAAAACGAAGTATTACTATCCCTTTAAAATGGCTCAATGTTAGTAACTTAGGTATTTACTGCTGTTGCTGAACTAAAATTCCCATTGGGCAGCTGAGGGTGATGAGTGTTGTAGCCCAGCAACAGCTGTGGGGTTGCCTGTATATCCACACCCCTGTTCAGAAATATGCTGCATTTTTAAAAGCCTAATATAAATCTATAATATTAAAGAACAATTTTGTTAACATTTTTTTCTTTAAATCAGGTGGAGGTGGCAAACGAAAAGGGAGGAGTAAAAAATGGAAAGAAATCCTAAAATTTCCCCATATCAGCCAGTGTGAAGACTTGCGCAGGAATCTAGGTGAGATGTGTTCTAAACGTGTCTGTATTAAGGGTGGACCAAATCCAGAATGTGGTTTGCTATGTTAGCTGAATGCTTACAAATCAGTGAGCAAAATACACATTTGCTCCATCCAGTACCCATATTTTCTGCTTAATTATGTTAACTGCAACTCTTCTGTCTGACTTATATAAACGGAAATGCTTAAAAATGCTTTTCACAGCTAAATAACAGAAATTAAATGGGTGGGGACTATTCCAAAAAAACAGTGTACTGTCAGTGACAATGTCTCTTCTCCACATCTCTGTAAAGTAAGATGACATGATTCTAAGAATGTCAACATTAAAGGGTTAATAATAATTATTACTAATCCTATATTAAAGTCCTATTAAAAATTAATGTATTGCCCCCAGTGTCATCTCTCAAACCTTTATGGTTTGAGAGATAATCGCCCCTAAAGTTGCCCTCTCCCTCCCCCTTCCCTGAAGTCAGCGTTGTAGCCGACTGAAGGGAAATCCGGTCTTAAATCATCAGGCGGCTCTGCTGCAGAGCCGCAATCGCGTTAATTTAAAAAAAAAATTCACTGAAACTGTCTTCTACATGTGCTTGCAAACCAAGCACACGTGGAAGACCATTTCAGTGAAAGTTTTCTTTTTTATTAAAGCGATCTTGGCTGTGCTGCAGAGCCGCCTGAAAGTCGTACGACTGGCTTCCCTGGAGTCAGCTAGAACGCTGACTACGGGGGAGGGAGAGGGCAACTTTAGGAGCAATTATCTCTCATACCATAAAGGTTTGAGAGATAACACTGGGGGCAATAAATTTATTTTTAATAGATCTTTAATATAGGGATTAGTAATAATCAAGTATTACTATCCCTTTAAGCTTGTTGTCCCACCTCCTACAGGACCTGAAGCCAACATGGGACAGCCTTATTCCTACTGGCTGTGAATGTTATGAGGCATCAGCCAGAAGGTGTTAGCAGTTGCCTCTCCAGAGCTCCAGCTCTGGGGAAAAGTCCCTAGTTGTCCTGTAGACTAAAGGCTGTGGGTTTATCATGGCGCTACTTCCAGAAGTGAGATTAACTGTAATTAAGCAGTTGTTGTTGTGTTTTTTTTTTTTTTTTGTTTTTTTTTTTCCATTTGTTTCACAATGGGGTTTAAATAACTCCATTTAAATCATTGAGCATTTTGAACATTTTTATTTTTCTCCTATAGTGCAGTTGGATTGCTACTCTCGCTTTAGACCTAGATTCTGTTGCAGCTGCCACATGCAGTAACTGGTTTTCTCATGGATTCCTGCTGAATTCTAGGAATAAATTTGTAGATAAAGCCATTCTTGTACTGATCACCTGTGATGGAATCCAGCCCTTAGAGGGATAATAATACTTATATTAAAGTGCAGATCCAAGTCGTCTTTATTCTATTTGTAGCACGTAGCCATATTTCAACACAGTTTTGTAGTTCAACCGCAATTGAATCCGAAAGGATCACCCTTCCTCCCCTCTGCCTCTGTCTGGTCTGTATGGAGAGCAGCGAGGGACAATCTTCAGTAAGCATAAGGAAAGTCTTGAAGGAGGGCAGAGTTTTCCTTATAATTACTGAGTGAAGATTGTCCCTCATAGCATCCGTCCGGTCCCACGACCGTATTCCGCAACTGATGGGAGATGGTCAGAAGGGGTGGGATGAGGGTCCTTTCTGATTCAATTGCATTTGAGCTACAAGCCTATTAGTATTGAAATGTAGAGCTCCGTGTTAAAAATAGAATAAAGAAGACTCGGAGCTGATCTTTATTATAGGTGTTACTGTCCCTTTAATTGTTTGAAGCTGCAGTAAAGTAGCACCAACTTGCTGGTTTTGCACCTTTTTTCGTGAAAGAAATCAGATTTATGTACTTCCAGCAGTAGCGTAGCTTCTGTTTATATTACCTGGCCCATCCTCTGCGTCATTCGTGTGGCCGGGGGGGTTTGACCTCCATAGTTTGCAACACGCCCTTGGGCCATACTGCTGTCAGAGTTGTCAGCTGTCTTCTGAGAATGCGGACAGACACGGTTAAGAGGTTTCAGTGAGATTTAGATCTACGATTTTGTGCTGTGAAAGTACCCAAAGTGGTGGTTATCAGCAGCTCTAAACAGCTGTCTGAGGCTGATTTATTGGGAGCTGACATTTTTAGGATTAATACATATCACTACAGGGCTAACTGTAAACTGTAACATTAGATGTGATAATGAAAAATGGTATCTTTTCCTTGTATGAAGTAGTGGTATAGTGCTCATAAAATTAAGAATGAAAACCGTTTTGGGCTTTTTAAACATTATTTTGTCAAGTTTAATTGTGGTCACTATTAGTCTAATGTTAAACTTTACCCTTTAAAGGGATAGTAACCCCCCCCCCAACAACTTGACGGCAAAATACAGGAATCATAGAAACATACAGAACGCACTTAGTCCCATCTCTCAAATCTTTATGGCTTGAGAGATGTAGGGCAAGACAGTCCTCCGGTCCCTCCCCCTTCTTCCTGACGAGCTGTAAAGCTGTCAGAGGCAGAATCTGGTCGGCCGACTTTCCGCTGTTCTGCAGGAGTTCTGACATCTAGATATCTCCGTATAATTACTTCATAGGAATGGTCTACAACATGTACTTGCAAGCCAGGCACATGTTTTAGACCATACCCATGAAGTAATAATACAGAGATATTTAGATGACAGCGCTCCTGCACAGCCGCCGTCTGGTGCTGGAAGCCGGATCTCATGACGTCTGCTATACAGCGGACGCATGAGAAGGGGGAGGGAGCGGAGGTCTTTCTTGCCTTACATCTCTCAAACCATAAAGGTTTGAGAGATGGGACTAAGTGCATTCGGTATGTTTCTTTGATTCTTGTATTTTGCCGTCAAGTTGTTGGGGGGGGTTACTATCCCTTTAAAGGGGAGCTATTACCCCTATACAAGTTTGCCTCAGTTTGAGCTTCATATAGTGATAACAATTCATGCTATGGCGAAAGTTACATATTTAAAAATGAGCCTTGCTTTAGGACAGACTGCGGCTACAACTCAGTACCACAGCCTGTCAATCTACATGTGTTCCCTCCCTGTACATTGTCGCGTTCCAACCAGCTTACATGGAGAAATCCTCCGTCATCTGAGGTTGTGACGTGACAATACATGGAGAGGAACAGAAGATGATTCACAGGCATAGCATGAACTGTATAACAAAGAAACAATTACAGGTTATCGCTATATGAACATCACACTGAGGCAAACTTGTATAGGGGTGATAGTTCCCCTTTAGCAATGCGGTGTGCATACCTCAAAGGCTTAAACGGGAACTTTCATCCCAAGACAAGCTATCTTATTTTATTAGTGCACCACAATGGTGTATGTATTGGCGATTTTTATAAAAGTCATACCTTATGAGAGATCACATATTAAATTTAGCATTGATGCACCACTTCTGCTTTCTGCATCACAAGGCTGCTTCAGCACAGCTCTGCTGGATGTCCCCATGTCCCAAGTTTTCCTCCCAGCTCTCCCTGTGAGCGTGTTCACACTCCTCTTCATGGTATATTGGAACAGCAAGCTCCCTTCAATTTACTGAATACAGCCTGCAATTCAAAAGCCAAATTATAGGCTACTTATTCAGTACACTGATGGGAGCTTGCTGGTTCCAATAAGCTATGAAGAGGTGAGTGAACACGCTCACAAGGAGAGCTGGGAGGGAGGTGAGAGGAGAATTTGGGATGCGGGGATGTCCAGCAGAGCTGTGCTGAAGCAGCCTTGTGCTGCAGAAGGCAGAACTGGTTGCATCAACGCTAAAGTTAATGTGATCTCTTAACCCCTTAACGACCAGTGATATTCCAGGACCATCATGGGTAAACTTCCCTTAAGGACCCATGACTGTCCTGGTACGTCATGGGTTAAATGATAACAGCGCACCTCAGTGCACGCTGCTATTATTCGTTGCAGGCTGAGACTGAGCACTTTGGTACCGGAGCTTTCAGTCTCAGCCCCTGTCACTTGTGCTGGGTCATGTGAATGCTGCAGTAGCGATCACATGTACCGGCATTCTGATTGAATGAGTAGGGAGAGGGAAGCAGAAAGGAGACTCCTAGTGGGAAAAAAAATGCAGCAGCTGGAGGTATTAACCCCTTCACTGCTGTGCCGGAGGTTGGCTGGATGCAGGTCCATTTTTGACCTGCTAAAATAAACTTGTGTTTTTTTTTTGTTTTTTTTTTTGTTTTGTTTTTTTTTAAACAAAATTAAAAATCTTATTAAAAAAAAAAAAGTCAATGAACAAAATTAGTAGTGTGATTGTTGTGGAGCCATATAATACACTTATACACACTGACAAGTGCCCACTTAAAACTGCCCATTTTGTAGGTTTGACTGACCGGTCATACCTTTCATGTAGTCTCCACAAAAATTTAAATCATTGTGCCCAAATGATCCCAAGAGAAAAAAAAATTGTTTATTTATTTTTTTTATTTGCAGTATTCTTTAATTTTACTAAAATAAATGGTGGGCTATCCATTTAAGTGTGGTAGCAAAAGAGCCCTATTTGTGTGTAAAAAAAAAAAAAGTATATAATTTTCATGGGTAAAATAAAGTACTTGGAGGGAAAACACTGTTGAACAAAGACATAGTCAAAAAGGTCAGAATTGCTCCAGTCCTTAATTGAAATCCATCTCAGATTTTCCCGGTCCTTAAGGGGTTAAGGTATGACTTTATACCACCATACACCATTGTGGTACACTAATAAAATAAGATATATTGTTTTGGGATTAAACTTTCCATTTAAGCATTACGTGAGGTCTCACATTAATAAGTTTGAAATACACTTCTATTTGGTGAGTGCTGAAATACAACTCTGTGGAGAACTGTGGAAAACCCACATTCACTAACAAAAGATGATGGTCAAATTTAACCATCTGAGTGCCAGAAATATGCAATGCATAAGATACTTCTCTGGTACTCTGAGTAAAACGATCTATTATGAATACACTTGTCACTCCCTGATTTTAACTGCTGCGGTATGATGGTGATAAGGGAATATTTGAGGACTAATCAGTGGAATAAAATTTCAAATGCTGTTTAGTGTATATCACACGGCAGAGTGAGATAAATTTGTCTCTGAATCAACATACAAGATCCTTATTGGTCCTTTGTGCATCTCCGTCCATTTCCTTTTGAACCCAGAGCTCTTAAAGGAGCGCTATTGATTTTCCATGAAAAATGCTGTAATTCTTTTTCTGCTGAATTAAAAAAGCCAACAAAATTATGCCAATAATATTAACACTTTCGAGTGCCAGAGGTGTGAGCAATGTATTGCGTACCTCTCTGGCACTCAATGGGTTAAAGCAGTGTTCAGTTTTATTCCCAACTATATATAATATATATATATATATATATATATATATATATATATATATATATATATATATATATATATATATATATATATATATATATAAAATTGACTTTAAATTCAAGTCCGTTTCCAAATATTCTTTCTTTTTCATATGCGACCCCCCCCCCCCCCCCCAAATGGTAAGCTTCTATCCACCCCCACTTTTTTGGGGAGGGGGCAGCACAAGATCACAACAAGCTAAATTTGTGTGAAAGGATGTCTTATACATATAGCATGCATGTTTACAGAGGCAGAAGTTCTACTTCAACTCTCAAAAAGGTAAAAACAGATAAATCAATGGGACCAGATAGGATGATACACCCAAAGTTATTAAAAGAACTTAAGAGTGTTCTGGCAAAACCTTTAACAGAATTATTCAATCGGTTACTTTTGACAGGAGTAGTTCCAGAATATTACATTATTAATATAGGTAGCACATGTAGTACTGCTTCACAAAAAAGGTAGCAGGGAAGAGTCTGTTAAAGGGATAGTAATGTTTCATAATAAAAGCAGCTCTAATTAATCTTCATAGTATTTCGGCCTTGGATAGTGTTATTTCAGTTCTGTCAGTTTTTTGTTCAGGAGTTATTGAATGATAAAGTATCCACCTCCCGCCCCTTTTACCTAGTGTAACACTGCTCTGCTCAGAGCAGCAGAGAGTGTCCAGGTAGATTGCAGAGAGGGACAATCTTCAATTAAGATAAGGGAAAAAGCTGAACAACCTGTCAAGGGCGGCAGGGCTTTCATTGTTCTCATAGGAAGAAGATTGTCCCCTTTTGTTATCTGTCTGATCTATGGACTGGATTCCACATCTAAGGAGTAGGGGCTTACACTAGGTAAAAGGGGTGGGAGGGGGAAACTTTATCATTCAATTACTCGAACTACAAGGCTCACAGTAATGAAATAACACTCTCTGTGGCTCAAATACTATGAAGATTAATTGGAGCTGCTGTTTTTGTGAAACGTTGCTGTCACTTTAACTAAAGACCAATAATTAATGGAAACTATATTAAAGGAAAGAATTGTTAAATATCTGAATTTAAATGGCTTGCAAGAACCCCAGAGAGTGTGGGTTTACATCAGGGAGATCTTGCCAAACTAATCGCATAGATAACTAAAATAAAGGACCAAGGGGGAGCAGTACATATAGCTTATCTAGATTTCAGTAAAGCATTTGACACTGTCCCTCATTGAAGACTCATTAATAAATTGCAGTGCTTTGGGTCGGATGTAAAAATAGTTAAAGGGATAGTAATGTTTCATAATAAAAGCAACTCTAATTAATCATCATAGTATTTGGGCCATGGAGAGTATTATTTAAATACTGTCAGAGTTGTAGTTCGAGTAATTGAATGATAGTGTCCCCCTCCCGCCCCTTTTACTGATGTAACACTGCTCAGCTTAGAGCAGCAGGGAGTGTCCAGGTAGATTGCAGAGAGGGACAATCTTCAATTAAGATAAGGGAAAAACCTGAAAAACTTGTCAGTGGGGCAGGGATTTCATTGTTCTCACAGTAGAATATTGACCCTTGAGGTGACCTGTCTGGTCTATGGACTGGATCCCACATCTGAGGAGTGGGGGTTTACACTAGGTAAAAGGGGCGGGAAGGGGAAACTTTATCATTCAATTCCTCTTGAACTACAACTTTCACAGTATTTAAATAATACTATCTATGGCTTAATTGCTATGAAAAATAATTGGAGCTGCTGTTTTTGTGAAACATTACTATCACTTTAAATGGATAAGACAATGGCTGAGTGACAGGAGACAAGGTGGTAGTTAATGGAGAATATTCAAACAAAGGGAGTGTTACTAGTGGGGTACCTCAGGGGCCCATTCTTCTTAATATTTTTATTAGTGATGTTGCAAAAGGCCTTCAAGGTAAGGTACGCCTTAGTGTAGACGATACAAAGATCTGCAACAGGGTAGACACTCCTGTGGGAATAAGCCAAACAAAAAATTATTTAGGTAAATTAGAAGAATGGACAAGAGTGTGGCAGCTGCAGTTTAATGTCAATAAATGTAAAATAATGCTCTTAAACTTCTAAAATTGTAGAGATTAACAAAAGAAGTAGAATAAATTAACTCCCATGTGTCAAAACGTTCTAGTTTGTGTGTTCATAGCATTAGTTTCCCCCTCCCCTTTCCCTGATGTCAGTGCTCTATGGGACAGAAGCGGATCCTGGTTATTTGACAGGCAGGCATCTCTTCAGCAGAGCCGAGATAGGGCTATGTAGATTGAAATACTTAATTGGAACGGTCTACAAAGTGTGCTTGCAAACCAGGCACATTTTGTAGACCATTCCAATGAAGTATTTCATTCTGAATAGCACTGTCTTGGCTCTGCTGAAGAGCTGCCTGCCTGTCAAATAACCAGGATCCACTTCTGTCCCATAGAGCACTGACGTCAGGGAAAGGGAGGGAGAAGGAAACTTTAAATGCTATGAACACGCAAACTAGAACGTTTTGACACATGGGAGTTGGGTTATTCTACTTCTATTGTTAATCTCTACAATTTTAGAAATTTTTAAACCTATGTATTACTATCCCTTTAAAGGGATAGTAATACTTCATTTTAACTTTATTTTATTTTGTAGGCATTAAAAAAACATGAAGAATGATATAAGTCTTATCTCTCAAACCTTTATGGTTTATGAGATATTCACAAGCAAAGTTTCCCCCTCCCCGCCCCTTTTACCTAGTGTAAGCCATCTCTTCTCAGATGTGAGTCTGGTTGTATGACCAGACAGATAACAGAAGGGGACAATTTTCTTTGTATGAAAAGAATGAAAGCCCTTCCCCCCTTGACAAGTTTTTCAGCTTTTTCCCTTATCTTAATTGAAGATTGTCCCTCTCTGCAGTCTACCTGGGCACCTCCCTTCTGATCTGGCTGAACGGGGGAATACTTTGTGAATATCTCTTAAACCATAAAGGTTTGAGAGATGAGACTTATATCGTTCTTCATGGTTTTTTTTAATGCCTACAAAATAAAATAAAGATAAAACGAAGTATTACTATCCCTTTAAGTCAGTTGGCTACAGGGATCATTGCTAGGTTCCAAAAAGTTCTGGGGCCAGAGCCCATGGCAAAATTTGACCGGTCCCACTGCCATGGTATTGAAAATGACCACATGCGCACATATATAGTATGTACAGTCAACAATGTATAGCTCAGCTGAATACTGTATATTATGAGTACAGAACATCCGAATACCGCAAAATCATTCTAACTGTAAATTGTGAGTGTATTTTGGGTGGGTAGAGAAACCGAATACCACATAACTGGTAGAGAAACCGAATACCACATAACATTGTAGTCAGTGGACCTGTATATCTGTGTTACAGAATTACAATATAAAATGTGCATGAAAGTTCTATAGATCTACTGAACACCAAACTGACCGTTGGGCCATAGGGGACAAATAAAAATTCCTCAAATTCCCCATTGATTTAAATGGAGCTTTGTACCCATTTAATGTGAAAGTTCTCCGACACATCTCTAGTACGAAGGGGTTAACAAACCCATTTAAATCAGCTGGAATTTTGGAGCCCCTTGTAGTTCAATTAGTTTCCTTCAGATGGACTATTACAACCCTTAGTGTTCCAGAGACGTGAGCAATGTGCTGCTACTCAATGTGTTGCACACTCCTTTGGCCCTCTAAGGTTTACATTTCTCCTTCCCGAATTATTTAACCTTGTGACAGGGTGTTCAGCAGACACCTACAGTATATCATAGTTTTAACCTTTTAGGTAGCAGTGATCCTTACAGAGCTTACAGTTGACAGGTTTACTACAGAGATTAAAATTCATTGGGTGCTACGCAGTAATACCAAAGACTTCACGATTCATTGTGTGAGACAAGTGATAATAAAGAGCTTACAATTCTTAGAATACTGTACTAGTGATAACACAGAGCTTACAATTGATTGGGTTCTACATACATGACAACACAGAGCTTCAAACTGATAGGGTTGAGCAGGCAAATAAATTATCTGTTACCACTCTACCTCATTCCAGTACATCTGTATGATGCTAGTAGTCTGCCTGTGTACATACATACACAGCGCACACGCACTTGGCGCACAGTTTCTCAACTCCTGTCCTCAGGACCCACTAACAGGCCAGGATCTGATGATTTGTTAGTGCACAGGTGAGTTAATCAGTGTGAATGAGCCTCTGATCACCACATCTGTACTCTAGCAGAGAAATCCCTAAGTCCTGGCCTGTTAATGGGTCCTGAGGACAGGAGTTGAGAACTACTGAATTTTAGCATATGCTGCACAAATAAAAATACTACACAGCTGTGTGAAATGTACACACTTCAACAATGTTAGTGTGGAAGCCATGTCTTCCTCTATACAGCTGGCCCCAGTAACTTGGGGAAATGACTGATCTGCAGCAATGACATCCTCATAGAGAAAGCAGAACAAGGGCCCACCAGGAATTTACTTGGTGCCTAATTGGGTTTGTGAAATTTTGGGACAAGAAAACTAATCCCATAGGGTCTATGAGAGTGACCTTTTTATATCACGGATATGTTAACTCCTTGAGTGCGAGAAAGGTAGCCAATGCATTTAAAGGGTTACAAGAGAATCACCACATCATTTGAGGGCTGCAGCTTATCACAAGTCAGCACTAAGACACACAACACTACGTGGCCACTACTAGCAGTGCAGACTGATGGTAAAACAGTCTCACTGATATTGTAATTCCGTCCAGGAGTTTCACACATAGGAACTCTATTTTATTATATTAATGTGGTGAAAATGTCAAAGTCCACTGCACTCCCTTCTAGTTCCTCAGTTTGTACACCCGTCTTATCTATAGTATAGAATAGGTGCAATCTTGAACGCGATTCTTTCTTTTCCCAGTCCCTCCCCCATCTACATGATCTAGCCACGTTCTTTCACCAGACGCACATCACTGCATTATAAAATTCAGAAGTACTTTTGGGTTGATAGCTGCCAACGCTGGGAAATGGAGTAGACGTGATTCCCGCCTGCAGCTGAAACTTGCATCTGAAGGCCACAAGGGTTTAATTAAACATTTGCACATGCTTGTTCTTTACTTTTAGATAAGCATGCGCCTCACGATTCTTAGGAACACAGCACACGTGCACAATTTGGAACTTCTATTGTAGTTCTCTTTGGGGACACACTCTGATCCCCTCTTCAAGGCACATGGGGCTCCCAAGGCACTCACCCCCCACTGCAGGGTCCTGTGTTATACCACTGGCAGACGTAGCTTTCATCCAGCTTTGCCTCAGGACAATGCGCCTACCGGGCCAGTCTGGCCCTACATTGTTTATTGTTTCAATGGGGGGGGGGGGGGGTCTGGATGGGGGGGGGAGCAGATATTGCTTTTTCAAAGACTAATCACCACTGAGAAGCATCACATTTTATCTCTCTATTTCCATTACAGAGCAGAAATTCCATGCATATATCGGTCTAATCCTGCCCAAAAAGGCAGTCTGGTTCTGATTTGACAGGCAAGTCCCTCTGTGTAAGAATAGCATCTTAACACCAGATGTAGTTTTGGATCATTTTGGGCCTCATCAGTGAGGTCATTTGGTTTCTTTAGGCACTGAGAGCAAGGGGTCTACCTCTTGAATACGTTTCACTCTACTGATAAGTACCCTAAGGGTTAAACCGAAATATAAGAGAGGCTCACTGACAGAACAAAAGCAGATATTGCTTGTGTGTCAAGTCATCGCTCAGAAGCATGCACATATGCACTTCTGGTTCAAAACATGGCGGAAAGTACGTCTGGTGTTAGCTGGTATTCCTGTGCAGTGGGGATTAGCCTGTCCTTGTGGAACTGAATGCCCTCTGTAATGGCCTATCAAGCTAAAATGTGGTGACTAGCCATAGAACAAACCATATTGGCTTTTTGTGCTATCTCTGTGAATCTCTTGTATGTTTTGGGGCTAATGTACAACAAATTAAATAGTATGAGCAATACCTGTTCATTCCCCAGCACATGTGGTAACTTCAGTTCTGTATTTTTCTGCGACTTAATATAAATTTCATCTGAGTACTGATTTGTCTTTGTCTTTGTGTGTGTATTATATAGTTCATAGAAGGGGCAGTACCCATGGATTTTTATTGTAGCCTATTAATATATTAAAGACCCATGGGTTCTGTCCCCTATGTGAAATTTGCATTACTCTTCTTGGGAATATGTACCAGGGCTCACATATGTCTATGAGAGAGTGAGTGCTTCATAGTTTCATGTGTAACCTCCAAGGACCAGGACTCTCGTGACCTTTATGGGAATACAGAGTGGTTTATTGTGATCCTCTTTTTGATCCTTACCTAGGATCTGTTTAAAGGGATAGTAATACTTCGTTTTAACTTTATTTTATTTTGTAGGCATTAAAAAAACCTTTATGGTTTATGAGATATTTACAAGCAAAGTTTCCCCTCCCGCCCCTTTTACCTAGTGCCATCTCTTCTCAGATGTGGAATCTGGTTGTATGACCAGACAGATAACAGCAGGGGACATTCTTCTTCCTATGAGAACAATGAAAGCCCTTCCCCCCTTGACAAGCTTTTCAGGTTTTTCCCTTATCTTAATTGAAGATTGTCCCTCTCTGCAGTCTACCTGGGCATCTCCCTTCTGCTCTAGCTGAACAGTCTGACATCAGTAAAAGGGGCGGGAGGGGGACACTTTATCATTGAATTACACTGGAACTACAACTCTGACAGAATTGAAATAATAATAATTAGAGCTGCTTTTATTATGAAACATTAATATCCCTTTAAGACAATGATAAAAATCCCAGGTGGGGTTTGAAATGATATGCTGTATATCACCACACTTGTGGGGTTTCATGACCTCCGAACATTGGACTAAAACTCCTATCCTCCTCACCCAGCCTTTGGTCCGCTGAAGATAATGCAAGTTGCTGTCTAACAGCTGGAGAGCTGCAGGTTGCCCGCTCTTGGACCAGCTCAGTTCATGTATAAGAAGCTTCTCTCTACTTAGTCCTTTACAGGGGCTGATTAAACAGTCTTGTTTCTCCTTCTGTTCGCTGTTTCATGGAGAACTGGCACAGAGCCTGGATGCTTTGGCCAGAAAAAATGTAATTAAATCTCGATCAAAACTTAACTGGGTCTTTAGAAATAAATTTGTTCTAAGGCCTTAAATGCTTTACGACTTAAGTCTGAAAAGATTTACTGAAGCCCTCCCCCACCATTAAAAAAATAGCTTGTTTTGTTATTTGCCTTATTTGGCAATTTTTAGAGCAGTCACAATGATTATACTTGTGATTTAATAATTTAACTCAATTTACCTTTAACAAAGCATATTTACTAATTCTTTCAATGGGCATCATGTATAAAGGCAAACTATTCAGTGTCAAATTCTACACCACAGGGAACAGAAAAAAAGCCTATTGGTCTAAATGGGGATTTTTACCCCTTGAATGCTTGAGAGATCTACGTTGCTTAACAGTGTAAACAGTGTATCAGAAATTGTAAACATATTTATTGACGATATTAGTCTGTAATAATTATCTTTGTCAGTTTATGCAAATGAGTGTACAGGCTTGCACAGCTGAGTGCCAGATATGAACATTCCACATTGCTCTCCTTGCCAGCTTACCTCTCTCCCTCATGCTCTTCCTTTCTCTCCTGTTTATTTTAGTGACTGGTAAAGGGGATTATAAAACAAATCTCTTTACAGTCAAAACCAAAATGACTTTTAATTTTAAGCCTTTGAATGCCAGAACTGGAGGGAAGGCAGCGTGGAATGTTACTATTTAGCATATGGATGTGCCAGATGCTGTCTAACTTGTATAAACTAACAAACAAAGCTAAATATCTCAAACTGCATTTCTAACTGGAATCAGGAGACCTGTATAGTCTCTGGCAGTTGTCGCCGGGTTTCCCTCTCTAAGATGCGCCTTCAAAAGGGTTGGCCTTGTCGGTCCGAATTGTAGGGATACGAGGAGTGGGAGTCAGAGGGGAATCTTTAGACCATTCCTGGAACACGCCAAACAAGTTACAGTAGTCCAAGAACACTTCATTTGGGGACACAGTACATAGTATTATAGTGCAGTAAAACAAAAGGAACAAAGAATACAATTCAGTCTTGCCTCTCAGATCTCTATCCAATGAGGATCAGAGAGACAAGGAACAAACTGGGGTGGCCAATCAGACGGCCAACAACATTGTGTCACTTCGATTCCGTTACCTGAAACATAACATAATCTTGTCGTGACGATCTCCAGCCAATGTGGATCAGAGTGACCAGAGACAACAAGCAGAGACCAATCATTAGGCCTCCTGAGCAAACTCGGGCAGCAACGTTGCAAGGTACGACAAGTGGCAACCGATCCGGGAACTGCCTACTTTTCAAAATGGGAAACCGGGAATTCTGCCTGAGTGACTGTAGGACTTTATTGCGGCCAGACAGTCCGTGTAGGCGAGGGGGCGGGGGGGACCTTTAGTGGGGGGAAAAGCAGAGGTCCACGGCACCTCACCCTTACCTCTGTGTCCATAGTTCAACTTATACAGCCTTTAACAACAAGCTAGTCTGTAACAAACCATAGGTCCATCACAACATTGTGAGTTTTTTTTTTTTTTTTTTTTAATTCATCCTTTTCAGTGCCAGAGGGATACGCAGTGCAAAGGTTTCAGGTAACATAAGGTAACTTCAAAAGCTAGTGCAGATGAACGGAAGTTGTCGTAAGCTTTACTTCGACTTTAAGTATCTAGAACACTAGATCGTTTTTAGGTATTAGTGCCCCGTATTTATAAAAATCAAACTGGCGTTATCCTGAGTAAACCAACTGCGCCAAAAAAATCCTAAATCCCCAGACACTTGAACTGGTGCTTCTTAATCACCATGCATTGGAGACCTCGCTAGCATTCAAGGGGCTAAAAGCCCAATTTAATCTTACAGAGATTTTTATTTGTCCCCTGTGGTGCAGCTGTATTACTCCAGAATAACTCCAGTTTGCTTTTATTATAATGGGCAAGTGTTAGTTTAACCCCTTAACTCTAGGACCAGATTGATTACATTCCCAGAGCTGGCACATGTGACCCATTACATGTACAGGCTCCATGAGGGAAAGGCTAAAACTGACTGCTCTGATGCGATGTGATCATTTAACTCCTTCCATACCAGGACAATCAAGGACTAAAACTTGTGACGATCTTTGCACGAGATTGGCCGTTAAAGGGATATTAATGTTTCATAATAAAAGCAGCTCTAATTAATCTTCATGGTATTTGGACCTTGGAGAGTGTTGTTTCAATTCTGTCAGAATTGTAGTTCAACAGTAATTGAATGATAAAGTATCCCCCTCCCGCCCCTTTTTCTGATGCAACACTGCTCAGCCAGAGTAGAAGGGAGGTGCCCAGGTAGATTGCAGAGAGGGACAATTGTCAATGAAGATGACGGAATAACCTGAAAAACGTGTCAAGGGGGGCAGGGCTTTCATTGTTCTCATAGGAAGAAGATTGTCCCCTGGTGTTATCTGTCTGGTCTAGCAACCAGATGGCTTACATTAGGTAAAAGGGGTGGGAGGGGGATACTTTATCATTCAATTACTCTTGAACTACAACTCTGACATTATTGAAATAACACTGCTGTATTTGTGAAACATTACTATTCCTTTAAGGACTTCTATATAGAATGTTGTGTGTTCACACTATACCAAGCTTCTTACACACACAGCACGTAACAAAATAAATTTTCTACACATTTCGGCACGCTGAGTTTTCACACCGAGGGGGTTATTCATTAAGCCTTCAGGGGCGTCCATATTATCAGAAAACCATAAGTGTGAATGCAACATATTTTTTATATATTCACGATGGTGGACTATACACTGTCATCTCTACAAAAATATGGATTTATTTATTCATGAAGTAAATATCAATACTGATATTTAACAAACATCTATTGTAGGTTACTAGCAGGCCTAATAGTCCATGTTTGCCAAGTCATTTTTTTAGAAAAAATTAAATCTGATGTGCTGCACCCTGGGGTCATGAGCCACATTTGGCCCACGAGCCTCACAATGGACACCCGTGCACTAAACTGAGCTAATCCAGTTAAAGGTATAGTAATACTTAAAATGTAAAAAAAAAAAAAAAATATGTTGTTGGGTTTATCCCCGTGAGTAAAACAAGAGTACTCCCACTGCTGAAAGGTGTTTCATTCAAAGGTTATTAATTTTCCAAGTTGAATTTTTTAGGTGCAATATCACAGTGGCCTGAAACTGTACAGTGACGCTGTTGCTACACGATCCTATGGACAGCTCTGGTCCCGGGACCATAAATTTCCATAGGATGGTGTAGCAACAGCGCCACTGTACAATTTCAGGCCACTGTGATATTGCACCTAAAAAATTCAACTTGGAAAATTAATAACCTTTTAATGAAACACCTTTCAGCAGTGGGAGTACTCTTGTTTTACTCACGGGGATAAACCCAACAACATATTTTTTTTTTTTTACATTTTAAGTATTACTATCCCTTTAAGTTGCACTTTGGTTTTCGAGTTATGGTGCCATGTACTTCTATGAGAAACTTGGCAACAATGTGAATGCTGCATTTCAATTGTGTATATATCATTTTAATATAAAACATACATATCGCATACAAAATATGTTGAACATGATGGCCCTTGTGTATAAAGGCAAAGTAGAGCAATTTTAGAGCAATGAATATACAGTAATTTTTTTTAAGGATTTGTGAATTGTTGGAAAAACCGTTAACTACTCCAAAATAATCAAATATTCCCATTGATTTAAATGGGATTTTTAATCCCTTGAATATCGGAGATGTCTTCAAAAAGCAATGCGTTGGAGATCTTTCTGGCCTTCAAGGGGTTTAACACCCCATTTAAATCAATAGGAAAGTTTATTTTGCTCCATGTCACAATCCGTTTTGGTGCAGAATTTCTTTATATTACTTTATATTGCCTTTATATATAAAGTCCAATATTCTTGTTTTGTCATTCTGCATCTGAACCCTACTAAGAGGGGTAGTTAACTGTTTTTCCAACAATTCACAAACCCTTCAAAAAATTGCTGTATATTCATGCATTCGTACCCCTCGTTGCACCCTTGACAACTGACATAAAAAATGTTAGGGGCGCTCTGATCTGAGCACACTGTTGGAAGTATCTTGAGTTGACACATCTATAATTTATGGTCAAACACACAGTCTAATAGGAACCATAGGAAGAAGATCTGTGTGCATCACACACACAGGGTGCTAAAAGATCCTAAAATAAAAAATTGACAATAAATTAGAAAAAGATCTGTATTTGGCACTCTTCTTCTACAAAATGTATTAACCATTGATTCTCAGGGTGCTGATGAATCTCACGATAGAGAGAGATCAAGTCATTCTCATTGCCCCCTTTGGCCCGTTGGGCTTGGTTCACGGATCTTCTCAATCTGACCATCACAGGACCATTTCACCTTCCTCTCAGGCTGGATCTCCTCGCTTTGACCGCATGGCTCTTGAAGCCAGCATCCTGAAGAAAGGTTGCTCTGATGCTATTTTTCCACTCTGGATCAGGCTAGGAAGCCTGTTTCGTCTAAGTTCTGTCATAGGATCTGGTCTAGGTTTTACCAGAAATGTGCTGATTGGGAAGTGTTCAGTCACTCTTTCAGTCGGCCGGCTCCAAAAGGGACTGACAGCGCAGGCGCACGGACGTCACTGTGACGAGATGTCCGTGCTTCCTGCTACTGGGAGCCTCGGAAAAACGCCAAAATCTTTGGAACCGGGTAATATTCCTGGCGACTAGCGCTACTAAGCAGCTAGTCGCCAGATGAAGACTGATTTCATGTTACGTTATTGCGGGGTGGTAGTTCCCCTTTAAGAAGCAGGTTGATTTCCTCTCCAACGTCAAGACCTTTGTACAGGGGGTTGCTCAGGCCTATTCCACCTGGGTTTCATTGCATAAATGACATAATCATGCTTGTGTGATGATTTAATTTCTGCAACATAATTGCCCCAATGTTGGAGGACTAGTGGGGACTAAAGACTTAATGACAGGGTAACTTTGTCCCCAATAGTAACCCCCTATTGCACAGGGAATGTGACTGTCCATAGCAGTTTTGGGGACTGCTGAGGACTTTGAAGGCCATGTAATTAGCAGCGAAGTGGTTAATAGGTGAAAACTGATGGGGACAAACTTGCAGTTCTGAGACTCCATAATATACAAAAGAACCCCCACAGAAACAAATGTACAGTATTTCATATAGATTACTTAGATGTGAACTTGTGCTCCCCATAACATCCATATTTTATTCATTTTCATTCAAGCTGGGGTTTTCATTGCATAATTTGGACACAATATGGTGTCAAGGAAACCACATCTGGGAAAGTCTTGTCTGATGCATTTTATGACTAACAATTTGTTTCATACTAGAGGCTCTACCTTATGCCTTTATAGAGTAGCAACACATCAACTGCAAGCGAGAGAGGACCACAAAATCTGGGATATATGTCCACCTTGAAATGCAGTTTATTCCTACTAAGGTCTATCCCAGTCACGTACGTCAACATAATGAAGCCTGAATAATACAACTTTCTAAAATGCATTTATTTTTTTAGTATTCATTTTCTTGCACTCAGGTGACTTATAGGCTAACACAACCAAGAAAACTCTCTTGAATAATGCCAAGTACTAGGTCTTTGAAAACCTCTCCTGCAGTGTCCAGCAGTTGTGTATGTTTAACACATTTTAGCATATTCGATTTGCCTAAAGTGGGGTGCCTTGGTGTGTCAGACAAGCGTGAATATTTTTTGGCCAGACTATGGAACAAAAACCTCAACTTGAAAAAAGTGAGTTAATATGTGGGTGTTGTGGGCAGTAATATATGCTTACACAAGTGCACATTTAAACAATCTATATGAAGTAGTGCAGGTAAAATTGTTGATCAATATAATGCAGTCTATATTTTTCAAATCCATCATTTGAAATTGTTTTCTGTTTAAGTCAACTTGATTTATATTTCTCTCTCTTTTTTTCTTCTGCTCAGAAAGGGACTATACGAGCCTTTGTGATAAGCAGCCAATCGGACGCCTGCTTTTCCGCCAATTCTGTGAAACTAGGGAACATCTACTCAAATGCATCCGATTCCTTGATGCTGTGGTAAGAAAATGTTTCTTCTTGTTACATAATGTAGCATGGATATTGGCAATGAATAGAGAGACTCTGCACTATAATACAGTGCAGCATGTTAATAGTGTATAGAGAGACTCTATATACCATTGAGTGCACAGTGTTCATTATCAGTGCACAGAGATACTCTACCAGTGTACAGTGCAGCGTGCTTATCTGTGTATAGATATTCAGGACCATTATACAGTGCAGGTTATTCATTATCCGTTAATAGATGGTACATTTATACAGTGCATCTTGTTTATTAGTATACAGAGATACTCTGTACCATTATACAATGCAGCATGATCATCGGTGTATAGATATTTTGGGTACCATGATACAATGCAGCGTGATCATAATTGTGAAGCAAGGCTTTTCAGACCTCTACCATTCACCCATTTAAATTAAGGGGAATGTTTAGTTCTTCCAAATGATTTCCTTGGTTTGCACCATAATTTCTTCACCTTTGTCTTGTTCCATGTGGCCCACTGTATTACACTGTGCAGCTTGTTCATAATTTCCTACTACCTCTCTTGTTAGGCAGAATATGAAGTTTCTCCAGATGAGAAGAGGAAGGAGACAGGAGAGGAGATAATCAGCCGGTTCTTTACCTCAGAGGTGAGGTGCCCATCCCTTTCTCAACTCTTATTTGTTGTGCATTCTCTTACTGCAATGGAGACAGTCCTAGCACCAAGGAGTTAAAGAAACATTGACATTAACAGATATATATGTAAAGGTTTCCAGGCCCCCAGGTAGAATCAAGGGGAATTACCTGGTAGAATCAAAGATATGAATTTACATGTTCTATTCAGCAGGCTGGGGGATGCTGTTTTTCTTTACATCTCCCACTTCCTGCTCTGTCTTGTGTACTAAAGACCAGCCTCCAGAACAGGAAGTAAGGAGTACAAAGGAAAATTGTTTCCCCCTTTACGAAAGGAAAAAAAACACATGTAGTATCATATTCTAGAAAGTCCCTCAGAAGAAATAAATACTTACATTTTTAGTTTCCCTGAGCTATTGGTGTATCTAGTGGACTACCCCATTTCCAATGTATGTGAGACAGTCAGAAGTTGGAATTTCCACTTCTTTCTTCTTCACAAAAGATGGGGTAAGGGGTGGTGCTAACTCCTTGGTTTTAACTCGTATGACAGAAGGTGTGCAACGTATTGTACCCCTCTCATCCTTAAAGTCTTAATGTAGAAGTAACCTGTTAATCAGGTAAGTTATAGGGACTTTCCTTCTGAGTAAAACAATAGCACTTCCATGTTGGGAGATTTTTCATCCAAACACTGTTATACCTCAAACTATTGAAAATGGTTTACAGTGCCTGCTGATGTCCAAAAGGCAATTTTATTTTATTTTTTTATTTATTTTTACAATGAACACTGGACGTGCTTGAGTCATAGGCTCTCACTCTCCATAGTTAGCAATAGGAGTAGCTCTGCTTGGTGACCACCAAGTTAATGTATGTTAATCATTCAGGAGAAACCTCTCCAAATTAAGGAAACACTAACACCTAAAAGGTTATGTATACTAAAATACTTTGTGCTCTAAGCTAGTATCTAATACAAAGTTGCTTTGTATCAAGGTCCAATATCTAATGTTAATTATTCCACTTGCAAGTATCAATTTGTGGTTTGTGCAGGACCTTTGACTCCATTCAGGGGAGTTTTAAGAACCTCTGAGACCCCTGGGGAAATTGTGAATGGAGGTCCCCAAATATAGGAACACATTTAAGTTTAGTGGCTGCTTTCCTTTCACCCATTAATACTTTTATGAAGATCAGCCACGTTGATGTGTTTGACACCCATGGCTGGCACTTTCCTTTATCATTGCATTAAACTAGAGGAGTTTTGGGGCAAACCAAATGCACTATAGGGGAGAAATGCAAATTCCAAAAAATCTCATTAATTTAAATGGGGATTTTAACCTGTTGAATGCTAGAAAGGTCAATGCACTGGAGACCTTTCTAGCATTCAACATGTTAAAATTCTCATTTAAATAAACAGGGATTTTAATTGTCCCCATAATATAAATGTCTTGCCCCAGAACCCTTCCACTGCCCTTTTGAACATATGTGCTTTAGTGTAGTAAGTTTAATAAATAGCCTAAGGAATTTGTGTTAGAAAAACATAAGGTGTTTATGATAGTTTTAGGTATTAAAGGGATAGTAATACTTAAAATGTAAAAAAAATATGTTGTAGGGTTTATCCCCCTGAGTAAAACAAGAGTACTCCCACTGCTGAGAGGTGTTTCATTCAAAAGTTATTAATTTTCAAAGTTGAATTTTTTAGGTGCAATATCACAGTGGCCTGAAATTGTACAGTGGCGCTGTTGCTACACCATCCTATGGAGATTTATGGTCAACTGACCAGAGTTGTCCATAGGATCGTGTAGCAACAGCGCCACTGTACAATTTCAGGCCACTGTGATATTGCACCTAAAAAATTCAACTTTGAAAATTAATAACTTTTGAATGAAACACCTCTCAGCAGTGGGAGTACTCTTGTTTTATTCAGGGGGATAAACCCTACAACATATTTTTTTTACATTTTAAGTATTACTATCCCTTTAAGAATCTGACTAGTGCATTTCTTATCACTCGAGTCCTTCACCCCTTGAGGACTGGGGGGGGGGTGCAATGCATTGCACAGCCCTCAGCTGCTGAAGAACTTGAAAGGTTAAATATAAAAGGACAAGTGTATCTCGAGTCGCACTTCTCTTATCTAGTTCTGTGCTTCCCACTTCCCTTTACATTGTGGTCAACACCCTACCACAGCATCTCTGAAAACAGGCCTCTAAGCACTTGGAATGAATCCCACAGGAAGTTCAAGTTACCACATCTGGGCCGATCTCACCACAAGGCTATAATTTTTGTGGTGAAATTTGTTTTTGTTTTTGTTCTACCATTGGTTATTAAATAATAACAATTCATTATAACATCCCCACATGAAAGAGGTTTTCAGAATATTTGTTTCTTTATTAAAAAAAAAAAAAAATTCCCACCCCATAATATTGGTCACTCTTCTTTTCCCTCCAGTCTCCGGATTACATACCAGAGGTCCCGGACCTGCACATGGAAGGATGCATAGAGAACTTTGAGAAAAACCCCAGCAAGGATATATTTACGAACTGCGTTAGGTGAGAGGGAGCGCGATGATCTGAAATGTGTAGGGCTCTTAACAGCTTATTAAGCCTCACACTAAGTGGACCTGTAACCCTGAATTCTACTTTACGTATCCAAAACCTTCATTAAAAACTGCCTATATGTGATAGACAAAAGGCCAGCAGATGCATAGATTAGGAAACATTCATACTTTTTAATTTTGTATGAACAGCTGTCCTAGAGCTGTACCATATAGTAATTACTTTTTTCTGTGCAGTTTCTTATGCTAATTATGTGCTGTAGTGTACTTTCTCTGTGGTCCAGTACAGGTTACTGGTAACTTTGGGTAGGCAATCCGCCCCTTTAATTGTGGGCAGGAAGAATTCTAGCATTGTATGCAGGGGGTGGAGCCTACCTTCTCTCCTTGGCTGCAGCTAGCCAGCCAGCTCCATAAAGTTGTTTCTTGGTGAAGATAACACAGGCAAGAGAACAGTTCTGCTATAACTTTAGAAGTTTATTTATTTTTATGTTAGGAATGGAATATCACCATTAGGCAGATTGCCATAACTGACAATGCCCTTAGATGTGGCTAGCTCAGTGCCCAGGTGCCTTTTGTGGACCTTAAGCCCTGGGTGGAAAATCTTGGCTGCAAGTTCTTTCCTAAGGAGTTGCCCATCGAGGATTCTTCTTTAACCCCTTAACGACCCTTGATGGTCATAATACGTCAAGGGTCGATTTGACTTAACGACCGATGACGTACTATGACCATCATCGACCATCATCGAGCTCCCCCCGCTGCAGCACGCCGTTCGGGGAGTCCGGAACACAACGGAGCAATAAAGAAAAAAATTGCTCCATGGTCGTTCAGTTTGATTGCGGCGCGGATTCCCCGGTCCTTAAGGGGTTAAACATGGTGGTTTGAAGACAGAAGATCTGCAGGAAAGGTGAGCAACCCTTTGAGTGCTGCAGGTCCACATGTCCCACAGTGCCCCTCCGCACAGGGGTTTTTCCTTGGAGTTCCTATTGCACACTCCTGCACTCACTGGGTCTATCTGTATGTCTGTTGGGTGTTTTGGAGCAGGTTTATGTGGTATTTAACCCTTTAGCTGCTGGTTTGGCATTCATTTGGGGGGCTTTATGACACTTTTCCTACTGGTTCAGTGTTTTTTGTGTATCCTAACATGTTTTAGTGATGATTCATGTATTTTAATATTACACCTTCAACTTTGTAAAATTTGAGTTCCGCTTTACCGCATAGGCGCCATTGCTCCATTCACTCCTATGGGACTGTACAGTTTGGGACATCTCTGCAACTGTTTAACCTAGCAACTTCAGAGATGGCTCATTTTAGTTGTCTGCCCTTGCTCTATCATCCGGTTCATGTTTCTAGTGTGTTGGGGGTGTCAGGGGAGCATCGGGCATTGTTGGGGTACTTTTCTGGGAAAACTACATTTCCCATGAGCTCTTGTTTCTGATTGGCTCCTGCCGCGGCAGCCATTTTGTGCTATGCAGGGCTTGGACTCTCCTTCTCTCCTCTTCTGATTAACCCTTCGCCTGCCAGATGAGTCTAAATTAGCGATTTCTGGGGTGAAACTTTAATTCTACAAACTTTAATTGAGTAATTTATTATACTGTAAGGTTATTAGCACTGTGAGAATGTCTATACCATTGGAGCTTGGGGCCAGACCTTAAGACTAAGGATGCTGGGGTCTCTGTATCCCCTATTGCGCATTGCTCTTCCTGTCATTCAGGGTTACCTAGATAGAGAATTCTCAGGTCATTTATGCCCAACATGTCTTGATGTCCCTGAGAGTCTCCCAGGGACCTCCAGCCATGCATTAGAGCCAGTTTGGGTGCAAGATTTCAAGGCTGTTACTTAGGTCCACATTGCAACTCTTTTCATCCCAGTTACAGGGGGTCTTCCATTCTTGGCAGACCCCCTCCTCAGTCAGGTCTTCCCTTCTAAAACCTCAGGGTGTACCTGACGTGTCAGTTTCCTCTGAGGAGGAACTTCTGGTGGATTCAGATGTTGAGGAATGTTCTGCGGTGGGCTCCTCCTTTTGAGGCTGATCCTGAGCCCTTGGCTGAGGGCTTGATCAGGGCTGTTTTAAATACACTAAACATTCCCTTAGTGCAGGAGGTTCCTTCTGACATATTTCAGGAGCCTAAAAAGCCCCTTACTTGCTTTCCACCTAACCCCACTCTTGAACGCTTTGTGTCTGAAGAGTGGAAGTCTTCGGACAGAATACAGTCTGTCCCCAAGAAATTTGCCAAGCTTTATCCCTTCTCGAATGCTGTACTTGCAGCATTCCCCCCAAAGTGGATGCTCTTATCTCAGGCTGTCGGAGTCTACTGCCTTGCCAGTGTCTGTTGCATCTCCTCTAAAGGACTGGACTGACAAGAAACTTGAGTTCTCCCTCAAGTCCATCTTTGCAACTGCTGGCACCACCATGCTTTCAGCATTTGCTGCAGCATGGGTGAACCGGGCCATTGAGGTCTGGACTGAACAGCTCATCCTTGCTGTTCATCAGGGTCTCCTGATGAATAGCCTCCTTGCCAACATTTCTGAGGCTCAGCACTATGTTTATGCTGCCTTATTTGATGCCATCCGTTTGGTGGCTAGGGTTTCCACCATGTCTGTGGTTGCCAGACAGGCTCTTTGGCTCAAGATCTGGTCTGCTGACTCTGCTCCCAAGAAAACATTGCTCTCCTTGCCTTTTCAGGGAACTTCTTTGTTTGGGCCAGATCTTAAGGATCTGATCAGTGAGGTCACAGGGGGTAAGAGTACCCTTCTACCCTTGGTCCCTAGGAAGAAAACGCTGCTTAAGCGTAGCCGATATTTTTGTTCCTTTCAGAATGACACACATCCGGTGAATCAGATGGTTCCTTCAGCTCCGCGTACCTCCTCCAAGCGCAAACAGCAATGGAAGCCCAAGGTCTCCTCCAAATCCGAGGCTTTACAAGCATTCTTCGACATGGCTCTCCGAACCCAGGTCTGCACTTTGCTGTGGGTGGTCGTCTGCGCCACCCTCACGGCATTTGGGAGGATTCAGTGACAGATGCATGGGTTTTACAGGTCGTGACGGAAGAGTACAGGATCCCTTTCGTCTCTCTCCCTCCCTTTCGCTTCTTTCCTTCTCATACGCCTCAGGGCGCAGAGAAACGCCGTTTGTTCAGCGCTATTCAGGCTCTTCTGGACAAGGATGTCCTAGAGCCAGTTCCAATTCATGACAGAGGTATGGGTTTTTACTCTAACCTTTTTGTGGTTTCAAAGAAGGATGGCGGTTGTCTGCCTATTTTGGACTTGAAGGATCTCAATTCCTTTTCTGATCCGGACTCGTTATCACACTGAGTCTCTACATATGTTGATTGCTGCCATGTCCCCGGGGGAATTCCTTGCTTCTCTGGATCTTCAGGACACATATTTACACATCACCATTCATCCAGAGAGCCGGCAGTATCTCTGATTTGCCTGCGACTGGGGGCATTTTCAGTTTTCAGCTCTTCCATTTGGTCTGACGACAGCTTCTCAAGTCTTCAACTGGGTCCTGGGAGCCTTAGTGTCCGTCGTCCATCGGGATGGCATCAGTTACTCCATACTTGGACAATCTGCTTCTGAAGGACCACACTGGTGAACTTCTTCATCAGCAGGTTCAGCAATGCATTCATACTCTCACCCATCATGGGTGGATCTTCAACTTAGACAAATCGGATCTTGTTCCATCCCAGAATCTGGTCTTCCTGGGCCTTCTCTTAGACACCCAGTAGAGCATGGTGTTTCTCGTGCATGAGGTGGCTCACCAGATCGCCCACAGGGTTTCTGCGGTCCTGGCTCAGGATCCAGTTCCAGCCAAGAAGCTGCCTCTCTAGTGGGGAAATTCATTTCCACCATAGAAGCGGAACCGTTTGCCATGGTGCACACCAGGGAACTCCAGCAGTTTGTGATCCAGGTGTGCAGGAGTCAGTCGGACTTTCTGAAGATGTCTGTGTCCCTACCTCTTCATGTGGAAAGGAGTTTGTCGTGGTGGCTAGACCTCTCCAATCTGCTGAAGGGCAAGTCCTTCCTGGTATCCTTCTGGACCACGGTGACGAAGGATGCCAGCCTGCCCAGCTGGGGAGCGGTCCTGGGTCGCCTGAGCGATCAGGGTCGATGGTCTCCGGAGGAATCTCTCCTTCCCATCAACATATTGGAGCTTTGGACAATATTCCATGCCCTTCGTCATTGGACATCTCAGCTGGAAGACTGTCCAGTCCGAGTACAGTCCGGCAACGCCGTGGCTTACATCAACAAGTAGGGCGGAACAAGAAGTCTCACCACTTGGTTAGAGGTCAAGGCTATTTTGTCTTGGGCAGAGGAACACGTTGCTGCCATATCCGCAGCACACATTCCTGGTGTAGACAATGTCATGGTGGACTTCCTCAGTTGGCACACAGTGGACAGCAGATAGTGGGAACTGCACCCAGAGGTGTTCACCCTCATTGTTCAGAAGTGGAGTCTTCCTTACATCGACCTGATGGCGACAAGACACAACAGGAAGGTTCCGAGGTTCTGCTCTCGATGGAGGGACGCTCTAGCTCTGGCGGTGGATGCCATGTCCATTCCTTGATTATTTCCTCTGACCTACATCTTTCCTCCTCTCCCAATGTTGCACAGGGTGTTAAGGAAATTGGAGCACTGTCCAGTCATTCTGATTGCTCCGTACTGACCTTGCCAAGCTTGGTTTCCGGAGCTTCTGGATCTGTCAGTGGCAGAGCCATTCCGTCTCCCTTGCCATCCGGATCTTCTTCTACAGGGTTACCTGTGGAAGGAGGATGTTCATCGGCTAGCTTTGACGGCTTAGAAATTGAATCCTCAATATTGAGGAAGAAACCGTCTTCTTCTGCCGTGGTGGCTACTATGCTCAGTGCCTGCAAGCCTGTTTCTTCCAAGATCTACCATCATATCTGGTCGCCTTCCTATTTTGTTGTGCCAATAAAGACCTGTCTCAGGAGTTTGATCTGCCTATAGTCCTGGCCTTTTTGCAGGACGGTGTGGATAAGGGCTTCATTTTGAGTTCCCTTATGGTTCAGATGTCTGCTCTCTCTTTTCTTTCAGAGACTCATTGCCATCCTTCCTGATGTCAAGATTTTCTTCCAGGGTGTTGCTCATTCTCGTCCTGCCTTCAAGAATCCTTCTCCATGGGATCTTAACTTGGTTTTGGGCGTTCTTCAGCGCCCTCCATTTGAGTCTTTGGCTGCTATTCCTCTACGCCTGTTGACGTGGAAAATTGATTTTCTCCTGTTGATTGTCTGTCGTGTTGTGGAGTTACATGCTCTGTCCTGTAAACCACTCTATTTGGTGTTTCACAAGGACAAGGCTTTGCTTCGCACCTCTCAGGAGTTCCTCCCCAAGGTGGTTTCGGAGTTCCACATGAATCAGGAGATTGTGGTGCCCTCTTTCTGCCCTGACCCCACCTCTGACAAGGAGAGGGATCTTCACTTGTAGACGTGGTGCGTTGTCTCAAGTTTTATGTACATTGCACTGAGTCTATCAGGCGTTCTGACGTGGCGTTAGTCATTCCTGAGGGTCCTAGGGCAGGAAGACCTGCATCCAAAGTGACTATTGCTTCTTGGATCAAGTCCACTATTCGTAAGGCTTTTGAGCTGAGGAAGAAGCCTGTCCCTTTCAGGGTCATGGCACATTCTACACGATCTATTGGGGCCTCTTGGGCTTACGAGAATCAGGCCTCAGCTGATCAGTTTTGCAAGGCTGCCACCTGGTCATCTGTGCACAACTTTTCGAAGCACTACCATGTTGATGTGTTGGCATTGGCTGATGCCAGCTTTGGGAGGAAAATCCTGGAGGCAGTTTTGGCTGTCTAGGATTTTCTTTGTTTCTTGGTGCTCCCTTCACTTATGAGCCCTGTTGGCTCTAGTTCAGTGTGCTGTGTCACAGTTGTGCTGTGTCAGTTTTGTGTCAGTTGACACTTCTTTGTTTGTTGGGCTATCTCAGATCTGACGGTTCATATATGCTCTGGTGACTTTGGGGGCTTTGCGCCTGGTCCTTGCCTTACTTCTCACCTCTGGGAAACTCAATGGTTGGACATCCCAAAGTTACCAGTAACCTGTATTGGACAACAGAGCATAGAGGATTTAGTCTTGCCTGTTAAATCCTTTTCTTTTACTCCATGCAGGTTACTGGTCTCCCTCCCAGTCAAGGCACCATGCTTGGCTCTCCTGTGGCAGACCGTGGTGGTCCTTCGGGGTCATGCTTACAGGAGCCTTCTTTCCCTTCAGTCAATAGTTAGTGTCTCAAATCTTTCTGGAGCTGGTTGGCTAGCTGTAGCCAAGGAGGGAAGGTACGCTCCCCCCTGCATACAATTTTAGAATTGTTCCTGCCTACAATTAAAGGGGCAGATCGCCTACCCAAACTTACCAGTAACCTGTATGGACTAAGAGAAAAGGATTTAACAGGTAAGACTAAAATCCTCTTTTTTTTTTTTTTCCAAAATAACTATAAATATTTTCTAAACTATGCATTGTTTTTTTTTTCTTTTGGCTAACATGAAACATAGGCGGTTTTTAATTTTGACACGTCCAATTTCAGGACCCGAAGTGTGCATGTGCAGCATATTATTTGTATTCATTGCTCACCTCTCTGGTCCTTAAAGGGATAGTAATGTTTCACAAAAACTGCAGCTCCAATTAATCTTCATAGTATTTGAGCCATAGAGTGTTGCTGTTTCAGTACTGTCAGAGTTGTAGTTCAAGAGTAATTGAATGATAGTTCCCCCTCCCACCCCTTTTATCTAGCATAAGCCCCCCCCCCCCTCAGATGTGGAATCTGGTCTTGAGACCAGATGGCTCACAGCAAGGGACAATCTTCTTACTGTGAGAACAATGAAAACATTGCTGCCCTTGACAAGTTTATCAGGTTTTCCCTTATGCTCACTGAAGACTGTCCCTCTCTGCGAACCACCTGGACACCACCTTTCTGTTCTGAGGTGAGCAGTGTTACATTAGTAAAAGGGGCTGGAGGGGGATACTTTATCATTCAATTAATCTTGAACTACAACTCTGACAATATTGAAATAACATTCTCCATGGTCCAAATACTATGAAGATTAGTGAAACATTAAAATGGTTGACAATAAAGTTAAGTATATGTTGTATTGTGGGGCATCTAAGATGCACCATTTTCTTCAGTTTGAACTCTACAACCTTGCTGGCGTGGCATGTTGGCTGAAACTTATACTGCATGTACTATTTCAGTAAACAATTAGATTCAAATAATACATGTGGCATAAGCTTTTAATAAAGAGGTATGCTAGGGAGTCTGACTCCTAAGCATGTACTGCAGAAAGATCATACAAAGTTTAAGATGTTAAAGTGTAAGTCACCTGTCCACATTTTTACCTCTGTTCAAGCATTCATCTCGACAGGATTTGAATGTTTGTGATTTTATGTAAATGGCCTACTACTGGCTGAGGGGGAGTGGCAGGTGAGGGGGAAAGCAGTGTGGAATGTTAGACTGGCTGACATGCCAAATAGAAATTTGCATAAACAAGCAAATCTAAATATCTCACGCAACTTTGTTAGCAATTTTTTTATGTAAAACTAAAAATATGTGATTTTTAAGGCTAAAAGTCATATTTTTTTTTAGTGTGAGATCCACTTCAAAAGTTAGTATTATACAGAATGATGTTTCTTAAAGAAATAAAAACACCATATATAGTTAACTTTATAATGTTAAAATTAATAGACACATTTTTATTTTATTTTTTTAAGTGACTGGTCCACTTAAAAGGATAGTAATACTATATATATATATATATATATATATATATATATATATATATATATATATATATATATATATATATAACTTTTAAATTTTTAAGTATTACTATCCCTTTAAAAGACTTAGCCATTTTGAGTCAATGGGTGGTACTGGGAAACAAACGGAATCCTGCGTATCATGTTGATTGGGCAAGTCTGTCAATGTCTGCCTGTCAAGACCAATATGGCTCATACAGTAAATAAACATATTTCACTGTCGTCCAATACAGGTCACTGGTACTCTGGGAGGCGTAAGTCCCCTTTAATAGGCAGGAACAACTATGCAAATGATTTGCAAGGGGCGGAGCCTCCCCTCTTACTTAAGCCACCTTCTGGCCAGAGCCACTTAGATTGATTTGTTCCTGGTGTGCCTTGCACACCAGGTAGAGAACATCTATGCATCTTAGTGTTTTATTATTTTTTTATTCAAATATGGAATACCACCATTAGGAGGGTGACCATGGCTGTGAATTGCCCTCTTTAAAGAGGCTGGTGCAGCTTCCAGGGATTTTCTGTGGACCTTATGCCCTGAAGAGGGGACAGCTTGTGTTAAGCAGCTTCCCTACTGGGGAATTTACCTCTGGTTCTTTCCCACTTCATCATGGTCACCTGAAGACAGAAGTCCTGCAGGAAAGGTGAGTCACCCATTGAGTGCTGAAGGTCCACTTGTCCCCACAGTGTCCCTTTGATGGGCTTGTATTTGGGAGTTTTAATACACTCCAGCACTCATAGGGTGTTTTTATTGCATTATTACTGTTTTATGCAATTTCTGTGGTATTCTCTGGGTTTTGGAGCTTTGGGTATTCATTTATTTATGTTTCTCATGTGTTTCATGCTTGTTTGGGCACTTTTTAATGTTTTCTTAAACTTTATTAAAAATGGTGTTCCGCGCCTTTAAGCGCGGCTTTTTCCCGCTCAGACGCAAGGGCTCCTTTAATCTCTATGAGAATTCACAGTGTGGGACATATCTCTGGAACCGCTTGTCACAGCAACTTCAGAGAGGGCTCATTTTAATGCTAGGCTCCTGCTCTATCATCCGGAATGTGTTTTATTTATGTGGGGTGTTCAGGGGGGCTTCGGGCACTGTTTGGGGTACTTGTAAGGGAAAAACTACATTTCCCATGAGCGCTTGGTTCGCGCTCGTTTCTGATTGGCTGTCATGACGGCCGCCATTTTGTGGTACTTTTCCTAAGCGAGTACACTACGCAGGGACCGAGCCTTCTCTCTCCTCAACAGATTAACCCTTCGCTGGCCAGATAAGTCCGAATTTTGACATTTCTGGGGTGAAACTTTAATCATTTACACTTTTTCTGGGTGATAGTGTTATTAGTGGGGTATATTGACGCTGTGAGCATGTCTACTTCACTGGAGCTAGGGGCTAGACCCAAGTCTAAGGAGGATGGGGGGTCTGCTACCCCCATGGCGTTTTGCTCCTCTTGCCACATTGGGCTGGCTAGCGATAATGTGGGGGATCTATGCCCTAATTGTACTGGTCAAGATAGCAACCCTGGGATTCCCAGCCACGCTATTGAGCCATCTTGGGTGAGGGAGTTTAAAGCTGCCACTAGGGATCTCAGATCCACGCTTCAACTCTTTCCCTCTCAGATTCAGGGGGCTCTCCAGGTCTGGCAGACCCCCTCTACCATCAGGACCTCCCTGCCTAAGCCACAGGGAGCTCCTGATGTCACTGATTCTTCTGAAGAAGAACTCTTACAGAATTCTGATGCTGAGGAACGTACTGTTATTGAATCTAACAGGTCCATTGGGGACCCCTATGAGTGTGACCCTGAAGTTTCGGCTGAGGGTCTGATCAGAGCGGTTCTGAATACGCTCAACCTTCCTCTGACTCAGGAATCCACTTATGATCCTACTGATGTTTTTCAGAAAAAGCCATCTAAGCCAGTTGTTTGTTTTCCAACTAACCCTACTCTTGCCCGTCTGGTCTCTGAGGCATGGAAGAATCCTGATAGATCTTCCTCTGTCTCTAAAAAGTTTGCTAAACTATACCCTTTTCCTGAGGCTGAGCTGGCAAAATGGGTTCATCCTCCCAAGGTGGATGCTCCTGTTTCTAGACTATCCAAGTCTACCGCTTTGGCTGTCTCTGATGCCTCTGCCCTGCAGGATTGGACGGATAAAAAGCTAGAGCTTTCTCTTAAATCCATTTTTGCCTCCATTGGCACTGCCATGCGCCCAACCTTTGCTGTGGCATGGGTTAATAGAGCCATTGCGGCCTGGACTGAACGACTGACTGAAGCAGTTCGCCAGGATGCGCCAGTATCTGAACAGTTGCAGCTACTTGCTAATATCACTGAAGCTCAGAACTATGTTGCTGACGCTGCTTTTGATGCTGTGCGCATGATGGCGAGGGCCTCCACTTTTTCTGTGGTGGCTAGACGCGCTCTTTGGCTGAAAATTTGGTCTGCTGATACAGCCTCTAAGAAAGCCTTGCTTTCCTTGCCCTTTCAGGGGAATTTGCTTTTTGGGTCTGAACTCAAAGAAATGATCAGTGAGGCTACTGGCGGTAAAAGTACTCTTCTACCCTCAGTCTTTAAGAAAAAGTTTCCAGCCAAACGCAATCGGTCCTTTCGTTCCTTTCAGACTGAGACACGCTCCTCGGCCCAAACGGGTCCTCCCACTACGCGCTCCTCCTCCAAGCCCAAACAGTCCTGGAAGCCCAAAGTTGCCCCCAAGGCCAAGACCTCCAAGACTGCTTCGGCATGACTCGCCGAACCCGGGTCCGCATCCGGCTGTAGGCGGTCGTCTCCGCATCTTTCGCCGGACTTGGGAGGAGTCCGTGGCGGACCCATGGGTTCTTCAGGTGGTGTCAGAGGGATACAGGATCCCTTTCTCTTCCCTTCCTCCTTTTCGGTTCCATTTTACTCGTCCTTCTCAGGAACCCACAAAAAGGCGTCTGTTCGCCTGGAGGCGGTTCCTCAAGGGGACACAGGTTTAGGATTTTATTCCAACCTGTTTGTGGTAGCCAAAAAGGACGGAGGAGCTCGTCCCATTTTGGATCTCAAAGATCTCAATGCCTATGTGGTGACTTCCCACTTCCGCCAGGAGTCCCTGCGTTCTGTGATTGCAGCAATGTCTCCAGGGGAGTTTCTTGCCTCCCTGGACCTTCAGGATGCTTATCTTCACATCCCTATTCATCCAGAGAGCAGGCGGTATCTCAGGATTGCCTGCCACAGGGGACACTTTCAGTTTGCAGCGCTCCCCTTTGGGCTGACTTCAGCCCCTCAGGTCTTCCAGAGGGTGTTAGGCTCCTTGATAGCGGTGCTCCATCAGGATGGGATCAGAGTGACCCCCTACATGGACGATCTCCTACTGAAGGCCTCCTCAGCGGAGCTTCTCCGTCAGCAATTACAGATGTGCATGCACACCCTGAACCGTCATGGCTGGATCCTGAATCTGGACAAGTCGGACTTGATTCCATCTCAGAGGCTTCTGTTCCTGGGTCTCCTGTTCGACATTCGCCAATGCATGGTGTTTCTTCCAGAGGACGTGGCTCACCAGATAGCCGTCAGAGTGGCTGGGATTCTGGACATGGACGAAATTCCAGTACCGAAGTTGTCGTCTTTAGTGGGGAAGTTCATTTCCACGATCGAAGCAGTCCCATTTGCCATGGCCCACTCCAGGGAACTTCAGAGATTTGTGATCCAGACGTGCAAGAATCATCCAGATCATCAACATCTGTCTGTTTCTCTTCCTCCTCATGTCGAGTCGAGTCTGCACTGGTGGTTAGATCTCTCTCATCTCCTGAAAGGGAGATCCTTTCTAGTTCCTCATTGGACCACAGTCACAACGGATGCCAGCCTTCGGGGCTGGGGTGCAGTCTGGGGTCGCTTCAGTGCTCAGGGGAAATGGGGTCTGGAGGAATCCATGCTCTCCATCAATGTTCTGGAACTTCGAGCTGTCCGGCTTGCCCTGAGGCACTGGGAGTCTCAATTGACCGGTCTTCCGATCAGAGTGGAGTCCGACAACGCCACGGCGGTGGCTTACATCAACAGGCAAGGCGGCACAAGAAGCGGTTCCGCCTGGTGGGAGGTCAAGGATATTTTGTCTTGGGCAGAAGATCACGTGCCTGTCATATCTGCAATTCATATTCCAGGCGTGGACAACGTCATGGCAGACTTCCTCAGTCGTCACACCGTCGACAGCGGAGAATGGGCTCTTCATCCAGAGGTGTTTCACATGCTCACTCAACGGTGGGGGATGCCTGTGGTGGACCTGATGGCTACCAGACACAACAGGAAGGTTCCGGTGTTTTGCTCCCGGTTGAGGGACTCCCTTGCTCTAGCAGTGGATGCCTTGTCGATCCCTTGGGACTTCTCCCTGGCTTACATCTTCCCTCCTCTTCCTCTATTGATCAGAGTTATCCAGAAGTTGAAGAGGGAGCGTTGTCCTGTCATCCTGATCGCTCCAAACTGGCCTCGCCAGTCCTGGTATCCGGAGTTGATGGACATGTCAGTGACGGATCAGATCCCGCTTCCTGCCCGTCCGGACCTACTTCTTCAGGGGTATCTGTGGAAGGAGGATGTTCACTCTCTCCATTTGATGGCATGGCGGTTGAATCCTCGATTCTAGCAAAGAAAGGATTTTCTCCTTCTGTGGTGTCGACTATGCTCAGTGCTCGTAAGCCTGTGTCTTCCAAGATCTATCATCTCATATGGTCAACTTTTGTGACATGGTGTTTTGATAAGAAGTTATCCCTTGAATTCCATCTTCCCACTGTCCTGGCCTTCTTGCAGGACGGTGTGGATAAGGGGCTCAGTCTGAGTTCCCTCAAAGTTCAGACTTCTGCCTTGTCTGTGTTTTTCCAGGAAAGGATTGCTATCCTTCCTGATGTGAAAGTTTTCTTCCAAGGTGTGACTCATGTTCGACCTGCCTTCAAGAGTCCTGCTCCCCAGTGGGACCTCAATTTGGTGCTGGGAGTTCTCCAGCGACCACCGTTTGAATCCTTGGCTTCCATTCCATTACGTCTCTTGACTTGGAAGATGGCCTTCCTTTTGGCTGTTGTTTCAGTGCGCCGGGTAGCAGAGTTACAGGCCTTGTCTTGTAAACCTCCTTACCTGGTGTTCCACAAGGATAAGGCTGTGCTTCGCACTACCAAGGAATTCTTACCCAAGGTTGTGTCCGAGTTTCACATCAATCAGGAGATTGTGGTTCCCTCTTTCTGCCCTAATCCTTCATCTGACAAGGAAAGAGATCTCCATCTGTTGGATGTGGTGCGTTGCCTCAAGTTTTATGTTCATCGCACCGAGTCTATCAGGAAGTCTGACGCTCTATTCGTCATTCCTGAGGGGCCTAGGGCAGGGAGACCGGCTTCCAAAGTTACCATTGCCTCTTGGATTAAGGCTACTATCCGTGAAGCCTATAAGTTGAGGAATAAGCATGTTCCCTTCCGGGTGACTGCCCATTCCACCAGATCTATTGGGGCCTCTTGGGCCTACAAGAATCAAGCTTCTGCTGATCAACTGTGCAGAGCGGCCACTTGGTCCTCTGTGCACACTTTTTCTAAGCACTATCGAGTTGATGTACTGGCTTCGGCTGATGCCAGTTTTGGAAGGAAGGTCCTGGAGGCAGTCTTGCCTGTGTAGGTCTTC
This sequence comes from Rhinophrynus dorsalis, assembly GCA_037306005.1. Taxonomy (NCBI): domain Eukaryota; kingdom Metazoa; phylum Chordata; class Amphibia; order Anura; family Rhinophrynidae; genus Rhinophrynus; species Rhinophrynus dorsalis. Next base: position 500,962,144 of record CM074721.1, on the reverse strand, counting down.
CGCTCTGTGATCCTTAGTGCTTCCTTACTGTTGAGCCCGGTTGGCTCTGGTTCCGTGTGCTGTTAGTTCAGGGATTGTTCCCTTGGTTGGTGTCCGTTGACACTTACAGTTTGGGCTATGTTATTAACTGGGTCATAGCAGTTCTAGTGACTTGGGCCTCGCGCCTGGTCCTTGCCTTACTTCCCGCCTCTGGATCAGCTCAATGTTTGTACATCCCAGAGTACCAGTGACCTGTATTGGACGACAGTGAAAATAGGATTTTAGTCTTACCTGTTAAATCCTTTTCACTTAGTCCATACAGGTCACTGGTCTCCCACCCTGTCAAGGGACCAGTCTTGGCTCTCCTGTGGCATCCAGTGGGAGACCGTTCGGGCATGCTCACAGGAGTCTTTCTTTTTGCTTACCTGAGGTCAGTTTTTAGGGTCTCAAATCAATCTAAGTGGCTCTGGCCAGAAGGTGGCTTAAGTAAGAGGGGAGGCTCCGCCCCTTGCAAATCATTTGCATAGTTGTTCCTGCCTATTAAAGGGGACTTACGCCTCCCAGAGTACCAGTGACCTGTATCACAGGTAAGACAGGTAAGACTAAAATCCTATTATAATGTGAGAGGCTTCTGGGAATGAACACCAGCACAATGGCCTGTTCTACGGCTAGTCTCCGCCCAGGATCATCACGTTTTAGCTCTCTAGTGCCATTACAGAAATTTCCACATACATATTAGACTAATCACGCCCAAAAGGGCGATCCAGTTCCAAAATGATAGGCAAGTCCCCCCTGCACGGGAACACCAGCTAACCCCCGACGTACATTTCGGCCTAGTTTAGCATCATGAGGAGGGTGCAGCTAGTCATTCATGGGTTAGTCTTGCCACTGTCTTAACTTTTCATTCTTGATAGCTATGTGCAAAGATCATTTAACCTTTCTGAGTGACTGGTATGAAACACATTACAACACAATGGAGGAATGAGGTGGAGATGTTTGTTCTGGCCGCTTAACCCTTTTAGTGCCAGAGGAGTATGCAGCGCATTGCTTTGCAATGTGTTGCATTCCCCTCTGGCACTGAAGGGGTTAAGGGCAGTTTCACACAGACAATGGAACTGTGTCATCGCCCTGTCAACCATGTTCTGAACGTGTCTTTCTCTTGCGTTGTCCCTCTGATTGTCACACTGGAGCTTGGCTGATGGTCAGCCCATGTGGCTGCCAGCTGAATAATACAGGAGGACACAATTGTATGTCAGCCATTGACTGAAAATTACAATGAGCATCACAACTTCCATCCTCTCTGCTGTGAAAGGTCTGGTCTGTCAGCCTCATAGGACAACATGCAGATATGTTTTGCTGTATCTTTAATGCATTCCTGCCCAAGTGAAATGTACCATAGATCAGAAACGTTACTTATCTCAAGTATCATGAACAACACAGCATTGCTGATTTAGTGTCCGTGTCATGTGAAAGGGGCCTAAGGGTTAGATGTCACTGCTGTTGAGATACTTTGATTCAACATGAGACAGACCTTTTAACCTGTTAGCCCTTTTTGCTCTTGCATATAACTCACTGGCTGTTTATTACCTGTGATATTACATTTTGCTAGGCTGTAATTGCAACGCATCTCATCAGAGACCTATCACTCATTACATACATCTTTCCATTGTCTCCAGCTACCTCCATGAATTCCTGCGGGGGTCACCCTTCAGGGAGTACCAGGAAAGTATGTACTTCGACCGATTCTTGCAGTGGAAAAGTCTGGAAAGGTAAAGTGTGACAGATTGTGTGTATGTGTGTGTCTATTCTGTGTTTTATAAGATAAGTGAAAGACTGCATCTGTATATAATATAGTGATAAATCATGGGTAGGCAGCCTTTGGCTCTCCATTTGGTGGGGACTACAACTCCTGTTATCCCCAACCAGCCAACAGTTGTATGGAGATGATCGGAGTTGAAGACTACAACAGCCCATGGTTGTCTACGTGTGATATAAATGCATCGTTTTCTGACTTTCACTGCTGTACTTATATATGATAGATTTTTAAACACTGTATGTAAGGAATATATCTCATCTTCTAAAATGGTGTGTGGTGTTTGTTTTGTGTCTTCAGGCAGCAGGTGACCAAGGATACATTCAGGCAGTACAGAGTGCTAGGGAAAGGTGGATTTGGGGAGGTTAGTGCTATTGCTCCAAATAACCTAGTCTTTCTGTTACTCCTCCTATTGTTCCTTATGACCCCCCCCCATATATCGCCGCCTCCTTGCTCCATATTACTCCTCTTATTGCTAATTATAATCCCCTCCCTATTGCTCCATGTAACCCTTCCCTATAACTCATTCGATGGCTCCAAATTATTCCTCTTTAACTCCTCCTATTGCTCCATTTAAACCCTGCAAAGTAGTAGTCCTATTGCTCCATATAACCCCCCACTAGAAGTAGTCCTATTGCACCATATAACCCCCCACTAGAAGTAGTCCTATTGCACCATATAACCCCCCCACTAGAAGTAGTCCTATTGCTCCATATAACCCCCCCACTAGAAGTAGTCCTATTGCTCCATATAACCGCCCCACTAGAAGTAGTCCTATTGCACTATATAACCCCCCACTAGAAGTAGTCCTATTGCTCCATATAACCCCCCACTAGAAGTAGTCCTATTGCACCATATAACCCCCCACTAGAAGTAGTCCTATTGCACCATATAACCCCCACTAGAAGTAGTCCTATTGCACCATATAACCCCCCCCCCCACTAGAAGTAGTCCTATTGCTCCATATAACCGCCCCACTAGAAGTAGTCTTATTGCACCATATAACTCCCCCACTAGAAGTAGTCCTATTGCACCATATAACCCCCACTAGAAGTAGTCCTATTGCTCCATATAACCCCCCCACTAGAAGTAGTCCTATTGCACCATATAACCCCCCAGTAGAAGTAGTCCTATTGCACCATATAACCCCCCACTAGAAGTAGTCCTATTGCTCCATATAACCCCCCCACTAGAAGTAGTCCTATTGCTCCATATAACCCCCCAGTAGAAGTAGTCCTATTGCACCATATAACCCCCCACTAGAAGTAGTCCTATTGCACCATATAACCCCCCACTAGAAGTAGTCCTATTGCACCATATAACCCCCCTCTAGAAGTAGTCCTATTGCACCATATAACCCCCACTAGAAGTAGTCCTATTGCACCATATAACCCCCCCACTAGAAGTAGTCCTATTGCTCCATATAACCCCCCCACTAGAAGTAGTCCTATTGCTCCATATAACCCCCCCACTAGAAGTAGTCCTATTGCTCCATATAACCCCCCCACTAGAAGTAGTCCTATTGCTCCATATAACCCCCCCACTAGAAGTAGTCCTATTGCACCATATAACCCCCCCCACTAGAAGTAGTCCTATTGCTCCATATAACCCCCCCAATAGAAGTAGTCCTATTGCACCATATAACCCCCACTAGAAGTAGTCCTATTGCTCCATATAACCCCCCCACACTAGAAGTAGTCCTATTGCACCATATAACCCCCACTAGAAGTAGTCCTATTGCTCCATATAACCCCCCACTAGAAGTAGTCCTATTGCACCATATAACCCCCCACTAGAAGTAGTCCTATTGTTCCATATAACCCCCCCACTAGAAGTAGTCCTATTGCACCATATAACCCCCCACTAGAAGTAGTCCTATTGCTCCATATAACCCCCCACTAGAAGTAGTCCTATTGCACCATATAACCCCCCCACTAGAAGTAGTCCTATTGCTCCATATAACCCCCCACTAGAAGTAGTCCTATTGCTCCATATAACCCCCCACTAGAAGTAGTCCTATTGCACCATATAACCCCCCACTAGAAGTAGTCCTATTGCTCCATATAACCCCCCACTAGAAGTAGTCCTATTGCTCCATATAACCCCCCCACTAGAAGTAGTCCTATTGCACCATATAACCCCCCCGCTAGAAGTAGTCCTATTGCACCATATAACCCCCCCGCTAGAAGTAGTCCTATTGCACCATATAACCCCCCCCACTAGAAGTAGTCCTATTGCACCATATAACCCCCACTAGAAGTAGTCCTATTGCACCATATAACCCCCCCCCGCTAGAAGTAGTCCTATTGCACCGTATAACCCCCCCTCTAGAAGTAGTCCTATTGCACCATATAACCCCCCACTAGAAGTAGTCCTATTGCACCATATAACCCCCCCGCTAGAAGTAGTCCTATTGCACCATATAACCCCCCCGCTAGAAGTAGTCCTATTGCACCATATAACCCCCCCGCTAGAAGTAGTCCTATTGCTCCATATAACCCCCCACTAGAAGTAGTCCTATTGCTCCATATAACCCCCCACTAGAAGTAGTCCTATTGCTCCATATAACCGCCCCACTAGAAGTAGTCCTATTGCACCATATAACCCCCCACTAGAAGTAGTCCTATTGCTCCATATAACCCCCCAATAGAAGTAGTCCTATTGCACCATATAACCCCCCACTAGAAGTAGTCCTATTGCACCATATAACCCCCACTAGAAGTAGTCCTATTGCACCATATAACCCCCCCCCCGCTAGAAGTAGTCCTATTGCACCGTATAACCCCCCCACTAGAAGTAGTCCTATTGCACCATATAACCCCCCCCAGTAGAAGTAGTCCTATTGCTCCATATAACCCCCCACTAGAAGTAGTCCTATTGCTCCATATAACCCCCCCACTAGAAGTAGTCCTATTGCACCATATAACCCCCCCAGTAGAAGTAGTCCTATTGCACCATATAACCCCCCCACTAGAAGTAGTCCTATTGCTCCATATAACCCCCCCACTAGAAGTAGTCCTATTGCACCATATAACCCCCCAATAGAAGTAGTCCTATTGCACCATATAACCCCCCACTAGAAGTAGTCCTATTGTACCATATAACCCCCCCACTAGAAGTAGTCCTATTGCACCATATAACCCCCCCACTAGAAGTAGTCCTATTGCACCATATAACCCCCCAATAGAAGTAGTCCTATTGCACCATATAACCCCCCACTAGAAGTAGTCCTATTGCACCATATAACCCCCCCACTAGAAGTAGTCCTATTGCACCATATAACCCCCCCACTAGAAGTAGTCCTATTGCTCCATATAACCCCCACTAGAAGTAGTCCTATTGCACCATATAACCGCCCCACTAGAAGTAGTCCTATTGCTCCATATAACCCCCCCACTAGAAGTAGTCCTATTGCACCATATAACCCCCACTAGAAGTAGTCCTATTGCTCCATATAACCCCCCTCTAGAAGTAGTCCTATTGCACCATATAACCCCCCACTAGAAGTAGTCCTATTGCTCCATATAACCCCCCACTAGAAGTAGTCCTATTGCACCATATAACCCCCCCACTAGAAGTAGTCCTATTGCTCCATATAACCCCCCACTAGAAGTAGTCCTATTGCTCCATATAACCCCCCACTAGAAGTAGTCCTATTGCACCATATAACCCCCCACTAGAAGTAGTCCTATTGCTCCATATAACCCCCCCCAGTAGAAGTAGTCCTATTGCTCCATATAACCCCCCACTAGAAGTAGTCCTATTGCTCCATATAACCCCCCCACTAGAAGTAGTCCTATTGCACCATATAACCCCCCCCAGTAGAAGTAGTCCTATTGCACCATATAACCCCCCCACTAGAAGTAGTCCTATTGCTCCATATAACCCCCCCACTAGAAGTAGTCCTATTGCACCATATAACCCCCCAATAGAAGTAGTCCTATTGCACCATATAACCCCCCACTAGAAGTAGTCCTATTGTACCATATAACCCCCCCACTAGAAGTAGTCCTATTGCACCATATAACCCCCCCACTAGAAGTAGTCCTATTGCACCATATAACCCCCCCACTAGAAGTAGTCCTATTGCACCATATAACCCCCCCACTAGAAGTAGTCCTATTGCTCCATATAACCCCCACTAGAAGTAGTCCTATTGCACCATATAACCGCCCCACTAGAAGTAGTCCTATTGCTCCATATAACCCCCCCACTAGAAGTAGTCCTATTGCACCATATAACCCCCACTAGAAGTAGTCCTATTGCTCCATATAACCCCCCTCTAGAAGTAGTCCTATTGCACCATATAACCCCCCCACTAGAAGTAGTCCTATTGCACCATATAACCCCCCCACTAGAAGTAGTCCTATTGCTCCATATAACCCCCCCACTAGAAGTAGTCCTATTGCACCATATAACCCCCCACTAGAAGTAGTCCTATTGCTCCATATAACCCCCCTCTAGAAGTAGTCCTATTGCACCATATAACCCCCCACTAGAAGTAGTCCTATTGCACCATATAACCCCCCCACTAGAAGTAGTCCTATTGCTCCATATAACCCCCCCACTAGAAGTAGTCCTATTGCACCATATAACCCCCACTAGAAGTAGTCCTATTGCTCCATATAACCCCCCTCTAGAAGTAGTCCTATTGCACCATATAACCCCCCCACTAGAAGTAGTCCTATTGCACCATATAACCCCCCTCTAGAAGTAGTCCTATTGCACCATATAACCCCCCCACTAGAAGTAGTCCTATTGCACCATATAACCCCCCCACTAGAAGTAGTCCTATTGCACCATATAACCCCCCCCGCTAGAAGTAGTCCTATTGCACCATATAACCCCCCCACTAATAGTCCTATTGCACCATATAACCCCCCACTAGAAGTAGTCCTATTGCACCATATAACCCCCCTCTAGAAGTAGTCCTATTGCACCATATAACCCCCCCACTAATAGTCCTATTGCACCATATAACCCCCCACTAGAAGTAGTCCTATTGCACCATATAACCCCCCACTAGAAGTAGTCCTATTGCACCATATAACCCCCCTCTAGAAGTAGTCCTATTGCACCATATAACCCCTCCCTATAACTCCTCCTATTGCTTCATATAATCCCCCCTGTAACCCCTCCTATTGCTTCATATAATCCCCCCTGTAACTCCTCCTGTTGGTTCATATACTCCCTCCCTGTAACTCCTTCTATTGCTCCATGCAAACCCTCCCTATAACTCCTCCTATTGCTTCATATAATCCCTCCCTAGAAGTAGTCCTATTGGTGTATATGACTTGGATCTTCTCCTATGCCTCCCCCCTATAACTCTGTAGTCTCACTGTGTCTGTGCTTTGTTCCTTGAAGGGTAAGTTACTGTCTGTTCTTGCCCTAGGTGTGCGCCTGCCAGGTCCGTGCCACGGGTAAGATGTACGCATGTAAAAAACTAGAGAAGAAGAGGATCAAAAAGCGAAAAGGAGAATCAATGGCTCTAAATGAGAAGCAGATCCTGGAAAAAGTGAACAGCCGCTTCGTGGTACAGAATTATTGACTTTTCTAGAGAGCCGGGGAGAGTGGGGTTACTCCACAGTGACTTGTCCTGTTACACATGTACCATGGTTCTTATTCAGCAAGTCAGGATCCACCCAAGTGCACCATAGTGGAGACATTAGTTATGCAAATTCCCACTCATTTTAGCAGGTCTTGTAACTCATTGAATGCTAGAGAAAGCTCAAATGCATTGTGAGGTAATATATTGGAGACATCTTTAGCATTTAAGGAGTTAAAGGGACAGTAATGTCCCATAAAAATATTTTTGTTGCTACTAATTTGAGAGTTCAGGCTGTCAGTACTAGTCCCCCCCGCCCTTGATCAGAGGAATCCTCCAGTCCTTAATATGTGATCACTGTGGTGCCATTAACCCTTTGAGTGCCAGAGGGATACGCAATGCATTGCAAAGCAATGCATTGCATACCCCTCTGGCACTCAAAGGGTTGTCAGTGATCACCTGTCTCTTAACTCTATTCTACTTCTGAGAAACGATTCATTCAGCCGTCTGAGCTTGATGGAGGTTATAGTCCAATACCTGGTGGGACCGGAGTTCCCTACCTCTTGTACAAAGCCTGGGCTGCTCTGTGTAGCCCCATAATGACGCCTAACTGTTCTCAAAGGATCTTGGTAAGCCATGTTGACAAAGGCACCAGGAGATACTGGAAGCTCTTAACACTTTAAGCATCAAATTGAGCAATTCATTGCTTTGCAGTGTGTTGGACACCCTTTGGTCTTTACGGAGTTAATATGTATAGACTGAAGCAGAGAGGGGTGATAAGGTAGAAATGGTAACCTTTTGAGTGCCAGAAGGGTATTGGAACTCATTGGATTGCAATGCTTTGGATACCTCTCTGGCACTCAAAGGGTTAAAATACATGAAGTTATTTGATATAGTTCAGGAAGGGAAGATTTTTCAGAAAAGAGGAATTCTAGCACAAGAGGTCACTAGTGGGTGGAAAGTGAGACGTTATGTGCATACAGGTAAGTATTGCTTTACAGAAAGTGTTATGGAACAGTCTTCCAGCAGAGGTGGTAGGGATGAATAATGTAACCATTAGACATAAGCCTTTTCTGAGGTAGAAGATTGTGTATTTTGATTGGATAGGAAAATGGGCAGACTGGACAGGCCAGTTAGTTCTTAAACCGCCATACATTTTTGGAATGGGCCTTACTTAGAAAACTAAATGGGTGTCATTGTGGCGCAAACGAATTACACCATTAGGACAAGTGAAAATTCCCTGTGGTTGAAGTGGGACTTTTAACTCCTTGAATGCTGGAAAGGTCTCCAGAGCATAGCTTCACAATGAATTGATACCTCTAGCATTCAAGGGGTTAAAGCGAGTGGGTATTTGGGAAAGTTTCATTTGATGTGAAATTTTGTCTCCTGTTGGACAGATGGTTTGCTCCAAAATTGTCCCCGTGTAAGCTTCTGAAATACAGCCTCACTAGAATTGTGCCAAGAGCAGGCAGAGTGCCAAAATGGCTTCCACTTTCTGTACAGAGGTGCTGATGTAATAAGATGGAATGGGGCAATTCTGGAGCAATCCAGCTGAACCATAGAGGGCAAGAAAAGGTTCCCAAAATTGAAATTGATTTAAATGGGGCTTTTAAAAACTGCTTTTTGAATCAATGGATCATTTTTTCACCTGTGGTGCAGCTGGTTCGGAGTGAACATGTATTATAAAAAATGGTAAGGCTTTTTCCACCAAACAAATCACTTGGTACTCTGTCTCCTAGGAGATTCCTTCTTCCAAAGTTATTACGCACGCACGCACACGCACACACACACACTTTTTTTTTTTTTTTTTTTTTTTTTAATAAAGCAAGAAAAGGCATTTCAAAAAGCACTTGTGAGACAACATCTTAGATTTGCAATAGGGTGACATTTGTAAACATTTCTCATATAGATACCCTTTATCAAGGTTTGATAAGGGTTATACCCAAAATGTTGACCATAAATGTCAGTTTTGCAAGCCTTAAAAGCCCCACAAGTGCTGTTCCCCAATTCCATTTTTTTATATGAACTCTTAATATGAACCTGTGCCAAAGAACTACATTCACTGTGAGTGCTTTCCATCACCATTTTATATATAGATGGCTATATTTGTATAGATTATATCAATCAATATAGATAGCTGTATTTTGGACTCTCAAACAATGCCATCTGGTGTCCCAAGTCTCCTATTGCAGTCTATGGGAAAGGTGAGGGCCTTACTACAGGTCTCTTTTGAATGTGATGGCATATGTGTCCTCTCTTCATGACTGTTTGAATATGTCAACTTTGTTTTACCCAGCAAGAGAAATCCTACAAAATGTTTATTAGGAGAAGAAAAAAAAAAAAACCTTTAATTGGGCTCGTTTGGCTCATTGGCCTATGCTCAGAAAGCAAATTAGTTATTTCTAGACTACTCCCAATGCGGAAAACTAACAATCCCGAACACAATCAGAAGATCCTAGTAGTACTAAACAGGTGCTACGTACTCCCAATGTGGCCATGTCTCCACCTGTTGTGAATGAATGCCCAGACCTCTCGATCATCCATCAGGTTAAAAGACCATTAAATCAATGGAAATTATTTATACAATCTGGTGTAGTTGGTTTGACCCAGAATTGAACCTCTGTAGTTTACTGAATATGGTCCATAGTAGTGTTACAAAATGCCTAGGCAAGTATGAAGTTTGGGGTGTAGGACTGATATTTTGTCTGTGTTTAATACAACATATTGTGGACTGTTGCCGGGACTGACCATTCCCTGGATATGTTTAGGTCAGCCTGGCCTACGCGTATGAAACGAAAGACGCTTTGTGCCTGGTCCTAACAATCATGAATGGGGGAGACCTGAAGTTTCACATCTATAATATGGGCAATCCTGGCTTCGAGGAGGAGAGAGTGGTGTTCTATGCAGCGGAGATCTGCTGCGGCCTGGATCACTTGCACCAGGAGGGGATCGTATACAGGTGAGGAACCTGTCGGAATTTTCATAGTGTTCTTTCAGGAAGTATATCTGAGAAAAAATGTTTGAGGAAATTTGAAGAATGCAGCTTTAGTGTATAAAAGCAAAACAAAGCCTGACATTACCCAGAGGACAGGGTTCAATGTATACAGGTATCTATATATAAATGTGTCTCTAGTTTCAAGGAAATTGTAAATTCAGTTTGCCCCGAGCAAATTTACCTTAGTCTAACCTTGTGGCAGCCCAGCTGTGTTGTGTGAGCAAACCTGGCTCTCTTCAGCCATTGCTCAGCTGAGGATGGTGGGAATTGAAGTCCAAAAACAGTTGGAACTCCGCATGTTGACCACACTTGCTTTAGTGCAGAGGTGGGCGACCTTTGGTATGCCAACTGTTGGAGTCTACAAAAAAAATTGTGCTCATGATTGAATAAAATGTTTATACAGTGTCTATTGTGCGCACGTGATCAACCAAAACAATATATATATATATATATATATATATATATATATATATATATATATAATATAGAAGCAATCTTAGGATTTGATGATTATGTGAAAATTAAGTGAAAAATTAATTTACAAATCAACATTTAGATTATCAAACAGTAACCTTCATCAAGTCCTGAGTGCTTCCTACCATTTACACTTTGTATATAATGTATGGCGCATTTGAAGCACTCTCGAACAAACCAAGTTTTAGAGCGTGACGGTGCGCATGAACAAGCCGTGTTACTAAAACAATTGTTTGATTGAACAAGCAAAGTACCCTCAATCATGCAATTAAAAATAAGGAAAAAGTCTGTAAATGTATGAGGAATTTAACTTTACAACTCCGCCACTGATTTTGCTCTCATTGATTGTCATGTTGTGTACAAAGTAAAGCACACACAAAATGTTGATCCTGCTTGAGAAGCTTGTTTGAAGTTTATGCATGAAACCTGCTAAATTAAACAGCGCATTAAATAAAATTAATCTTGCTCGTGAAGTGTGCTTGATCGAACAAAACAGTTGTTGATTGTGTGCATGGTACAGACTCTTTTGAGAAAGTAATCAAGAGTATGTCAATGACCGTTATAGTCTCAAGAAAGTAATACCCCCCACCCACCCCACAATTATTTACTATAAACCAGTGTTTCTCAAACTTGTCCTCGGGCACCACTAATGGGCCATGTCTTCAGGATATCCCTGCTTGAGTGCAGGTGAGTGAATACAAATGACTTGACCTCTGATTAACTCACCCATTCTAGAGCAAGTAATCCTAAAGACATGGCCTGTTAATGGTCCCTGAGGAACCAGCGCTCTGATCCATAAATATTATATAACAAACAAAACAGATGGACAGCAGTCTCCTTTTTGATCAATGGGAAAGTTTTTGCTTTGTACATAATGCATTGTTCTGAGCACTGTGCCAAGTTACAGACAGGACTGCTTCAGCTCCTGTTCTCCTGTAGCTTCCACAGCCACCCACTGAGTACTTGACTACGACACATTGCAATACTTGCCATCCATAGGGTTAATCCCTTGACAAGAGGGATGTGCGTTGCCTTGCTTTGCTATGTGTTGTGCACCCAGCTGGTCTTTCGAGACTGCATTGCAGAGGTGTTAAACAGTGTACCTGGATAGATGGGGAGATATAGGAAATGGCATGCTGTTTTACTTGTTGTCCCTTGTACCCTCACCTCCTGCTCAGGTCCCTGTTGTATAAGATGCGAAGTGAGGAGTGCAGGGTTTCTGGGGTTTTTACTGGTTGAAAATTAAAAAAATACTTATATATTTTCTTTTTTAGGGATTTAAAACCAGAAAATATCCTTTTAGATGACGATGGTAAGTTGCACTTTACTGTACGTACGTTCCTGTACCTCACTGCGCTTTTCATTTGATACATAAGATTTTTACATTTTGTTCCCAAAATTGCTCCTTGATGCGTAGGGCCTCACTAATCGAGCTGAAATGGAGCAATTCTGGACCAAACCAACTAAACCATAGGGGACAATAACACTTCCCAAAATACCCACTGGTTCTATAAGGGAATTCTAACCCTTTGAATGGTAGAGAGATGTCTCAAACGCTGTGTTTCACAATGTGTTGGAGACCAATAGGTTAACTGTCCAATTTAACCCTTTGAATGACAGAGAGGTATGCAGCACATTACGAACCATTGTGTTGCTTACCCCTCTGGCACTCAAAAGGTTAAATCAATGGTGTTTTTTTAAAAAAAATGTTTATCCCCACCCATGGTGCTGTTGCTTTACTGCAGAATTGCTCCATTTATCTATAATCCGTCCTGGGTGTCCTGTCCATGGAGGCGGACATGAATTTTCCTGGCAGTTTTTTCAAACCGAAGCAGTCAGAATATGTGACACTCCTTGACCCTTTGAGTGCCATAGGTGTACGCAACGCATTGTAAAGCAATGTGCTTGTAACCTTAACACTTGAGTGACCAGAGGGGTTTGCATTTGCAGTCTCATGTTCCAGCTAGCAACTGTCATGTCTGCCTCCATGGATATTACATTCAGGACAGATTGGAGCTGGTATCTCTTGAATAATGGCACAAGGGCATAATTCATAGGGGCTATTGGGCATTCTGGCCTAATAAGTGGAATGGAAAGTTATTTATTAAGCGGTATTAGCAATTCTGGAGCAACTGTGCACCATAGCAGATTTAAACAAATAAAAAAAAAAAAAAAATTGGAGACTTAATGCTGCAACCTTTAACCCTTTAAGTGCCAGAGGGGTGTGCAACGCATTGCCCAGCCATGCATGCCACTATATATTTTTTGGGCCATGTAGAGTATTAACATTCTCGACGATGTGTAGTTCCAGAGTAATTAAAATAAAAATAAAGTGACTCCCTCCCGCCCCCTTTTTACCTAGTGTAAAGCTGCACAGCAAAACCATCCGGATGGATCACAGAGAGGGACAATCTTCTGTTGGCATCAGGAAAATCCTGTCAAGGGGGGCAGGGTTTTCCTTATACTCACAGTAAGAAGATTGTCCCTTGCTGTGACCTGTCCAGTCAAGATACCAGATTCCACATCGAAGGGGAGCTGGCTTACACTAGGTAAAAGGATATAACTTTATTATAATTTGGAACTACACATCGTAGAGAATGATAATACCACTCTACATGGGCCAAAAACTATAAAGAATAATTGGAGCTGTGTCTATTGTGAAACATTACTATCCTTTAAAGCAAAACTGTTTTCCTGTTAACGAACTCTGAATACCCATCATTACAGGAGAACTAACACCACCTAATAAGCCAAACATTTTATCTTACTAGGAAATCCTAATGGCCTCTGAATTTAGTTTTCCATTTAGGCAACATGATTGTTGCTAGCAGTTTTTGGTCTGAAGCAGACTATGCATGAGCGTAGTTAACAAGAAGAAATGTGTTGTACATCCCTCTCCTCTGGTCCTTGAAGGGTTAAGAAACCCATGTTTCTGTGGTGTCCTGCCAGCAGCTGTCATGTCTGCCTCCATCCCTCACACATACACAGGCACTGCAGCTGCACTGCCCCCTGCAGGAGGTGGTATCTCCTCAGGCTATCAGTTGGTAATAAGTACAGGTGAACATTCTGTGGTTTTCAATACAAAAATAGTCCATATTTATAAAAGCAAACTGGGTTATTTTGGAGTAAACCAGCTGCACATTAGGGGACAAATAAAAATTCCTAAATCCCCATGCCAGTGATTCTTAGTCAGGGTGCCATGGCACTTTGGTGTGCCATGGGCTTCTACTTACGGTGCCCAATCATTTCTATAAAAAGTTTGATAAAATGTGAACACTGAGTTTCAAATGTATAGTTCTGATTTTTTTTTTTTTTTTTTTGTGCACAATGTTATTTTGTTTCTGATTATGAAGCATAAAAATAACTATATATTTACTCACTAGTTTTAAAACCCGTGTACACGGGCCAACACTGGCAGTGCTGCAGTCGTGCAGTACAGACTGCCCGCTCTGCGGCTGATGTGGGGAGCTCCGAATTCAGACCATAGTCCTCTCTGTGCACCTTCCGAGGACCTCTTGGTCCCAGGATGGTGCGCAGAGAGGAGACTGTTCTGAATTCGGAGTGCCATGCACCGTATCAGCCGCTGCGCAGGCAGTCTGTACTGCACATGACAACTGCAGCGCGCACAGCCGTCTCTACTGCTCATGACGACTGCAGCACGCACAGCAGTCTCTACTGCGCATGACTGCTTCTGACAAACATGCTTGGCGAATTATAATATAGGATTAGTATCCTCCATTACATGTTTGACAAATGACATAAATTGTTAGATGTGCCCCCCTGAATCTTCCAGACTGACTGTTAGGGGTGTCGTGGTAAAAAAAAAAAAAAAAAAAAAAAAAGTTGAAAACCAGTTCCCCATGTAATTCACTAGAGCTTTTTAACTAGAGCTTCACAATGCATTGGAGACCTCTCTAGCATTCAGTGGGTTAAAAGTTTAACGTAACATGCTTTTTTTTTTTTTCCCCCCCTATGGTGCAATTGGTTTACTCCGGAATTATTCCAGTTTGCGTTTATGGGCCAATATCTTTTGAACTGGTAGAAATGTGTACTAAATAATTCCTATAGTGCCATTTCAGGAAACATTTGTGCACATCAGCATAGTAGTAGAAAGTAAAGTTGCCCCCTACAGTATGCCAGTCCATACTAATGGGGTACCATTCTTCTCAGGCTGGTAGTAGGCATAGAGTATGGTGAGAAAATACATGCTTCAAAAAAAAAAAAAAAAAAAAACAATATTTTTCAAGTGAGAACAACATTTTCTGTAAAAATTTATGCACACCAGTCTAGGGGTAGAAAGAAATGCCAGATGTTTTAAAATAATCTGGGTTTTAGGAAATGTATGCTTTTTGGGGGTTAAGTTGATGCTACAGAATAATTAGCCTTTCCTTCTAAACCATATTTTGCATGTTTGAAGTTCAGTCCGTAACGACTGTTATGTACGGTTACCAGTTTTAGCTTATGTCAGTAACATACTGATGTGCACCACCACATATTGGGTATGAATGTATTCTAGATATGTGGTATATGTATTTCATACTTTAAGTTTGTACAGTGCATTGAGTCTGGTGTAAATTTCTGAAATTGTTCTCAAAACCATTATTTTTAATGTAAATCCCAGGCTCTGACAGTTTTGTGTAGGAAGGCACTTAAACCATTTTTAATTATTTTGGTTGTCTATGTTCAGAAAATATTAGCTTTTGTATGGTTATTGAGCTGTTTTGGGGTGTATATATAACACGTGGAATGTAGCTTTAGTTGATTACACTGAAAATGCTCTTGTGAGTCTGGTAATTTGTGGTCCTTGCATGCTGTGCTTTACATAAAATTATTTGGTATCATTGCATAACTTGTTAGACAATACAAAATTTACTTCACATGGAGTTGTTCGAAAAGCTGATCTTGTCCTGAAAAAACAAGCAGTTTATATGTAGCTATAAAGGTATCCACGTAAATCATATCTAAGCATAGTCTGGTCACCCCAGAGGAAAATATTCCCCAAATTGGTAAACCTTCCTCTTATGGCCAAAGACAACTACACTGAAGGGAATGTGAAGGAGCAACATGAGCCTTGAGGACTGTGTGGGAATTCAGAAGATAACATTACCAGTGTAGAAAAAAAATGAGAGCAAATCCTCTTCCTGTTGCCGTAGCCACACGAAGCTTGTTATCCCTGTTTTAACCTTTAAAGGGATAGTAATATTTAAAAATTACTATTCCCCATGTTGTAGCCAGAAAAAATGGAGTTAAAGGGATAGTAATACTTTGTTTTATCTTTATTTTGTAGGCATTAAAAAAAAAAATGAAGAACGATATAAGTCTTATCTCTCAAACCTTTATGGTTTGAAAGATATTCACAAGCAAATTTTCCTAGTGTAAGCCATCTCTTCTCAGATGTGGAATCCAGTCCATAGATCAGACAGATAACACAAGGGGACAATCTTCATCCTATAAGAGCAATGAAAGCCCTGCCCCACTTGACAAGTTTTTCAGGTTTTTCCCTTATCTTAATTGAAGATTTGTCCCTCTCTGCAGTCTACCTGGGCACCTCCCTTCTGCGCTGGCTGAGCAGTGTTACATCAGTAGAAGGGGCGAGAGGGGGATACTTTGTCTTTGAATTACTCTTGAACTACAACGCCGACAATATTGACTCTCCAAAGTCCAAATACTATGATGATTAATTAGAGCTGCTTTTATTATGAAACATTACTATACCTTTAAATGAGACCAATGGCATCTCTCAAACCTTTATGGTTTGAGAGATATCCCGCTTTCAAAGTTCCCACTCCCCTGACGTCAGTGTTCTAGCTGACAGCAGGGAAATCCAGTCCCAGGCGGAGGCTCTACAGCAGAGAAGAAATTGTGTTAATAAAATAAAAATCCTTAACTTAAAATGTCTCCTATGTGTGCTTGCAGACCAGACACGTGTAGAAGACCTTTTTAGTAAAGGATTTCTTTTTGATTAAAGCGATCTCCACTCTGCTGCAGAGCCTCCGCCAGTCCCGGGAGCAGATTCCCCTGCTCTCAGCTAGAACGCTGACATCGGGGGGAAAAGCCAAAAAGAGGGAACTTTAAAAGCGAACTTTGAGAGATGCCGCTGGACTCATTTAACTCAGTTTTTTTAGTGGCTACAACATGGGGGATAGTCATTTTTAAGTATTACTGTGCCTTTAAAGGGATAGTAATACTTAATTATTACTAATCCCTATATTAAAGTAATATTAAAAATAAATGTATTACCCCCAGTGCCATCTCTCAAACCTTTATGGTTTGAGAGATGATCGTGCCTAAAGCTGCCCTCCCCATTCCCCGAAGTCAGTGACTGCTGACTGCAGGGAAGCCAGTCGTACGACCTTCAGGCGGCTCTGCAGCACAGCCAAGATCGCGTTAATAATAAAAAAGAAATCTTTCACTAAAACAGTCTTCTACGTGTGCATGGTTTGCAAACACACGTAGAAGACTGTTTTAGTGAAATTTTTTTTGTTTTTTATTAATGCGATCGTGGCTCTGCTGCAGAGCCGCCTGATGATCGTAAGATCGGATTTCCCTTCAGTCAGCTACAACGCTGACTTAGGGGGAGGGCAACTTTTGGAGTGATCATCTCTCAAACCATAAAGGTTTGAGAGATGACACTGGGGGCACTCAAAGGGTTAATGTCTTATGACTATAAGTATCAAAATGAAAACACAGATCAATTTTCACTGTTTAACATGCTGTCATATTTCTTTCAATCCTAGGAAGCATTGCCTTCTTTAACTAAAGATTTTTTTTTTCTTTGAAATACTAGCTTGTGGTACATATGTAAAGGCATATAACCTAATTTTATTTTAATTGTTGGTGTCTATTTGAAGTTCTTTGCTCCCAGTTCTGGATGGACAGCCTGGATAATCTGTGGCTGATCAATGTTCTGTATTTCTTAGGTCACATTAGGATCTCTGACCTGGGCTTGGCCATTAAAATCCCTGATGGAGAGAGCATCCGAGGAAGAGTGGGAACAGTGGGCTATATGGGTGAGTGCCGTCATCCACTGGTATACATTCATAAATCTGTGTAAACCTGACCACTTTATGCATAGGCCCTTGTGCATAAAATTAAATGGGATCAATTCTGGAGCAACCCATCTGCACCATAGGGAACAAATAAAACATATTTGTTGATTTTTAAATGGGTATTTTAACAGCTTGAATGCTAGAGATTTCTCCAATGCATGACTTTACATTGTGGTGGAGAGCTAGTATTCAAGGGATTCATACCCATTGTAGTCAATGGCACTTCTGGGGAATTTTTGTCTCCCCTGCTGCAACTGTTTTTCTGCAGAATTGCTCCTTTTCTTTCATGCATAATGCCCATTGGTTCCTTAATTTTTATATTCTTCTGCATACTGTCTCCCATCAGCCCCAGAAGTGATAAAGAATGAACGTTACACATTCAGCCCAGACTGGTGGGGTCTGGGGTGTCTGATCTACGAGATGATCGAGGGGCAGTCTCCGTTCAGAGCACGAAAAGAGCGGGTAAAGAGGGAGGAGGTGGAGAAAAGAGTGCAGGAGAATCAGGAGTCCTATTCTGAAAAATTTACAGAAGATGCTAAATCCATCTGCAAGATGGTAAGTTTGGTGCTGCAGTATTGTAGGGAATTACACCTTTTAATTGCTTTGATCAGTTTAGGGAGTAGTAAAGGGGTTTTATATCTGTATGAATGTACCTCACTGTTATGGAAATAAGCTGGCATGCTGTCATCCTTTTCCCTTCAGATCCCTATGATCTGAAGGACTGGGAGATGACAGCACTTTATTCACTGCTTCTATTCGAGGAAGCATCATCATTCTCTTCATGTAAGTCTCGTGTCTGAGGATTCACAGATAATGGGCTTCAGTGGAGAAGATAAAAATGTCTCTGGAGCTCTGGTTAGAGCACTGACATCACAAATGAGACCTCTCTGGCATCTACATGGTTAACATAGTATTAGAAGCAATTTGAATACCAGTTAGTACAAGAATCTTAAAGGGACAGTAAGCTCTATTTCTGACCTCTCTGAAAACCTGACTACTGCTAACCTAGTCCACTCTTATGTGTCACTACTGCCTTTTCTACTCCCTGCTACCCTAGTGCACTCAATCGGCTGTCACTACTGCTTTCTCTACTCCCTGCTTAACCTAGTCCACTCTCGTGTGTCACTACTGCCTTCTCTACTCTCTGCTAACCTAGTCCACTCAATCGGCTGTCACTACTGCCTTTTCTACTCCCTGCTACCCTAGTCCACTCACTCAGCAGTCACTGCTGCTTTCTCTACTCCCTGCTTAACCTAGTCCACTCACTTGGGCATCAATACTGCCTTCTCTACTCCCTGCTAACCTAGTCCACTAACTCAGGCATCACTACTGCCTTCTCTACTCCCTGCCAACCTAGTCCACTCGCTCAGGCGTCATTTCTGCTTTCCATACTCCCTGCTTGATCAGTGACTGATAAGATGGTGTCTAGAGATAAACTTAATGAATTCATAAACACCATGTTACTACCATGGCCGTGTATAACTGAAATCCCTGTTATGCAAAATCATGGAGTTAGAGAAGTCCGAAAGCTTTCCCTCATATTACTAGTCTCTGATTAAGTAATCCTTCACACAACCCTGCAGTAACCTGTGTGAATTCGGTTGAGTTGCTCTGTAGTCCGGGACAGATGGCTGTCTGTTTCAGATATCTTTGCAATAGGGTTTACTGTTCCTTTAAGAAAAAAAATGATGGTGAATTCTACTCCAGGAATAAGTAGTTATTAATTTCTAAAAATGGACTTGGCAATAGATTTAGAGGAACTATCACCTGTTCAGATTCTTAACTCAGTGGGATTGTCCATCTTAACAGGATTTACATGTTTCTCTCACCTTTAACACTATGAGTGCCATTGAGAAGCAATAAGCTAATAAGTTCTGACAGCGTCAGGAGGCTGAGATTGGTGATTTCAGGACAGGCTAATGATAAACTGTGTCACACATCAGAAATAAAATCATTGCTGAGATTGAGTGCCTAATTGTTGTGGTAACTTTCACATGGACAACTATTGTCTTACCTGAATCCACTGAAGTCCATTATACTGAATCTTTACAGTGTTCCCACAGGAATAAAGTTGCAGCAAGATAGCTCTTTTCGGTGGCATAGGCTGCTGCCAGCAGACCTTTCACATGAGTGTTGTTGGAGGCTGCAATGTTCATACACTTTATGTGAATGGCTGACCTTCATTGGCGCCCTCATGGGCCGGCCAGCAGACAAAGTTCTCCTGTATCTAGATCGGCATTGGGATGCAGGAAAATGCCAGCAAAAGTTTACAGGTGACACACTGGGCTGCTACAATTCAGTTGTCCAAGTGGAAACCCTAAGACCTACTTTAATGCTGCATTTCAACTGTTATGTCCTATTGCTGGTCATTTTGCTATCTGAAAAATATATTTCCTAGTTCTCAACTTAAAGGGATAGTAATGTTTCACAAAAACAGCAGCTCCAATTAATCTTCATAGTATATGGTTTAGGGTTTAAGGTTTAGGGGTAGAGTATTTTATTTAAAAATGTATTTTAAAGATTTTTAGAAGAAAATAATAGTTTAGATAGGTATTTGAGTTGGGTGGGTTCAGGGAATACATGGGTTAGGGTAATTTTGGGGGAAATCGTGTCACAAACCAATTTATATGCAGCCCAATATATTGCTGCCAACCCATCAGCGTTCGTTTAAAAGGAACAAATATGGCAACCCACAGACCTTTTAGAATTCAAGAAATTTGGGGCCCTTACAATGACAATGGGAATAGTAAAAAAAAAAAAAAAAAAAAAAAAGTATTACATCATACTGGAGTAAAAATCCCATATATGATGCCCCTATATTTGCCAAAACAATGACCAGAACTAGATATGAAATGATTTTGCGCTTTATGCACTTTAGTGATAATACCCTGTGCCTCCCAAAAGAACAGACTGTTCAAAATTCGCCCCCTAATAAATCATTTACAGGAAAAGTTTGGCCAAGTATATACCCCCAAAAACACATAAGTATATATCCTATCTCCCAAGTCTCCCTTTAGGAGGGACAGTCCCTCATTTAGACCCAAATCCCCGTGTCCCTCTTTCTCACCCTGATGTCACTCTTTTTAGGAGATCAGCTGGTTTGGTGTGTGGTTATGTGTATAATTTTGCTCTACAGCAATAAAACTCATTTGTGTAAATAAAATACTTTGGTAATTTATTAGGTTGCACAAAGCGGTGTCAATTGGTCATGAAAATAGCCCATAATATCTTGCTAATGCCCTGTCCAACAGCCAAATCCCCATGCCCACCACCTAAAATAAGTGTCCCTCTTTGGCCATTTGAAATGTTGGCAGTTATGATATATGAATCCCTTATGAAATAGAAAGACAGGTTAAGTTTCAAGCAATACATCCCCTCCAAGCGATCTAAATTCGGCATTAAATTTTCTAAAGTGTGCGAAATTGCCACAGGCTATACCCAGGCTTTTCAAATTTAGGAGAGCAAGGACAGCCAACTTGACCCTTGCCCCGAATCTCTGGGAACAAATGGGAAAATAGTTTGGGATCTAATTTAACCCATATGAAATAAAGGATATCATTTATATGTTGACAACTACTACACCCCCCCCCTTTTTTTTTTTTTTTTTTTTGACACCGTGGCCTGTGGCACTGTCAGGCGTAATTGCAGTGAGATGCTCAAAGAACTTATGGCTTAAAAAAAAAAAAAAAAAAACTAAAAACCGGGACGTCCTCGGCTTTGTGCCAACAAGAGCTGCTGGCAGTTAAGTTTAAAGACAAAAAAGAAGTATACATGCTTACCACCATGCATGAGGACAAAACTGTGGCAGTCTCTGTTGGTGGTAGAAGGGGGATACTAAGAAAGCCAGTCTGCATCAGAGACTACAACAAGCACATGGGGGGAGTTGGTCTATGTGATCAACTCATGCAGCCGTACCTCACCATGAGAAAGTGTAGGGCATGGTACAAAAAGCTTGCCATTTACATTATGCAGACTGCAGTATACAATTTTTTTGATTTTCAAATTGGCAAACCCCACTCTAAAACTGGGCTTTCTGCAGTGTCCGCTCCATCTTATTTCCCAATTTTTGTTTCAAGGGGCAACAGAAATAATTCCACCAAAACCCGGGGTAGTACATTTTATTTATAAAATCCCCCCAACCCCCCAAAAGAAAAACCCACAAAAGTGCTGCAGGGTTTGCTACAGCAAGGGAATATGGGGAGATACCCCTATTTACTGTCCTGATTGCCCTTCCAAACCTGGCCTCTGCACGGGTGACTGCTTGAAGCAATACCATGAAGGCACAATGCAGTAGTGCTGTAAAGTTTATTTTATTATTTGGCCACTTTTTCCCCCTGAAATATCCTGTTTTTTATTTTTCAAAACACATCCCTCCTTAGATCTAACACTATCAAAATATAATGGGAAGCAAAGCTCCCTAAGTTGTTTTTTTCCATCTCTGATAATGGAAACACACATGTTCCCTACTGGGCCCAGTGTCTCCCCCAAACCCTGACAAACCTATGCATATGGGGCATTGACGTACTTAGACGATGTAACTCACCACTAATGTAAAGCACTTAAAAATCTGCAGATATCATGTGACTGAAATCCAGAGCAACACTGAAATATAAGTGTGAAAAAATGGTGTTTCTCTGCCTTACTGCAGGTTTTGTGAGGGATTGGTGATAGTGGCAGCGAAAAAATTGATAAAAAGCAAATAGAATGAAAGCTGGGGTTGTCTCCTATTCTACAACATATACTTTTGGGGTCAAATTCATTGCAGCATTGCCTAACAGTCAGAAATGAGACAAGGTACCAGCTGTAAAAATGGCATGTCTGTAAATGGAAACGCACATGTTCCAATGTAGCCCAGCAGCTCCCCCAAACCCCGACAAACCTATGCATATGGGGCATTGCCATACTCAGAAGAAGGAGCTGAACACTAATCAATGCATTTTTAAAAACCGCCGCCTATCCTGTGCTTGAAATTCACATCAGCACTGAAATCTAAGTTTGAAAAGCGCAGAATTGTTTACTTACATGAAGTTTTATGAGGGATTGGTGGTAAAATGGCTGCGTAAAAAATGTGAAAACATACATAAAATGAAAGCCTGGCGTGTCTACTTTCCAAAAATATACAATTTTGGGGGAAAATCTTAGAGTGGAGCACTGTTACACAGCCTCAAATGAGACATGGCACCAGTGGTGCAAGCTGTGAAAATTCAAAGTGTGAAACTGGAAACACAAATGTTCCAGTTTGGGCCCCGTAGCTCTCCCAAACCTTGAGAAACCTATGAATATGGGGTATTGCCGTACTCAAAGAAGGAGCTGAACACTAAACAATGCATTTTTAAAAATCTTCACCTATCCTGTGCTTGATATCAACAGTAGTATTGAAATGTAAGTGTGAAAACTGCAAAAAAACAAAATATTACCACAGTTTTGGAACTTATTTCTGGATAAATAGCTGCATAGAAAAATCCAAAATTCTACTGATTATTTACCTTATGCTGTCTACTTTTCAGAAACGTATACCTTTGTGGGACATTTTTGGGTTCTGGCACTGTCAACTAAGCTATGATACCCACATGCCAATTGTTGGGAATAATGGTGCCCATCTTGGAATATTTACCTTTTAAATGTTAGAAAGGGATTGAAATACTATGCATATGGGGTATTCTCATATTCAGTAGAAGCAAATGATTATATTTGGGGGGGGGGGTGTTGTAATGAACTAATAGTATACAAATCCTGACAGGAAAATATAATCAAAATGTTTTGGGTTTTTTTCCTCTTTTTCTATTTCATCAAATTAAACTATGATGTATTCATATAATTGTGGTATCAAAAGAAAACCCTACTTGTGCTTAAAAAAAAAATGTACATAATTTGTGTGGGTGTATTAAAGGAATTAAAGAGAAAATATGGTTGAACAAAGACACAGTCAACAAATCAAAATTGCTCCGGTCCTTAAGTGAAATCCACCTCAGATTTTTAAGGTCCTTTAGGGGTTAAAGAGAAAGTAATGTCTTATGAAGTAAGGCAAGTAAAATGAAAAAATACTAATCCTATATAATAATTCGCTAAGTTGTGTGTAACGGCCGACATGCGCAGTAGACAATGCTGCGTGTGCGGCAGTCATGCGCAGTACAGACTGGCCGCGCCGCGGCTGATACAGAGCTGGGTGCTCCGAAGGAGCATCCAGCTCTGTATCAGCAGTGGCGCGGGCAGTCTCTACTGCGCGTGACTGCCCCGTGACCGGCTGCCAGAGGCACTGTGGCCCGTGTAACGGGCTGTTCAACTAGTATTTTAATAAATTAAGCAACTGGCCAAACGTTTTTGTTTTATATATGAAAGGTTCCCCTTTAAGGAAAAATCTGCCCTCCTGCGTCAAGTGGGACAGGTTTTTCCTTATACTGAGATACACAAGATTGTCCCTCGCTGCTTTCTGTCTGGTCAAGCCACCAGATTTCAGCTCGGAGGAAAGAAGACTGACCTATGTAAAAGGGGCGGGAGAGGGAAAGTTTATAATCCAAATACACAAAAACTAGACAAATATGAACATTGGCAATGGTGCAGAGCATTATTATAAAGGATAAGGAAAGATCGAACATTTATTTTTCTTAGAGGTTGGTTAGGTACAGTGCTTATTAAAATTTAACAGAACAAAATTGCATTATGCAGGTCATATTAACCCCTTTAACGTCCAGACGGTCCTGGCACCTCATGGAATTCTGGGATGGCACCCAACTGCACGGCACTCTGCCATCCCAGAATTCATTGCACAAATAAAGTGCCATATGGCCTCCCACTCTGATTGCATGGTTGTTAAGAGGTTACTTCAGACCAGACTGAGAAGCACAGTGATGCAGGGAAAGGGCGGGCAGGAAGAGGATCCTTTCAGCTTCAAGAGCGCTTGAACTACAAATCTGTAAGTAATGAAATATAGTGCTACTAGATGATCATCCCGTGTACACGGGCCACAGTGCCAGGCAGCAACGGCCTTGGTGCAGTCATGTGCAGTAGCAACTGCTCGCGCTGCGGCTGATAACGGAGTGGGGAGCTCCGAATTCAGACCGTACTCCTCTCGGTGCGCAGAGAGGACTACAGTCTGATTCATAGCGCCCCGCTCAGTGATCAGCCGTGGTGCGGGCAGTCTCTAATGCACATGACTGCAGTCCGAGCAGCAGTCTGTACCACGCATGACAGCTTCTGACAAACATACATTAGCGAATTATTATGTAGGATGTGTTAAAAAAAAAAAAATAAATAAATAAATAAATAAAGAAGACTTGGACATCAACTTTAATAGAGGTAAACTATCACTTTAACCCCTTAACGACCAGTGGTCCCGGGGTGTGTGGTCCTTTAAGGACCAGATAGGGTATTTCGGCGTGCCGCCCCACGTGACTGATCACGTGGGGCGGCACGCCAAATGGAGGGACTGAAAGAGATCGCTCTGGTCTTGGAGCGATCAAATTCAGTCCCCGGTATTACTCGAGGAGGCTTTACAGCAGAGCCGAAATCGCATAATTGCAAAAGAATTAATTCATTGGAAAGGTCTGCAAAGTGTGCCTGGTTTGTAAGCATATTTTGTAGACCTTTCCAGTGAATGGATTCTTTTTAAGTAACTCTATTCCGGCTCTGCTGCGGAGCCGCCTGCTGGTCCCTGGACCAGAATCTCTGGCTGTCAGATAGATGCTAACATCAGGAGAAGGGGAGGGATGGGGGACTTTGAATCCCTATATCTCTTAAACCATAGTGGTTTGAGAGAGAGGGTTTGTGGCAGTTTGTTTCTTTTTTCAACCTCTACCTAACGCTAAATATTTTTTAGGAGATGTTACTGACCCTTTTAATGCTAAAATACAACTTGCTATAGGAATTGTGCCTTGGTTTAAGATAAACTTTTCTTTGAGCTTTGGATGTGGAATTTACTGCGGTGAACAAGACATTTGTTGGCGGCACTCTTGGACCTCAAGGTCGACCCACTGGAATTTTTTTCTTCTTCATACTTGAAGGCAGGAAGTATGAGCCCAGAGAGACCCCCATCAAAAAATGAGGACTGATATCTTACTGATTTCACTACTCATCTTACCCCCTCACGTTGTGCCCAGTCACCTTTAACATACAGATGGGATAGATAGCAGGGCTCAAAATTTCCACTCACCACTAGCCAATGGCGAGTGAAAATTTAGCCCTGACGAGTAGAATTTCAGCCCTGGTGGGTATGTTTTTAGCTTGCAGTGGCGAGTAACTTTTCAGGTCTGGCTAGGAGCAAAGGACTTAAAATTATAAGCCCTGGGGATAGTATATGTTGGTTGACCAGTCTTGGTCTTCCCTGGGCTTTGCAGGTAATTTTGGCCTCAGCTTGACAGCTGAGGGAGAGAGAACAATTAAAGAAAAAATGACTATTATAGACAGAAGTCCATTCTGTGAAGTATGTAAGAGTGCATATTTTAATTAGATAGGAGAATGGGCAGACTTGATGGGCCAGTTGGTTCTTATCTGCCATCAAAATCTGTTTGTGTTTCAAAGTTGTGTTTAGTGTTCCTTTAAGATGTATGCTGTGTTTTTTGTTTTGCTTTGGGTGTTTTCCCAGCAGTTTCTGGGAAGCAGCTTTCCTTGCATGTCTCACTTCTTGCTTTGTCACACGCAGTGGATTACAACCTTCCATACCCAGAGGTGATAAATGCAAACAAAAATGTCTTCCCCTATTGCTGTCAAAATACAGCACTTTCAGCATCAAGCATCTAAAGTTTTTAGTATGTATGAAAATGTTAGAACATGCTGTTTCATATAAAGACAGCTTTACTTTAACCTCATACACAACAGCATTGCTTAGCATCTAAAACAGGGGCATCCATATATATTTATTTTCCCCAATCATGGCCCACATGATCAGAAAACAAGTATGAGGACTGCATTTTATTTATTTTATTTAATGAAAAAGATGGTAAATTATAGCCTGTCCTCTATTAAGTATTTATTAACAAAGTTAGTGACAATACTGATATATAACTGATATTTATTCTTGAACTGTATTGTTAATGGCAGGCAGAGGATTAGGGCCTACTAGTTCATATGTAAAAATAGTTTTTAAAAAATCTCAGGCCGCACCCTGGAGTCAGGCGGACCAGATTTGTCCCACGGGCCGCACCCTTGAGTAAAGCAGGCCAGATGGACCGGATTTGGCTTACAAGGCCATTTGACGCATCTGATCTAAGGTGCTCATTAAAAGAGAACTAGTGTCTCCTTATAATAAACTCCTAACTCACTGTACTATGGCCAGAAAATCCCAGTGACCCCTAGAATATTTGCCCTTATGCTTTTTACTCGAGAGAATTAATAGTCCACCTTGGATGTCATGTACATGGAAGAGGACATGACAGTTGCTGACTTTTTTCAAACCGAAGTAAGCAGAGCTGCATGAGCCTACTTATCCCTTCAATAATGAGAAGTGTTGCAAACCAATGCCCTGCGCACTCCTTTGGTCCTTCAATGTGCACAGTGATCAGGGTTTGTGTCCTGTGATCCTACTAGCAACTGTCATGTCAGCCTCCATGAGCATGGCATCCAGGTCTGAGAAGATGTTGCTGTTGAAGATCTGTGGAAAAAGGGTAAAATTCATAGGGGCCATTAGGATTTTCTGGCCATAGTCAGGTAATTGATGTGGGATGTGCTATTTCAGCTTTAAGAAATCTTTTGAGAGATGCTGTGTCCCATGTGTATAGAGGTTTTCTTTTTGTATAACCCTCCGTATTCCTGTGTGTTTCTTTTGGCAGCTGCTGACCAAAGACCCAAAGCAGAGGCTGGGCTGTGATGAGCGTGGTGCTGACCGGGTGAAGCAGCATCCATTTCTCAGGAACATAAACTTCAAGAGGCTGGAAGCTGGAATAGTGAAACCGTCCTTTGTACCAGATGTAAGGGTTGGCCCATATTGGTCAGGATAATGCACGTTGCCCATTAAGTGCATATTTAAAGGGAAAGTAATACTTAATTTTGAAAATGTATATTTTTGGGCTTGCCTGCTGAATAAACAACAAAAGGTGTTCCCACTTCTAGAAAGTTATTCATTCAAAAGTTGTTACAGCTCTAATTTGTTTTTTGATGCAGTGCTTACATGGCCTGTCATGGTACAGCAGTTTATGGAGGGCTGTTCTCCTTTATAAGTTCTCTTATTGATAAGCAACAGTAACAGTGTCCCCTGAGATGGGAGGCCATGGAAATGCTGGATGGAGAGAGAGGGAAAACCAATACAAGTTTGGGCTGTAATAACTGTTGAATGTAGCACCGCTCAGTGGAGGGAAAACACTCTTTACTCAGCAGGAAAATCCTTCCAGAATATTATATTTGCCATATTACTCCATACTTTCCCTTTAACCCCTTAACGACCCTTGACGGTCATAGTACGTCAAGGGTCGATTTGACTTAACGACCGATGACGTACTATGACCGTCATCGAGTTCCGGGCTCCCCCAGAGGCTGCACGCCGTTCGGGGAGTCCAGAACGCAACGGAGCAATAAAAAAAGAAATTGCTCCGTGGTCGTTAAGTCGCGTCCGTATCTGGATTCCCCAGTCGTTAAGGGGTTAAGCTAGATGAGCTTCTGGGTTCATGGTTTTCGCTGGGAGGGTTTTGGGGTGTGAAGAGTGGGTATAAAATCTGAGCGTGGAGGGGAGTTGGGCACTGTGGCCTGCATTCAGGATGCTGAATTGGTGCAGTTCTGGGGCAAACCAACGCACCGATGGGGGCACACAAGCATCCCTTACATTTCCATTCATTTAAATGGGCTCTTAACACACTGAATGCTAGGGAGGTTTCTGGATACCTCTCTAGCTTTCATAATGTTTAATGCCCCATTAACCCTTTATGTGACACAGGGGTAGCCACCACCTCAAAAGGCACTCAAAGGGTTAAATTAATGGGTGCAGTTAGGTGGCCCCAGAATTACTCCTCTTGTCTGGAGCAAACCAACTGCAATACAGAGAACAGATAAAGTTCTGTTTGTATATATGGGGCTTTTATCTCCTTGAACTTGTTGAGACCTGTAGCATTTGAGGGGTTAAAAGTCCCATTTAGATCAATGGGAATAGTTGTCCCCTGTGGTACCACTGGTTTGCCCATAGCTTCTCCTGTTTATCTTTTTGACTACGGACCTGTGGTTCTTGTTTTTAAGATTGCAATGTGCTGGCTGGACAGCGAATGCTTTTTCGGAATAAGTGATGATGTCCGACTGCTTCAAAAGGGGCAAATATTCAAATAATTGTATTATAATTTATTCCTGTCGTCGCTTTGTCCCCTGTAGCCCCGGGCTGTGTACTGTAAAGATGTTCTGGATATCGAGCAGTTTTCTACTGTCAAAGGTGTCAATCTGGACCAAACCGATAATGACTTTTATGCCAAGTTTGCAACTGGTTGTGTGCCAATCCCCTGGCAGAATGAGGTGGGTGCTCAACATGTGTGTCTATATGGCTTGGCCAAAGCAATAAATATCTTCTGTACCGATATTGGTCAAACATTGGCGGTTATGCACTAAAGCGTGATAAAGTGGAGGTCACTTCTCCAGTAATATCGCTTCTCCAGTTCCAGTGTTATTCTATGGAGCCAATTCACTAAGATTTTTCCATCTCTGAAGATCTTATTGCATTGACTATAGAATAGCATAGGAACTGGAGAAGTAATTTCCAGGGCTTATAATTTTAAGTCCTTTGCTACTAGCCCGACCTGAAAAGTTACTCACCACTGCAAGCCAAAACATACCCACCAGGGCTGAACTTCTACTTGCCAGGGCTACATTTTCACTCGCCATTGGCTAGTGGCAAGTGGAAATTTTGAGCCCTGTCATTTCCACTTTATCACTGCTTTGTGCATATATCCCCCATTGTCTGGAATGGTCTGAAACTCTGGTCAATGTGTGTGTGGGGTGGGGAAAACGAATGGATTGTTCAGTTCATCCAAGACTCACACAGTGGGCATGTGCAAATATCATTCTCATCAGTGGGAATGAGCTGAACAGTTTAATTCCTTTGTGCCTTTAGCCAGATCATTGCTGATAATGGCTGGTCATGTTTTTAAGAGTTAAAAAAAAAAAAAAAAAAAAAAAGGATTGTAAACTTAATTTTGTCTTTATATATTCTGCAGTGCATAATAGTTTACACAAAAAGGTGAGCACTACCTGATTAATAGTGTTCTCATAGTTAGATAAATGTGTGTGTAGTTTGTAGAGCAGCAAGAACTACTTTGACTACGTGTACAGAGTGTAAACCAAAAGTATGCGCATCAGAAACAACAATAAATAACTTGTGACAAGCGCTGAATTAACCCTTTGAGTGCCAGAGCGATACGGAATGCATTGCAAAGCAATGCATTCCGTACCACTCTGGCGCTCAAAGGGTTGATCATTAGGCAGAGTAGGAAACTGCCTAGAGCTCCAAATTTTGAGGGGCGCCTCAACTTTGAATATTGGGATGGCCAGAGTAATGTCAATGTCCCTACATGTTTTATACACTTAATAGGCTGCTATTGCTCCACAGTGCGTTGGAGATCTTGCTAGCAACCTAGGGGTTAAAGTTTTTTTTATTATTATTACTTATTACAGGACAAGTTTTTTTTTTTTTTTTTTTCATGCCAAGAAACAGTGGATGGGACTGGGGGTGGGGTTATGCAAGGAGTGTGGGTGTGGGTATGGGGAGGAGTTAAGGGCACCTATAATGCCTGCCTAGGGCACCTGGCATGTAAGGCCCTGTCTGTGATGTACCCCAGATAATAACCAGTGTGGTATAATGACAGGCTTGTGATCATATCTAGCTTGCCTGCCTTGACGTGGCTGTCTAACTACACGTGTATGACCAC
The DNA here is from genome assembly GCA_037306005.1 of Rhinophrynus dorsalis. NCBI lineage: Eukaryota > Metazoa > Chordata > Amphibia > Anura > Rhinophrynidae > Rhinophrynus > Rhinophrynus dorsalis. The sequence goes on along the minus strand of CM074721.1, from coordinate 500,931,456 downwards.
AACCATGTTGTTAAACCTCACTGTTTATTATCTGTAGTCACAGGTTAGCTATTGTTTAAGGTTTGGATCTGATTAGCAAGCTTTTGTAGTACACTTAAAGGGTTAGTAATGACATCCTATATAATAATTTGCTAAATCGTGTGTAACGCCGCGACATGCGCAGTAGACACTGCTGCGCGTGTTGCAGTCATGCGCAGTAGAGACTGCCCGCGGCGCGGCTGATACAGAGCTGGACGCTCCTTCGGAGCGTCCAGCTCTGTATCAGCCGCGGCGCATGTTGCAGTCTCTACTGCGCGTGACTGCCCCGTGACCGGGTGGCAGGGGCACTGTGGCCCGTGTAACAGGCTGTTCAACTAGAATATAAATAAAAAGTATTATTGTAGATACTGAAAAAATAAATCCATCAATGCCAGTCCCATCTCTCAGCCTTTATGGTTTGAGAGATATAAGGTGATAAAGTTCCCCCTCCCTCTCCTTTCATTGACGTTGGCATCTAGCTGACAGAAGAAGATCCTGGTCCTGAGACAGACAGGCGGCACTTCAGCAGAGCCGAGATAGCTCTATGTAAAAAGAAATACTACATTGGAATGCTCTACAAAGTGTGTTTGCAAACCAGGCACACTTTATAGACTGTTCCAATGAAATATTTCTTTCTACATATCACTATCTCTGCTCTGCTGAAGAGCCTCCTCAAGTCAGCAGACACAAATCTCCTCCTGTCGGCTTTACAGCTGACATCAGGGAAAGGGGAAGGCGGGGGGAACTTTAAAACATTATATCTCTCAAACCATAAAGGTTTGAGAGATAAGACTGGCATTGTAGGATTTATTTTTTTTTCAATATGTACTTTATTACTTTTTATTTATATATGTCATTACTAACCCCTTAAGTGCATACAATGAAAACGCAAATTGCCTGTATGGTTTTGTTTTGGGGTTTTTTTTTTTATTTTTTTTCATTTATTTTCCAAGGAGATATGAGACTTCCTTGTGGGGTCAGGAAGAATACTTTTTTTTTTTTTGCCTTCCTCTCCATCAGGTCAGCCTTTGCCACATCACTATTACTGATAAACACCTGTTTTTGTTTTTGAAGCCTCCTCAAACTGGTACATTTCATGTCCCTGACATATGCTTCATGGATCTGTCTCCATAGATTGCTGCCAGGAACTATGAGCAGGGACAATAAGAGAAGTGAGGAAAAAAATTTAGGCAATTTGATGTTGCACATTATGCACTAGTAAATTCAAAAAGTCACATAACCCTTTGAGTGCCAGAGGGTTATCCCACCGATTGTCTGTAATGTGTGGGAGACCTGTGCCTCTCAAAGGGATAACTTTGTGCTGCTTTTTGCAGTCTTAATTATCTAGTGAGAGGAAAGTATGGCTCCTCCGTAACTGTGCTTACATATAACCAAAAGTAAATTAAATGCCCTTCTCAATCTTACCCCCTCTCCTCCCTCCCCTTCACCTCAATACAATTATCAGAGCACCTCCTTTCCGTCCCTCTACCCAACTCCAGGACCAGGACCCCTCCAGAGGCAGCCAGGAGATCTGTGCAGTGAGTGGCATCCTTGCATTTGCTGCCCATTTCCTCTGCTGCTGCTGTACAGCTTCTTTTGAGAATACAGGCTCCCACTGAGTATACGTTGGTGCCCTGTGAGGACCTTAATGGCACTACCATTGTTTCAATGCAAAGAAGTCTACTCTTCCAGCCACTACTGGGGGGGGGGGGGTTCTGGTCGTAGAGGGAGGAAAGGGGAAGAGAGACCGAGGGGGGGGGGGTATTTTTTTTCTTCATGTGCAATATGCACCCCCCCACACACCTTATTCACATAGGGTGAAAAGGGGTTAAAAATAATAGCTGAGATTTATAGGATACCCTCTTTTCCCTGTTAGTTGATGGTATAAAATCAAGGGTGTACAGTAAAAGCACCGCAAGAAACACCAATCAACTCTCACATTGCTCTCAGAATTTCGTGCATACATTCTCATCACTTGGCTTATTTATAGGTAAGTGGGGAGGAAATTAACCTATGTTTACGCCCGTTTTCAGGGGCAGAAATGTGTATGTGTGTGTGTGTGTATAATATATAATCTAGGATTTCATTTGAAACAAGTGCCCACCCAAAAAAAGTCTTATAACTACTGTTCAGTAGATAAGTATTCCAGTGCTGATCACTTTCTATTCCACAGATGATTGATACCGAATGCTTCAAGGACCTCAACATCTTTGGACCAAATGGGACCCGGTCCCCTGATTTAGACTGGAGACAGCTCCCAGAACCCCCCAAACGCAGTCTGCTGCAAAGAATCTTCCGGAGACATGTAAGGCAGCAATTTTTGTATTCTTGAACACAAACTACCTGTACCTGCAAACATTGTGAGATTTCTTCTTCAATACATAATTGCATTTATAAATATAGTCTACTATACCTCAGATCTTCTCTGGTGCTTTTTAGGAATTGTGACGTTTTTATGAACTTGTTGGGTTTGTGGGTGTATTTTTTTATTCTTGAATGACATCTGCTCTCCAGACCATATGGATGTCTGGTGAACTGCAAGCTGCTAATTAATCAAACAGTTACAGAAACACTATCAGATAAAAATGAAATGAGATTATATTCACCCAAATACCCTGTACTTCAGTCTAGCATGTGTGAAAATTCAGACGTTTCCTGGAGCCTAGTATATTCTAATCTTACATATGCCATGTGGGGGAGCCATTACATACCTTTTGCAGGAATCTTATCATTAGCAGAGCAATATATCTGGTGATAGTGCAGGATTGTCTGGAAACAGGCTCTTTCTGAATACAAGAGCAGTGGGTAGCAGACTCAGTAAATTGCTTTAGCTCATATCTCCCTTGTTTAGGATTATATTAACCAATTAATGTAAAATATGTGTTGCACACCCACTGGCACACAAAGGGTTAATAATCTAACCTTAAAATGAGCTGTATAAATTCTTGGTGTAAGTACAGGTATCCTGTTGAAATGTCTGCCTCTGTTTGGTGACTATCAAATGGGAGTGACCATAATGTCGCCTTCATCAAAAGGGCGGCATTCTGATGTTGCACGCTTAAGGGTCGCAAGCCGTGGAGGTAACATGTATAACTTGGGATAGCTGAGGGAGAGGGGGTTTCTAAGAGAAAAAACTTCAACTATATTAAAGAATTTAACCCTTGCGTGGCTGCCATGTAGGCGATCTGTGAGCATAAGGGTCACGCAATAGGATACCGCTGGGGGTTAACCATTGAAAGTTCTCCAGATTTGCATGACCCTTATGCTCACAGATAGCCTACATGGAGGCCGCTCAAAGGGTTAAATGTAATATATCTGACGTTTTCTCTCTCATCACCCTCTCTCCCTCTGCTACTCCAGGTTATACATATTAATGTGGCAATGTTACCTCCCCAGCTTGCGACCCTTAATCGTGCACCATCAGAATGTTGCTCTTTTGATGCGGTCAACATTCTTATGTAGCCCTTTTGATGCAGGCGACATTATGATCTCACCCATTTGATGGCTGCCAAATGGAGGGCGACATTTCAATAGTAAACTGTAAATACATGATCTCAACAAATTACTTTTTGAGGTGTGTTCCTGTAAAATATTCCATGACACACCAAAAGCAGTCCATAAAGGATTAAGGTCTTGATGTGCAACACTTTTGGCTTGTGTTGAGCACCCCTCTAGTCCTGAAAGGGTTAAATAGAATGACATTCTCTCTCTCTCTCTGTCCTGAAGAAGCAGCGCTGAGCAACTCTGCAACACCGACAACTTTGTTGTACTTTTTAGGGCCATATAGGGATCACCTAAGGGGCAAACCAGCTGACAACAGGGAGCCAAAAAAAGCTGGTAGATGTAACCCTTTGAGTGCCAGAGGAGTGCGCAACACATTGCTCTTCAATGCGTTGCATACCCATCTGGAACTCAAAAGGTTAAACAGGGCTGTTAACTTCCTGAATGCTAGAGATCTCCAATGCATTGCAAAACCATGTATTTGAGACCTTTCTAGGATTTAAGGGGTTAACAGTGCCATTTAAATCAATGGGAATGTTTGCTTCCTGTGGTGCTGTTGGTTTGCCTCTTTTTTACTTTTGTACATATGGCTCTAAGGGGTCTATTTAATAAGTGCTATATAACTATGCATTGCACTTGCGTTAAAGGGCCATGATCATTTGATAGTTCCTGATCTGTTCCTCTCCTCACCAATCACCATCATTTGGGAGCAGGCCTTCTGATTGGGCCCTGGCACACCAGCAGTGGTGGAGAATTGAGGTGCATTGGATACCTCTCTGGTGGTGCTCAAAGGTTTAAATCTGTCAGAGACCATACTTTAAGAGATCGTAATGTTTACATATTACTTCAAGCTCAATTCTACAATATAGTTTTTTGTTTGTTTGTGTTTTTTTTTTTTTTTTTTTTTTTATAATTAAACTTACCTTTCTAACTGCTCTTAACGTTTATTTTAATTAAGTGTCGCCCTCCCGCCCCCCTTCCATATGTCACTTCTTCCCTTCAGAACTGAAATCCAATCTGGATGGATCGCAACAAAGGACATATCTTCTGTCTGCGTAAAGGAAAAACCAGCTCGCCTTAGTTTTCCCTTATACTGATAGAACATTGTCCCTCGTTGAGATCTGTCCGGTCAAGCCTGACCAAATTTCAGATCTGTGGGTTAGTAGCGTTGCCTGTGGAAGAGTGGCAGGAGGGGGACCTTTTTAATTAAACTAAACCGAAAACCACAATGTTATGAGCAATTAGAAAGGTGCGTTTCATTATAAAAAAAAACTATATGGAAGAATCCAGCTTGCAGTAATATGTAAACATTACTTTCTCTTTAACCCCTTAATGACCCTTGACAGTCATAGTACATCATGGGTTGATCTGAGTTAACTACCCATGACATACTATGACCGTCATGGAATTCCGGGCTCCCCCAACGGCTGCACGCCATTCGGGGAGTCCGGAACCGGAATCTGGAAAAAAAAAAAAAAAAAAAAAATGCTCCGTGGTCCTTAACTGACCGCGCCGATCGGCCGCTCGTTAAGGGGCTAAAGGGTTAGTAATGTTTCACAAAAACAGCAGCTCCAATTATTCTTCGTAGTATTTGAGCCATAGGGAGTGTTATTTCAATACTGTCAGAGTTGCAGTTCAGGAGTAATTGAATGATAAAATATCTAGCTCCCGCCCCTTTTACCTAATGTAACACTGCTCACCTCCGATGTGGAATCTGGTTGTAAGACCAGACAGATGACCACAAGGGACAATCTTCTTACTGTGAGAACAATGAAAGCCCTGCTCCCCTTGACAGGTTTTTCAGCTTTTTCCCTTATCTTAATTGAAGATTGTCCCTCTCTGCAGTCTACCTGGGCACCTCCTGCTGCTCTGAGGTGAGCAGTGTTACATCAGTAAAAGGGACGGGAGGGGGATACTTTGTCATTCGATTACTCCTGAACTACAACTCTGACAGAATTGAAATAACACTCCCCATGGCCCAAATACTATGATGATTAATTAGAGCTGCTTTTATTATGAAACGTTACTATCCTTTTAACCCCTTAGTGGCAGGCAGAGTGTGCACACAGCCATCACTTAACGCCCGGCTAACATTTATTTATTTATTTTTTGCAAATGAATCCTGAGTCCCCAGGACCCGGATTTCCGGGACGTACAGGTACCTTCTCTGTCATTAAGTGACAGTTTTTGCGGGACGTACCTGGTAAGTCCTTTGTCATTAAGGGGGTAATGCTTGCTGTGCTATGAGGAATTGCTTCCATGTGTGGGAGCTGTTTAGATCTGTGGTTCTCAACCATTTGCCCTCAGGACCCACTACCAGACCAGGATTGGAGGATTTCCTTGTTAGAGCACAGGTGAGTTAATCAATGTGAATGATCCTCCGATTAACACACCTGTACTCTAGCAGAGAAATTCACAAGTCAAGGACTGTTAGCAGCCACTGAGGGCACGGGTTGAGAACCACTGGTTTAGATCCATTCATAGCACACTGTGTGGTCATATGGACTCTGCACGCAAACGAATTAGCATAAGGTGCCACAAACAAATTAAAAAAGTTTATATTGCAAAAAATGGTAGCACAATATATAGACAGTTTTTGACTCTGTAAAATGAACAAAATGTATCTTAACCCCTTAAAGACAGGCCACACTCACTTGCAGCCGGCACTTAAAGGGATAGTAATACTTCGTTTTAACTTTATTTTATTTTGTAGGCATTAAAAAAACATGAAGAATGATATAAGTCTTATCTCTCAAACCTTTATGGTTTATGAGATATTCACAAGCAAAGTTCCCCTCCCCGCCCCTTTTACCTAGTGTAAGCCATCTCTTCTCAGATGTGAGTCTGGTTGTATGACAGTACAGATAACAGAAGGGGACAATTTTCTTTGTATGAAAACAATGAAAGCCCTTCCCCCCTTGACAAGTTTTTCAGCTTTTTCCATTATCTTAATTGAAGATTGTCCCTCTCTGCAGTCTACCTGGGCACCTCCCTTCTGATCTGGGTGAACAGGGGGGGGATACTTTGTTTGTGAATATCTCTTAAACCATAAAGGTTTCAGAGATAAGACTTATATCATTCTTCATGTTTTTTTAATGCCTACAAAATAAAATGAAGTTAAAATGAAGTATTACTATCCCTTTAAGGGCCACAGAGCATTTTTTTAAATTTGAACCGATTCAGGGCTCCCCGAACAGAGTGCAGCCGTGCAAGGAGCCCTGAATTCTCTCTGATGGACCCGGACTGTCATGTCACTTTTTAATTAAAAAGACCCCAAAGTCTGTAGATATCATGAATTATTTCAACCCCTGTACACCATTTTAACATTTTCAGACACTTCCTTCTGCTTGTATGTTGACCCTTCTACTTTCCTCTTTGTTCCCCTAGAATGCCGATTATGGCATCGGTGCCAATGACTCTTCCATCTCGGACACCAACACCACAAACCACCACTTCCAAGGCAGGACAGCCACAGACCATGCTTCTTGTTTATCCTGATGGAGGCTTAAAGAAGCAATATAAGTGGCCCCTCTGCTCAGGCCCTGGTTTTATTGTGGGAACTGTCTCAGAATCCTTTGCTGCCCTTCCTTGTTTTCTCAGGTTTTACCTAGAACTCTGCATGAGTAAAAATATAAAAAAACACTTTGTTTTTACAGGAAAATGTATAAATATACATATATTTTATCGAGGCTGAAAGGACTTGTGGAAATCCATATTCCTGCTGGAGAGGAAAATGTATCACCCTTGCTCCAGGATGGGTGGATTTTCAATCATTTTTTTTTTTTCCATAGCAGATCCATTCTGCCAAAATGTTTTATGCTAAGCTAATGGAAATATACAAGTTGTGTTTTTTAATGTTATGTATCATTTTTTTTATTACTTGGTAAGGTATCATATAAAAACACAAAATGAGGTTCTGATTGGATGCTGATTAATTACAACTTGCTATATATATATATATATATATATATATTTTTTTTTTTACTGAATTATAGAAAGGGAGCCCCTTTGTGTAAATAACTTTAAACCATTTGATTGCCTGAGGGGTGTGAATTGCATTGCTTTGCAATGTACTGTACACACCTCTAGGACTCAAAGGGTTAGAGTGTATCACCTTGTCCCAGGAATAAGTAACATGGTTCTCCCATCATCCCCAACCAGTTATTGGCTAGCTGGTGATGATGGGAAGAGTTGTCTCCAAATGCTAATGTCAAATGTTGCCTATCCCTGGTCTGTCCTATTCATTTTCATTGTGAGAGGGGGCTAAGTTATAGAAAATGTGGGGATTAAATAACCACAGGGATCATTTATAAATGTCTGCAATGTCAAAATCTCTAGGGAAAAGCCCCCAGTTCCCAAGAGGGAACTTGCTTTTACCATCAGGCAAGAATTCTTGTAATCGATTGACTGCTCAGAACTTCCTAACTTTGGTATCCAATAGAAAGCTGTGACATCATCAAGAGAGGGACATAAGAAAAAGATGTGGCCATATTTGTTGTGGTGAGGGGGTGGAGTAATACGGTTCTCTATCAAAACAGGCTGAAAACCCCCCCAACAAGATGTTCTTTTGCTTATGTTTTTTAATATGAAAATTCCTCTCTATCACTTAAACACTGCACATAACAGCAATAAAAGTTGCTGTTGTATAAAACCAGTAAATTGCAATGGTCACCAGAATTGTGTAAAATATTCTTACCATGAAATAAGGTATAAAATTACCTCTACAGGGGGATGCTTTTTACCTCATCTTTTATGTCTCTGGACTGCAATAATCCATCTGTTTTAGCCAGTGGCACTGTTTTTATCACTTAGTCTTAGTATGTAGAGCTTCAGTCTCAGACTCTAGTCCTCCAATAAAGAGCAATAGAATAAGCTAACCACTGAATATTAGTTCCCACTGCTGCTAACAGTTCCCAATTTGAGTGCCAGAGAGGTATGCGTAGGATATCATCCTGGCACTCAAATGGTTAAAACAATTTATCTGTAATAGCTTTTGGGCAAAGTGCCTCCTCTTGTATACTCAGCAGGAAAATCCCTCTCCCCAGATTAAAACATTACTGTTTGTTAAGCCCCTCTGTAATAAAGATCCATTCATCCTGGACTTTCAAGCTTCTCTACTGTGGGAAAATCATCAGTTTGTTTTATTTTTGACTAGAGAGGGACATCTACCTAAAGTAGGGACCTGTAATTAACTCACTAAAGTGAACGGTGGGTGGGGGTTGTTATGTACTAAGGAGTGATAGAGTTCAGAACATTGGAGAAGTCATCTCCTTTAAGTCCTGTGTTATTCTGTGGAGCCAATGCATGAAGATCTATCAAGGACTTGGAGAGTTTAGAACAATGGATAAGTTCCCTCCTCTTTACCTCCTATTTATCACACCTTAGTGCATCTGTCTCCTGGAATTTAAAGGGATAGTAATACTTCGTTTTAACTTTATTTTATTTTGTAGGCATTAAAAAAAACATGAAGAATGATGTAAGTCTTATCTCTCAAACCTTTATGGTTTAAGAGATATTCACAAGCAAAGTTTCCCCCTCCCTCCCCTTTTACCTAGTGTAAGCCATCTCTTCTCAGATGTGAATGTGGTTGTAAGACCAGACAGAAAACAGCAGGGGACAGTCTTCTTTATATGAAAACAATGAAAGCCCTTCCCCCCCCTTGACAAGTTTTTCAGCTTTTTCCCTTATCTTAATTGAAGATTTTCCCTCTTTGCAGTTTACCTGGGCACCTCCCTTCTGATGTGGATGAACGGGGGGGGGGGGGGGATGTGCTTGTGAATATCTCTTAAACCATAAAGGTTTGAGAGATAAGACTTATATCGTTCTTCATGTATTTTTAATGACTACAAAATAAAATAAAGATAAAATGAAGTATTACTATCCCTTTAATAAACACTGTTCTCCATAAATTCCTACAGTTCACCTTGAACTGATGTTCAGTTTGATCACATTGGAAAGGGAAGTGTAGCCTAATGAGAAGTCTCTCATAAAGGGGAACTAATGCCTTATAATACAAACTCCCACTTACCATCCTATGGCCATACAATCCCAATGGCCCCTTTGAATTTTGACCTAGTTTGGTTAATAATACCTTCAGCCAGTCCTGGATGCAATCTCCGTGGAGGCTGACAGAGTTGCTGATGCTTTTTTTTTTTTTTTCCCCCAAACTGGAATAGGTAGCTTTCTTAAGCCTACTTAACCCTTTAAGGTCCAGAAGGGAGCATAAAGCATTCCTAAACAATTTATTGCAAACCCCTCTGGTCCTTACAGGGTTAAAATGAGTAGAGGCTGAAATCCTTTGGTCCTGCTAGCAACTGTCATGTCTGCCTCAATGGAACACGCACCCAGAAGTAATTGAACATATTTCTTGGGCAATTAAATAAGGGCCATTTGTATTTTCTGGTCACAGTTGTGTAAGTGGTATGTTAAAAGGTGTTAGTTCTCCTTTAATGTAACTTAACTAGAACTCTTCATACAGACATCCAGCATAGAAATCTTTCATTGCCTTGTCTCTGCAGTTTCCTGTATAATCCTTTCCACATTCTAAAGAAATCCTTGCCGTTTGGAGACTGACGGTCAGGTTAGTGTGGTCTGAGTGCCTGCACCGCCAGTCCCTTCCGGGTACCTTATGGTACACTGCAATGCTACTCAAAGGAGACCGGGACTGACACAAGATGTCTGCGCTGTAGTCTGGGTCTCCAAACAGCAAAGATTTCTTTAGAATCTGCAATTTTTTTTAATTTTTTTTTAAAGGGAAGACATGGATTTCCAAGCTTGTCATGTACTTAATGAATGCATGAAGACTTGGTAATAGCTTAAAGTTCCACTTTAAAATGGACCTGCCTGTTGGAAAAGCCCCCCCCCCCCTTTTTTTTTTTTCTCATCCCCTATTAAATCTCAAAGTGCCAGAGAGGTATGTCACGCATTGCTTTTCCTTTAAGGACCAAAGGTGGGTATGCTCCTCTGGTGCTTAAAGGGTTGCCAACTGAAAGTTAACTAGACATCTTTTTTTTTTTTTTTTTTTTTTTCCTGTGATGCAGCAGTTATTTCAGTTTTAACTCTTTGATGGCTGTACATTGGATCACTTGCATGTTCTTAGCAGTGTGACAGGTTGGACTCCCTAGCACACCTTTGTGGTTGAACACCTGTACTGCATGAAATGTTAACCGTTTGAGTGCCAGAGGATTACTCATTGCATTGCACTCAAAAGAGGTAAAAACGGATGGAAATTGTGCATCTTAGAAAAAAAACCCAAAATGCATAGTTTTGTCTTTAATATGCATATATTCACCCCATCCGTCCCAAGTGACAAGTCCAGTGTAATGCTTCAGTGTGTTGCCACTTTTTCCTTTGGAATATCTTGTTTTTAATTCAGAGAAAGAAAAAAAAAAATGCTGCAGAAGATGAATGAAAATGATGGCATTGTTTTGGGTTATTTTACCTATTTTGTTGAATGTATTTATCCTTCCATTTTTGTCACACTAAGGAAAGTGTCACACATGAATGTTACAGTATGCCCTTTCTTGCATGAGAGATCTGTTCTAGCCCTTGGTATACCTAATAAGGTCTGATACTGTCACTATCCTATATAATAAAATGCTAGAATGTTTGTCTGAGGCAGGCATGCGCTGTAGGGACTGCCCGAACACACACAATGCTGGGAGGTGTAGGAATGCTGGGCGCATTCTGTGCTTTCGGGCAGTTTCTAAAGTGCATGACTGCGTCTGCGGCAGGATGCAGTGCAGGACCGTCCTCTTAACCCTTTGAGTGCCAGAGGGGTACGCAACGCATTGCAAAGCAATGTGTTGCATATCCCTCTGGCAGTCAGAGGGTTAACATCACCCGGACCTTGGCCCGTGTATGCGGGCTTTTACACTAGTACTTACATAAAGGTACAAATCTGTAGACAAGTTGGTTTGGGCAAAAGAAGCCATTTTAGTAAAAGTCGAACTAAAATCTGATGAAATAAAATACAAATGGTAGCAGCACAGTGTGCCGCACATTGAACCCTCTGGCATTCAAAGAGTTACCGGTTAAATGGCCTTTTAGCAACAGTGCCAACTAATTCCCTCTGAGAGAACCTGAGCCGTAGACTACATTCTCCTTAGTAAGCGGTAGAAATGACTAGCAGCTTTTAGAAAATAACAGTTTAATTAATTAAAACATGTCTGAGTTGTAATAACTTTGAAAGGAAAATCTCCCAGCATGGGAATAACCTTGTTTTACTCATCAGAAAGTCATATAACATCTAATTTTGATTGTAAAATGTTTACTTCTCCCTTAACACAAATATGTGTGTCCCAGTGTCCCATGGTATAGGTTCAGAAATGTGCTTAGAACCCAGTAATGGTCCTGTATTAGTGCAGCAAAGGCAAGTATTGCACATCTCTCCTGAATTTCCTAACATAAACACTCCGTATGTGCATTTAAGCCTATGGGGGCCAGCGTTTCCATGTGTTGCAGGAAGAGGTATGTTTATTTATATATATGAGGATTTTAGTCTTACCTGTTAAATCCTTTTCACTTAGTCCATACAGGTCACTGGTACTCTGGGAGGCGATTCGCCCCTTTAATAGGCAGGAACAATTATGCAAATGATTGCAGGGGGCGCAGCCTCCCCTCCTACTTAAGCTGCCTTCAGGCCAGAGCCACTAGATTGATTTGAGACACTAAAACTGACCATAGGTAAGTAAGAAGGAAGACTCCTGTGAGCATGCCCCGAAGGTCTCCCACTGAATGCCACAGGAGAGCCAAGCATGGTCCCTTGACAGGGTGGGAGACCAGTGACCTGTATGGACTAAGTGAAAAGGATTTAACAGGTAAGACTAAAATCCTCTTTTCACTGTCGTCCAATACAGGTCACTGGTACTCTGGGATGTACAAACATTGAGCTGACCCAGAGGCGGGAAGTAAGGCAAGGACCAGGCGCAAGGCCCCAAGTCACTAAAACTGCTATGAACCAGTTAATTACATAGCCCAAAATGTAAGTGTCAACGGACACCAACCAGGGGAAAACAACCCCTGAACTAACACAGCACACTGAACCAGAGCCAACCGGGCTCAACAGTAAAGAAGCACTAAGAACCACAGAGTAGAAGGCCTAAACAGGCAAAACTGCCTCCAGGACCTTCCTCCTAAAACTGGCATCAGCCGAGGCCAGTACATCAACTCGGTAGTGCTTTGAAAATGTGTGCACAGAGGACCAAGTGGCCGCTCTGCACAGTTGATCAGCAGATGCCTGATTCTTGTAGGCCCAAGAGGCCCCAATACATCTGGTGGAATGGGCAGTCACCCTGAAGGGAACATGCTTATTCCGCAACTTATAGGCTTCACGAATAGTAGCCTTAATCCAAGAGGCAATGGTAACTTTGGAAGCCGGTCTCCCTGCCCTAGGCCCCTCAGGAATGACGAATAGAGCGTCAGACTTCCTGATAGACTCGGTGCGATGAACATAAAACTTGAGGCAACGCACCACATCCAACAAATGGAGATCTCGTTCCTTGTCAGATGAAGGATTAGGGCAGAAAGAGGGAATCACAATCTCCTGATTGATGTGAAACTCAGACACAACCTTAGGTAAGAATTCCTTGGTAGTGCGAAGCACAGCCTTATCCTTGTGGAACACCAGGTAAGGAGGTTTACAAGACAGAGCTTGTAACTCTGCTACCCGGCGAACTGAAACAATAGCCAAGAGAGAGGCCATTTTCCAAGTCAAGAGACGTAATGGAATGGAAGCCAAGGACTCAAACGGGGGTCGCTGGAGAACTCCCAGCACCAAATTGAGGTCCCACTGGGGAGTAGGACTCTTGAAGGCAGGCCGAACATGAGTCACGCCTTGGAAGAAAACGTTGACGTCAGGAAGGATAGCAATCCTTTCCTGGAAAAACACAGACAAAGCAGAAGTCTGGACTTTGAGGGAACTCAGACTGAGCCCTTTCTCAACACCGTCCTGCAAAAAGGCCAGGACAGTGGGAAGATGAAATTCTAGGGACATCTTCCGATCAGTACACCAAGCCACAAAGGTGGCCCAGATACGGTGATAGATCTTGGAGGACACAGGCTTACGAGCACTAAGCATCGTCGACACCACTGAAGGAGAAAACCCTTTCTTCGCTAGAATCGAGGATTCAACCGCCATGCCATCAAATGGAGATGCTGAACATCCTCCTTCCACAGATATCCTTGAAGAAGTAGATCCGGACGGGCAGGAAGTGGAAACGGCTCCGCCACTGACATGGCCATCAACTCCGGATACCAGGACTGGCGAGGCCAGTTCGGAGAAATCAGGATGACAGGACAATGCTCCAGTTTCAACTTCTGGATGACTCTGATCAAAAGAGGAAGAGGAGGGAAGATGTAGGCCAGAGGAAAATCCCAAGGGATTGACAAGGCATCCACTGCTAGAGCAAGAGGGTCCCTCCACCGGGAGCAAAATGCCGGCACCTTCCTGTTGTGTCTGGTAGCCATCAGGTCCACTGCAGGTACCCCCCAACTCTGGGTGATTAGGTGAAACACCTCTGGATGAAGAGCCCATTCTCAGCTGTCGACAGTGTGACGACTGAGAAAGTCTGCCATGACGTTGTCTACGCCTGGAATGTGAACTGCTGAAATGACAGGCACGCGATCTTCTGCCCAAGATAAAATATCCTTGACCTCCAACCAGGCGGTGCAACTTCTTGTGCCGCCTTGCCTGTTGATGTAGGCCACTGCGGTGGCGTTGTCAGACTCCACTCTGACTGGGCAACCTTCCAGTTGTGATTCCCAGTGTCTCAGGGCAAGCCGGATGGCACGCAGTTCCAGAACATTGATGGACAGAAGAGATTCCTCCAGTCCCCATTTCCCCTGAGCACTGAAACGACCCAACACAGCACCCCGTCCCCGGATGCTGGCATCCGTTGTAAGCGTGGTCCAATAGGGAACTTGAAAGGATCTCCCTTTCAGGAGATGAGAGAGATCCAACCACCAGAGCAGACTCGATTCGACATGAGGAGGTAGAGAGACTGACAGATGCTGATGATCTGGATGATTCTTGCACGTCTGGATCACAATCCTCTGAAGTTCCCTGGAGTGGGCCATGGCAAATGGCACCGCTTCGATCGTGGAAATGAACTTCCCCACCAGAGACGTCAACTTCGGTACTGGAACTCTGTCCAGCTCCAGGATCCCAGCCACTCGGATGGCTATCTGATGAGCCACTTCCTCCGGTAGAAACACCATGCATTGGCGAGTGTCGAACAGGAGACCCAGGAAAATGAGCCTCTGAGATGGGACCAAGTCTGACTTGTCCAGATTCAGGATCCAGCCGTGACGGTTCAGAGTGTGAATACACAGCTGCAGTTGTTGGTGGAGAAGCTCCGCTGAGGAGGCTTTCAGGAGGAGATCGTCCATGTAGGGGGTCACCCTGACACCTTCTTGATGAAGTACAGCTATCAAGGAACCCAACACCCTCTGAAAGACCTGAGGGGCCAAAGTCAGCCCAAAGGGAAGAGCTGAAAACTGAAAGTGTCCCCTGTGGCAGGCAATCCTGAGATACCGCCTGCTCTCTGGATGAATAGGGATGTGAAGATAAGCATCCTGAAGGTCCAGGGAGGCAAGGAACTCCCCTGGACACATTGCTGCAATCACAGAGCGCAGGGACTCCTGGCGGAAGTGGGAACTCACAACATCTTTGAGATCCAAAATGGGACGAGCACCTCCGTCCTTTTTGGCCACCACGAACAGGTTGGAATAAAATCCTGAACCTGTGTCCTCTGGAGGAACCAACTCCAGGACCTCCTTGTCCAAGAGATCCTGAATAGCGTCTTCGAACAGACGTCTTTTTGTAGGTTCCTGAGAAGGACGAGTAAAATGGAAGAGAAAGGGATCCTGTACCCCTCTGACACTACCTGAATGACCCATGGGTCCGCCACTGACTCCTCCCATGTCCGGCGAAAGATGTGGAGACGTCCACCTACTGCCGGATGCGGACCCGGGTTCGGTGAGTCATGCCGAAGCGGTCTTGGAGGTCTTGGCCTTGGGGGCAACTTTGGGCTTCCAGGACTGTTTGGGCTTGGAGGAGGAGCGCGCAGAGGACGGACCCGCCTGGGACATGGAGCGTGTCTCAGTCTGAAAGGAACGAAAGGACCGATTGCGTTTGGCTGGAAACTTCTTCTTGAAGACTGAGGGTAGAAGAGTACTTTTACCGCCAGTAGCCTCGCTGATCATTTCTTTGAGTTCAGAACCAAATAGCAAGTTCCCCTGAAAGGGCAAGGAAAGCAAGGCTTTCTTAGAGGCTGTGTCAGCAGACCAAATTTTCAGCCTAAGGGCACGTCTGGCCACCACAGATGAAGTGGAGGCCCTCGCCATCATGCGCACAGCATCAAAGGCAGCATCAGCAACATCATTTTGTGCTTCAGTAATGTTAGCAAGGAGCTGCAACTGCTCAGATACTGGTGCATCCTGGCGGACTGCCTCAGTCAGTCGTTCAGTCCAGGCCGCAATAGCTCTATTAACCCACGCCACTGCAAATGTTGGACGCATGGCAGTGCCAATGGAGGCAAAAATAGACTTAAGAGAAAGTTCTAGCTTTTTGTCCATCCAATCCTGCAGGGCAGAGGCATCAGAGACAGGTAAAGCAGTAGATTTGGATAGCCTGGAAACAGGAGCATCCACCTTGGGAGGATGAACCCATTTTGCCATTTCAGTCTCAGGAAAAGGGTAACGTTTAGCAAACTTTTTGGACACTGAGGAGGATTTGTCAGGATTCCTCCACGCCTCAGAGACTAGACGGGCAAGGGTAGGGTTAGTTGGAAAACATACAACCGTCTTAGAAGGTTTTTGGAAAACGTCAGTTGGATCATGAGTAGATTCCTGAGTCAGAGGAAGGTTGAGCGTAGTTAACACAGCTCTAATCAAACCCTCAGCAGAAACCTCAGGGTCACATTCATAAGGGTACCCAATGGACCTGTTAGACTCAATAACAGTGCCTTCCTCAGCATCAGAATCCTGCAATAGTTCTTCTTCAGAAGAATCAGACACATCAGGAGCTCCCTGTGGCTTAGGCAGGGAAGTCCTGATTGTAGAGGGGGTCTGCCAAACCTGGAGAGCCCCCTGTACCTGAGAGGGAAAGAGTCGGAGTGTGGATCTGAGATCCCTAGTGGCAGCTTTAAACTCTTTCACCCAAGTTGGCTCAATAGCATAGCATGGCTGGGAAGCCCAGGGTTGCTATCACGACAATCAGTGCATTTAGGGCATAAATCACCAGAACAATCTCTAGGCAGCCCAGAGTGACAAGAGGAGCAAAGCGCAATGGGGGGAACAGACACCCCAGCCTCTTTAGTCTTGGGTCTAGCCCCTGGCTCCAGTGGAGTAGACATGCTCACAGCGTCAATATACACCACTTAACAATATCACCTAGTAAAAGTGTGAAAGATTAAAGTTTCACCCCAGAAATGACTAAAAACTGACTTATCTGGCCAGCGAAGGGTTAATCTGCTGAGAGGAGAGAAGGCTCGGTCCCTGCGTAGTATACTCGCTGAGAAATAACCACAAAATGGCGGCCGTCAGGTCAGCCAATCAGAAACCAGCGCGAACCGGGCGCTCATGGGAAATGTAGTTTTCTCTCAGAAGTACCCCAAACAGTGCCCGAAGCCCCCCTGAACTCCCCACACTCTGTAAACATACACCGGATGATAGAGTAGGAGCATAGAAGTAAAATGAGCCATCTCTGAAGTTGCTGTGACAAGCGGTTCCAGAGATACGTCCCACACTGTGAAATCCCATAGAGAGTAAAGGAGCAATGGCGTCTAAGCGGGAAAAGGCGCGCTTAAAGGCGCGGAACACTAAATTTTAATAAAGTCCCACCAAACTTTAAAAAGTGCTAAACAGTAGCCCAATACATGAGAAACATAAATAAAATTATACCCAAAGCTCCAGAACCCAGAGAATGCCACAGAAATTGCATAAACATGATAAATGCAAATAAAAACACCCTATGAGTGCTGGAGTGCAATGCAACTCCCAAATACAAGCCCATCAAAGGGACACTGTGGGGACAAGTGGACCTTCAGCACTCAAGGGGTGGCTCACCTTTCTGCAGGACTTCTGTCTTCAGGTGACCATGATGAAGTGGGAATAGACCAGAGGTAAATTCCTCAGCAGGGAAGCTGCTTGACTTAAGCTGTTCCCTCTTCAGGGCATAAGGTCCACATAAAATCCCTGGAAGCTGCACTAGCCACTTTAAAGAGGGCAATTCACAGCCATGGTCACCCTCCTAATGGTGGTATTCCATATTTGAATAAAAATAGCAAAATACTAAGTTGAATGCATAGATGTTCTCCACCTGGTGTGCACAGCACACAGGAACAAATCAATCTAGTGGCTCTGGCCTGAAGGCAGCTTAAGTAGGAGGGGAGGCTCCGCCCCCTGCAATCATTTGCATAATTGTTCCTGCCTATTAAAGGGGCGGATCGCCTCCCAGAGTACCAGTGACCTGTACTGGACGACAGTGAAATATATATATATATATATATATATATATATATATATATATATATATATATATATATAATTTTTTTTTTTTTCTTTTATGGTAAATATTATGCATTGCATTCAGGGGTCACGAGTGGCGTGCACGTCATGAGTCCTTAAGGGGTAAATAATGGAAGTCCCACTGCTGAGGAGATGCTTAGTTCAATAGTTATTACAGCTCAGTGTGTGTGTACATACATTTTTTTCAATAAAACTTGGCAATAAAGCCATCTGGTGTCCAGAAGTCTATGCACTTCTAATGCTTTCATAGGGAGTGCTAGGTTCATAGACGAAACCTATCCACAGAAAGTTGTAGCAACAGCACCACCTAGTGAACACGATAAGAAAACCGGTTAAGAAAAACGGTGTTGTAATAACACTTGAACTAGGCATTTTCCATCAGTAAGTGCACCCTTTACTCAACTGAAAATGCCCTACGATTAAGCTATCCCTTTAGATGCGGGATGCTTTTGAAAAACACACATTTCAGGGTTCCACTTATTCCTGCCCAGTCCAAGCAGAGTGACATTTTATGTATTTATTACTAAATATTTTGCATTGCACACAGTTTCCTGTATCTACTGATCTCTATTCAAGTGTGTCTGTAGGTCACCTCATAGGCAACAATGGACTGCGATGGGCCTGACTGTAACGACCCATATGTTACCTCTATCAGACTGAAACCGACTGGAACTGAAACAAATAGCAAGAGCCTAAAACAGAGATCAAATGCAAACAAATACAGTAAATAAGAAGTAATTGACTTGTATGAAGGACACCTACCTAGTAAAGTTGTTCTGATTATTTTTATGTGATATTCCTTCTTTAAAGCGATAGTAATACCTCAAGTAAACTTTAGCTCAGAGTATTAGTTACATTTTTTAACATGTTGCACTATAGTTACTTACAGATTTGTAGTTAAAACAATATTCAAGAGGAAAAGATCCCCCTCCCACCACTTTACCTGCATCACGTTGCCTCTGTCTGTTCCATCAGCAAGTGGGGCGGGGTTTTCCTTAAACTTACTGACTGAAGGTTGTACCTCGCTGCGTCCGTCCTGTCCAACAACCGGATTCCACATCTAAGGGGAGGCGGTCAGAAGGGGCAGGAGGGGATCCTTTCCTCTTGAATAGCATTTGAACTACAAATCTGTAAGTAACTATTTATAGCACAACATGTTAATTTTTTTTTTATTATTATTTTTTACTAATAATCAGTGCTAAAGCTATTATTTGATGTATTACTGTCCCTTTGAGTCCTCTGTAATAAAACAGATAATCCAATGTCAGAAGTATTTCTGAAGAGGAAGCACCATGGGCAGATGCAGTTCTAGAGCAAACCAGTTTCACCATAGGGGACAGATAAAAATTCCCATGAATTCATATGGGCTTAACCCCTTAAGGACCAGCGGTCCTGGGACGTTTCAGTCCCATAAGGACCGCTTTGATCCCTGCCGACTCGCCGGTACACGTTACATGTTGCGTATATCGTCGCGCTGCTTCAGGGCTTAAGAGAGATCGCTCCAGTCTTGGAGCAGTGAATTTTAGGCCCTATTTTTACTTACAGCGCTCCCGGTGGAGCTATGTAAGTAAAAAGTATGTGACGTACTATGACCGTCATCGGTCCTTAAGGGTATAAGGACCATGACGGTCATAGTACGTCATGTAGTCCTTAAGGGGTTAAGGTAACCAGGTAGCGTTTTATATGCATGACTTATAAATAAAAAAAAAAAATGTAATCTACTGGCTGCACTGTGCCATGTGTTTTCCATGTGTATCTGGAGTTTACAGGAATACTTTATCACCTTACCTCCATTAAACGTTTTTTCCCCATACATAATCATTAACGCTCACTGTTAGATGTCCTAGTTTTTACACTTGTCACAAATGTGTGAATGAAGAAAGGACGTGTTAATATAACGTTTGGGGGCTATATTAGTCCTCTTTATCAAGGATTAATGGGCTGATCAGCGAGCCAAAACTATGATGTGTTTTAATTTGTCAAATAAAATGTTTTTAATGAGTGCGGTGAGTGCACAGCTTTACCATCTTTGTACATTTTGTTGTTGTAGTTAAAAAAAAAAAAAAAAAAAAAACCCTCTGATAGAGGGGTATGCAACACATTGATTTGCAGTGCTTTGTGTACCCCTCTGGCATTTAAAGGGTGAAAAGAAATATATGTTTTGTGGTAGCAAGTAACCCTTGGAGAATATTTCTCATTGGGTTATATATTGGAGATGTCTCAACCATGCAAGGGGGATATACTTTCTAAACCCCCCCAGTGCATTTATGTTGGTTGTGTAAATGAGTTGGACATAGCCCATTGGTGATATCCTGTTATACAGCACACTGATAAGGATACTTCTCTCTCATCCAATGTGCAACACAGAACCATGAGGTAAAGTATTCTCCAGCCAGGAGGGAAGACTTGCCTGCTGGAGGTAGAGACTTCCTCCCCATTTCACTTCAGCCACAGACATGCTCGGTTTTCAAAGTGAACTCAAAGGAGGTGCATCAAGGCAAAGATTCTCTTAGCTAGCCTTGGTTTTTTTGTTAACTTACATGGTGCTGTGTAAACCCTTATTTGGTGGGCTCCAATCCCTGGCCTCCCTGATGGATACGGATAGAGTGCAGACTCTTAAGGGAAGCGAGTCTGCTTGAGAGAGGCTTTCTCCCTCAGCCATTTTCCATAGTCTGTCTGGTGATGTCTGAGCAAAAAGATTCTGTATAGGAACCTTAAGACTGAAGAGGATTGTGAGGATCTTGTGACTGAGGTCTGTGGTACGAGTGCTAGTTTTTCCTCTCTGCTCTGTTTCATTAAGCCCTGCTCCCTTTTGCCTCATTGGAGATAACCTCTTAAGTTATTTTAGTAAAATCTGATATTTTAGTCAGACTTTGTATTGGCCCACACATCTATACAATTGTGGTGACCATATTGGATGGGGTATTATTGGCAGCAATTAATGTTCCTGTAGGAGCTGGCTCCGGTGCAAGGAATGGTACTTAAATTTCCATTCTGAGGAGGGACACAGTCAGGGGGTCCCGCCGCTGAGGTGGTAAATGGACACAATGGCTTAAGCCAACGTGCTATTAATTAAAATGGCGGGAATACTACATTTTCCATGTGGCCTTTTTCCCTGTGACTTACTGCTCTTCTGTGTTAGTCTGATATTTTTATTTTTTTTTTTTCTTGCTGGTATACTGTGCCTCCACTTCCCTTCTGCCCTTCCAGGCAGGTAAGTGTCTGAACTCTTGGGAGAGAGGGGCAAGTCTTAAACCACCAGGGCATCAGGGGATTTCCTGTTAACCCTTTGCTACTTATGTCAGATTGGTCTTCCAAAACAACCTTACCTTTACATTGCCACCCTTGTTTTGTATCCCCTATACAACAACTTTTGGGCAATTTATTTCCTGGACAGGAGCCTGCATGGGTTACAGCCCTTATATATTTTATGATTACTATTCCATCCTCTATTAAAAGGGTCCTTGGTTTTTGGAACTAGGGCAATGCCACCCTCTGCAGGGCTGATGAGGGGGAAAAGGGTGATAATAATTTTTGATTTGTTTGAGGATGACTGTCAACTGTGTGAGTCTTATCAAAGAGGTGTATGGATACTCTTAATGTCTCTGAGGCCTCTGAATCAAATTCTACTTCCCATATATTTTACTAGGAGGATGCTGACCTTCCCTCCCAGTAATTTTTGGACCAGGTGGTTCTGAAAGGTAAATCGCCTGTTAACGATATTTATTCCAAGACCATTTTCCCTCTATCCCTTCTCTAAGCTGTGGCTAAGGTTCTCTGAAAAAAGACTGCGCCTTTAAGGGTCATAGCTCTCCTGCAGAGGTGTCTTCTAGTCCTTTAAGAAACCAGCCTTTGTGGAGGAGCTGAGCCAGACGACTATGTTGTCATCCCTTCACACATTTGGTAGCACTATTGTGTCAATGTTATGGCTTCAGCTGAAGCCAGGTTTGGACAGAAGGTCCTACAAACTATTGTGCTCGTCTTTTCTGCTGACAACTCCCCTCCCCCCCTTCTCTTTTCCTCCTGTTGCTTGATTTTGGTGTGTAGGTGTCCATTGACACATTAGGTTAATTTTTACCAGTTTCTTTTTTGGAACTGATCTGTGCTTTTGAAGGGTTTTTCTCAACCTCCCTGGATTTTTGTTTACTTGCTGATAAATCCTTTTCTCTTAGTCTAGGTGGGACACAGGACTTCCCTTCCAGAGAGAAAATAGGATTTTAGTAGTCTTACCTGATAAAACCTTTTTCTTTAGTGTATATGGTATATAGGTACCATACTGTTAAGTACCTTCTCCTGGAGGGCAGGGTACACCACAAAAAGACAGGGTTTGTGCTGTTAAGACTCACTCCTCTTCCTCCAGTTCAGCCTGCTGCCTTCCCAGAGTTCATGCGACAAAAGCCACAGTAATGAAGTAAGCTTATGAGGAATAAGGTCAGAAGAAGAGTTCTCTGCCTGGGTGAGCAACGCAAGTGAGGTTTTTCTCTGAGTGGGAAATGTGTTCCATTTGGATTAAAGAGGAAAGGATTTAAAAGATAACAACTCTAGAATTCTATTTTCCTCTTATGTCCAATATGGTACAGGTTCATATACCAAAGTATCTCCGTATTCTGGGAAGGCAAGGAGAAAAGACCGCCCCCATGATACCAGAGTTCCCTAGGGCCTATCTGGCTCTGAATAACCATATTGGACATTGAACTAGCACAGGACACAAAATGAGCAAATGGGGGTTAAAATCTACTAAACTGGTGGTAGAGAAAAGAAACAAAAGGGGTCCCTAAACAGGCAAGACTGCCTGAAGGACCTTCTAGCCAAAGCTGGCCAAGGCCAAGACATTGTTGACTAAGTAGTATTTGCTGAATGTATGCACAACTGTCCAGCTGAAGCCTGGTTCCTGTAGGCTCAAGAAGTGCATGTAAATCCAGGGGCATGTACAGTTCTTCTGAAGGGAACTGGTTTCTTTCAAATCTCCTAGACATGAAGTATGGTAGCCTTGTTCCAAGAGGCAATGGCCACTTTGGAAGGAGCTTAACCAACCCTAGTCCACTCAGGGATAATAAAAAGATTCAGCCTTATGATAAGGATTAGTGTGATGCACATAAAACTTAAGGCAATGCATGATATCCAACAAGTGGATATTCCTCTCCTGAGTGGATGAAGGGTCAGGGCAAAAAGATGGCACAACAATCTTATTGCTGTGGAACCTTAGGAGGAAACTCCTGCGAAGTAGTAAGGACTGCCTTATTTTGTTAAAACACCAGGAAAGGATGCTTGCAATTCAGCCACCCTCTGGACCGAGACAACTCCAAAGAGAAAAGCCATCTCCAGTGTCAGCTGATACAAGGAGTCGGGACATTAGAGGGGTGTGGGATCTCTAAATGAGGAAAAAGCTTGAGCCACCCTCCTCTAGAAAAGTCTTCATATCTGGGATAACGGTGATATGTCTCTGAAAAAGAACAGAGGGCTGATATCTGAGCCTTGAGGGAATTCGAGCTGAAACACTTGTCCTCTCTTCAAGATCGAGTCAACAACACCATGGGAAGGTCAAAGGCCTATAGGTGATGTATGCTTGTTGTAACGGACCCTAGGCCGTTACTTGGCAGCTACTGGAAAAACTATGGCAGCCCGCCACCTAAAGGTCATTGTGGCGGCCTGTGGATCAGTGTCTGGCAGTTTGGTTAGGGGTTACGTGAAGAACAGCTCCTCCAAAAGACTGGATTCATGGCCATAGGCCTGTACATGGAACTTGGTGGAGTTTTGGAGAATAAACCCTTTCCAAAAGACAAATCCACAGACTACCCGTCCGCAGGCTGCCTGTCATGTGCGGCAAACTATTCAAAAGCCCCGTAGACTTAACATGGGAGGGTAGGGGGCTTCCTGATTGGCCAGTCCAAGTTAAAGGGCCTCCATTGACTTTGCATGTGGAAAGTAGGCGGCCCAGGGATTGGTTGGTTAGCTGCCCACCCACTGGTTCCGATTGGCTGAGACAGCAATGATGATCTTGGCTAGGTTTGGCCATCGGATTCCAGGCTCCTGATTGGCCAGGGGTTGAAGCGGAATATTCAAAGATGCTTCAACCCCCTGGCCATTGCGTAGAGATGTGTATTTGAGTCACTCAGCCTTTTGTCCCAGTGTTTACCCTTCATCAGTCCCTTTGTATGAATAATGTAATCATGTCTGGCCCTTTGTGTTATGTTTACACCATCTGTCACTGTCCTTTGTCTAGTATTGTATCTTGATGTGGTTCACCGTGTATAAAAGAGCTGAAGTTTGTGCAATAAAGTGTGTTACAGTTTGGACTTGAACTGGCTCCTGTCTCTGTGTTGCTGGATGGTATCAAGGGACTTCTGTTGACCCCCATCCTAGGAAGAAATGCTGCTTGAATAACTGGTGGAGCTGCCTGCTTGTAGCTGACCTCAGGAGGGAGAAACCTGTAACGATGGCCTGAATCCAACCCAAGGACTTGGGTACCCGTTACACTTGTCCACAGACGACTGGTGAAAATTGGACCAGACTCTGATATTCTTTAGAGGAGACTGGCTCATGGTGCAAATGACTTAATTGGAAAAACCTTTCCAATTCATAATGGTGGCCTTAAAGGGATAGTAATGTTTCATAATAAAAGCAGCTCTAATTAATCATCATAGTATTTGGACTTTGGAGAGTGCTATTTCAATTCTGTCAGAGTTATAGATCAAGAGTAATTCAATGACAGTGTCCCCC
Source organism: Rhinophrynus dorsalis (assembly GCA_037306005.1). NCBI lineage: Eukaryota > Metazoa > Chordata > Amphibia > Anura > Rhinophrynidae > Rhinophrynus > Rhinophrynus dorsalis. Next base: position 500,906,688 of record CM074721.1, on the reverse strand, counting down.
TCCCACCCCTTTTACTGATGTAACACTGCTCAGACAGAGCAGAAGGGAGGTGCCCAGGTAGATTGCAGAGAGGCTCAATCTTCAATTAAGATGAGGGAAAAAGCTGAAAAGCCTGTCAAGGGGGTCAGGGCTTTCATTTTTCTGATAGGAAGAATATTGTCCCTTGCTATTATCTGCCTGGTTTATGGACTGCATTCCACGTCTAAGAAGAGATTGCTTACACTAGGTAAAAGGGGCGGGAGGGGGAAACTTTGCTTGTGAATATCTCTCAACTCATAAAGGTTTGAGAGATAAGGCTCATCGTTCATGTTTTTGTAATGCCTACAAAATAAAGATAAAATGAAGTATTACTATCCCTTTAAGAGCCATGCCATCAATGCTAGTGTCTCCCCATCCTTGTACCAAAAGTGGCCTTGAACTAGGTCTGAAACCATACCCTCCTGGGCCACAATGGGGCGATTAGGATAGCCATTGCCTTTTCCATTCTGATCTTCCATATCACTGTGGACATGAGGGTAATCTGGGCTAACATAAAACAGGTGAAAGTTTCGTGGCATGGATATGACCTTGTTTGCAAAGGCCAGAGGTTCCCTTGTTGCAGGCACCTTCCTGTCATCCCTGGTTGCCATCAGCTCTATTACTTGGACTCCCCACTGTTAAACTATCAACTAGAATGCCTCCTGATCAAGCTCCCAGTATCCTGGATCTACATCTCGACGACTGAGAAATTGTGCCAGTACTTTTTCCACTCTTTGAATGTGTACAGCTGCGATGGCTGGAACATGAGCTTCTGCACAAGAGTGGCGAGCCTTCTCTCTCCATGTAATCTCGCTGAGGGTTCCCCCTTGGGGATAGATGTACACCACGGCTGTGGTGGTGTCTCATTAAACTGTGACTGGAATCACTGTGAGTACCTGGGCCCAGTGAAAAAAGAGCTAGGTTGATAGCTCTTATTCCAGAATATTGATGGACAGTAGGCACTCTTCCCCCTGTCTGCTTGCCCTCGGTACCCAAGTGTCTCAGGATTGCACCCCTGGTGTCCATCATGATCAAGTTTCATTCTAGAATCACAGAGGGCCTGAAGATTTTCCCTGGCCTCAAGAGGCAGGGTTATCTGATGGTAGAGATGGTCTAGATTCTTGGAACTCATTTGGAGGATATATACCTCTGAAGTTCCCTCTTGTGGAACTGGGAGTAGGGGGCCACTTCCTGATAGGACACCAACCAACCCAGGACACATGTATGGATGTACACAACCAAGGCTGCCATGATCTTTTGTGAATATTTCAAGCGCAGAAGTCAGACCAACCGGCAGCGCCGTGAACTAGTACTTATTTGAGCCAAACGCAAAATGCATGTAGCATTGGCCTTCATGCATCTTCAGGATAATAATCTGCATGACTCGATCCACCAGTACAGCCAAATACTCCCTTGGGCCCATAGCATGGATTCCATCTTGCAATGAATAGCAACCACGTACTTGTTGAGGCATTTTAGGTCCAGAATAGGGCGGCAGCCACCATCGTCTTGGGAAACACAAAAAGTTTGGAATAGAAACCTGAAAAAGTGCTCTTGGGCTGGGACCGGTACCAGAACCTGTCTTTTTGTTCGTCCCCCCCCAACCGTGTGGAAACTGCTTAGTGGAACAGAACATTTGAGGAAGGGATCTTACATCTGTACAGTACCTTTATGCTACTACCTGTAAAACCCACTGTGCCGGTACTGAGGATGCCCAATCATCTCGAAAAAGATGGAGCAGGATTTTGTGAGTTAGGCAGAGGTAGTTTGTCAGACTTAAACATTACAGCTGATAGCTTGGGCTGCCAGGTCTATCTGCCCTTTGCTGCATGGTGCTGCTGAGAAACCTGAGGGCTTTGCTCCCTCTCCTTCCTGGATTGGAAGGGGGAACTAAATTCACACTACTTCCTTCCAAAAATGGACCATTTGGTGAAAAGTTGAGGCAACAATGTACTCTTATTAATAATCACTAATGCTCTGTTTCAGGTCAGAGGCTCTGAAAAGGCAAGGACACGAGTGACTTTTATGAAGAATGATCTGCAGACTAACTTTTAAGCTACACATGCACCACCCACAGACACAGAAAACTGAGGATTTTCCTGAAATTCTGGCCACATCAAAGAAAGCCTTGTTGATATAGACATTGGCTTCCATGATCTTGGCCACCAAAACTAGCATGTCTTTCTTATGTACAGCAGTACCCTTTACAAAGCAATGGCGCTATTGACGTAGGTAGTAGCAAAAAGTGTTCTCTGCTTTGCCCTAGTTGACTGCAAAAGTGGCCTTGAGTAACGAATCAAACCTCTTCCCAACCTGGTCATTAAACCCTGCAGTGGCTGCCAGGGGAAGGGCACTGTTCTTTGCCAAATGCAAGATAGGGGGTTCAAGAACAGGGGGAAAAGCCCACTGTCCTAGATCCTCAGCCGTAAAAGGATATTGCTTAGAGACGTGTTTAGGAAATGTATATAGATTGATAGCTGAGCGCAAAAATAAAAGAAAACAATACACAATAATATAATAATTATTTTCTATTGAAAGCCCTATCTATTAGATGTAGCAAATTCAAACCCCTACTTGAAATAAGGAAAGAATGTGTGAAATAAAATTTGGGTGAGCGCTAAGATTACTTGTGCAAAAGCATATAACCTTATTTAAAAAAAAAAAAAAAAAAGCTTTTTTGATAAACAAAATAAACTAATTGGTGCAGTATATGACAAAATTCACCTAGTACTCAATAATAATTAACCTTTGTTCACTATACCAAGCAATATATGTTTTATAAAGAACAATATATGAACTTGATAAATACTCAATTGAAGTAACTGAGTGAAGATATTTTAAGGCTTGAATTCTACGAACATCTCAAGCATGTGGAATCACAAAGTAGATATATATCTTAGAATAATATAATATCCCAGACTTTGGTTTAGGTTCGCTTGATTGGTCTTTTAAAGAATCAGTCAAGCTTAGCTTCCATTCAGCTTCAATCAGTATTACTGGTTATCCTGTTGAGTTTCTTCTATTGTGGAAACCGTTAAATCACTTTCCATTGTGGAAGCCGAGTGAGGGCAACTATTAAAGTACCCCGCACACTGCTAAGCTTGAATGGTTCTATAAAAGACCAATCAAGCGAACCTAAAGAAAAGTGAGTCTGGGATTTTATCATTCTAAGATATACATCTACTTTGTGATTCCACATGCTTGAGATGTTTGTAGAATTCAAGCCTTAAAGGGATAGTAATACTTCGTTTTGTTTTTATTTTGTAGGCATTAAAAAAACATGAAGACCGATATAAGTCTTATCTCTGAAACCTTTATGGTTTGAGAGAGATTGACAAGCAAAGTTTCCCCTTACTGACCAAAACGGTCAAGTCTGCCATCTAGCTGTCAGATGTGGAATCCGGTCCGTGGACTGGCCTTGGCTCTACAACAGAGCTGAGATCGCGAGATATAAAAACTACTTCATTCGAATAGTCTACAAAGTGTGCCTGGTTTGCAGTCACACTTTTTAGACCCTTCCAATGAAATAGTTATTTTTATATCTTGCGATCTCGGCTCTTTTGAAGAGCCAGAGGTTGATCTGCTGACCGGATTTCAAATCTGACAGCTAGATGACAGACTTGACCGTATTGGTCAGTGAGGGGAAACTTTTCTTGTGAATATCTTTCAAACCATTAAGGTTTCAGAGATAAGACTTATATCGTTCATGTTTTTCTATTACCTACACAATAAAATAGAGATAAAATGAAGTATTACTATCCCTTTAAAAGATCGTTTATTCTATGAAGGACTTTTATTATTTGTCATGAATAATTTCTAAGACATAGAATAGATATTGTTTTGTTAAAATAATATTGCATGGATCACACTGTCATATATTTTCCTTTTTATGTACTTAAATGCATGAGAATATCGCCCAGTTTGCACCTAATATCTTCCCTCAATTACTTCAAATGTGAGTATTTTTTTTATCAAGTTCATATATTGTTTTTTATAAAACGTATATATTGTTTGTTATACTGAACAAAGGTTAAAGATTATTGAATACTAGGTGAATTTTGCCATTTCGTTTATTAAACAAGATTTTTTATAAGTTTTATATGCTTTTGCACAAGTAATCTTAGCCCTCACCCAAATTTGACTAAGGAAATGTCTCTTTGCAGGAGTTTCCCACTCAGCTAGAATAATCTATCAAGAGTGTTATGGGGGAAAAACAGCAGAATCCTTCCTCTGCCTTTGGAAAATGGCCAGAGAGCTGGGTCCCCTCACCTGTCATATCAGTGACCCAAAGGGTCTCCAAGAACACCTTAATGAGCCCTCTAACGTTGGAGACTGGATCAACCTCATCAGAATCTCCATAAGAAAAGGAAGAGTGCAGTTCTTCATCTTTGCATTCCCGAATAACCTGAGTAAGCACCTTGAATGCAGGTCTGACCCATTTAAAGGTCGGCAGAGGTTTCTAAGAATGGAGAACCCCTTGAAGTGAAGAAGGGATGTGCGCCACTGAGGAAAGCAATGTTTTAACCCATGCAGGATCTTGTTTGGTGCTGGAAAGGCCTGGAGGAGTGGTAGGGGCCACAGCACAGAAGGCTCATAAGAGCCCAGAGTATTCTCTTGGAAGACCAGTATGGCACGAGGAACAGTTGGATAAGGGAAGCCCCTAAATCCTTAGTCTTTGATTTCATCTCCCCCTTCAAGTGAGACATGCTCAATAGAGAGTGTTTGTCTAGGAGAACTAGATTAATTGTCCTAAGTTTAAAGCAAGATAACAGATATGACAAGATTTAAGTATCTGTTATGCAAAGGATTAAACTGGAGGAGAACAATGAGAGTCCGCCTCATTAGCATAAGCAGGGTAGCAGTAATATGGCCACCAGTAAGTGTGACAGCCAATTGGAAGAAAGACCAGGAAACAGGGAATTATGAAAACTGAAGTCTTCTCCCTTGCTTCTTGCCTTGCAACGCTTGTTACTCTGGCCACAGGCTGCAATGTGCCCCTTGGACACTCCAGTGGACTGGATGAAAGAGCATGCAGCAACAAGAAGATATAGCCCTCTCTGAGTGTTGTACCTCAAATGGTTGTAGAGATATGTCCCAAAGAATTTTATCCCATATAAGTCAATAGAGCAAAGATGGCCATGGGTGGTCTTTTGGTTCTTAAATGAGCCATTACCAAGGAATTGATACAATATTAAAAATAAAGGAAAAGAATCAACCCCCAGGGCAACTGTGGGTGTGAAATAAGCAACTGGCTCAATACAAAATCTCCTTTTGGTCCCTGTCAACTTTTCCTCCTACTCCACCAAAAGGAGATGGAAGGATGAACTCAGAACCTCCATTAGTGAAGCTTAATGGAGGGACGCCATTTTGAATACTATTTTAAGCTCCAGAAATGTGATAACTATAGAAACCAATTGCAAACTTCTCTTCCATTGGTACAGGACCCCTGATGTACTATATTAATTCTATCCCTCCATTTGTGATCTTTGCTGAAGATGTCTTAAAGATAATGTGGCCTATGTCCATGTTTGGTGCCAGGGCACCCTAATGCAACCCTTCTGGACCTCCATTTTCCAAACCATTTCCATAATTTTACAAGTTAGTCTTTCACCATCCCCACACAGCATTTGTCTTAACACGCACTCATAAGCATTGAGTTATATGCAGACCACCTAACTTCTATATCGACACCTACTAAATGCATCCAAAAAGTGTGGTCCAGCCAAATGGAAATCCACCCCCCACCCCTTGGTGATGGACTGTTTGGCGTAAATCTTACCTTTTTGCTGAGATGGGAGAGCCTGACCTTCATGGAGATCTGGGGTGAGTGGATCACATACTGCTTCACATCACCCATTGATGGACCATAAGCCCTTTATCAGATCCTCAGAGTGCCTTTTCTTAGTAACCAATCCGATGGGAGAATGCGTACCCTGATGATTTATAAACTCTTCTTATTAGGTAGTGATTGCTAAAACTCCTCCTTCCCAATGATCTGCTACCCTACTGCCTTCCCATACTAACAACTTCATCTCGGAAACTTCCCCTCTTACATCGTCCTCTTTTTCTACCAATTTGCCTCTTAACAGTAAGATGTTCAACTCTCTTACTCAAAGCGTCCATGCGCCACTTGACTAGATATACCGTGTGGTGCAACTCAGCCACTCAAAACCAGTCTTGTTATATTTCAGGACTGCACCCCTCTCAAATGCACCACATTGTCAAAACTATCTTTCAATGGAAACTGGATGTCTGATTGTGCTAACATGGATGAAACCGTGCCAGCATGAGATCCATATGCCTATGTGACTTACTGTTGCTGTACTTTCTCAATCTTTCAATAAATTTACTGAAAAGAAAAAAAAAAAAATAAGTATCCAAAAACACCCAACACCAAAGTACACTCCCAAAAACCGGAAACAGTAGTGAAAGAGTTAACTTTCATAAAGGACAGAGGCCATCTGCACTTCTAGACCAGTCTGAAGAGAAAAGAGAGCTATAAATGAGTGCGTAAGTAGATTATGTATACACGTGTGTGTAAGATGTCTCAGAAATGGGACCTAAAGTGGACCAAGGCACTAAAAGGGTTATTTACCTATCTTCTGTCTTCAGGCTCTCATCATAATGGTAAGGGCAGAATCCCAGAGAGACTAGGCCATGAGGAACATACTTGTCATAATGTCAGCCTCCACAGGGCAAGAAAGGTCCACACAGCACCTGTGAACTGGGCAATCCAACTTCAAGGAAGCCCAGTGATGTAAGCCTGCCTAATGGGGACTATACATTCCCCATATCTAAAGAAGAAAAAAACAAGACAAACTAACAGGATGACCACTGTGCCTCCAACACAGGACACATGCATTTTGGCAAGGTGAGAAGTTAAGATGGAGGGAGTTTCCACTCCAAAGACCCTGTCTTTTGTAATGTGCCCTGCCCTCCAGGAGAAGGAACTCAACCCCATGGTACCTGTGTCCCATATTGGACATAAGAGCAATTAGTTAAGTTCTGGGCTGGGGGGTCCTTTGGGCTCTCTGTTTCAGGTGACCCCCCCTTCTTGTCTCTCTTCTGTTTAAAACTGTTTATGGTGGGTGTAACGTCAAGTGGGGAGGGAGTCTCCCTCTTCAGAGAGCCTTTTTAGGCAAATGTCCTGCCCTCATTGCAGGAGAATACTATGTTGACTAAAGGAGAGAATTTATTGGTAAATACACAAAAATCCCCTTTTAGCAACTCAGTGCTTTCAGCAATTTCCAAGCTGTATACAAACATTTAATTTTCATGTAGCACAACATTTATTTATTTAATGACAACTATATACTAAGTTTTAAATTAAGACAGGGTTTTTTTATTTCGAGAATCCTTTACTTTGGTAAATAGTGAAGGCACCATAATCCAGGAAATTGATTCTAAATCCATGCCCACTAATGGCTGTATGAGCGAGTGAGAAGTGGAGGACTATAGGGGAGGACTAAAAATTCCCATCAATGTGGTGGAGACCTCTAGCATTCAAGGGTTTAAAATCCTAATTTAAATAAATGGTAATTTTTGGAAATGTTTGTTTTCCCCAGAACTCCTCCACTTTTCTTTTGAACATAAGTCCCGAAGAGGCCAGGACGTAAGGATTTCCCTGCTTCAGCACAGATGACAGAATTGAAATGACTGAGCCTCTGAGTCACATGAAAGCAATCGATGAAATCCTCAAGTACTGCACTGTTAGTGAGCCTTGAGGATAATGAGCTGACAACCACTGATCTAAAAGACTGGGGGCAAATCTACTACAGAATGTATCTGACATCTTGTTTTCTTTTACATTTTCAAATGCACTTGTTCTAAAGCATAATCAGCTTTACTATACAGTGTTTATTACAGAGGTGAGGATGAGCGTTTACAGCAGGAGTGTTCATACTCGCTCTTCAAGTGCTACCAACAGACCAGAATTTAACAATATCCCTGAGGTGATCTTATCAGTGGCTCATTAATTTAACTGACCCACCTGATGGCAAGCAGGGAGATCCTTAAAGGAGAGCTAACATTTCATAATACCCCACCTCCATTTACCTTTCTTTGGTCAGAAACCACATGGCTTATAACATCTTCATGGCAAACTCAGTTCTTTTCCCTTTAAGGACCAGGGGAGTATGCCCTGTGTTGCTTTGCAAAATGTTATTCATAATCCTGGTCCTTAAAGGGTTAGGCAGAATGCAAGATCCTACTTGTTTCACGCAAAAAAAAAAATGCTATCAACTGTCATGTCTTCCTCCATGGACATGCAGTCCAGGGCTGACTGTGCCTATCTTCAAAAGATAACCGCTTCAAAGACAAGAATTAATAATTTCTGGACAAAGTAAGGTAAGTGAGGGATACGCTGGCCTGTTGGTAGCTCTTGAGGACTGAATGTGGGCACCCTTATTTTACAATGAAATATTTCCTTATTATTTTATTTCTTTCTACAGATACTTCATTATGGGTGCTTTTTCCTTTTGTGGAATGTGTGCAGGGTCAATAACAAAGCGAGGTGAGAATTTATGAAATGTTCCATCCTCCTCATCCTCTTTCCCTCTGGATCGGTACTGGGAAAAGGCTTTGGGGTTAGTATGCCAATAATTCTGGAAGCAGAGGGTGTATAGGAATGCCGTCAAGTGGAGCAGACACACCAGACTGAAAATCACCACCACAATGACTGTTTCAGGTTCCCAAGGCCCAGGTTCCATTGGCACCTCCACTGGTCCATGGGTCACATTTCCTCTGCTCAGGTAATGGCTGCTCATGTTGCTATGGTGACCAGAGACTGGCCTGGGCATCCTTGCATCCTAATAGTGCATCCTGTAATAATAGAGAAACAAATGCAGTGTTGCTTTAAGGATAACATTTTATTATGAACAATGTTATTTAGCTTTTCCTGCTGAGTAAAACAAGGGTACTTCCACTGCTGCCAGTTGGTCTATTCAAAAGTTATAACTGTTCAAACTCACAAAGTGATGAAGCTGTTACTATCACATCCTATGGAGATAACAGTCGGAACACCAGGAGAACTGACAGATAACAGAGAGCACTGTTAATGTGTATATGGGGGAGTGACTTTAGGAAGATTCCTATTCCAACAGTGGGGGTGCCCTTTGTTTTCTACATAAATAATGATGTTTTTTTTCCTCCCCTCATAAGAGTTTACTCAGCCTTTAAAGGGACATTGGCCTATATATGCAGGGTGCTGTGGCCATCTGCCCTAGCTTAGAGTGCCACAATTCTTCTTTTCCATAAATGTAAATGAATGTTGAGTTTGAAATGTATATTTATGGAATTTGTTATGCACAAATATACTTATTTTTGTCATTCTGTTGAGAGAGCTAAGAAAGTTATAATTGATTTAAATGGCTTTTAACACATTGAAAGCAATGCTAGTATTCAGGGGTGTCTCATATAAATCAACATAAATCTTAGGAATGCTAATGCCCATTATGGTGCAGTTGGTTGCCCCCAACATTTTTCCACTTTGCTTTTATACATATGATGGAGAGCAGAGTGTAATGTTAGTATCTGGGTGGCAGGGAAGAGGGAGTGGTGTGTGGAATGTTAATATTTGCAGAAAGGAGGGGGTGTTGTATGGAATATTAGTATATTTCTGGCAGGGAGAAAGAAGAGGTGTATAGAATGTTAGTATCTGGCTGGTGGGGAGGAAGGAGAGGTGTATAGAATGTTAGTATCTGGCTGGTGGGAAGGAAGGAGAGGTGTGTAGAATGTTAGTATCTGGCTGGTGGGGAGGAAGAAGAGGTGTATAGAATGTTAGTATCTGGCTGGTGGGGAGGAAGGAGAGGTGTATAGAATGTTAGTATCTGGCTGGTGGGGAGAAATGACTGGTGTGTAGAATGTTAGTATCTGGCTGGTGGGGAGGAAGGAGAGGTGTATAGAATGTTAGTATCTGGCTGGTGGGGAGAAATGACTGGTGTGTAGAATGTTAGTATCTGGCTGGTGGGGAGGAAGGAGAGGTGTATAGAATGTTAGTATCTGGCTGGTGGGGAGGAAGGAGATGTGTATAGAATGTTAGTATCTGGCTGGTGGGGAGGAAGGAGAGGTGTATAGAATGTTAGTATCTGGCTGGTGGGGAGAAATGACTGGTGTGTAGAATGTTAGTATCTGGCTGGTGGGGAGAAATGACTGGTGTGTAGAATGTTAGTATCTGGCTGGTGGGGAGGAAGGAGAGGTGTATAGAATGTTAGTATCTGGCTGATGGGGAAGAAGGAGAGGTGTATAGAATGTTAGTATCTGGCTGGTGGGGAGGAAGGAGAGGTGTGTAGAATGTTAGTATCTGATTGGTGGGGAGGAAGAAGAGGTGTATAGAATGTTAGTATCTGGCTGGTGGGGAGGAAGGAGAGGTGTATAGAATGTTAGTATCTGGCTGGTGGGGAGAAATGACTGGTGTGTAGAATGTTAGTATCTGGCTGGTGGGGAGGAAGGAGAGGTGTATAGAATGTTAGTATCTGGCTGGTGGGGAGGAAGGAGAGGTGTGTAGAATGTTAGTATCTGGCTGGTGGGGAGGAAGGAGAGGTGTATAGAATGTTAGTATCTGGCTGGTGGGGAGAAATGACTGGTGTGTAGAATGTTAGTATCTGGCTGGTGGGGAGGAAGGAGAGGTGTATAGAATGTTAGTATCTGGCTGGTGGGGAGGAAGGAGAGGTGTGTAGAATGTTAGTATCTGGCTGGTGGGGAAGGAAGGAGAGGTGTATAGAATGTTAGTATCTGGCTGGTGGGGAGGAAGGAGAGGTGTGTGGAATGTTAGAATCTGGCTGGTGGGGAGGAAGGAGAGGTGTGTAGAATGTTAGTATTTGGCTGGTGGGGAGGAAGGAGAGGTGTGTGGAATGTTAGTATCTGGCTGGTGGGGAGGAAGGAGAGGTGTATAGAATGTTAGAATCTGGCTGGTGGGGAGGAAGGAGAGGTGTGTGGAATGTTAGAATCTGGCTGGTGGGGAGGAAGGAGAGGTGTGTAGAATGTTAGTATTTGGCTGGTGGGGAGGAAGGAGAGGTGTATAGAATGTTAGTATCTGGCTGGTGGGGAAGGAAGGAGAGGTGTATAGAATGTTAGTATCTGGCTGGTGGGGAGGAAGGAGAGGTGTATATAATGTTAGTATCTGGCTGGTGGGGAGGAAGGAGAGGTGTATATAATGTTAGTATCTGGCTGGTGGGGAGGAAGGAGAGGTGTGTGGAATGTTAGAATCTGGCTGGTGGGGAGGAAGGAGAGGTGTGTAGAATGTTAGTATTTGGCTGGTGGGGAGGAAGGAGAGGTGTCTGGAATGTTAGTATCTGGCTGGTGGGGAGGAAGGAGAGGTGTATAGAATGTTAGAATCTGGCTGGTGGGGAGGAAGGAGAGGTGTGTGGAATGTTAGAATCTGGCTGGTGGGGAGGAAGGAGAGGTGTGTAGAATGTTAGTATTTGGCTGGTGGGGAGGAAGGAGAGGTGTGTAGAATGTTAGTATCTGGCTGGTGGGGAGGAAGGAGAGGTGTGTGGAATGTTAGTATCTGGCTGGTGGGAAGGAAGGAGAGGTGTGTAGAATGTTAGTATTTGGCTGGTGGGGAGAAAGGAGTGGTGTGTAGAATGTTAGTATCTGGCTGGTGGGGAGAAAGGAGTGGTGTGTGGAATGTTAGTATCTGGCTGGTGGGAAGGAAGGAGAGGTGTATAGAATGTTAGTATCTGGCTGGTGGGGAGGAAGGAGAGGTGTGTGGAATGTTAGTATCTGGCTGGTGGGGAGGAAGGAGAGGTGTGTAGAATGTTAGTATCTGGCTGGTGGGAAGGAAGGAGAGGTGTGTGGAATGTTAGTATCTGGCTGGTGGGGAGGAAGGAGAGGTGTGTAGAATGTTAGTATCTGGCTGGTGGGGAGAAAGGAGTGGTATGTGGAATGTTAGTATCTGGCTGGTGGGGAGAAAGGAGTGGTATGTGGAATGTTAGTATTTTCTTGCTGGAATATCAGGCAATATTGTCTAATTTGCATGAAATGACAAGCTTTATATCTCATAACATTATTTTAAAACAAAATGGCTATCATAACAAAGTTGATTTTGAAAGCTTTTTTCAGTTAGTTATAACATGTTAGGTCCACTTTAAAAGGATAGTAATACTTAAAATGTAAAAAAAAATATGTTGTAGGGGTTATCCCCCTGAGTAAAACAAGAGTACTCCCACTGCTGAAAGGTGTTTCATTCAAAAGTTATTAATTTTCAAAGTTGAATTTTTTAGGTGCAATATCACAGTAACCTGAAATTGTACACTGGCGCTGTTGCTACACCATCCTATGGATATTTATGGTCCCGGGACCATTACTCAAACTGTATTATAGTTCAGAACTGAATTACAGTGCAATTACTTCCTCAAAGTCCAAACTGTCAGAATGACAGGCAGCTCCTGTCTCATTCTGTGGAGAACCATATGTCTGCAACTCACTCTCATTGAATGCAACCGAATAACTAATTCAAATATGACCACTAGAGGGCACTGTAATTGTTCATTAAAAAAAAAAAGAATAAGAATACAAATAGGAAGTTATAACTGGAAATATGCATCTCTCATTTTAATACTTTTAAATCTAATCACTGCAGAGCTTTGTTCTCTTACATGGCAAAATCCAATCTTTCCATCTTCTAAGGTTGCTAGTTTTCACCAGAGGGATTGAATAAATTATTGGGGAGGAATGTTCATGCAGATCCTTTCAAGATGAAGACTCCCACAGAGGGGAGGATTTGGAAAGTGGAAATGTCCTCTTTAAAGAGATAGTAATACTTGAAAATAATTTTATTTTATATTGTAGCCCTTAAAAAAACATTAAAAATGATATATAGGTTTTATCTCCCAAACCTTTATGGTTTGGGAGATATTCACAAGTAAAATAAAGTAAAGTTCCCTTTGACTTGCAGTTTTAGCCAAGTCTGCCATCTAGTGGACAGATTTGGAATCAGGTCCACAGATCAACCGGCAGCTCTTTAGCAGTGCCAAGTTCATGATCTTTAACCCCTTAAGGACCATTGACGTACCCGGACCGTCAAACTGGTCCGGCACTTAAGGACCAGTGACGGTCCTGGTAAGTCACTTACTTTTACTCACCGCGTTCCTGTAGGAGTGCAGTGAGTAATACCGGGGACTGAAGTTGATCGCTCCAAGACCGGAGCGATCTCTTTCAGTCCTCCTTTCGGCGTGCTGCCCCACGTGATTAGTCACGTGGGACGGCACGTCAAAGTTTCCTGTCTGGTCCTTAAAGGACCACACACCCTGGGACCACTGGTCCTTAAGGGGTTAAAAAGAACTACTTAATTGGAACTGTGTACAAAGTGTGCCTGGCTTGCAAGGGTTGTCATGTGTTTTTAAGGGCTACAATATAAAATACAATTATTTCCAAGATTACTATCCCTTTAACCCCTTAGTGACAGACGACTTACCTGGTAAGTCCAGGAAGTCATTTGCTATAATGGGGGAAAAAAAAAAGATTGTACTTGTAATTATGGCTGATCACATATTCCTAGAAGGGTTTGGATTCTAGTTCATATTACAGGAGAGTTCTAACAGAGTCTGCCACTCCAGCTTTGTTCTACACTCCTCCATTGTTTAAATATGTTCTGTTGAGGCCCTTGCTCTTCCATAGGAAATTCAAGGGTTCCACGGAACAATGTTTGAGAACCACTGCCCTGGATCTATAGTATATTAGCGCTGAAAACAGTTATCATAATTATCTGTATTTTTGGCTAAGAAGGTATCCAACACACTTTTTGCACATAATCTACAGTATCTGTCAACACCGTCTCCTAAAGCAAGGAATTCCACATTTCCTTAACCCTATGTATGTAAAATGCTCAACCAGCTAGTCTAAAGAGTAAATACATGTGTCTATACCAATAATTTGTCTTTTACTGTTTTAGCCCCTACCACTTTGGCTGCTAGGCTTTTGAATACAACAGTAATTTTTTTTCTGTAAAGCAGATTTTTATTGCATTTCCTCTTAGTTTTCAAGCCATCAGTTATAGGCCTCTTGTTTAACCCTTTGGGTGTCAGAAGGGTATGCAACGCATTACGAAGCAATGGTTTGTGTACCCCTCTGGCACTCAAAGGGTTAAAGGAGTAAACCTTTTTTTTAATAATAGGAAAACATATATAGCATAGGGCCTTTCCTTAGTAAAACAAGGGTACTCCCACTACTGGCAGTTGCATTATTCAAATATTATAACCATTCTGTAAGTAAGTGATGAAGCTGTTAAATTCTGCGGAGATACGCAGTCAGTGACTCATCTTTCCCATAGAACAGAATCGTTAATAGATTCTACGTTACCGATGTCTTTATGGAGATATGGAGCAATATGTATACATACACAAAAGAAGTTCTAGGGAAAACTAATAACAATACGGCACAAATAAACATTCCAAAACTCAAATTAACTTAAATGGGGCTTTTAACCCCTTTGCAATATACTAGAGATTACTTTAGCTTTCCTGAAATTTAAAGCCCCATTGACGTTCCTGAAACAATCGGGATCTGCCCCAGAGACTCTGGTTTTTGCAGTCTCCAGTCTCCACCCCCTTCTGCTCCTTTCCAGCCTGTTCCTCCTACTTCTCCTCCTGCCCACCCTTTTCCTCCCACTTCCTGCACACTTTTCCCACTTCCCTCCCTGTTCTGCCCACTTCCCACCCATGTTATTACACATAGGAGCATAGGACCATAATTAAGTTCCTGTTTCTCCAAGGGAAAGGTGCGAAGCAGATCCATGATGAAATGTCACAAACTTTGGGTGACAGTGACCCTTCATGTGCAACAGTTAAACGTTGGGTTGTCAGTTTCAAAACTGGCCATTTCTGTGTTGAAAGTGAGAAACCCAGTGGAAGGCCTGTTTCTGTCTCTATGCATGCAAATGTGAAAGCCATCCATGACATGATCATGGAGGACTGCCGAATATCAGCCAAACATATTGTTACGTATCTGGGAATATCACATGAGAGAGTTGGTGCCATTATCCATAACAACTAGGAATTGAGAAAGCATGCAGCAAAGCGGATCCCAAAACTTTTGACAACTTAACAAAAGAGGAGACGTGTGGAGACATCGGTGGTTGTTTTGGAACATTTTGCAAGAAATGAGTCAGATTTCCTGGACAAACTGGTAACTGGTGATGAGACATGGATCTACTGTTATGATCTTGAGACAAAGGAACAGTCTAAGGAATGGAGGCACAGTGGTTCCCCCAGGCCAAAGAAGTTCCGTGTGCAAAGGTCAGTGCAGAAGCAAATGGCAACAGTTTTTTGGGATAAGAAGGGAGTTCTGCTGGTGGACTACCTCCAAAAGGGTTCAACCATCAATGCTGCATATTACTGTGCTTTATTGAAGAAGTTGAGGCAAAACAGGAAGGAAAAACAGAGGAAAGCTCTCCAAAGGTGTCATCCTGTTGCATGACAACGCCTCATCACACACTGCAGGTGACACAATGGCAAAACTGACCTCCTTAGGCTTTCAAGTGATGCCCCATCTACCCTATTCTCCCGACCTGGCTCCTTCTGACTATCATCTGTTCCCCAATCTCAAAAAACACCTAAAGGGACAACGATTTGGGAGTGTTCCGGTGGCAACTAATGCTGCAAATGAGTGGTTACACCAGCAGTCGGAAGAATTGTATTTGCAGGGATTTAAGAAGCTGCAGGACACATGTCGCAAGTGCATTGACTCCTGGGGGAATGTGTAGAATAATGTGGCAGTTACAGATTCCTAGCTCAATATTTTCTGGGTAAGGCTCAATACTTGTCAGTACCCCCTTGTATATTATATACAGATATAATACAAGGGGATTTCCTGCAATGTGAAGAATGTTCTCGTACAACTGAATTCTAAGAAGTGGAAGGAGCTAATTACAACTGACTGCATTGTACAGATACTGGTGCTTTGTTTGGGTTTTCTATTGTTTAGAGAGATAAAGGCTTTCTTCTTTCTAAGCCTCATAATATGTGTGAATGGTGAAGTAAGTGTGTGTGTTAGACACATACATTTCATAGTAATGCAAGTATACATACATGTATTCATAGGCAAAATGAAGCGCTCACAGAACTTAAAGGGATAGAAATGTTTCAAAATAAAAGCAGCTCCAATTAATCTTCATAGTATTTGGCCCATGAAGAGTGTTATTTCACTACTGTCTGAGTTGTAGTTCAATATATCATTTCAGTCTGATTCACATGCCTTTCTCAAGGCTTATTGGGAAAAGTCAGCAAAATGGACCAAAACATCATATTTACATATTAATTCTGCATGCAAATAATTGCAAGGTCCCTGGAGTGTTCCATTTGGCATACGTATATTGAAACTGTGGATAAACCTCAGGCCCGTACCTTTGATTCTGTAATTGCTATACTACACACACATATACACACACACCAAGGGGGAGATTCACTAAGCGGTGATAAAGAGGCAATAAAGTGGAGATGACTTCTCCAGTGATATCACTTCTCCAGTTCCTATGTTATTCTATAGAGCCAACTCACTAAGATATCTTCCACTTGAGAAATCTTAGAGCATAGGCTCTATAGAATAACATAGGAACTGGAGAAGTGATATCACTGGAGAAGTAATCTCCACTTTTTTCCCAATGTATACAGTAATGTATTGCTTGCCATGTGTTGATTCCATAAAAAGACATATATTGAATTGTTAACCTGGTAAATATTTGCACCATAGGGAACTGGCATTTTATCTGAAAAATGGGTATTTGGTCTGAAAGGAGAGTTAGATTAGAAATTGAGCAATATGTGACACAGGTCGCTCAACAAGGTTAGGAAGGTGTGAGGAAGTAGTATAAAAACCAAAGAAGTGGCTCCACCACAAGTCAGCTTGTCAATAGTGTAACCTGGGTCCATCAAAACTGTATCACCAGTTTTCAGTGTATTTAGACATGTCCTGCAGTCACTGATTTATGACAGGCAGGTCTCACAATGTAGGAAACTGCAAAGGATGTAAAGCTATCCATCAGGGGCTACAGTAGACTATTAAGAAGCACAATAAAACAAAAGTCTGAGAGATCAGTTACTGCCTGGTCACCTACAGATGACCACACAACAAAGGATACTTTTATGTAATGGGTAGGAAATGGGATTGGATCTAAACATCACACCAGTTCCACACTGCAGTGGGTGGAAGAGGCACGTGGCAGGCCGAAGGCCATTACTGAGAGGGATGAACCAGAAGAAAAGACTAGCCTGGGCCAATATGTACCACAACTAGACTATTGAGTAGCATAAAACTGTCCTTTTTATGACTGAATACAAGTTTTTGTTGTTTTGACTCAAACTGGTGATCCAGTGTCTATTGCTTACATGAGTTGTCCATGAAAGCTTAGTGCTTTCAACTTAAGGTCGGCATGGTTTGGGGGGTTCCTTGAAGGCAATTCAGTTGCCGACCTGGTCAAAATTGAAGGAATTATGGATCAGAAGTGGTGCCACAGCATCCTTCAGTGCTATGCAGTTCTCTCAGGGACCCACCACTTTGGCAAGGGCTTAAGACTACAGCAAGATAATGATCCATGTAAAGGAAAGAATTTTCAGTAGTGGGAAAAATAAAGGGATAATAATGTTTCACAATTAAAGCAGCTCCAATTAAGCTTCATAGTATTTGGGCCATGGAGAGTGTTATTTCAATATTGTCATAATTGTAGTTCAAGAGTAATTGAATGATAAAGTATCCTCCCTCCCTCCCCTTTTACCTAGTGTAAGCCATCTCCCCTCAGATGTGGATTCTGGTCACTTGACTGGACAGGTCAAAGCAAGGGACAATCTTCTTACTGTGAGAATAATGAAAACCCTGCCCCCTTGACAGGTTTTTCCTTATGCTCACTGAAGATTGTCCCTCTCTGCAATCAATTGCTGCTCTGAGGTGAGCAGTGTTACATCAGTAAAAAGGGACGGGAGGGGGATACTTTTATTATTCAATTACTCTTGAACTACAACTCTCCATGGCCCAAATACTATGAAGATTAATTGGATCTACTTTTATTTTTGTGAAACATTACTATCTCTTTAATGGAAACTATGTTAAAGGACAGAATTATTAAATATCTGAATTTAAATGGCTTGTAAGATCCTAAACAGCAGGGGTTTACTGCAGTGAGACCTTGACAAAGTACCATCACAGAGTTATTTGACTTGGTAACTAAAATAATAGACTGGGGCAGCAGTATATATAGCTTATCTAGATTTCAGTAAGACATTTGACACTGACCCTCAGAAGATTTATTAATAAATTGCAGTGTTTCGTTCTGGATGTAAAATAGGATTTTAATGAACTTACCATTAAAGGGATAGTAATACTTAAAATGTAAAAAAAAATATGTTGTAGGGCTTATCCCCCTGAGTAAAACAAGGGTACTCCCACTGCTGAAAGGTGTTTCATTCAAAAGTTATTAATTTTCAAAGTTGAATTTTTTAGGTGCAATATCACAGTGGCCTGAAATTGTACATATTTTTTTTTACATTTCAAGTATTACTATCCCTTTAAATCTTTTTCCATATGGAACACAGGAGCTATAGGGTTAAGCTCCCTCCTTAAAAAAAAACACAGGGTCTTTGGCGTGGAGACTCCCTACTGTTCCTCCAGCTCAATCTCCCACCTTCTCCAGTTTCATGTATGTCAAGTACCACAGAAAAAAAGAACATAAGCGAGTATGGATTAAAGAATGATCCTAAGACTAAGACCCTAAGAGGATTCAACTGTCCACGGAAGGAAATATAGATAGGTTTCTCTTTCGGTTGAAATTCAGTGTTCCATAAAGACTAAGTTCACTAAAATCCTATTTCCTCTTAATTCCTATATGGAACACAGGAACCATGGGGAATATACCAAAGTATCCCAAAGTTACCAAGGAAGGGAAAGGAAAAAAACACACTCTTCCCCCATGATACCAGTATTCCCACAGGACTCAAATGAATATGTATAATCATAGATGTCAATGGACACTCTACTAGGACAGCTAAACAAACAAGGGCCATCAGGGCTCAAACTACTGAACAACAACTAGGCAGTACACGAAATGGAAAAAGAGGGTCCTTAGACAGGTAGAATTGCCTGAAGAACCTTTTATAGGCCCAGGAAGCATCCACAGAACTGTCCGAGTGAGTTGTGGTCTCGAAAGGAACTGATCTCCTCCTGATCTCATATGATTGGGGTATGGTAGCCTTAATACAAGAGGCAATGGGGAACTTGGATGCTGCCTGACCTGCCCTAGGTCCCCTCAGGGATGACAAAAAATTGAGGCAGCCTTGCAGAAAAGCTGAGTGCGATGCATATAGTAAAGTCAACGCACTACTCCCAACAAATGGAGATCTTTCTCTTGTTTGGATGAAAAGTCAGGACAAAAGGAAGGCACAATGATCTCCTGATTGGTGTGAGGTAAGAAGTACCACCTTGTCCTGGTGAAAGACCAGGAAGAGAGGTTTGCAAGATGGAGCCTGCATCTCAGCCACCCACTTAACAGACAGTAGCTAAAAGGAAAGCCCTATGAACGTCTGGCGACTAGGGATGGGCGAAATTTTCCGCCTCAAACTGAAATCAGTGATAAATTTCCTGCAAAAAGTGCTGATCTTCCACTTTTTTCTGCTTTTGTAGCAATGGGAACATAGAAGTTACACACAACACATTACAAATAATATTTTATTTCCCAAAGGCACAGTATAAAATGGGCATGAACAGGGAATTTGTTTTGGGGGGGTTTCTTGACTGCTATTGGGGGGGACAGTTAATAAAAAAAATAAATCAATAAAATAAGACATTTGTATTTAAAGTGATGGAGACAAGAACCCCCTGACATAAGCTTCCACTGGGGTGGACTGATACTTGACTTGATAGAGTATTTTGTAGATGATGATTTGTTGTTAGAAGTCTTTGTAGGACTTAGACTTATTAGAGGCCCAAGCCCTGAAGAAACATTGGTTTGTAGGACCTAAGCTTGTTTGGAACAAGCCCTAAGCAAACATTGATTTGTAGGATTTAGACTAGACTAGTTTTTATTTATTTATTTAAAACACAAGCCCTGAGAAAAAAATAAAAATGCCCTACTGGCCTAATGTCATGTTGGACAATGGCCACTGTCAAATGTCCTCCTGAGTTACAACTACTGTTCGTACTACTGCTGCTGAGTTGTTTAAGCAGCTGGATGATTAGGCAGCTGAAAGGCAATGGGATCAACAATAGCAGTAACATGGAAGATGGATGATGAAGGTGACGAGCCTGAGCCAGTAGCAGCAGAATAAGAAGCCCCCAGTATATGTGGAGAAAAGAACACGTTGGCCATTAAATCTTCTCCACCTGTCCCTCCTCCAAAATCATCATGGGTGTGTTGTTATTAGAATATATTTTTTCCCCTTGAGAGCAGGATCAGTGGGTCTCCTCAGCAATTGCAATGTGCACAGTATGTGTGTGTGGTAAATAACATCTGGGGGCACAACTGTATCCAAACACCATGACACCTGAAAACAAGTACTGCCGCTGTCACTGTACCCCTTTTCCACACCCACCAAGGACATATGAGTGATATGAGGGCACTTGTGCCAAGGTGTGTTCCCTCCTTTCCTCTTTTCACTGACTTGTCACAAATTGTGCACAGTGCCGTTGCTGCTGACTGTACTGTGCCTGCCCCAACAGAAAAATAGTCCCACACCCATGATGACTTCAGTAAAGGTGGAGAAGAATGGCCTCTTTCTTCTTGTCCTCCACATTCCCCTTCATTGTCTGTGGCAGAGGATAATGTTGCTGCTGTTGCTGCTACTGCCTCAGAGTCAGCACTGCAACTTGGATTAGGAGTATTGCTACTGCTGGCAAGTGGAACCTGTCCTAGTCCCATATTGCTTTTTGACCCCATTCCGACTGTCCACGGTGGTCTGTGGCACACTAACCTGCTCCTCAGCATCCTGCTGCCCTTGCATCTGAGCATCAGAAGGAATTAGAGCAGTTGCAAATTCCTCTAATTCCAAGATGTCCTTGTTAGTGGTGGTGGTGATGCCCATCCTTATTCCTGTCTCCCATTCCTTCTCAGTTTCTGCTAAAAAGGCCATCAATGTCTCTTCCACCCCAGCTTCTCCAGCATCATCACCACCACCACTAGTCCCTACATGCTGCTGCTGCTCTATTCCAGACATCTCACTGCTGCTTGGAGGAGGTGACGAGCAATGTGACAGAGGGCCCAGTAATGTCACACATGCCATTGCCTTTTGACCTGAAGAAGAAGGCAGACTAGCACTAGCAGAAATAGCAGCAGGCACAGGCAGCTGATCTGTGCTCCTGCTGGTGGTGGTGATATTAATTCTCAGTCTGCTCTCCTTCCCCAACACCAGTTCTGGCCTCTTCATGTTCATGTTCCACTTGGACACTGTAGTGAAGAGATGGGGAGGACTCCCAGTCCCAGGGTCAGGAGGATGGTGTGGGCTCCCTTGACTGCTAATCTGGATGCTGTAAAATGTTTCCCCTACCACTCCGGCTGCTTCACCATTACTGCTACTACTAACACCACATCAAGTTCAGCTGCAGAGTCTTCCTCCTCAGTATCACAGTCACTAGTATTATCAGGATATTGTTGATTACCCCCTCCTTCACTCCTAACGCTAACAAGCTGCTGGACCTTAGTAGCAGTAGTACTAACACTGGCAACACTGCTTGGGAATAGCAACTGTGATTTAGGGTCCCTTGCTGTTACACTTGGCATCATTTCCCCCCCCCCCCGAATACTACAAGAAACACTAGCAGCAGGCAAGGTATTGGTGGCAGCAGGTTCAGTACTAGCAACAGGTACACACTGGTGGCTGCAGGATCAGAAATGGTGGCACTGGCAGCAGGGGCAGCATGACTGGCAACAGGTACAACACTAGTGGCTGCAGTTACAGAAATGGTGGCACTTAAAATATATAATAAGGGTCCTTCCAGTTCCTCTTTTTGCTGCTCATAGTTATAGGAGTCACTATGAGCCTCTCCTGCCTCAACTTTTGCTAAATATCACAAGAGAAAAGCACAGCACGTCTATCTTACTCTGTAGCTGTTTCTATTGTGTCTGCCTTCAGCAAAAACGTCACTTTTTATAGCGGAAGTGCGAAAACAATGTAAATCAATGGGTGAAAACTTTTTAGCCATTGA
Organism: Rhinophrynus dorsalis; assembly: GCA_037306005.1. Lineage (NCBI taxonomy): Eukaryota > Metazoa > Chordata > Amphibia > Anura > Rhinophrynidae > Rhinophrynus > Rhinophrynus dorsalis. The sequence continues at coordinate 500,884,548 of CM074721.1, read as the reverse complement.
AAAATGGTGAAAGATTTTGGCCAATGGGCGAAAGCTGTGAACATTTTAACTGCTATTTTTAAAGCGGCTTTTCCCGTGAAAAAGCGGATAACAATGTGGTTTTCTCTAAACTTCCCACGGCAACAGTGCGACAACTTTCGCCCATCCCTACTGGGGATGCAATAGAATCAAGACCAGAGGCTCAGAGGACACAAAAGACCAAGCTGAAATCCCCCAGTGGTGTGGGGTCCCCAAATGAAGGGAAAGCATGGACCACCCCCTTGAAGGTTTAACAGACAAAATAGCAAAACGTCTCAAGAAAAAAAAGAGAGGAGGCTGAGATCTGTACCTTTGTACCTTTTGTTCACTCCAACCTGCAGGAAAGCCAGAAATTTTGGAAAATCAAAGGTCTGAGCAGACACTTTCTTGTTAGTGCTCATGGAACACTGACCGGACCCTATGGTATGCCTTAGAGGAGACAGGTTTGGATCATGGGGGATGTCATGCTGCCCCTCTCCGCTGCGCGACCGGAGGGAGCACTTGTTTCTGATTGCGCTTCTCTTTCTGTCCTCACCGCTCTCTCTAGTGGTGACATCACTTCTGGCCCAAACTTCTGGCTTGGGCCTTTATAGAGCTCCCCCTGGTTGTCTCGGCGCACGAGGATAGTGTTCCTTGTAGTGAGCATAGCGGTTCATTGTGTACCTTGCCTGAGCCTTCTTTGACCCTGCCTGTCCCTGGATATCGAGTCTACCTGCTGATTCTGCACCTCTCCTGCCAGCCTGTTATTGACCCTGCCTGTCCCTGGATACTGAGCCTGCCTGCTGATTTTGCACCTCCACTGTCATCCTGTTACTGACTCTGCCTGTCCCTGCATACTGAGCCTGCCTGCTGATTTTGTGCTTCTTCTGCCACTCTGTTGCTGACCCTGCCTGTCCCTGAATTCTGTCTGACCCTTATCTGCTCCAGTAGTTCCTGGCCTTTCTGTTCCTGTCTATATCATTTATTCATTGTTATAGACTCTCCCTGGGCTGGTAGCTTTAGTCCTCACTGAGGTGTATTATCCTGGGCTGTCTTCAGCTCAACAGAAGGAGGTCATCTGGCTTCGTGGCCAGCAACTTTACACGGTTGTGGCCACAGCACAATACACCTCAGGGGGCCTGCGTATTCCAGCCACGAACTCCACAGCCTTCACCTACCAGCCCTTGTTGGAGGAGTCTCCTTATTTTCGTCCTTGCCCTTACTCTGAGCAGGGCTGCTTACCTGTTTAGTGTAGGTGACAGGAGAGATGACGTCATCAGAGATTCCCTTTCTGTAACAGATTCTACCTGTTACCTGAGCCCTTGTCTGGACCTCGAACTATTCATCCAAAGACTATGGACATTTATTACTGTTTGGAGTCTATGCTGTGCCTTGTCGTACGAACTGGCCAGCTATTATCCAAGAACAAAGACTCATATTCGTAGACTTTGGATCCTATACTATGTTAATGTATGTTGAGCGTTTTAGTTATTGTATGTAGTATGTTCGAGGGGTACACGTTCACCGACCATGGGTTCGAGACCGACACCGTATCGAGCATGGAGAACCGGGAGCAGTGAGTCGACGCCTGATTGGTCGAATCCCTGAGCAGGAGGTTTAAAGGTCTTCCATAGACTTAACATAGGGAAAAGTAGGCGGCTCTGGGATTGGTCGACCAACCGACTCACTGTACGATTTGACTGGCCAGGGTTGAAGCCGAATATTCAAACCAGTGTGAACGTGCTTCAACCCCTGGCCATTGTTCATAGAATGTGTATTCCCGCCCATCAAGTCTTTGTATCTTGTGTATGTAGTAATCAACCCCTTTTGTATTGTAAATGTAATCACATCTGACTTATTGTATTGGATGGGTCATCTGCTGTTGGCCTTTTGTCTCCTGTAACATGATTGGTTTAAGCCCTATTGTATCTGGTTTCCCCATAAGTTCCAATGGAAGGTTTGTGTATAAATATCTGTGGTCTTTGTCAATAAAGTGAATTATGTTTTGGAGTGAACCAGTGTCCTGGAGTCTTGTGTGTTCCTATGGTATTAAAGTGGCCGCTCTGCTGCCCATCTGAGCCCAGTTTCCTGCATCGTCTGCTGCCAGTATCCTGCTACCCCACTTCGGATGCTGTCAGGCGGCAACGTGGACTCTGCCTTGCTTCTTCCAGTTCCAGCAGAACCTTCGAATCGAGCACCGGAGTGCTCAAATGGCTTGGCAACTGCTACCCTTTGTTCCTGCGACCCTTTTCCTGTTCCTCGTAGCACGAGAGTAGAGGCTTCACTCTCTACTGCCTGTTGTTCCAGTTCCACGACGCTCGATGGTTCGAGAGCAGTCAACCCCTCCATGATCCGCCTCCTTCGATGTAGAGTGACGTAGACTTTCTTATCTGGAGTTTTCCATACTACCAAGAGCATTTGATCAAAAGTATTCTTGGGGGTAAACACAGGGGAGTATTTCTTGCACTTCTGGAAAATATTAGGAGAAGCAGACCCCCGTAAGAGGCTTCAGAGACCTGGAGGGTCTCCAATACTGCTCTGATGAGCCCCTCAATGGTAGGGACAGGGTCAGCCTCATATGAACTTGAAAAAGAAGAAGGAAGAGTCCATATCCTTATCATCTTCTGAATCCAGTTCCTACTCAGAAGATGCCCCAATAACAAAAGAATGACTCTTAAAGACAGGTTCATCCTGTTTAATAGTGGGTAAGGGTTTCCAGGGATGGATAAGCCTCTGAAAGTAAGATGGAATATCTGCCACAAATGACATGATTTTTACCCAAGCAGGCTCTTGGTCAGTGCTGGATGGACCCAGGAGAGTAGTAGGGGCCATAGTACATGAGGGACATAGAGCCAAGAATATTCCCTTGGAAGACCAGTATGGCATGAGGAACAGTGAGTAAGGTGGCAAGGGAAGCCCTTAAATCTTTAGTCTAATTTCCCCATGTGCCCCTTAGGGTCAGACATGTCCAGCAGAAAGTATCAAAAACTAGGTAAAACCTGTTGAAAGTATCCTAGTTTAAGGCAAAGCCCCCAGAAAGAAAGGCAAAACCTCCAAAAGTACTTACCTGGCATGCAAAGGGTTAAAATTGAGAACACAGAAGGAGAGTCCACCTCTGTATAGGATAAGTACTGGAGAAGTAAGATGGCGTCCAGAAAGGGCACCAGCCAACCAGGAACCAGGGGAGAACTGGTAATGTAGTTTTCTCCTTTATCTGTTGCCTAGCAACATGTGGCTCTCAATCTGTAGGTCACAGTGCACTCTGTGGACACTCACAGTGGAACATTAGATGGAGTATGATGAGGGAAGAAGAAAGAGCCCTCTCTGACCATTTTAGCTTGAATGGTTACAAAGATATGTCCCAAAGAAATTTCTCCTGTTAAAGTCTATGTATCAAAGCTGGCAGTGGACGAACTTCTGGGAAAACTGTGAAGGGGTGTGTGTGGCAAATATAAAAAGATTAAAGTGATTTGGGGGCAATTGGGAGCACCTAAAACCTACATAACCCATTAATTAATAAGAATAACAGCATACAATCCAGAATAGCAAGGGGAAGGGCTGAGATAAAAAACGAATGCAGTTAAGTATGTCACTAGACTAATAGAACAAAAGCTAGAAATGAGTGCATAAACACACAGAGAATGGAAGGCTCAGAATGGGACATAGAATGGACCATGGCACTCAAAGGATTACTCAACAATCTTCTGTCTTCAGGCTCCCATCTCAAAAGGCCAGAACCTTTAGTAGATCAGCCATGAGAAAAAAGACATTATAAAGTCAACATCCACAGGGGAAAGGGACCATAAGCACTTGTGAACTTGACATTCCAACTCCGGGGAAGCCATTGATGGGAGCCCACCTAATAGGGCATTATACAGCCCCATATATAAAAAATAATAATAAAAGCCTAGAGAAAACTAAGAGAATCACCACTGCACACTCCATCTTGGACTCGTGATACATGAATCTGGGGAAGGCAAGGTGTTGAGCTGGAGGAAGAGAGGGGAGTCTCCTCCCCAAAGACCCTGTCTTTTTGAAGTGCCCTGCCCTCCTCAAGGAGGGAGCTCAACCCCATGGTTCCGGTGTTCCATAATGGATGTAGGAGAAAAATAGTTGAATGTATAAGGCAATGGCTATGTGGCAGGAGACAGAAGTTTATTGTTAATGGAGAATATTCAGAGGAAGGTCATGTGAGGTACCCAAGGCCAGTTATTTTTAATATTTTATCAGTGATATTGCAAAAGATCTTCAAGGTAAGTTTTGCCTTTTTGCAGATGATACAAAGATCTTCAACATGGTAGACGTTCCTGGGGGAATAAGCTAAATGGCAAATGATTCAGGTAAATAGAAGTATATAAGTGTGACAGCTGCAGTTTAATGGTGATAAATGTAAAATAATACCCTTAGGATGAAAAAATCCAAAGGCAGAATATAGTATTAAGCTGTCATAAACAAAAGAGGAAAGGGATCTGGGTCTAATTATTTCTAATGACTAGGCAGGCAATGTAACAAAGCAGCAGGGAATGCAAGCAGGGTTGTATAGCTAGAGGTATTAGTAGAAAGAGGGAAGTGGCCATGCCACTCTACACATCTACTATTTGGAAGGCATAGGGCCTTATGTAGAAAATACAAGTGGGTTATGCACTAAAGTGTGAAAAAGAGGTAATAAAGTGAAGATTACTTCTCCAGTGATATCACTTCTCCAGTTCCTATGTCACTGGAGATGTTATCTCAGCTTTATCACCTCTTTATCATGCTTTAGTGAATCTCCCCCCATTATGAGCAGTTTTGCACCAAACCAGGTGCATCACATATTATACAATGGTTATTGAAATAAAATGGGATAAAGCGTAGGTGAATACAGTAGAAAACTGAGGTTACTCATAAGCATAATTAAGAAACATAAATATGAAATGTCATAAAATAACAATTTCACAAATGGCGGCAGGAGGAGAAGCACTGTAGGGAAAGGTAAAAGAAAGAACTGCATAATGAATCATGGTGCAGAGGGAAATCTTAAAGTGGTACCAATGCCTGTTAAACAATTTAGGATATTTTTTTTCTCTCTTAAGGGGCAGAGGGGTGTACAATGCATTGAAAAGCAATGTGTTGCACATCCCTCTGGTTTTTAAGGGGTTAAAACATCCTCAGTGAGAATTGCGGATTTTTTTTTGTCCCCTGTAGTGAAGTTGGTTTGCTCCAGGATTTACCTACTTCGCCATTGTACTTAAAGGGATAGTAATACTTCGTTTTATCTTTATTTTATTTTGTAGGCATTAAAAAAACATTAAGAATGATATAAGTCTTATCTCTCAAACCTTTATGGTTTAAGAGATATTCACAAGCAAAGTACCCCCCCCCCCCGTTCAGCCAGAGCAGAAGGGAGGATCCCAGGTAGACGGCAGAGAGGGACAATCTTCAATTAAGATAAGGGAAAAAGCTGAAAAACTTGTCAAGGGGGGGCAGGGCTTTCATTGTTTTCATAGGAATAAGAGTGTCCCCTTCTGTTATCTGTCCAGTCTATGGACTGCATTCCACATCTGAGAAGAGATTGTTTACAGTAGCTAAAAGGGGTGGGAGGGGGAAACTTTGCTTATGAATATCTCTCAAACCATAAAGGTTTGAGAGATAAGACTTATATCGTTCTTCATGTTTTTTTAATGCCTACAAAATAAAATAAAGATAAAACAAAGTATTACTATCCCTTTAAGGTGATAGTAGCATTTTATTTTGATGTTACATATATAGTGCAAATATGTAGTTAAAGCAGAACTTTTACCTAAAATAAAAATGTAACCATGCGTTGTAATCATTAACACAGCATTATCGCTGTGTTTGTTTTCTTTGAAATATTTCTGGTTAGTGACTGTAAAAGCAAAGATAGCAATTCAATGTAAAATGACCGCATGCTCTGTATGTTGAATTTACTAGACTGAATACAGTCTTTTCTACATTGTATCACTCTCTCTTTTACACTGTATTGCTCTTCCTGCTTTCACAAATATTCTGAAAGCTCACTGTCAAGGACAAAAAAAGTATAAATAAAACATATGAGGATGTAACAGAAATAAAAACCATAGACAATTTAAGCAGAGCTTTCACCTAAAATAAAAATGTAACCATGTGTTGTAATCATTAAAACAGCATTAGCGCTGTGTTTGTTTTCTTCTCCTAGTAGTGGAGATAGCCTTCAACACCGGGCAGTTCTCCTGTATGTCCGGCATGATGCCTCAGGACTTCCCAGCTGCCCCAGGGAGCGCGTTCACAATCCCTTTCGTAGCTGTATTTCTGTTACAGCAAACTCTGTTTACCATGCTACTGAAGAAAACAAACACAGAGCTAATGCTGTGTTAATGATTACAACGCATGGTTAAATTTTTATTTTAGGTGAAAGTCTCGCTTTAAATTGTCTATAGTTTTTATTTTTGTTACATCCTCACATATTTTATTTATACTTTTTTGTCCTTGACACTGAGCTTTCAGAATATTTGTGAAAGCAGGAAGAGCAATACAGTGTAAAAGAGAGAGTGATACAATGTAGAAAAGACTGTATTCAGTCTAGTAAATGCAACATACAGAGCATGAGGTCATTTTACATTGTATTGCTATCTTTGCTTTTACACTGACCAGAAATTTTTCTGGAAGCAGCTTACTGTCTGGGGCACAGAAGTGTAAAAAATAATAGGTTAAGATGAAAAAATTAATAGAAAGTATAATAAATATGTACTTGCAGAATATCACATCTTTTCGTCCGATTGTCCATTTTGCTGTTAACCCCTTGAAGACAACTGCAAAAATGCAATGCACAGCTCTCTGATCCTCAAGGGGTTACATTTGTACAATGTACTGATTAAGACAAAGAGCAATTCTGGGGCAAACCAACCACCACCATTAGGTACAGTTGTATCAATCGTCAGAAATATCATTAGTATAGGTACAGGTGTATTTATCATCAGAAATATCATTAGTACAGGTACAGGTGTATTTATCATCAGAAATATCATTAGTACAGGTACAGGTGTATTTATCATCAGAAATATCATTAGTACAGGTACAGGTGTATCTATCATCAGAAATATCATTAGTATAGGTACAGGTGTATCTATCATCAGAAATATCATTAGTATAGGTACAGGTTTATCTATCATCAGAAATATCATTAGTATAGGTACAGGTGTATTTATCGTCAGAAATATCATTAGTATAGGTACAGGTGTATCTATCATCAGAAATATCATTAGTACGGGTACAGGTGTATCTATCGTCAGAAATATCATTAGTACAAGTACAGGTGTATCTATTGTCAGAAATATTGTTAGTATAGGTACAGGTGTATCTATCGTCAGAAATATCATTAGAACTTGTACAGGTGTATTTATCATCAGAAATATCATTAGTATAGGTACAGGTGTATCAACCGTCAGAAATATCATTAGTATAGGTACAGGTGTATCAACCGTCAGAAATATTATTAGTATAGGTACAGGTGTATCAACCGTCAGAAATATCATTAGTACAGGTACAGGTTTATCTATCGTCAGAAATATCATTAGAACTTGTACAGGTGTATTTATCATCAGAAATATCATTAGTACAAGTACAGGTGTATCTATTGTCAGAAATATTGTTAGTATAGGTACAGGTGTATCTATCGTCAGAAATATCATTAGTACAGGTACAGGTGTATTTATCATCAGAAATATCATTAGTATAGGTACAGGTGTATCAACCGTCAGAAATATCATTAGTATAGGTACAGGTGTATCAACCGTCAGAAATATTATTAGTATAGGTACAGGTGTATCAACCGTCAGAAATATCATTAGTACAGGTACAGGTTTATCTATCGTCAGAAATATCATTAGAACTTGTACAGGTGTATTTATCATCAGAAATATCATTAGTATAGGTACAGGTGTATCAACCGTCAGAAATATCATTGGCATGGGTACAGGTGTATCTATCATCAGAAATATCATTAGTATGGATACAGGTGTATTTATTGTCAGAAATATCATTAGCATGAGTACAGGTGTATCTATCATCAGAAAGATCATTAGTATAGGTACAGGTGTATTTATCGTCAGAAATATAATTTGTACAGGTACAGGTGTATCTATTCACAGATATAACATTAGTATTATCATTAGTACAGGTACAGGTGTATCTCGTCAGAAATATCATTAGTATAGGTACAGGAGAAGTGATAAAGTAGAGATGACTTCTTCAGTTTATCACCTATTTACCACCACTTAGTGAATCTCCCCCCATGTCTCCTCCATGTCCACATACATCCATGTCTACCCATGAACATGATACCAATTACCAAGAATACGAAAACTGATTCATAGTGGCCACTGGCAGTTTAAGCCAATGTACAGTAAGTGGGGGTTTATTGTTTGGAAGTGGTAGCGTTCCTTTAAAAGGGGAAATATGAGCTAGAAATAAATGACTCTTAAAGTCACATTAAGCCCATACAAGACTCTTTTAAGTCCTTGGCTGTGTTCCTAGAGCTATGGGAATGCAGTTTTCATAGTGCAAAACTCCACTGTTGTTCTCCAATTTGCCCTGCAGATCACAGTGATCTCTAAGGCTGGGTGACATCAGCACCTCACTTTGAGCTTATGGAAGATTGCTGTCCTCACTATAGAAGCATACAGAAGTCTTGCGTCTGTTAATCCTCCATCAATGGGCTTCTAAAGTGATGAGAGCATGAGCGCGGAGTGAGGAGTTGATGTCACCCAGTTTTGCAGATCACAGTGATCTGCAGGGCATACCAGATCACAACAGTTAATTGTAGTAGATTAGATAATAGATGACACTGGACTCTCTCACCCTGAGAATTTAGCCCTTCACCCTGAAATCTGGATAAAAATCTGTCTCAGGGTTTAATCCTGTGAGTTTCCAGCTATGTATACAGTACATGTCTTCAATGCATTGCAAAGCTATCTGTTTGGTGTTTTCTCTAGCAAACAATGGGTTAAAAAAACATTATTAGTGGATACGAAATACCACATAATTTATTATACAGTGGATTTTCCTCTAAATTATAAACCCACTTGAAGTAGAACTGTCACCTGAGAACATCCATATTGACATAACTAGAATGACTATCAGTTGGTCAGCTTGTGTAACCAGCTCATACTGCCAACAGCGAGAACACTGGAGAATGTTCGTTTCTGGCTGGCATGCCAGCCAGGACTGTATAATTTGCATAACTGGAAAATAAATAAAAAGCAATATATCATAATCTGTTGTTTTAAACATAGGGGCTTTTGGAAGCTCCTTTAGAATCATAGGTTTGTTACAAAGTGACAGGTCTATTTTAACCCTTTAAGGTTCTTAAGGGGGATAAAAGACTAGTTGTCATTTAAATAAAACAATGTATACATCAAATATATACAAATATATAATTTGTCATTACCTGTAAGGATTTTAGCCAGCTTAAATCAGTTCTGAGGTTGTATAGTGGAAATTCTCTTTCATTTTCAGCATCTGTATACAGCCAGTCATCTGTGCAGAATATACACAGGCAGAGACAGATTAAAAAAAAGTAGGAGGAACATTCTTGATTGTGGTTGCTTTGGAAACACACCTCAGGGCAACATTGCTAGGAAAAAACTTAAACCATCATATAGCAACAGCTTGAACCAAATACTGAACTCTCACAATTCACCAACCTCAGTTTCAAGGATCTAAATACATTTTAACCTCAAGGAAACTAAGGAAATTAATTGTCATAGTTTTTGGGCCATTTACAGCGTTATTTCAATACTGTCCAAAGAGTAGTGTAGTGTAAAATTATAAAGTACCCCTCCCACACACCCCTTTTACCTAGTGTAAAGATGCACAGCAAGATGTCCGGATCACAGAAAGGGACAATCTTCTGTGAGATTAAGTGGGGGGCAGTATCTTTCTTATGCCACCAGCCAGAAGATTGTCCCTTACTGTGAGCTGTCCGGTCCTATGACTGGATTCCACATCTGAGGGGAGGTGGCATACAACAGTATAAGGTAAAGGGAATCATTTATAATTCAATAACTCTTGAACTACACCTCAGGCAGTATTAAAACCACTCTCTACATGGCCCAAAATCTATGAAGATTAAATGGAGCTGCATTTATTTAGAAATATTACTATACCTTTAACCAAACATGAACACCTTATAATAATCGCCTCACCAACTTACCATAACCCTTTGAGTCTGTGTCTTCTAGTTTGTTGAATCCTTGTTGAGGAGGTGTAATTTTAAGTGAGACTTGAAGACCTCAAGTGAAGTGCAGTGGAGCAGGTTGGGAGGTAAAGCATTCCATAGATAACAAGCAATGAAGGAAAAGAGTTTGATACTAGAGAGAGCTGTAGACACAAAAGGAGCTGAGAGAATGTCATTGACGGATCATAGGTGGCGGGATGGGGGTATAATGAGAGATCAGAGTGGTAATGTAGGAACAGGTAGAGAAAAGAAGTGTTTTGAATGAGAGAAGCATTTGATGGGAAGCCAATGGAGTGAATGGAGGAGGCGAGGTGGGTAGGGACAAACCTAGGAGACAGTAAGGTAACTCGTGCTACAGCATTCTGTATGGTTTGAAGTGTATGGAGTTGGCAGGCAGGAAAAGAGAAGAAGGTTACAGTAGTCCATGCAGTAGATGTTGAGTGCTTATGTAAGAATTTTAGCTGAGGTGGAACAGAAGAAGGGATGGTTTTTTTCTATTACACAAGAGAAAGAGACAGGATTTGGAGATAGCTGCAGGATTTGGAGATAGCATTAATATGTGGAGAGAATGAGAGGGCAGTATCACCCCTATGCACCGTGCTTCTGATACAGGATTTATGGTAGTGTCTCCTGGAAGGTACTACAGGGCCACGTCTAGGTGGAATGAGGAGTAGTTACGTTTTTCACACGTTGAGCTTGAAGTGTCTATGAGCCATCCAGTCTGAGATAGCCAAGAGGCAATCTGTGACTTTAGATTGAACATCACGAGTCATTTGACTTGCAGATAAAGAAAGCTGGGCGTTGGCTGCATAGAGGTAGTATTTATGTCCACCTAAGTTAATAAGTTCACCAAGTGTTATTGTGTAAATAGAGAAAAAAAGCAGTCCTAGAACAGAACCTTGGGGAACACCAACAGTGAGATGAAAGAGAAAGGACAAAGAGGTGGCAATGAAGACACTAAAGTATAGGTTAGTTAGATAAGAATACAGCCAGTTCAAGGATGAGTTACAGATTCCTAAGGAGTAAAGAATGTGGAGGAGGAGAGCATGATTGACAGTGTCAAAACAGCTGAGAGATTAAACAGGATAAGTATTGAATAGTGGCCTTGTGATTTGCAACGTGTAGTTCATTGACAACTATTGTGAGAGCAGTTTCTGTGCAGTCAGTCATGTGAAAGCCAGACTGTAATGGTTCGAGCAGGTTATGTGCGTTAAGGAAGTCAAGAAGGTGGGAGCAGGTTAGGCATTCTAAAAGCTCTGATGGAAAAAGCAGGCAAAAAAACCTTTCAAAAGCTAGGAGGTAGTGGTGCCAACAGGGGAATTGTTCTTGAGGATAGGTGTTACTATGGCATGTTTGAAGTTATCAGGAAAAGTAGCAGAGGCAAAGAAGGAGTTAAATATATGTAATAATACATGGATTAGTGTGGTGGAGAGGGACTGGGTGAGGTGAGAGGGAAGAGGATCAAGTGAGAATGTAGTAGAGTGAACGGAGGACACCAGGTTAGTCAATTCGTCCTCTGTGACTGGTGATAGAGTCCAGCATGGCAGGAGGGGAACAAGGGAGGATAGGAGGCTATTTACAAGGGAATATATTTTCCCGAATAGAAGAAGTAGCAAAAAGTCTTGTGGTTGTATAGAGTCTGGGAGGGAGGGAGGCAGATGGAGGGCGGAGGAGGGAATCAAGGAAGAGACAATGTGGGTTGGATTTATGTATGTGAATTAGTTGTGAAAATTATTGTTTTTTTAGCCAGAGACAGAGCAGAGTTAAAGCAGGAAAGGAAGAATTTGTAGAGGAGAAAATCTGCCAGTGACCCCGATTTCCTTCAGAGACGTTCAGCTGAAAGGGTATAGGAGGAAGGTGATGTTCTTATTAAGTTATGGCCATGGATTAGATTTACAGACATGGTATAGAGAGCCAAGGCTTTTAGTGTTAGCATTAGTGGGAATGGATGAAAGTCCTGTAGCCAGGGTGGATTGAAGAGTGGGGAGGTTGACTGACTTGAGGTTGAGTGTGAAGCTCAGAGAGGAGGCGGGGATTTCAGAAGTATGAGAAGTGCTGAATGTTACAAGGTGATGATCAGATAGTGGAAAAGGGGAAATATTAAAATCATAAACTATAGAGCCTCCAGTTAACACAAGGTCTAAGAAATGACTGTCCTTGTGAGTACTAGATGCCATATGTTTTTATCTGTCATCAAATTCTATGTTTCTATCAATCAGAAAATCGGTGGCTTCCTGGAGAAAGCCACAGTGCTGTCTTCTATAGTGAATATGGATTTTTTTCTGCTAAAAATTATTAATCTTGCAGCAGAATTTTGCCACCTTGAGCTGTTAAGAAGGTCCCTTGTTTTCAACACTTTGTTACTGGAAGGTATAAGAAGGAATGAAGAGCATGTAACGCCGGCGTTTTAATGTGTAGAGTTATAAACTGATTTATTTTCAATATATGTTCTAGAGTAACTAAATACATGTTTCATTGATTACAAGTAAGTCTTGCTAAAAAAAAAGATTGAAGATCCCTGTTTAAGGCATGGACAGGATATGACAGACCTCATATTTGGTCTGACATGTAAGATGGTGATTAATTATTACTGATACTGGTTTCCCAATATTTTGTTCAATAAAGTCCTCAGCCCTCTTCATTGTATTTATAAGTTATGCATCTCCTGCACATCAATAGGGTTGATTCTAATTGGACAGTACAATTTGAAGGTTTCTTTATCTTTTGTATCCAAACTTTTCATTAATCACTGAACCAAGCACAGGCTCAGTCCACAGAATGTGTCAGTGTCTGTTAATTGGCTTCTTGCTTACCTTCATGTGAAAAAAAGAGAGGCCATCGTAAAGAGAAGTGCCTGCCATCTTTCTCGTCTCCTTTCTGTTTAGTAGTTAGTAATGCTGCTCTGGTGCCCGGTATTTTGATCACTCCTCTGGCACTGAGGTTGGTATAATGTTCCCCACTTTCACCAATCTCTCTTCCAATACTCGTGTCTCTTCCTCTCTTCCTCCCTTTTTCTTTCTGCCCGACTTGCCTCTCTCTTCTCCAGTCTCTCTGACCTATTTTTCCCGTCTACAGCTCTCTTCCTTTCTTTGCCTTTCTCTACATTCCCCCTTTTTCCTCTCTCATCTGCCTTTGCTCCTCTCTTTGCTGCTTGCCTCGTCCCCCCACTTCTCTTTCACACTCCTTTCTTTATCCCCATTTCACTCCTTTCTTCATGTCCTTTTCCCCCCTTTCCTTCACTCTCTCCTTCTTCTCTTATTTTTAGCCTTGCTCTCCCCCTTTGTCTCTTCTTGCCTTTGCACCTTCCTTCCTTTTATTTCCTCTTCCTCATTTCCCCCCTTTTTCTCTCTCTTCCCTTCTTCTCCTCCTCTCTCCCAATTTCTCTCTCTTCCCCTCTTATCTCTCTCCCCCACTCTCCACCCTCCCATTGTTTCTCTCTCTCTCTCCTCTTTTCTCCCATTTCTTCCATCCCATCTGGTTTTGCACCCAGGAGACTTTAAAGGAACACTGATGCCAAAAGTATAATTTAAATGCTAGCATTTGTAAAAATGATTTATTTTATGACCAGAGATGTGTTGGGGGGGGGGGCAGAAAAATAGGTATGGATTGGAGAACATGTGAGTTCTATGTGGAACACAGGAACCATGGGGGTAAACTCCCCTTCTTCAGGAGGGCAGTGCACTGACAAAAGAAGTCCCAGAGGTTGAGAATCCCATCCTGTACCACTTCACCCCCAGACATGCTCAGTTTAAACAGTGCTCTTCCTGAGGAGACAGCAAGGGCAAATCTCTCTGAGTTTGACTTCTTTTTTATTTTCTGCTATAGCAGGGCTCAAAATTTCCACTCGCCATTTAGCCAATGGTGAGTGAAATTTTAGCCCTGGCGAGTAGAAATTCAGCCCTGGTGGGTATGTTATAGCTTGCAGTGGCGAGTACATTTTCAGGTCTGGCTAGTAGCAAAGGACTTAAAATTATACTCCTGTGCTATAGGATATGGGCCTATATAATACATCCATTTAGGCAGTTTCCTATTCCTGTGTGACACTCTGCACCCCCAAAAGGCTCTTAAGTGATGTTGTGGAGGGGTATACACCAATTATTGGGGATTCCTTTACTGAAAAAGGGAAAACTTATGTGAAAGACCTAGATTTGTACTTTTCTACTAAGTGAAAAAACAAGATCTTCTGCTGAAGCTCTTATTCAGGTTGTCCTAGAGATGCTTAAGGGATTGGAGGCTTCTGATTCTAGTTGCTCTTCCCAGGATATTTTAAAGATGGCTGCAGTTTTTTCTCCTCACCAGTCCAATTGTTTCTGGAGGAATGGAAAAGGTCTCACAGGAGGTTTTTACTTCACCTCTTAAAAAGTTTTTACCATATGTTTAGTTATTAAAGTAGTATTAAGAAATTTTTTTATTTAATTTTCAAGCTGTGCACTTCTGCAAAATGCAGCACACTGAATCTTTGGCACAGCTCTTCTTGACTTCCCAGTGCTACTTAATTCTCCTCCCACCTCCCTCCCAGCTGCCCCAGGGAGTGCGTTCACGCTTCCCTTCAGTGTGAATGGCTTCTATCATTACATCAAGCTCCGGTTAGCATTATACTGAGGATGCAAATAGGCTTGGGCAGGCAAGAAGCATGTGCAGAAGCCAAAAACTAACAAACTTATCTATGATTGGCTCACAGAGGTCTGGTCTTCCCCAGGCTTTAAGGTTGTCTCCATTTTTTACACGGCACATGGGCCATTTAAGTGATGGACCACCGTGTTTTGCAGGTAATTTCAGAATTTCCTCTGTGTTGTTTTTTCATATCTAGAGCAAAGCCATCTATATTTGGACGCAGTTGCTTCCCTGCTAGGCATGCAAACATGGGAAAGATTCACAAGGTTCAAATCCAATCTTTACATATTCCCCAAGAAAGACAGAGGATGTTGTCCTATTCTGGACTTAAAATGCCTCAACCAATTTGTGCTCGCTCAACAGTTCGAGATGGAGTCATAGAGCTCTGTCATTGCTGCCATGTGTGCAGGGAAATTTCGGAATTCCCTAGACTTAAAATTACACCTGTTTGCACATTCATATCTACACAGATCATCAGCATTTATTGTGGTTTTCTTTCCAAGATTGTAATTTTCAGTTCCCCACTTTTCCCTTTGCATTTGGCATCTGCTCTGTGGGTATTCACAAAGATCATGTCAGCTCTGGTAACTCACATCCACTCTCAAGCAATTCCTTTGACTCACTATCTGGATAACCTTTTGCTAAAGGCTCCGTCAGAGGTTACCTTTCTCATTCAGTGTTGAGTGTCCATTTTGGAGTAGCATGGCTGGTTCTCAATCTCAAGAAATCTTCACTGGTACTGTCCTCAGTAAAGCAAAAGCACTCTGAAAAAGCAACTACCTTTAATACTTATGTCAAGCACTAATTTCCTAACTTCGCTCTCTCACTCCCCTTCTCTGCGTGCAGAATGACAGGGAGGAGTGGAGACCAAAGCGGCTTGCTTTTTCAGAGTGATTTTGTTTTACTGTATTCGTTTAGTAAGTGATGTTATGAGAGGCAAAAGAATCCCTGGCTGGATGAATATTGTGGTGAGATAAAGGCAAGAGAAGTTTCTTTAATGAAATAAAGGTGAAATGTATGCGACCGTTAACCAGTTAAAATGTATGCGACCAATAAGTAGGTGCTATGACAATCTTGTGCTGTCATGCACTGCGAGATTGTCATGTCGCCATATTGATCATGGCAACATGGTGAATTAGTTGCATGGTCGCACGTTCTTTTGAGTGCAACCTTTTAAAAGGATACCATCAGGTATCAGTTAACTGGTAATTTTACCTGATTGCACCTAATTATTATGTGTTTGTTAGAGAGTTCTAAGGGCTCGATTCAATAGGTAACATTAAAAAATAAATAAAGCACTGTCAGTAGTTTCCAGTCACAGTCAGGTATTCAATGACCTGTGCTGTGGTACGCTATCGAATGGTAAAAATGCACTAAGGGTACTAAATTTGCACCCATTGGAAGCAATGGTAAAGTGCATCAAAATGCCATTCCATTGCATGTGGTGACTAGTAACACTCGTTAAAGGACTCACTTTTATCTCCAAACATTACTGTCTAGAACATTTTCTGTTGCTTCCCCTAACGTGTGTGCTTAACCACGGACGTGAAAGTGAAGTGTCAAAAAAAGAAAATAAATAAATATAAATGTAGGGATCCCTAGTGACCCCTGAATGTACTGATATGGGGCCCTAAGCCCCATATCAATACATCTTAAGTACCAAAAATATGTGTGTAAATGTAAAAGTAATTAACCCTTTGAGTAGCAGTGGTGTATGCAATATAATGCACAGCGTTGCATACCCCACTGGCACTCAAGGGGTTAATCCCCCCAAAGCTAAGACCATCCAATTAAAATTACACACTTACCTGTAATTCTGATGTCCAGAGGGGTGTTCTGCACCCTGGGCTTCCTCTTTAAATCTTCTTCTGTAAGAGTCTGTCTTCTTCATCTGCCATAATCTTCTTTCTTCTTTTCTTCATTTGTGCTTTTCTTTGCACCTAAAAAAGAAAAATACGTCTAAAAATTAAAATTGTCATAAAAGTTACACTGCCACCGCCGACGATACTGCAGCGTAGACAAAAAGAGCAATAATCTCATGTCCTTGTCCCTCTTGGGCTGTTGCCTGATCCCAACTGATGGAAATTTGAATAGGGACTGCCTTTTATATGTCCAGTTCTTGTTCAAAATGGTTCACATGCTCCCATTGGCTGGGATGTGGGGTTACACAGGGCATAGAATGTGCCTTGCAGTAACCACACCTCCCAGCCAATCAGCTTCTACCTGGAGGGATGAGTAAACGCAGTGGTGTAACAATAGGGGTCACACCTGCGACCGGGCACGTCACTCCAGGGGCCTGGCCACCCCCAGCGAACCCATCGCCACTTGCCCGTGCCCACAGCAGCTCAGCTGATCTCCTGGCGCTCTAGTAATGCAGAGTGCTGGGAGATTACATAATCTCCCAGCACTCTGCATTACTGAGAACCGCACGGGAGCGGGTGATGGAGGTAGCAGATGGACATGGGGCAATGTGAAGATGGGGGGGAGGCCGCCGGGCCCATGGCAATTTTTGCACCAGGATCCAGTGGCTTCTAGTTAAGCCACTGAGTAAACGCTCTAAATTCTGATAGGCTGGGAGGTGTGGTTACTGCAAGGAACATTGGTACATCACCAGGTCACTGTAGATTGTGATAAGCAATACCGCAATGTGAACAATGTGCAGGACAACACATAGGTCAGGCATGTTGAATATAGGATTTGATCATTACACAGCACATCAAAGTTGCAGCATACTGAATTCTATGAAGCAAAGATCATCCATGTAAATTATATTATTTCGGGTAAGCGGTTTAATATATGGGTGATTAGCAAAGCCTTTAAAGCCCTATGTTAATGTCATTTGTGTGAAACACCACAATTTTAAAACTTCACTAGTGAAAATAAATCAAATACAATTACAATTTCAGAGACTTTGAGGCTGATAGAAATGGACTATGTTGGGGAACGCAAAGTGCACAGTTGGGGACAAATACAAATTCCAGTACTTTCCTGTTATCCGGAACCATTTTCAAAACATTTTTCAAACATTTTTACAGCAGATTCTGACAGGAATTAGTTTTGAAAATGGTTCCGGATAACAGGAAAGTACCCAAACTCCCATTCATTTAAATAGTTTCTAACCAGTTGAATGCTTGAGAGGTCCCAAATGCAAAGTTATACTGTGAGATGCCTTTTTCAAAAGTTATTAAATATCAGTCTGGATGGTTGTGACATGAGTACATTGGGCTGTATGTATAAAGTCAAAGTAGAGCAATTCTGGGGCAAATCAGCTGCACTATAATAGGATAACAAAAGTCCTATAAATTCCAACATTTATTCCACCATTGTGTTGTTTTGCAGTGCACTGTAGACCTATCTTTCATTTAAGAGGATAAAAAGTGTAATTTAAATTAATAGGAATTTTAGTAATTCCCTTCAGGGTCTATTTGGTCACACAAATGAGAGAGCACTGCCTCCCCATGTAGGACAGCCAACAGAAAAAATCTTGAAAAAAGCCCCCCCACACCCTTTGCTGGCATCCCTGCCCTTAGTGGTCAGAGAGGGAGAGGGGGCTTGCCGACTGGTCTCTCCCCTTCCTGGATTCTTGGGCTTGGAGTTTCATGGTTTGTTCCATTAGCAGTAGTGGTGGTGGTTGCTTGCTTCTCTCCTCCTGAAAGTATGGGCCTTGTCCTTCTGCATTTCACAGCGAAACACACATTCCTCAGACCAGAAGACTCTTTGCAGACACACTCCAGGGTGGGTGGGCTCCCCGCCAGGGTTACAGCTGATGTGGAGGGTTTTAACAATATGGAAGCACGCAGCTCCACCATTGCCCTCCCTCTGGACAGCTGTATTGGCCAGGCTAAGATGTCTCCAGTGGATCCTGCTCAGAAATATAAGTACATCTCCATTTTGGGGTCACTGTGTTTTATAACTGTTTCTGCTCACGGTATCCATGTTATCTCTCTCTCTCTCTCTCTCTCTCTCTCATATTTTATATGTTTTAGATGGAGAATCCAGGGTCAGTAGCCTGTGCTACCAGGTTCACATGGCAAATGTCTGCCATAAAAAGCTGGGTCCATTTTGTCTTTAATATGTTAATTCTCAATCAGTGTCCCAAGCTACTCCTCCTCACGCATACTTTTATGACATCTACAGTGTCTTTTCTTAACTCTATAGCTAAGAAGACATGATGGTCGCTTAGAGTGGAGGAAGCTACAGCAGTATCACGGTGCCCGTGCTATGCTGGTGACATTCTGTCAGTCTTTGTCTACTGCTGACACTTATTGGCTGTAGTGACTTTGTCCCGCCCAGTATTTGTCCTTAAATACCGGGCCTTGTCACTTCTCCGGTGCCCTTTCATGGTGTTTCCGTTACCAGCGCTTGTTCCAGTTCTTGTGTGATTCCTGTGTACCGACCCGGACTGCCTGACTGCTCTGCTGTATCTGTTCCTGCTCTGTGTACCGACCCGGCTGACTTTCCTGCTCTGTGTACCGACTCGGATTGGCTGACGTTCCTGCTCTGTGTACCGACCCGGCCCCGCTGACATTCCTGCTCTATGTACCGACCTGGATTGGCTGACGTTCCTGCACTATGTACTGACCCGGCCTGGCTGACGCTCCTGATCTGTGTACCGACTCGGTTTAGCTGACGTTCCTGCCCGTGTACTGGCCCGGTAGGGCTACCTCTCCCGTGTATCTCTACTGCCTGCTGTCCCCTTTCCGGCCCTCGGTTTGGGGTTCTCCTCCGGGCTTCTGTCTCCGGACAGTACCATTGTGCCTCAGTGCCACTCCTGCAGTCTAGTCTCGGTTCAGTCTGTGTCACAAGGGCGACATTCCGGTGTCTATTTCCCATCTGTGCACCACGGTACGCTTGACCCTCCTTCCTGCCAATACGCTGAGGTTGGTCTTACATTTGGCACCTCAGGCTGTACTTACGATCGGGCAGTCGACATTGGTCTTAGCGTTCGTTAACCCCTTCGGGGAAGGTGCCATTATTCACCGGCTATTCTACCGTGCAGTTTCCGTTGGCTGCCCTCCCGGGCATACTTTCTCTGTCCTCCTTTACTGCTACGGCAGTCCTTAAGCTTATCCTGGTCCTCCGTTGTCTTCTGGGCATTTCTCACTATTTAAGCACTCTCGCACTATTAGGGCCTGTCAGCATTCCTGGCCTAATAGTAACCCGTTCATAGCTGCCTCGGTTGAGTTTCACACGAACTTTGCCTGACCTGTGTCAGTATACTGTAACTTCTGTATTGTACATATACTGGACCCGTGTGGGTATATATTTGCTGTAACCTGTCCTGTGTCAGTACTATATTGTGTATGTATATGGTACTGGACCCGTGAGGGTTATCATTTCTGAGCCTGTTCAATAAAACTGTTTTATCTCACCTACTGTGTCTGAGTGTCAAATAAAACCGTCACAAGCAGGTCCATTACATTCATCTGCATCCAGAGACAGTGGGTGCTGATGGAATGCTGCTGAAAGCCTCAGATCATGATTGAGAGGTGTCTTTGGAGGAAGGCAGCAGGAAAGTCTTGTGTATCTTTCCAGTGGTATGAGCGGATACCCTGATTAAGAACATAGGGTGATTGCTAGACTTCATAAAAAGATGATACCCAGAGGTCTGTGGCAGAAGAGCTTGATTTGGGGAGTAAGAAGAAGCACAAAGTCTTCCTCATCTGTGAAGTATTTTCAGACCTTATTCAAGTAGGGGTAAATCTTGAGAGGTGTCCGCCCTTCCCAACAAAGTTGAAGACTCTCATTCCTTTTGATCCTAATTACTTAGAGTTTTGGGATGGCATTCCCAAGGTGGATACACAGGACTGCTATCAGAAATGTTGGGGTTCAGTGCAAACATAAAGCCAGTGCCCCTTCCCCCATGTATCTGCACTATAACTTGGAAGTATATATAAAGACGAAGCCTGTGGAACTGCTCCATTATGCCTTATATGAAACAGACGACAGAATATCAGAGGGGCGCTCCAATTCTCTGTTATGCTACCTACAGAATTTACTCAAAAAGGGGACCCTCCGGGATATTCTCCAGAATCCCTCTGGGCCAGACTGGTCATCTGGGGCCCCTTTTGATACAGGGCCCCTAGGATAGTGGGTGCTGTAGAGACCTCCTTGTCTGATCTGGGAGGCAGGGCTCCATACACGAGTACTTCCTGTAACCCCTTGATGGCCGCATGTGGTCCTCCTATCTAAGAGCATAATCCTAATAAAGGATGGGTCTGGCCAGGGCCGGATATCCCAATAGACAGAGTAGGCAACTGCATAGAGCCACATTCTGAATTGTGGGTGTGGCCAGAGCAATATCAGTGTGGCTGTACAGGCTGTTACATAGCCCCCTGGATGGTAGAGAGATCTCCAATGTTTTTTATAGGCCAAGGGTATTTACTGTGCCAGGAAACAGCAAATGGGACTGGGGTGGGGTCATGTGAAGATTTGGGATGTGGCCATGGACAGAGCTAAGGGAGCATAGAGTGCCTTGCCTAGGGGCACCTGGGGTATAAATCTGGCCCTGGGACCAAAGGACAAAAAGACAGACAGCCTTTTGCTGGTGCTTTAATGTGAGTGCAGCTTCTTTTTGACCTACTATAGCATCAACATGCATTTGGGACCATGCATTTATGGCTGATACAGTATGTGGAAGACCTATTAATATCATCATTAATATCAATCTCAATGCTCCACTTGACCTCAGACTTCATTTGCATTGCATCCATATAGAATGCGCCTATGACAACAGGTTCTACTGCTTTGACCTTTGATTTTTTTTTTCTTACGGGCATCGCACACTTAAAAAAAAATCTACCTGCACAGTTAGCTAGTACAGGAACAGACAAGTGATAGCGATTTATATTTTTTTCAAGTTACTTGATTTGCTGGGAAATTGTGTAAATGTTACAGTATCTAATGTACAATAAAAGCCAGCTAGTTTGCATTTTATGTCTGAAATCTTCCACTTGACCTGTTACAGAACCGATTCCTGTCCCTCAGATTAAGGCAGTGATAGGCAACCAGCTTTACTACAAGGGCACACGTGTGGCTCTTGAGCCTTCTTAACCCTTTGAGTCCTAGAGGGGTACGCAACGCATTCCTTTGCAATGCGTTGCGTACCTCTTTGGCAGTCAAAGGGTTAAGGGCCACATGGTATCATTTAAAATTCTAAATAGGGCTTCTAGAAAGTATATTAACCCATTGGATGCTACAGAATACTTCAACAAATTGCTTTGCAATGCATTGTAGACTTCTCTAAGCACCCGAGGGGTTAAAGGGGGGCATTATGAGACGTATTTAAAAAAATGAATGAAGTGAACCAGCTGCCCTTTAGAGGAGAAATTAAATCCCACTTTGCTGCATTGCGAGATACCTCTTTCAAATG
This sequence comes from Rhinophrynus dorsalis, assembly GCA_037306005.1. Taxonomy (NCBI): domain Eukaryota; kingdom Metazoa; phylum Chordata; class Amphibia; order Anura; family Rhinophrynidae; genus Rhinophrynus; species Rhinophrynus dorsalis. Next base: position 500,862,352 of record CM074721.1, on the reverse strand, counting down.
GTAATACAGAATAATCTGGATTTTTGAGAGATGACAGAATTATATGGAGTAATTATGGAGAAAACTGGTAGCATCATACGAGATTCACATTTAAAGTGGAGATGTCTTCTCCAGTGATATTACTTCTCCAGTTCCTATGTTATTCTATGGAGCCAATTCACTAAGATTCCTCCTGCTTTGGAGATCTTAGTGCATTAACTCTATAGAATAACACAGGAACTGGAGAAGTGATATCACTGGAGAAATCATCTCCGCTTTATCACCTCTATCACACCATAGAGCATAACCCACTTGACCGCTAAAGAAGTGTCCAACACATTACTTTGAGACCTCTCTAGCATTCAGGGGGTTGGAAGCAAAATTTCAATCAATGTGATGAATTTTAATTTGTCCGCTCTGGGTTGCTCCAGAATTACTCTACATTTCATGTGATGGTACAGCCAGTATGTAAGTATGAATGGACATTTACTGTGAGGTAAAAGAAATAGGACATATACTTTCTAGGTGAAAACAGAGCAGGTGGGGTGATTTGGGCTGCACTAGAAGCCTCTGTGGATCATCCCCTGTTGCACACCAATGGGTTAAGGTCATGTAAGGGGCACATACTGACGTCATGGAATGTGACTATGATGTACATGGTGTGAAAAATATAACTATAACCCCTCACACAAATATTATTTTATCCTTGAATCTTATCACACAATGTCAGTTTATCCACTAAGTGGGTTTCAGAAATCCTACGAGTTCATATAGTGTTTCATCATTCTGTAGGGAGGCCGCACTTCCTGGTAATGAGAGCGAGAGAGAGTGTGTCTCAGTGTGTGTGTGTGTGTGTGTGTGTGTTTTTGTTGCTGTGTTTCTCAATGTGACTCTGTGTGTCAGTGTGTTTCTCAGTGTGTGTTTGTATGTATGTGTGTGTATTTGTTACTGTGTTTCTCAGTGTGCTTGTGTGTGTTTATGTGTGTCATTGTGTATCAGTGTGTATATGTGTGTGTTTGTTACTGTGTTTCTCAATGTGTGTGTGTGTGTGTGTGTTACTGTGTTTCAAATTCTCAATATACTTGTGTGTGTGTTTAAATGTGTCATCATGTGTGTGTGTGTCTGTGATGTATTAAAGAAAGTCATGCAATTCTGGTGCACAGGGCATAAATAAAAATTCCCCAAATTTGCATTGCTTTAAACTGAGCTTCGATTCTCTAGAATTCTAGAGAGGTTTCACGTGTATTGTGTCCCGATGTGTTGGAGGCCTCTCTAGCATTCAAGGTGTTAAAATCACCATTTAAATAAATTTTTATTTTATTTGAATTGCACCATTCTTTCTTACTGTATCAAGTTCACAATGTGTGTATATTTGTGTGACTCTGTGTTGTGAAATTGTTTATCTGTACTTGTGTGAATGTGTGTGTTTGTGTATATTTATGTGTGCGTATATGTATATGTCTGTATATGGATGTGTGTGTGTGTGTGTGAGTG